>CM060424.1:99169204-100369204 GCA_030545235.1 Helianthus tuberosus | reverse complement strand
ATTCATTTTCCGAACTGCAATCAGATTCATCTTTTTCTGACTGCAGTCCACGGAATAATTTATTTAAAATTCATCGAAAGTACGATTTACGAAATTCCAATGGGAGAATTACAAATACATCAGTGGTCATCTACAGTACAAATTTCATGAGCTAATTCTACACAGAAATCAAGTTATGACTAAAAACATTTCGTCCATTTACTGCAGAAAAAACTCAGCTCTAGCTGTTGTTACAAAAAGGGTCTTTAAAAATAGTAAACGAAGTCCAAAAATTATGATTCCAGTGCCATTAGAACCGTATTTCATAATAACACGTGATAGACTCAATAAAATCAAGTTTTTGTTAAGTTACGATCTGGTTACAGCCAATTGAAGTTGGCTGTAATATTTGGACAGAAACTGTTTTCAGCTTATTGTGTTCTAACGCACGTTCTATTTGTTCCGTTAACATGTCTAGTTATCAACAACGACCTTTAACATCCATATTAACGAGTAAAACATCAAGTAATCAACAACATGTTCACTACAACATTTCATCATGTAAATCTTCATGTAAAGCTTTATGTTTGAATCTTTTATGTTCAAGTTTCTAGTTCTTTGGTGTTCTTCAAAAATTTCAACATAACAAGTCTTTTAACCACTAAAAATAGAAGTAAATAAGAGTGTTGAAGGTGCTTACTACTAGCTTAAAGCTAGGGGAAGAACAAGGATGACGATTGAGTGGTTAATAGCAAACGAATGAGGTCCTTGATGATCCTCAAACACCAAGCTTCCTATAACGCCTCCTTACACCTTGAGTGAACCTTGGATTGGATGAATGAAGATCAAAATATGGTGATGGTGGTGTTGTTTGGTTCAGCCGATTGCAAGAAGAAGGAGGAGAGAAGAAAGTGTGTGGAGGGTGTTGATGAAGAATGAGGATTATAATCCATTAGATTGTTCTTATATTCCCAACATGTGATTAACTTTTGGTCCTAATGTCTTCAAGAGTACAAAGCATATCTCAATAAACAATTCAACCAAATCTTCTAATAGCCATGTGGGCCGATTATTTTGCTAGGGGGAGGGGGTCTAATTGCAAGTGTTAGTTACTAGATGGTTTTAGTGAGTGATAGGGTGTTTGGGATCCGTGACTAGCTTAGAAACGTTAAGACAATGCTTCTGGTAATATTTTTGTGTTCCGAGTAATGTCCGGTTATTCGGTTAAATACCGGTTCGTTAAAGTGCTAAATTGCACCGGTTAGTGTCCTTTAAGTACCCTTTTGTAACACTTTCGATTCCCGACACTTAGGGAAATATTCTGAATGATAAATCATGATTCCTGCATAACATTTATGTGTTAAAAGCTGATTTATAGCTTAATTTAATAATATTCTGCACTTAAAGTGCATTTCGGGTGCTTTTTAGTGCGTATTTTAGCTTCCGGATGGTATATATGTAAACCCTTGTATGTATTCTTGGGTTTTAATGTATTCTTGTTGTTGGACCTACACCTAGGCCTCAATTCTAATGTCTGACTGCTTTCTGCAGTTCTGTTGACACATTGTGTCTTACCGGTGAGTTTACTAGGATTTTTGACGCAACGCTCTCGTTTATGCATAAAGCAATATTTTGTAGTATAAAACGTGCGTGAATTCACTTGTATATGATGTATTCAGTCAATGTGGACATTTAAGCACATAATTGCAGTCATTAACTAATAATTAAAGTGTACGGAAATTACCGGTTTGGTGCCAGTTGTCACAGTCTGTTGGTGCAGATGAATAGAGAAGAGAGAGAGTTGAGGATGCTTTACAGTGTCAGATACTTCAAAGAGTTTGAGAGGACTGATAAAGACTGGAGATGCGAAGACTCGACACACTGAAGACTTCGTCAACATCTGAGGGGGAGTTTGTTGGTGCATCCGTCTGTCGACTTCGTCTTGTATCGAGTCTTGTACTTAGAATTTTAGATCAGGGAACGTAGTTCGAGATAGATGTAATTTCGCGTGTAGATGTAATTCCGCTTGAAATGTTTGATGTTGTAATTCCGTGCGGAATTAAATTCTGTTTGGAATTCTAATTCCGCTTGGAACTCTTTCAAACAAAATTATGGGGCTATAAATACTCATTCAAGCGAAATCATTTGTAATAGTTCCGGTTTGTGCAACGAAGTGCTGCCGAAGTGTCGTCTCGCTATAATTTGCTATCAAATCAATAACACGACAGTTTTAAGTGATATTCTAGCTGAATTGACCTCAATACGTCTGTTTCCGCCTTTCGTATTGAGAAAAACTCTTTTGATCAACTCGTTCGGGTCCGAAAACGATCCGACAAAAACTGATAAATTTTACAAACGGGTTGCTTCGTCTCAACAAACTTGGAAGCCAAATTCTGATGTTAAGAAAGCAAGTTCTCCAAAACCAAAAGTGTCTGAGTCTACAAAACAATCATCTTCAATCACACCGGTAAAGATGAATGTTCCTTTGGATTACTATGAGAGACTTGAGAAACAAACTTCTACCTCTTAAGAGAAGAAGTAAGTTGCAAAGAAAGACCAATCATCTAATCAACCTCCTAAAAATGATTTCTTTCTGTATAAAGAGGTTGAGATTGGGTCTCAAGAAAGTCTCAAGATGAATGACAAGAATTTCCCACCATTATACACCAAAACCACACGCATTAACGTCAAGCTACCTGAGTCGAAAGAGGCTTGGGTTGCTTCAAAATCTCACTAAATGTTTTTGAAATGTGCAGGAGCTTTCGAGATCCATCTCACGTTGGATTATGGATAGTGGAGCTTTGAGGCACATGACGGGGAGAAAAACCCTGCTTTATGATGTTAGAGGGTTTAACGGAGGTTATGTTGGTTTTGCCGGTAATCAGGGAGGTCGTATCATTGGTGAGGGAACTTTATCGAATGATGTTATCACGTTTGAAAGAGTCAATTACATCGCCGAGCTAGAGAACAATCTTCTGAGCATATCTCAAATTTGTGATCGAATGTATTCGACACACTTCACGGATAAAGAATGTCTGATCTTGAAGTCGGGGTTTATCATCCCCGAGGAGTGGATCATCATGAGAGCGGCACGAGTTAATGATCTATACGTGTTGGATATGAGCATAGCCATGACTACCACGGGTCAAGCTCATTGCTTCATGTCAAGAGCCACTGAAAAGGAGTCGCAATTGTGGCACCGGAAGATGGGCCACATCCACATGCGCAAGATGTACTACCTGGTGCATAACGACTTGGTAAAAGGTGTTCACTTGAAGAGTTTTCATCTTGAGGGGGAGTGCATTAGTTTTGTCAAAGTTAAACAGCGAAAGAAATCTCACCCGTTCAAAAAGATGAACTCAGTCTCGAGGCCATTGGAGAGACTTCACATAGATCTCTTTGGTCCTGTGAATGTCAAGAGCATAACTGGTGATCTATACTGCTTGGTAGTCACATACGACTATTCAAGATTTTCGTGGGTGACGTTCTTGAAGACAAAATATGAAACATTCGAGAGTTTGTTGAGACTTTTCAGAAAAACTGAGAATTTGTACCGAACCAGCATCAAAAGATTAAAAGTGACAACGGTACGGAGTTTAAGAATAACAAGATGGAAGAATTTTGTGATAGGAGAGGTATTCTGCAAGAATTCAGCGCACCTTATACTCAGCAACAAAATGGAGTAGCAGAAAGAAAGAACAGAACATTGATTGAAACGGCCAGGACGATGCTTGCTGATTCCAAATTACCGATCAATTTATGGGCAGAAGTAGTTTCAGCCGCTTCTTATACTCTCAACAGGGTACTTACTGTGAAAAATCACAACAAGACATGTTTCGAGTTGATCAACAACCGCAAGCCTAATCTCGAGTTTTTGGAACTGTTCGGGTCTCCCTGCACAGTTCTGGATCCCGATGGAAAATTTGGTTCAAAGTGTATTGAAGGAATTTTTGTGGGATATACTAGTCCACTTAAAAGAGTCTTTGTTCCAAGTTTCAAGAGAATCATCAAAGCACAACATGTTGAGTGCCAAGGATACACAATGCTACCACAGAAGCCCGTAGACTCATGGCGATTCAACTACGATACTCTATGGGATTCATTCGAGTTGGAAGAAGAGCCAGAGTTCTTTGATGATTTGGACATTTTAAGAGAATATGAAGCAGCACAGGAAAGATTCCCAGCAGGGTCTTCTAGATGTCAACGACAAACTTCCAATGATGATGAAGCTGGTCTAAGTAACGCTGGAGAGAATGATGAAGTTCAGCAAACTCCGACATCTTTGGAACGTGAACATGCTCCTGATAATCAGACGACAGTCAATGATAATTCAGAATCTGATGAAAGGCCAACATTCGATCGTGGTGATTCAGAGTCTGAGGGGGAGCAAATCCAAACTTCAGATCAGACAATTCCTGTCAATGAACAAGTTACGGATTAGAACGTTACAAATTTGGAAGGTGAGGTGGATGTTCCAGGCGAGGTGATGCCGAGGACTCTTTCATACCATCCAGAAGAGTTGATTATAGCAGAGCTGCAGTCAGGCGTTCACACCAGAAGACAAATTGACCATGGCCTTACTTGCTTTTATTCTAAAGTTGCTCCTTTACAAACAAAATTTTCACTAAGTTATTTCATTTCGCAGATTGAGCGGCGAACCTACAAGGAAGCACTAACTGAAGATTCATGGGTCAACGCGATGCAGGAGGAGCTGAGTCAGTTTAAGAAGCTTGGTGTTTGGAAACTAGTGGACTTGCCTGATGGTCATAGGAAGATAAATACGAAGTGGGTGTTTAAGTGCAAAAGGGATGATCGAGGGGTTATTGTTCGCAACAAAGCTCGACTCGTGGTCCAGGGATTCAGTCACCAGGAGGGGATAGATTTCACTGAAGTATATGCTCCGGTTGCTCGACTTGAAGCAATCAGAATATTCTTAGCGTCTGCTTCTTGGAAAGGATTTAAAGTGTATCAGCTAGATGTGAAGTCGACATTTCTCTATGGCAAAGTGAAGGAGGAGGTATATGTCGGACAACCACCGGGCTTCACCGACCCAAGCCATAAGGATAAGGTTTATCTCTCGGATAAGGCGTTATACGGCTTGCATCAGGCCCCGAGAGCTTGGTACGAGACGCTATCTCAACATCTGCTAGCCAACAACTTCATCCGAGGCAAGGTAGACACCACCCTCTTCACGAAAGAAGTCGACCACCATCTTCTGATAGTCTAGATTTACGTGGATGACATTATTTTCGGATCGGCAAATGAAGAACTCTGCAAAGATTTTGAGAATGTGATGAAGCAGAAGTTTGAAATGTCTTCAATGGGTGAGATGAAGTTCTTCTTAGGGCTCCAGGTCGATCAACTGCCCGAGGGAACGTTCATACATCAAACAAAGTATGTTCATGATGTTCTGGAGAAATTCGGGATGTCTGGAACAGCTCCAACGTCCACCCCGTTAGCGACGAACCATGGAATAAACGCTGATCTCACCGGAGAGAAGGTGGATGAAACGTTATACTGTTCCATGATCGGATCGCTGATGTATTTGACGGCATCGAGACCTGATATTATGTATCCAACCTGCCTCGTGGCCCGATTTCAATCAAGTCCTAGAGCTTCGCATATGACAATCGTCAAGAGGATATTACACTACCTGAAAGGAACTCCAAGCTTGGGGTTGTGGTATCCAAAAGATGGCGATTTCACGCTTGAGGGGTACTCTGATTCCGATTTCGGCTGCTGCAAAGTGAATGCTAAGTCAACAACTGCGGGATGCCAGTTTTTCGGACCCCGATTGGTCACTTGGCAATATAAGAAGCAAACCTCTGTTGCTTTGTCTACATGTGAAGCCGAGTATGTATCTGCTAGCAGCTGCTGCCACTCTCAGATCTTGTGGATCCAGCAACAGATGCGCGACTACGGTTTGCAATTTCTTACTTCCCCTATCTTTGTTGATAATGACGCAGTCATTAACATAACAAAAATCCTGTTCATCACGCTAAAACAAAACATATAGAAATTCGTCATCACTTCATACGAGATTGTTATGAAAAGAAGTTGATACGAATTGAAAAAATCCACACCAATGAACAAAAGGGAGATTTACATTCTAAAGCTTTCGATAAAGCTCGTTTTCAATATCTTTTAAAACTAAATGGTATGAAATTGTTATCGGATGCAGAGAAAATCATTGGTGTTGATGAAGAAACCGAGGCAGATGATGTTGAGAAGCAGACTACTTTGGTTTGTCGCATTTTTAGCTGTTTTGGTATTTAGGGGGAGATAGATAACCTTTTACAGAAAATACAAAAACATTAAAAAAAAGAAAATCCAAAAACATGAGATATTTCAAAATCCAAAAACAATAGAAAACCGAAAAAGAGTTTGTGTAAAAAGGGGAAATGATAGTACATCAGCTAGATAGTTACAGTATGCTAAAAATATGTAAGGTTTTAAAAGCATTAAACAGTCTCGTTGATGATATGTCGATAGGTTTTTGCACACTTAGTAGATTTTTTCGGGATATAAACCTAAATCACAACTTGCTTTTACGTGGGGAACATCTCTCGGTTGTATAGGTAACCCCTGAAATCTTGTTTGAAGGGCTTTCTATTTCTAACATACTAGGACTTTGTGCGTGATGATATCTGGGGTATTATACTGGGACTTCTGATTTTGCGGAAGCAATAGCCTAGTCCTCGTATAATACTTTGCACTGCTTTAATCTTAAAGCCTACCCTCAGCATAAAAAATGATGAAACATTGAAAAATGCTAATCATTTGCTGTTGAAGAAAAGATCCCCAAACGGGACACACCTATAGTCGAGCCATCATCTCTTTGTCTGAACGGAAGTTCTAACCTGAGCTCTCATGGCCTCGCATTACCCATTATAGATATCATTAGTGTACAATCACCTGTAAGACTGAATATAGGAGTCAGGATATGGGAGTATATTCTGAGGTGGGACACGCGTATAAGTTAAGATCTTAATACACTAAATTTGTATCCTGATAAATTGAAATTTGTGTGAAAATTTAGGAGGATCGGTATATCGGCAATCTAAGTGAATTGTTTAATTCTTAGTATGTAATCAAGCTTAACCGTACATGTAGCTTGTCGGTAGCTGATATGATTCTCTAACACGCTCACCAAAAATATTGTAGGATCGATTTCAGACCCGAACAAGTCAATCAGAAGAGTTTATCTCAACACGAAAGGCGGAAACAGACGTGTAGAGGTCAATTCAGCAAGATATACACTTTAAACTGTTGTATGATTGATATAATGACGATTTACAACCTGGCAACACTTCGGCAGCACTTCGTTACACTGACCGGAAAGTTACAAATGAAATGGCACATGAGGGTATTTATAGGGTGAGTGATTTAGTTTGAAAGTGGCATGGCACTACTCAAATGAAATTAGAACTTCTAATTTCGTTTGAACATGTTACACATGTCATTTTCAAACTAAATTAGCTCAATCACATCTAAATCCTACCCTATTTTTCGTATTACGTGCCCTAATCTGTGTAAGTACAAACAAGACTCGATACAAGACGAAGTCGACAGACGTATGCACCAACAGACTCCCCCTCGAATGTTGACGAGTCTTCAGTGTCGAGTCTTCGGTTGTCAAACCTTTAGTCTTTTTCAGTTTTCTTGCTATCTCCAAAATTCTCCATTGTAAGCATCCATAATCAATCTCTTTCTCTTTCTTCCAGAATCGCAACCTAGCTCTGAGCTCTTTCTTGATGTCCTCAGACTCCCCCTCTCACTAAGCAGGGATCGCAGTCTGGAATTCACTTTTCATAGGTTCTTAGATTGTAACCTGGCAATCATCTAACTCAGATATCAGAACATGTCTAACCTGCACAAATCTCTACCCAAAAATAAGTTTTCTGATAACCACTTGTGGATAAGATTTTCAAATCTAAATTACTACTAACAGGAATTATTCAATCAATAAATGATTTTTCAATGAAAACCTCTGTTTCTCATTTCAATTCAAAAACACCTCAAACATTTTCTCCCAAACCATTTGTTCATCATGTTTAGCACTCGGAATTTTGAAAATCAGCTAACCAACATCAGTTGTCGAAAATCTTTTTGACTTTTTCAAAATTTATGCTAAAACACACTAAAATCTTTTTGGATTTTTGATAACAAAGGAATGCAGTAAAGAAATATTTACAGACACTATTTTTGTGAGCTTGTGTAAGAGGATCATATCAGTTTTTGAGACAAATCACCAACACCGTTAAGCTTTAAACATTTTCAGTTCTAAATGATTCTCATAGATTGACGATATTGTTGTCCACTTAAACTCAATCTAAAAACTTTCGAAATGCTTACCGATACATTAAGGTATATTAATTTTGCACTAAATTCTTATGGACCCCACGATCTCAGCATATCCCCTCATCATGCAATACACTGACCCAAGTAATGCCTTTAAACTTTTATCAACTTTGATTTGTGCGAAAACAAAGCAGAATGTTTAAAAATTAACAATCAGGTCGATACTTCCGTATAGGCAGAGAAAGTCCAATGTTTAAACAAAATAAGAAAAAATAAAACAAGTTGAAGTTGTTTAGGCTTTAACCACCAGATCGATACTCCCGTATACGCAGAGGTGATCCAAAGCTTAAACGAAACACCAAAGAAAATAAAGCAGAACGTTTAGGCACTAACATCCAGGTCGATACTCACGTATACGCAGAGGATGTCCAATGCTTAAACAAAATAAAGAAATAAAACAAGTTTAAATCTTTGCAAAATAAAATGCACAATCATAGCGACTTTTTAGCAAAGTTGTGAAAGTTCACAAACTTAACCAGTTTTTATCTCTTTTGACAATCAGCGATTACCGAGTAGGCACACAGTCAAGAAGGGCAAAACTAAGTACTATGCTTTTGACCATGTTTCCCACTAGAACTAGGCTTTTACATTTAGGTTTGTATCGTTATCGCAAATCTACTAGTCTAGCTGAGCCTACCATCACATCCTTAGTGAGACCGTTTATCACATTTTATCTTTCCATTTCTTTAGCATGTCGTGACAGTCCACTGATGTACTATCATTTCCTCTTTTTGACAACAAAACTCATTTTTGATTTTATCATGTGGTATCAGAGCTCAGGAGGAAGAGTTCTTACCGTTTAGCTCATTTTCGCTGGAAAATTCTGATTTCTACTCTTTCTTTTCTGATTTGAACAAGTTTTCACGGTTGAAATGGCTTAAAACTCTCACATATCAAGTGAAACATAGTGTTAACTAATCCTTGAAAGTTTTGGATTAAAATTCGGCCTAAAACTGATACAAACACCTATTCCGTTTGAAACTGTTCCAAAAAATGCTGACATCATAGGCTATCTCGTTTGAAATAACTTGGTTATTTCGTTTGAAAACACACATAATACATAATTTCGTTTGAAGGATATGTGTTATTTCGTTTGAACGAGGTATCTCGTTTGAAAGTGGTTAGGTGATTTCACTTGAGAGTGAATTCTTTTGTGATTCCGTTTGAAACCATAATATCGATTAATAAAGGATTCTGACAAACACTCAATTACCACATGTTTGATTGGGCCGATGTATTAGCCATTGATGAATCTGATTTGACCGAAAATGCTTAAATCACATGGACTGTTCACAGTTTAAAGTCTATTGGACCGAGAACAAATTACATGCATATACTAAATTCTTTGATTGTAAATGGCCGACAAAAGTAATTGATTTAATATTGGTCCAATAGAATTGTGTGGAGAATTAAAATTGTCGAACACAAATTCAGGTTACATGTGAATTGTTCTAGTTTGTCGAGCATTTAATAAGTGCATGTGAATTTATTGTTTCACGCTGATCGAGTGATTTGAAGTGGTTTACAGATTGTTTTGGAAATATGGCAGAAATGTTTGATGAGAAAGAAAATGATTATGTTGAAAGTTTAAATAGTTGGTATGTGAGAAATTTGGATGATTGTTATAGAAATGTAGAGATGAGTGTTTGGATTAAAAGTTTTGAACATTTTTTGTGTCGCAAAGATGAAACATTGGATGATTTGGAAAGACGTTTTGAAATTGTAACAACAAATTTGAGGAAAAATGATATTAGAATATCAAATGATGATCAGATATCGAAATTGGCAGATGCATTACCTGCTAAATGGGATGAATTCTTGATTGAACTAAAAAGGAAAGATTTTTTTTCCAGAACTTTATCCAAAACAGTTTTTCAATGAGGTTAATGCGGAGTGTCGTAAGGAATATAAGAAAAAGAAGAACTTGATGAATGAAGTGGAAAAGAATTTACAAAAAATGGATTTGGATGTAATTGCTGAAATAGATAAAAGAATTCGTGTGTGTCTTACAACAAAGAGTATTTTGAAATATGATATTAAAAGGAAATATTATATCGATGAATGTATGAATCCTTTTGATTTCGTTAAACTCTTTTATGCAGGAACATACAAGATGGAAACAAAGGAAATCACAAGGAAAGAAGAATCTGGTTATGAATCAGTGTGCTCTAAATGTGATAAACTTGAGGCTGACAATGGCAAACTCTTGAAGAATGCGGAAAGTTTGACATTGGAAATCAAGAAGTTGAAAGATGAGAAGCAATCTGATGTTAAACAGATTCTTATGTTGCAAGAAAATTGTGAGAAGCTGAAATCTGAAAATGTTAAACTGTTAAGTGATTTGAACAATTTGACATTAGAAGACAAAATTTTAAAAGAAAAAGAAGAAGGATTTGAAAATGAAAAATTAAAGATTGAAAAAGATTTTCAAAGTCAAATGATGGTTTTAGAAGATGAAAAATCTGTTATTTTTAAAAATAATCTTGAAAAACAGATTGAAATAAATACTCATCTTCAGAAAATCATTCGGCTTGAAAATGAAACTGAATTTGTTCGGAATAAAATTGACGAGCTTGAGAGAAAATTGAAAGGTTTTGAGACTTCGTCATCAACACCAGATTATCCATGTCCCAAACCAATCAATTCAGTTCCAATAAGTGACAATTTCACAAACTTTGACAAAGTCAAAGTTGAAGATTGTGATGAGAAAACTGATGATGAAGTTGAAAAAAGAAAAATATTTTTGAAATTAAATGAAATGTTTCAAGAAACTGTTTTACATTCTACTGAGAAAGGTGAATGCTCAACGCAAAAACCTGTAAAGAAGAATGTGGAACAAAAACAAAAAGATAAAAAACCAAAAAATCTTCAAAAAGAAAATAAAGCAGAACGTTTAGGCACTAACATCCAGGTCGATACTCACGTATACGGAGAGGATGTCCAATGCTTAAACAAAATAAATAAATAAAACAAGTTTAAATCTTTGCAAAATAAAATGCACAATCACAGCGACTTTTTAGCAAACTTGTGAAAGTTCACAAACTTAACCAGTTTTATGTCTTTTGACAATCAGCGATTACCGAGTAGGCACACAGTCAAGAAGGACAAAACTAAGTACTATGCTTGGCTTTTACATTTAGGTTTGTATCTTTATCGCAAATCTACTAGTCTAGCTGAGCCTACCATCACATCCTTAGTGAGACCGTTTATCACATTTTATCTTTCCATTTCTTTAGCATGTCGTGACAGTCCACTGATGTACTATCATTTCCTCTTTTTGACAACAAAACTCATTTTTGATTTTATCATGTTTTTGGATTTTTCAAATTTTCAAATGTTTTTGGATTTTCTGAAAATCTTACTCCCCCTAAAATGCAAACACATTTTTGGAAATTTGAAAACAAATTGTACAAGTAAACTGACAACTGATATCGAATTACTTCAATTCGCCATCCACTTGGCATAAACAATCAGAACTCCCCCTTACAACAAACTATTTTCCCATTGATTTCAAAACACTTAAGTTTGTTTTAATCAAATGGTTTTTCCGGAAAATTAATTTTGTTGATTGATTTTACCATTTATAGATTAGGGGTTTGATTCATCACATTGTCTTTCAATCACTTGTAGGAAAATGAAAGTACAAATTAATGTCCTTGATTTACCACTTGTAAGTAAAAACCTTTTTCAACCAATTTTTCAACCACATGGCTTACCAACCAATACCACTTGTAAGTTACCATATGTAGGTTGAATTCTCAAGATGCCGATTCCTACTCCTCGCTTAACAACCTGGGAGTTCCGGCAAGTCACACTTATACAAAAACAATTTTTACAAACAATTTAAGAATGATGCCGATTCATGCTCCGCGATTACCAACTTGGGAGCTCTGGCAAGTCAGATTTTTATTCTTTGAAAAATATTGACACCCAGGCCTGACCATCCTTGGGTGTAATCACTTCTTTTTCAACCTCACTTTCAACAGACTTGTGAACACTCTTTTTCGAAGCATAAAATTCTTTAACACTTTTGGCCTTACCATCGACCATTTTTCCAAAAATGTGTTTCACCTTTCCATTGAAAGCCTTTTCAACATCAAATTTATTCTTTTCAGAATAAAATTGATTTGAAATTTCCACTTTTCCAACTTTCTTTTTAAAATTTTCAGCCTTTAGCAATGGAAAATTTTCATCATTCACAATCGGAACATATTTCTCATTTTTCTCAACAATCTGTGGCTCCTTTGTCTTTGTGGAGACAAATTCATCGCCAGTAGATAGCTCCTCTAATTTTGATAAATCAGATTTATCACTAGAACTACCTCCTGAACCCTTAACCACCCACTTCTGATTTTTCAGATTTTCTTTTCTTTTTAAAACATTCCTTGAACATTCACCAACTTCAAAAATTGAATTTTCAAAACCTGTAAATTCTCTGGTTTTAAGTTCAGTTTTCTCAACAACTTTTTCTTTTTGTTTACCAGAGACTCCCTGTTTTGTTTGTATTGTCTTTGGACAATTTCTGGCAATGTGGCCAACTGTTTACATTGAAAACAGGTTCTTGTCTCTGTCTTTTTCTGAATAACACTTTTCTTCATCTCTTCTTGCTTCTTTGCAAGGAATTCTCCATTTGTTTGTTTCCAGAATGAACTCTTCTGTTCTTTCTCAGCACTTGTTCCTGAAACAAAAATAGTTTTTGGTTTATAAATTTTCTCATTTATATAGTTTTTCGGTGGAATAAAACCTAAACCATTCTTTTTGAAATTACCGTTATGGTTTGGTTTCTTTCGATAACCATAACCAGAACTGTAACCCATTTTCTTGTTTAACCGTTGTTGAACTCTTGAGGTGTAAGGTCTTGGTTTTTCAGAAAGATTTACATCCTTTATTTCAGAAATATTAATTTCTGTTAGTTTGAAAACCTTTTTAATCATTTCTGGTTTAACACCTCTTATTGGAAAAGTTTCATCAAAATATAATTTGTCAGAATCATTCAAAGTATATGCAACTTTGATTGTTTCGTCATTCAAATTAGATTTTGATAAAATAAATTCTTTGTTGTAATCCCGTTTTCCCTATTTGCTTTTTGACTTGACATGTCGGACTTTGACTTGGACTCTGATTTGGACTCCGACATTGACTCCTCTGATTCATCCTTATCCAACACCTGATCGACCACCCTTTTTAATAACTCGGACTCATGATCAGTATCGGACGATGTGAAAGTGACATCTATACTTACTGGCAAATTAACTGACGACTTAGACTCCCACTGTAAGTTCGTAGCCTTTTTGACACTTTCAGAATTAGCATTTCGCGGAGAATATGCATTTTCGATTGGGGGTGGACATTTGTTATAGACAACACTTGGTTTCTTACCAGAAATCTTCACTTCATCATCTTCTTTTGTTTCAGACTTCTTCTCTTCCGAAGTCTTCTCATCTTCAAATGTCTTTAATCCCTTCACAATTGGATAAATCCTGTCAACCACAAAAGTAGAACATGAGTAACTTTTTAATAATCTGTTAACTCTCTCAGTTTCAATTCTCTGAGTTTCCAGTTTCAGCTCAAGCTCAGCACACTTTTCAGTGTAATAGTTAACATTGTCAAGCTGTCTCATGTATGCCCCTTTGAGTGTATTCATTGCTACAGCTTGTTCACTACTTGAACTGTTGTACTTATTCATTTCTCTATTCAAGGTATCATATGATTCTTTCAACCTTTTTATGTTGTGTAGCAATTCATTGTTTTGCTCAATCAGATAATCACAATTCATACACTTCTCAGCAACCTTGACTGCACCAGCATCTGTTTTGATTTCAAATTCTGGAACTTCTTTGACTATTCTCACTTGAAAATTTTCTGCTCTTTTCTTTTTCTCAGCTTCAGCTTTTCTCGTTTCTTCTTTTTCTTCTTCTTCTCTTTTCAATTTCTCCTCTGCAGCTTCCCTATTTTTTCGGTATTTTTCTGCCCAATATTCATCAGAAGCATTAGCAACATAAGCTTTATGATTTGTAGATTTGTTCGGATCATAATCATCCCAGTTAAAATTTTCCCAGCTAAAGCCTTCCTGTAATTTTTCATCTTCTTGATATGGCAAACATACTTTACTATCCGTTGGAATGTATTTATCCCAACTTTTATACTCCTAGATATTTATGAGTTTTGGAGGTTTCTGCATCGTTCCAGTTTCGTTTTCCAACATCGTGTTCTGTGTAAGAGTAATCGGGGTAATCGGAGTAGCAAATGTGTTATAAAATTCCTCTTCCATGTTTTGATAACAAGATTCACAAAAACAACCTTTCAAACGAAATGATTCACCTCGTGAAACACCTGTAGACACAAAAAAAAATGATCAGTTTAAATGAACTGAATCTGTGAATGTGTGTGACGGTTGAATCGATCTAGGACTCGTGTCGAAGATTCGTGGACTTGTTTAATGTATTCCGCAAACTGAATGAATGGGCCGGATAGTTTTTCATATGGGTTTTTCGTCAATTAAATGTTTATCCAAATTGGGCCACAACATCAATTTTCAAACTAAAATGATTGGGCCGATGAATTCACATGCAAGACTGATATCGCCGACAAATTTTATATCACACAATTGGACCGGAAAAATTGATCTTTATAAAATAGATTGGGCCGAGAAGATCACGTGATGTATTCACATGCACACTTTAATCCTTTCCCATTCTTTTAACAATGGCCGAAAAATTTTCAATCTTCACATGCAAACCATGAATCAAATCACGAACAGAATATATGTCAATTTATTTCAATTGGACCACTCCATCAATCTGAATCACATGAGCTGATAAGTTTCACATGCAATCTTGATTAACTTAAATAGAACATGGCCCACATACTATCAATTATCAACCCATGCAACCTTTTGAATTAATATCTGACACAATTGATCATCAACACTTTTCTGATTGCACCGCTATTCAATTTCAATTAATGAATCAGATAACTTATTCAGAATCTGTTGTTTCACGTGGACATATTATTTTCAAACGGACTTGTAACCTTCAAACGGAATACTGCTCTGAAACGAGATCACTCAATTTCTTCAAACGGAATATCGAATTCAAACGGGATTATCCAGAAACTTTCAAACGAAATACTTGTTTCAAACGAGATAACCAACTAATCTCAAATGAAATACATCTTTCAAACGGGATTATCATTTAAGTTCAAACGAAATCAGTCTAAAGATGCACCCTCAAACGAAATCAGCTAACAATCTTCAAATGAAATCAAGATGTGTAGGATCGTATTCTGACCCGAACGAGTCTATCAGAGGAGTTTTGGTCAATTACAGGTGCGGAAAACAAGTAATCAACATAGAAACAGCTAGATCTTCACTTAAATCACTTTGTTGGTTGATATAACAGCGTTTACATCCAAATCTCACACCGGCAGTACCTCGGTATGGAAAACAAGAACTGATTTACTGATTTCGCTCAAGTGTCCTATATATAGTGTTGGTGATTTCGCTTATGTGAACATGTACACAAAAGCGAAATCACTCACTGACAAATAAGTGGAATTACCTACTGACGAATAAGTGGAATCACCTACTGACGAATAAGTGGAATCACCTACTGACGAATAAGTGGAATCACCTATCTATGACCATATGAGCGAAATCAGTCTCTTAGACACATACATTCTCCTATTTACTCGTAAAACGTGCCCTAATCTAAAATTCTAAGACTAAGACTCGATACAAGACGAAGTCGACAGATGCATGCACTAACAGACTCCCCCTCAGATGTTGACAAGTCTTAAGTGTCGAGTCTTCGCATCTTCAGTCTTGATCTGTCTCTGGGCTTTACTCTTCTCAATCTTTTACTCGCAGGTCTTCAGACTCCCCCTTGCGATATGCTGGCATTTCTTCAGTTCATCAGCATCATCAGCTTTAGGATTGTTGTCTGGATTTCCATCTCACAGCTTCTTAGGATCAATTAGCCTGGCCAAACCTGCACATTCTTAACCCAGAAATAAGTTTTATGAATTTAACAAATTAAGTGCACCAACACTAATTTTCTTTCATAAACACGTTCACCAACAACAACTCTCCCTCTAACCACTTTCTTTATGATGAACCACTTGTTGATTTTAAAAAACATGTTTTGATATTTTAAGATGCACTCCCCCTCACAACAATGTCATCATGTTTAGCACTCGGAACAATCAGCCTGGCTAAACCTGCACATTCTTAACCCAGAAATAAGTTTTATGAATTTAACAAATTAAGTGCACCAACACTAATTTTCTTTCATAAACACGTTCACCAACAACAACTCTCCCTCTAACCACTTTCTTTATGATGAACCACCTGTTGATTTTAAAAAACATGTTTTGATATTTTAAGATGCACTCCCCCTCACAACAATGTCATCATGTTCAGCACTCGGAACTTTGAAAATCAGCTTTCCAACATCAGTTGTCGAAAATCTTTTTGACTTTTTCAAAAATTTATTCTAAAACACACTAAAAATCTTTTTGTATTTTTTTAAAGTAAAGAAATGCAGTAAAGAAATATTTACAGACAATATTTTTGTGAGTTCGTGCAAGAGGATCATATCAGTTTTTGACAAGTCACAAGTACCGTTGAGCTTAGATACACATTAAGATTTAAACAATTCACTTAGATTGCCGATATACTAATCCACTTAAATTCTCACACAAATTTCAACTAATTCAGGATATGAGTTAGATGTTTTAAGAACTTAAACTCATTCATGTGTCCCTCCTCTTGAATATACTCCCGTATCCAGATCCCAATATTCAGTCTTACAGGTGAGTATACCACAGATGATATCTGTAAGGGGTTAAATTGCGAGGGCCGTGAGAGCCCAGGTCGATCTTTCGATACGCATAGAGATGACAGCTTCGACTTTTGGTGGGTCCCCTTTAGAGGATCTTTTGTATTACAACAGCAATGACTATCAATTTTATTGTTTCATCAATTTGCTGAGGGCGGCACTATATTTCAAGCATGCGGAAAGTATTCTCCGGGGACTAGGCCATTGCTTCCACAAAATCAGAAGTCCCGGGATATTACCCCAGATATCACTGAGCATAAAGACCTAGTATCTCAGAAAGAGGGACCTTTCAAACGAGATTTCAGGGGTTACCTATATATCCAAGTAGTGTTCCCCACGAAATAAGCAAGTTTGAATTTTAGTTTATATCCCGAAAAAGCTTACTAAATGTATCGGCATATCATCAGTGAGACCGTTTAATGCTATTTAAACATTACAAATCTTTAGCATACTGTAACTGTCTACTGATGTACTATCATTTCCTTTTCTAGACACAAAAACTCATTTTTGATTTTATCATGTTTTTGTCTTTTTCAAATTTTCAAATGTTTTTGGATTTTCTGAAAACTTCTACTCCCCCTAAAATGAAAACACATTTTAGGGAAATTTGAAAACAACTAGACTCTTGACCCACTTGAAACATAACATGAACTGTACAAAAACTTGACAACTGACATCGAATCACTTCAATTCGCCATCCACTTGGCATAAACAATAAGAACTCCCCCTATCACAAACCATTTTCTCATTTAGATCTCAAAACACTTAAGTTTGTTTTAATCAAAATGATTTTTCCGGAAAATGAGTTTGTTTTTACCACTTGTAGGTTTACCACTTGTTAAGTATGGGGATATGGTTCATCACCTTGTCAGTTTTATCAAATGTAGTAAATCAAGTACAACTTAATGTCCTTGATTCACTGTTTGCAATCAAGCAACCTCTAAACCACTTGTAAGAATAACCACTTGTAGATATAACCAATCAATACCAATTGTATGTATATTCAAAATACCGATTCCTGCTTCGCACTTACCAACCTGGAAGCTCCGGAGTAGTCCATTAACCTGTAAAGTTTAACAATTTTAAGAACTTTTCATATAAACTCATAAAACATGAATGATGCCGATTCCTGATCCACGATTACAAACTTGGGATCTCCGGCAAGTCAGGTTTTTTAAGCAAAGAAAATGTCCACCCAAGCCTTACCAGCCTTGGGTGATTTCAATTCAGATCCAGTTGGGGTGTAAGTTGCTTTCTTTGTAGCATAAAAATCTTTTACCCCTTTAACCTTCCCATCGACCATCTTTCCGAAAATTTTCTTTACCTTCCCATTAAAAGCTTTCTCAACATCAAAATTATCCTTCTCAGAATAAAACTGATTTGAGATTTCAACCTTTCCAACCTTTCGTTTAAAATTCTCAGTCCTCAATGGTGGAAAGTTCTCATCATCCATTGAAGGAACTAAGTTTTCATCACTCTCATCAAACTGTGGCTCCTCTGATTTTGTGGAATCAGATTCATCACCAGATTTTACTTCTGATTTCTTAACAACCCATTTTTGGTTGTCAAGTTTCACACTTCGCTTGTAAAATCTCTTCAAACATTCACCAACTTCATATGTAGAATTTTTGAAAATCTTAAATTTCTCAGATGGTGGTTCGGTTTTATCAACAACAACTTCTTTCAGTTTTCCAGAAACTCCCTGTTTTGTGTTAGTTCCTTTAGGACAGTTCCATGCAATGTGTCCAACTTCATTGCATCTAAAACAAGTTCTGGTTTCTGTTCTCTGAACTTCATTCTTCTTTTTCTCAGCAATGAATTCTTGATTTGATTGTCTCCAGAATGAACTCTTTGCTTCTTCTTCATGGCTAGTTCCTGCAACATATGTCATTTTTTATTTAAAATCTCGAACATATTTTTCATTTTTATAGTTTTTAGGGGGAATAAAACCTAATCCTTTCTTTTTGTAATTACCGTTACGGTTTGGTTTCTTTTGAAAACCATAACTAGAACCGTAATTCTTTTTCTTGTTCAGCCGTTGTTGAACTCTTGAAGTGTATTTCTTAGGTTTTCCAGTAAGATTTAAACCTTTTATTTCAAAAATATTAATTTATGTCATTTGGAAAACCTTTTTGATCATGTCAAAACGAACACTTCTTATTGGAAATTCTTTATCAAAATATAATTTGTCAGAATCATTCAAAGTATATGCAACTTCAAATGTTTCATCATTCAAATTAGATTTTGACAACAAAAACTCTTTACTGTAAACCCGTTTTCCCAACGATTTTGAACTCTTTTCGGACAAACTCGAACTCCCAACTGACTGACATGAACTTTCGGACTCGGACTTTGACTCTGACTCCTCATCCTTATCCAACACCTGATCGACCACTCGTTTTATCAGTTCGGACTCATGATCTGTGTCGGACGCTGTGAACGTGACGTCAATGTTGTCTGGTAATACATCGGTTAACTCAGACTCTAACTTAATATTGACCGCCTATTTTAGTTCTTCCTCATTAGGTTTTCTAGGCGAGTACCCTTCCCAAATCGGAGGCGGACACTTATTATAACAGACACCCTGTTCCTTACCAGTATCCTTTTTCTTCTTTGGCTTTGTTTCTTCACCTTTAAACGCTTCAAATCCTTCAACTGTTGGATAAATTCTATCAATTATGTAGTCACAACCTTTGTAACTTTGCAGCAATCTTCTAATCCTTTCATTCTCAGTTGCTTCACTATCCAACTCTTTCTTCCACTTTGCACATTCTTCTATGTACAAGTTGATCTCTTTCTGCTTTGTCATCATGGTAGCATTCGTCATCTTCAAAGCTTTTTCTCTTTCAGAGTTAGTCTTCTCCAGACTATTCACATGTCTGTTCAATACATCATACGACTTTTTCAAATTCTTTACATCAAACAACAACTGTTCTTTCAACTTTTCTAACTCACTAAACCTCTCATCTTTTTCTATACATTGTTTACAAGACTCTAAACATGTAAGACAAGGTTTTGTGATTTCAACGATCTTCTCGACTTCAACTATCTTTTCAACTTCCACAATCTTCTCAATCACTTTGACTTTTTTCAAATCTTTTGCAGCTTTCTCCTCTTTCAGTTTCTTCAATTTTTCTGCTAAATAAAATTCAAAACTATCAGAAGATAAGTGAGTTTTTCCAATATTAATCTGTTCAATTTCTTCATCACTATCACTTGTTTCTGATGAACTGTTTTCTGATGAAACAGATTCTTCATTTTCACTTTTCTCTTCATCAGATAACACTTCCATCCATTCCTTCAACATTTCTGGCTTTCGAATAATATGAGCAATAAACGCTCCAACATTTGAATCTGCTGGAATGTACTTGTCCCAACTAAATCCTTCAGCCATTTTCTCATCATCTTGATCAACGATGCCATAATAAGCTTTCCTGTTTGCATCCTCGATCATTCTTCCATGTGCCGTTTGAGGTTCTTTTTGTTGATGCGGTTGATGAGTGATTTGATGATAAATGGTTTTCCTATAATAATCATCTTTCCCAGACGACTCCTTTGCTCCTCTCGGCTCCTGATTCTTGCATTCTCTTTTAAAGTAGCCTTTCTCCCTGCAACGAAAACAGCCAACTTTAGATTTATCAAATCCTAGATTAGAAAGGTTTGCATCCAAGAAATCATTTCTTCCTGTAACCAATCTAAACTTTTCTACTCTCCTCAAAACACTAGCTAATGCCCATTTAATATCCATCAATTCCAGCTCCTCTGCATCGATTTGGTCATAATCTTCTTTTGTGAGCATCGGATTACCAATTATTCCGGCAATCAACCCTTCATAAGACTCTAATGCAGTGACCAATAATCCCATATGATGCTTTACAACTTCTTCAGAATAATTTTGACCGTTTTGAAGATGTAGAGCTACATTGCACTGAATCGAATGCCCATTTCCAGCAGATGCACTTTGAACACTTAGAGGATTCACCGTTGAGAACCCACTAGTGTTGACTGATCCTTGACTGCTAGGTGTAGACTGATTTCCAGCACTAAATGCAGTTTGTATCTTTGGACTGACTTCAGTAGTTTGAACATTTCCTTTATAATACAATTTAACATCTTGTTGATGAGTTGAACTGTTCATTCTAGCAATTTTCTGTTGCTCCAGATCTTATGCCTCCAGTTTCTTGATAAACTGTGCAATTGATAACCTTTTAAACTGTCCGGAATTCTTCAATATCATGAGATATGTACCCCATTCCTTTTGCGGTAACGCATCAGCAAGCTTTTCAACCCATTCTGCTGGAGTTTTTGCTATTTTCAGCTGTGACATAGTGCGTACAAGATGACAGTATCTCTCAATGAGAGTCTTTGTTGTCTCACCAGGCATGCACGTAAACAATTCAAACTCTTTTTTCAACAAAGCTGCTTTACTTTGTAACATTTCAGTGCTTCCCTCAAACTTCTTTTGAAGAGCTTCCCAGATAGAATAAGAATTTTCATCATGTTGAAGCAACACAAATATATCTTCTTTTACCGCTTGTTGTAACAAATTGATCATCATTTTCTCTCCTTTATAACTTTCCCTCTCTTGTTCAGTAAATTCAGAAATGATTTTATCAGCTCCCATTGTATTCTTTGGCCTCTCATATTCAGTTTCGATACTCTCCCAAGCTTTTAGATGGTTTGCCTGTACCCAATTCTCAAACCGTTTCTTCCATCCGTGAAAATCTTCAATTCCCATAAGTTTCGGAGGTTTTTGCATTGTTCTGGTTTCATTCTCCATTGTCATGTTCTTAGCAATATCGGATGGATTAGTCGGAGTTGTAGCAAACGCGTTGTAGAACTCATAATCTATGTTTTGGTATCGAAGAATTTCTTAAACAAGCTTTCAAATGAACTGGACTACCTCGTAAAATACTTGTTTCAATGTTGATGAAATGAAATCGCTGAATGAATGAGCTTGATCGGAACGAAATGAATTCAATTGTGCTGATTAAATTTGATATTGAACAATTTCTGATTGGGCCTAGAGATTTGCAGTGGGCCGAATATTAGTTGAAGAGAAAATTGTAAACCAATTCACTAGTGCCAATAATAAATCACATGGGCCGAACTAATGACTGACACATGCAATATTTCCTTTAACCAATGAATATAACAAGCCGACAACACACTCCACTTATCCGACAATATCAACTTTTACTTAGAACTGATTGGGCCGTAACTATGATAAAACTTGGGCCAAGGACTTTGTTTATACACTAAATGTTCACATGAACTTCAAACTGATTTGACCACACTTTAACTCTTATCCCATGAATGCCGACCACTTTCTAATTGATTAACACAACCTTCTATTCACATGCATATGAACCGACAATTTCACCTCACATAACACTTTTATCCTATAAATTTCCGACACCTTTTAGTCTTCACATGCAAACCTTGAACGAAACCAACTGACACAAGACACAAGATTTCCTTTTCCAACCTACTGACAACCTTTTAAACCTTCAATTTTAATTGGACCTTTCCTATTTTGTTTCACATGCCAACATTTATCAACTCAAAAGTTTTTGTATGCAACACATGACCCGAGAACTCTCACAATCCCCACTAACAGACAACTTTGTTTAGTGTCTATCACATGCAAACTGACACATAACACATGATATCTTTTCCCGAAGTACAGACATCCTTGATTAAAGAAACACACAACACGTTGGAGCGGAATCAGGATTATGATGTACTTATGAGCGAAATTAGGTGTTAATGGTGGTCACAAAAGCGAAATCAAGATCTAAGGGTTGACACAAAAGCGAAATCAGATGGTCATTGGGGCGAAATCAGAGGATGTCCAAATAAGCGGAATCAACTCGGGGGTTATTTTGGACCATTTTTAGTTCGAATTTTAGACTCAAACTTTCAGGGATTTGTCTATGATCAATTTTCTTTAGTCTGTGAAAATTTGAACGAATTTCAACCGGTAAATCTTCCTGAATGAATAAAAGAAGGTGTAGAAGTAAGAATTTATGATGAAATCCAGCAAATCTTTGTAGAACTCCTCCTCCTGAAGCTCTGATACTACTTGTAGGATCGTATTCTGACCCGAACGAGTCTATCAGAGGAGTTTTGGTCAATTACAGGTGCGGAAAACAAGTAATCAACGTAGAAACAGCTAGATCTTCACTTAAATCACTTTGTTGATTGATATAACAGCGTTTACATCCAAATCTCACACCGGCAGTAGCTCGGTATGGAAAACAAGAATTGATTTACTGATTTCGCTCAAGTGTCCTATATATAGTGTTGGTGATTTCGCTTATGTGAACATGTACACAAAAGCGAAATCACTCACTGACAAATAAGTGGAATCACCTACTGACGAATAAGTGGAATCACCTACTGACGAATAAGTGGAATCACCTACTGACGAATAAGTGGAATCACCTATCTATGACCATATGAGCGAAATCAGTCTCTTAGACACATACATTCTCCTATTTACTCGTAAAACGTGCCCTAATCTAACATTCTAAGACTAAGACTCGATACAAGACGAAGTCGACAGATGCATGCACTAACAACATGATGTCATACTTTCGGTCGACCATATGAGCGAAATCAGTCTCTTAGACACATACATTCTCCTATTTACTCGTAAAACGTGCCCTAATCTAACATTCTAAGACTAAGACTCGATACAAGACGAAGTCGACAGATGCATGCACTAACAACATGATGTCATACTTTCGGTCAGATTTTGGTTCAATTGGTAAGAATATGGTCGAATTATGATCTGAAACTCTCTAGGGTTTGTTAAAACAACATTGCGCACATGATATATGAAAATCAGCCGTTTTTAACCGTGAAAACTTGTTTAATTTTGAAAGAAGATGTAGAAAAACAGATTTTGCAACTGAATTGGTATGAACTCTTCCTCCTGAGCTCTGATACCACTTGTAGGATCGATTTCAGACCCGAACGAGTCGATCAGAAGAGTTTATCTCAACACGAAAGGCGGAAACAGACATGTAGAGGTCAATTCAGCAAGATATACACTTTAAACTGTTGTATGATTGATATAATGACGATTTACAACTTGACAACACTTCGGCCGCACTTCGTTACACTGACCGGAAAGTTACAAATGAAATGGCACATGAGGGTATTTATAGGGTAGGTGAGTGATTTAGTTTGAAAGTGGCATGGCACTCCTCAAACGAAATTAGAACTTCTACTTTCGTTTGAACATGTCACACATGTCATTTTCAAACTAAATTAGCTCAATCACATTTAAATCCTACCCTATTCTTCGTATTACGTGCCCTAATCTGTCTAAGTACAAACAAGACTCGATACAAGACGAAGTCGACAGACGTATGCACCAACAAATATGTCTGTAAATAGTTACATTTACTGCTTTACATTTACTACATTTCATTTCCGTTTAGCTACAAAAACCCAAAAAGATTTCATAGTTTTCTAGTTTAAACTTTCTTAAAATCACAAAAAAAAGATTATATTTCTGCTTTAGTTTTGTGACAAACCGAGGTGGAAAGCGGATCTTCAGATTCTGAGAAGAGAAGCTGAGCAGGAAAGATTCTGAGCTGGACAACGGGATTTGGAGCTAATCTGAAAATTGAGAAATTGAAAAGACAAATCAAGTTCATTAATTTGATACTTGTAAATTTTCAAATAAAAAAATGTGTTAAAAATGTCAGTTTGATTCGTATCGGGTCAACCAAGGTCATTAACTTGGACTTGGTCAGCGAATTAAGTGCCTAGGGTCATTAACTTGGACCTAGATACTTAAGTGAATTCCTAAAACTGGACAAAATCTGATAAAACGAGTAAAAGGTCAAAAGGTCAAAAAGTCAAAAAGTCAAAAGAGTTGTGTTTGGCTCGGGCGGCAATCCGATCGAAAAGCCATCCGATTCATAGTCACACTATAAATAGGAGGTCAGTGCTTCAGTCAAACTTTTCACTCGATCGGGCGACCATCCTATTATCTCACACACTCTCACTTTTGATCTGATTTCTTCACTTTTTCCCTTCACAACTCATCGGATTGTTGGTTTGCACAACCTTGTCAATGGCAAAGGTAAGATTTCATGATCAAAACTGTTAAATTTGATGTTTTTGTTGATGTTCTTGACGGCGACTGTTCGGAGTATAAATCTTAGATCTAGGCAAAGTTAGGTTGTTTTGATGAAATCTGAGCATAAGGTTATGATCACGAACATTAGATCTACAAGATTAGCGTCTCAATTTATGCCATACCATGTTAAAATCCATGAATTTGATGATTAGAACGAGTCGGCAGTCGGTGTAGTTATTGTCAAATTAAACCCAAATGGCTGATAGTTAGAACACAATGAACATTGGGTTGTGATCGCCTTTGAAAACTCTACGTAGTTCTATGTTCAATTTGTTGTTTTGCCTTAGAAAATTTTGGTGTTCATGATTGTTCTTAATTGTTCTTCATTGTCTTTGAATCGAGTGGCAACTCGATCAGGTGGCAATCCTATCGGGTGACCACCCGATCCAATGCATGTTAATGTTGAATAATTTTCTAAGTGTTTGTGCCTAGAAGTCTGTGCCTTAATCGTTAGAGTGTTTGTTGAGTTTCCTTGGAATTTGTGTTTTTTTATCGGTCAAAGTGGTTTGGATAGGTTAGCAACCCGATCCGGTGGCAATCCGATCGGGTGGCAATCTGATTCATAAAACTTCATGTTTGAAAAATGTTCCAAGTGTTTGCCAAGTTTTCTGTGCTTTCACTAAGTTACTTGGAAAGTTTGGCAACCCGATCGGGTGGCAATCCGTTCCAAATGCGTCTCATTCACTGTTCATCACATACCATGGATAGAATGGCAATCCGATCGGGTGGCAAACCGATCGGACAGCCATTCTATCCACATTACTATTTCTTGAAATCTGTGCACACATGTCAAGGGTCGAGTGGCAATCCGATAGGGTGGCAATCCGATCGGACAGCCATCCGATCCTCATCACTAAATGATAAAAAAAATTCAACTGTTCAAAACTGTCAAGGAACGAGTGCCAACTCGATCGGGTGGCAATCCGATCAAGTGGTCATCCAATCCATTGCACTCATTCTCAAAGAGTTGACTTGTCAAAGGTTTTTCTTACTTATCACACGAATCGATTGGTAACTCGATCGGGTGGCAATCCGATCGAGTGGGCATCCGATTCATATGTAGTTGACTTTGTTGACTTCTCATTGCACAAGTTGGCAATCCGATCGGGTGGCAATCCAATCGGACAGCCATCCGATCCTCAATGCTATACATAGAGGGAGTTCCAAAGTTAGAAAAATTTTGAGTTTTTCAAAATTTTTATTTCTTTTCTTTTTATGTCTCAAACCTCGTGCAATTGTTAACATTGTGTATTATTGAAGGGAAAAGCTTCAGATTGGGATAAATCTCATAACATATATTGTCTGCTGGATGCACTTTTTACAAACAAAACTGTGTTTGAGGTTATAGCAAAGTTTTTAAGAGAAAGCAAGATTGCTAAGGCTTTAACCGACAAGATTATAGTTTATGAATCTCATGTGAGACGGTTTTGGAACTCAGTGAGGAATGAAGAGAAAGAAAAGATGATTTATTCTCCAGTGAGAAAGAAAGATGAAAATGGTCAAGATGTGGATTTAGAAATAAAGTTCAATTTTGGTGATCTTAGACGAGTGTTAGAGTTAGGTGATTCTGACAACGATCCTACCATTATTCCTGAACGTCTTTGCAAAGGTTTATGGTGCAGGATGGGCTTTACAGGGCACATAAATGGGAAAATGGGTAAAACAATGTTCAGTAAACCCTACAAGTTCATGATCCACTGCATAGTACATGCATTATCACATAGGAAGGGAGCCTACGACGAAACATCAGATTATATCATGAACATAATCACATGTCTGGTGCTGAATAGGCCATACAACGTTTCAAAAGTGATTTTTGACTACTTGGTAGAAAATATAAAAGCTGGAAGTGAAAAATACATCATGTATCCAAGGTTCATACAGATGATGATTGATGATTAATTCAAGGATATTCAAAAGGACGATGATGATGTTTTAGGTCTAAGGAATATGACAGCTGAAACGATAAGCAGATTAGCTAAAGGACCGAAACCAAGAGTTAAGAGAATGATATGCAGAATTAACAATCCTGCGTATGTTGCTCCAGAGAATGACGCATGGAGACACACCAATAGTGATTCTGAGAATGAAAATGATAAGATGAGTGAATTGGTTGAGAAGAAAACTCGTTGGTGGTTTGTGAAAGATGGAAAGAGGAAGAGAACACCAAAGACATCCCCAGTAGTTCGTATTTCTAAGGAGCCAGCACCGAAGATAGTTGTAAAGGGTATAGTGAAAGGGGAGTCATAAAAGAAGCTAGAACTTTAAATTGTTATATTATTCTAATGAATACTTCAATTCTTGTTTTGCAGGGTCTTTGAAAGAACCACAATCAAGTCTGATAGATGAGCCAGTGTTAGATTCATCAAGCATACCTCAAGAAGGTATTGACTTGACAAAGGCAATGTTTGAACAATACATTTAGCACACAGAAGCTGCAACTACAAAGGATCAAAGTTCAAGTGTTCAAACCGAAAGTGTCAAAGCTACAGAGCCTGAAGGTGTTGCTCATGATGATTCAAGCGAAGCTGATGATGAGTCTATAGAGACAGAGCTTGATCCAAAACTCTTGGACAAGGAAAAGCTCAGTTGAAAAAGAAGCCAACAAAGAAGAAGAAAGGATCTGATGAAGAAGCGTCTACTTACACTCCATCAGTTGATGAGCAAAAGAAGTTAAGAGCAAAGCGTAAGGCAGTTCAAACAGGGGTTATTTCAAGGAATGTACGAGCAAAGAAAGGTGGAGCCTCTATGCCTAAGGATCAAGGAGGCAAGAGTGAAAAACATGTTACAACCTCAAAGGTTCATGAAGCAGAAAAGATACAAAGTGTTGAAGTTCCCAAAGAGCCTGAAGTACAAAGTGTTGAAGTGCCTGTAGTTGGAGTTCAACAGAAAGCTAGAAACGATGATTATGTTGACGTAAGTGTTCCTCCATCACCACCACATCCAGTGAATCCATATATTCCTGAATCCTCAAGACCAAAGAATACAACTTTTCTTGATCTGTTTGGAGAGCTTCCTCATGCTACCGGGGTATACAAAGATGATATTCTGGATGATGATTTTGATATGTTCAACAATGCGGCAGTGAATGCTTTGGCGAAGAAAGTCAGTGAGCTAGAGAAAGAAAAGGCCAAAGCTGAAGCTGAACGTGATGTGCTAAAAAAGAGTCTTAAAGAACTAAAGAAAGAGAATGAGGAAATCAAGACCGTCATGATTAATCAAGCAGAGAAAATAAAAACAATGGAAGATGACGTTGAAGATAATACAAAGCTCTTTGATGTTATGCAACAAGAAATTTCTGATATGAATAAGAAGCTGGTAAAAATGAATGAGATAAACCAGTTCCAAAATCAGTTGATCAGTGAGCTACACGAAGCATCAGCGAATGAATTCAAAGCTATGAAGTTGGAGATGGAAGCGATGAAGGCTGATAAAGTTATGAAAGACAATCAACTCAACATGCTATACAATGTTATGGAAAGTCATCTGAACCTTGATGTTCATGCTGTCTTCAACAACCTTGAAGTCAAAAGAGCCGAAGAGCGTAGAATTGAAAGAGAAAGACGATTGGCTGAAGAAGCAACACAAAAGAATAAGAGTGTTATAGAAGAGACTCAAGAAGCAGGTGGTTCTCCGAGTCAAGTTGATGTAGAGATAGTTGATGCTGAAGTAGATCCTAAGGGATTTGTGCTTGTTGGTGAGTCGTCTACTCTATCTTTCGATCTTAATGATATTGTTTGCCGAGTACATGTTATTCAAAAGAAAAGAAGGCGAAAGAAGTGTTATTGTTAAAATGGAAAGAAGAGGAAGAGGTTATAGTAGAAGAAGAAGAGGAAGAAAATGAAAAATTGGACGATATTCTTGATGCTGTTGAGAATTACGATCCATCATGGGATAAGTTCATCGATGAAGATGAAGATGATGATAAAGACCAAGGCTCTTCTGGTTTATGTCACACCCCGACCGCGTAAAACAACAAATCGCGGCGGAAACATCGGGGCGTGTCGTAACAGAATTAATTGTTTCATAACCATGGCATACAAAGTTTTATTTATTTATTAAACAAGGGTGTTACATTGTCTTGAACAGTAAACAAAAGAGTTTAGAACATAATTAAACATAGTCTATCTTCTTTTAAAGTCTCTAAGGCACAGGTCCGCCCTAGTATCATGATCAACACCCTATGGAAAAGCACCTGAAAACACGTGTGAAAATAGGTACGTCAGCATAAAAATGCCTGTGAGATACATAGGTTTGTGAAAATAGGATTCATGACTTATGTTTAAGAAAAATGTTTAGTCATGAACCTTGTAATTTGCTTTGTCATGTAAATCATTTGAAAACAATAAGATCAGATGATATGTATAAGTAAATGTCAGGTTTAAATAAATAACCATGTAAAAAATGTGTTTGTATAAGATAAGTTGTTTGTAAATCAATGTCTTGTGAAAAGTATGTTATTTGTATAAAATGTTCTATGTATCAAACTGAAATGATTTAAATAACGTTACGCTATGTAATATTATACAAACACTTATATATAGGAAGTACCAGCGGCGTATCCACCATGTTTGTATCATATTACACACGTATCGTTACTCAAATCACTTAATCAAACCAAACCAACCAATGTAAGAAGTCTATGTTTAAACCAATTGTCAAATGTATTAAATAATATGTCAAAGTATTCATGTCAAGATGTAAATCATGTAGTATGTAAAACCAATGTCAAAAGTATTTGTGTCAAATGTAAATCATGTCAAAATGTCTATGTCAAATATCCATGTCAAATGTCTATGTCAAATATCCATGTCAAATGTCTATGTCAAATATCCATGTCAAATGTCTATGTCAAAATGTCATGTATGGCAAGTGAAATGTCTCAACTAAACCATATGCACAAAAACAAAGTATTGAAGTAACACTTGGTTTAAATCAAAGCTATGTTTTGTGTAAATGCATGCAACTATTTAATATGAACATTTATGCGGTATTGTAAAAATGCATACATCCAAGCCTTGTGACTGTGGTGATAAACCCTTTAAACAAATTAAAGGTCTATCTGTCTTATATCATCGAATTCGGTCATTCCTTTCTGTCCCCTTTCCCTGGGATGTCCGGAACGGGAGTTGTCAATTCCTATGGTACCACTACCTACTAACGAACGGCGTAGCTAATGTTAATGAATGTATTGTCCCATGTAAACAAACCAAATGTCATACCAGAATTGTAAGCATGTGAAAACAATGCACTAAGTATGTAATCAAATGAACATACATAGCGTGAAATGTCATGTAAAACAATGTACTAAGTAGGCACACAATGGGCATACATAGCATGAAATGTTATGTAAAACAATGTACTAAGTAATGCACACAATGGGCACACCTAGCATAAAATGTAATGTAAAACGATGTACCAAGTAATGCACACAATGGGCACACCTAGCATGAAATGTAATGAAATCATGTACTATGATGTACTAACAAACATAGCCGGTATATGATGTGAAAACAGGAAAGCATGAAAGTAACAAGTAGGCACATGTGTTCCACCCCAAAACAGTTTGGAAAACAGTAAAAGAGGGGTCTATGTACTCACTTGAGATTGCTCAGTTGTATAAAGATAACCACCAAGTAATGCTATAGATCTCGGAATCAAACGGCACCTAATATAGGCAACTATGTTAATAAACCGGACCTATCTCGGAAGATTGGGTAGCATTAGGGTTTGTAAACCAAATGAGTGTAGGAACTCACGTGATATGGTTTAACAAAGCCTACATGCTAAATGAAACTTAACCTAAGTCTTATTGACCCATTATGATCCGTTTAGGTAGCTTACGCTACTTTAACGCATCATGCGTGTGAAACGCGTTCGGACCGCCTAACTAGTCCTATGACAAGTATTATATGCCTAAACATGTTACATAATCAGTTACATGACAAAAGTTTAGGTTACATATGCTAAATTACCAATTATGTATGAAAAGGGTATTCTGGTAATTTACCTAAGGCATATAAACTACCTATCATACAACTACTTAAACGATGTGACCATAGGGTATAACCTCGGAAGGTTATTCCCTACCTACTATGGTCACCTAATGTGTTTGGTCGGATCCTAATGATCGACCAAATGGGTCGGGTTCGAAGGTATAGGCGATTTATTAGATCGCCTACCCTACGACCCTAGACAACGTGGTAATCAGTAGGCATAGTCCCAAGGGACTATGACCATCGTGATTACAATCACGTTGCAAAGTTCAAACGAACTTCGCATTGACCATTACTGGTCAACGCTGAAAGTCAAACAAAGTTTGACTTTCTGACTCGAAAAGCAGTAAAATAAGGAAAAGAACGAAAGAATACTTACGAAGGGTCCCCGAATGCTAATTTCGATCCGAGAATCTCAGGTATGAAACAATGGTTTCAACTTAGAGTTTCTAAGATCAAAATTCTAGTGATTATGAAGCATGGGGGGTGGGGTATTTATAGTAAAAGGTCCACCGTTAAGATCGTTTCTTGGAAACCGTGCTTTGATCTTGGCCTTACACCTCAAGATAATGGTTTTACAAAACCATGTGAGCCCATGGTATTTCCCAAAACCATGTGCACATCAAAACAGCCCCTAGTATTGCCCAAAACCATGTGCAAAGGTGGTATAGACCAGATTCAATGTTTCTTCACTGAAAGTTTCAAAAATGGCAGATTTGGTCCCTGTAGTGTAATAAGGCCTTTTCCGACGCGTTTAAGGCCCGTTAACCCCATTTCAAAGCTCTAAAATGAAGTTAAAGTAAAGGGAACTTAAAATGTTCTCAAAAATATCTCGGATGTCGGTTCGTTTAGCCGTACAGTTGCGTTGTTCGGTTAATTACGACGGAATGCGCATAAGTGCGAAAAACGATCCAAATGACGCGACGAATGGATTTTTTTTATGGCGAACACTAAAATATAATATAGTCATGCTCACATAAATTTTTGGATGTCCGGATGTATTCAGAACGTAAGTTATGCGCGAAAATGCAAACTTGTGCACTTTTTGACACTTTTAGTCCCTGAATGACCCAAAAGTTTATTTTAGCACACCGAACCCCTCAAAGCCTATTTCTATGCTATGTAAAGGATATTTAAGGTGTGTTTAACTTATGGTTATGTTCCGGAATGTTCGTTACAGTTCAGATTGGCATACTTTCGCAGTTTGTCAAGTTTAGTCCCTGTAAGCGAATTAACTTGTTTTTGCCATACCAAAGCCTTCAAAACTTATTTCTAAGTTATGTAAAGGTTATTTAAGGTATGTTGAGTATATGTTGATGTTCCGGAGTATTTCTCGCATTAAACTGAGTACGTTTACGCACTAGTTTGCGTATAACTCTCCAGAAAGTGATGTAGAGTTTGGAATTGAACAAAAGTCAAAACATGAAAAATGTAAAACATAACAAAACAAACATTGGGATCAAATAACATTGTTTTATTGATAACAGAACTGTTCATAGTGATTACAAGCACAGTTGTTACAGTTTACTCATTGTAAATCCTTCAGTTCAAGAGAAGATTGATGATCTTATGAACGACGAGATCAATGAATAAGATGATGATCAACAACAAGAGTCTTCTTCATTTGGCAAACAACATACAGACCAGGTATTCCTCACACACCCAACTGTCATTTATTTACATGCTCAATATGAGGGGGAGCTTGAGGTACCAAGGTCAAGGGCAGAGACGTTAGAGGAGTTGGGCTTAGACGATGGGAAATTCAAGTTCAATATAGAAGATGAATACCTCTGTCACCAGAAAGAGAGTATGAATTTGTATATGCCCAAGAAGCAGACAAGTATAACGATGTGATAGTTGAAGATGCGTCTGATTCGTCTGATGAAGAAACGGATTTTCATTACTCTGGTGTTAATGAAACATTTCCTTCTCTAGTTGAAATGTTCAAAGACCAAAATGAAGACGAAGTTAGGAGAAAGATAGTGGAAAAGATAACAACAGAGGATGTACGGAAAACCATCCCAAGAGAAAATCTTGCTGGGGAGAGGAAGAAGTTGTTTAAGGTGATGCATAAGGAAAGGAAGTTTATAAGGCCGCTTCAGTACTTTACACATGATGCAAAGATCTCATGGGGCGACATCTTGTCTTGGGGTTATTTGGAAGACTTACAAGTATATGCCATTAGACGGGAGCAGGGGGTACCATATTTTGAATTCTTGTCAGATATCAAGACCCTCCCGTGGTGGGACGTTGATGAGTTGGTCCAAACAAAGAACATAAAGAAATTTTACTATGGTTTGGAAGTGAAGCAACATGACCAACACTTATCGGATTATGTGAAGCAGCAATCAAAGGCAAGATATCCTGACTGGAAGCCTCATTATCCAAAGCAGATTGTTACTATGTTGGAAAATGGTGAGAAGGATATTACTCTGGATATCAAACCACCAAGATGCTTAAAGAATATGCCGCTTCCTGATATGGAGAAAGACTTCCATGAAGATTTTGAAGGTTGGTTATACAATGAAAGCACAGCGGAAGAGGTGATTTCCTTATTTGATAAGTCAAAAGGTGAATCAAGAAGGATATGTGTGCTAGACACAATGTGGCTAGTAAACTGCTCAAAGAAAGATATCAATTGCTTGTTCTACAACAAGATTGTGTATGAGAAACGTGATAAAGTACAAGCAATGCAACATCAGAAGATTGTGGATGTATGCGTCGGGAAAGACATCAACTCTGGGAGGTACAGGAAATCCAAATGGAGAGATCTTGAGATTAATGAATTTCTGAAGAAGTACAAGTGTGAGTAGAGATTCAAGGTGATATCTGAGAAAGAAGCAAAGCTTGGAAAGTTTAAACTGATGAGACCACCGCCAACGGATCAAACACCGATTGAAAAGGAAGAGAATAAGATTCCCAAGTGGGACAGAAAGCGTGACGGTGATCCAGTTGTGACACATGTGCTTGTAATCATTGTAAACAATTCAGTTATCAATAAAATAATGTTATTTGATCCCAATGTTTGTTTGTTTATGTTTGACATTTTGCATGTTTTGGTTTTTGTTCAATTTCAAACTCTATATCGCTTTCTGGAGAGCTATACGCAAACCGATGCATAAACATAATCAGTTTAACGCGACAAACACTATGGAACATCAATATATGCTTAACATACCATAAATAACCTTTACATAACTTAGAAATAAGTTTTGAAGGCTTTGGTATGGCAAAATCAAGTTTATTCGCTTACAGGGACTAAATTCGACACACTGCGAAAGTATGCCGAATTTTTACTGTAACGGACAATCCGGAACATGAACATAAGTTAAACATACCCTAAATATCCTTTACATAGCTTAGAAATAGGCTTTGAGGGGTTCGGTGTGCTAAAATAAACTTTTTGGTCAATCAGGGACTAAAAGCGTCAAAAGTGCATAAGTTTTCATTTTTGCGCATATCTTACGTTCTGAATACATCCGGACATCCAAAGTTTTATGTAATCATTAAAATATTTTATTTTAGTGATTGGCATGATAAAATTCCATTCGTCGCGTAATTTGGATCGTTTTTCGCATTCGTTCGTGTTTCGTCGTAATTAACCGAACAACGCAACCGTACGACCAAACGAACCGACATCCGAGATATGTTTTGAGCATTTTTCATGTTCCATATACTTTAACTTCATTTTAGAGCCTTGAAATGGGAGTAACGGGGCTTAAACGTGTCAAAAATGCATCAAAAACCATGTTTTGCACATTCAGGGACCAAAATTGACAATCTGCCATAGTTATCTTAGGAAGGGACCAAAGTTGAAAATCTGATTTCCGGCTTGTTCCAGCTGTTCCCCTCATTTTCACATGGTTTTAATGAAACTAGGGGCTTGTTTTGGGGTACCCATGGTATTCTAAAACCATGGGCACACATGTAAGGTCTAGATCGAAGCTCGGTTTTCGATGAACGATCCTAATGGTCTTGGTTTTCCTATAAATACCCCCACCCTCTTGCTTCAAAACTCACACTTTGATCTGATTTGGCTCTCTAAGTTGAAGTTATACACTTCATACCTGAGAGAAATCGGATCAAAACTACATAGCTTGGACCCGTTGTAAGTCCTCTTTCGTTGTTTTACATGTTTTAGCGTGAAAGTCAAACATTGTTTGGCTTTCAGCTTTGACCAGTTTATGGTCAACACGAAGTTTGTTTGAACTTCGTAACGTGAGTGTAATCACGATGGTTCTATTCCCTTGTGACTATACCTACTGATTACCACGTTATTTAGGCTTAGTGGCGAGTCGTAGTTTCGGCCAAAATGCGTATTCTTGCATATTTTGTAACCAAACTACTTTTAGGTATCAAGACCATTTGTTTTGATACCAAACCTGTTTTCTAAATTCGTTAAACATGTTTTAACATGTTTAGCTCGTGACTTTAGGTTTAGTGCTTATATAGGGTCGTAAGGTAAGCGATCTAAACAATCGCTTAGACTTTCGAACCCGACCCGTTTGGTCGATCATTAGGATCCGACCAAACACATTAGGTGACCATAGTTTTATAGGGAATAACCTTTTGAGGTTATACCTTATGGTCACGTCGTTTAGTTAGTTGTATGATAGGTAGTTTATATGCCTTAGGAAAATTACCAAAATGCCCTTTTTACGCCAAAATTCATTTTAAGCATATGTAACATAATTTTTTATATCTAAACTGATTTGGCAACAATATTAGACATGATAAGGCATATTTTACTTGTCATAGGACTACTTAGGCGGTCCGAACGCATTTTACGCGAAGGACGCGTTAAAGTAGCATAAGCTACCTAAACGATTCGTAATGGGTCGTAAGCACTTAGGATAGGTTCCGTTTTAGAATGTGAGCTTTGTTAAACCATATTACATGAGTTCTTACACTCATTTGATTTACGAAACCACATTTTATCCGATCCTCCGATTTAGGTCCGTTTATTAACATAGTTACCTATATTAGGTGCCGTTTGATTCCGTGATCTTTCTAGCTTTGCTTGGCGGTTATCTAAAGAAAATTAAGCAAATCTCAAGTGAGTACATAGTCCCCTCTTTTACTGTTTTTCAAACATTTTGGGGTGAAACACGTGTGCCTACTTTTTACTTTCGCGTTTTCCATGTTTTCATATCATATGCTTGTTATGTTCATTAGTACACTTATAGTACATGATTTCATTGTGTTTTTGCTATGTATGTCCATTTGTTGCATACTTAGTACATCGTTTTACATTACATTTTATGCTATGTATGTCCATTTAGTTCATACTTAGTACATTATTTTACATTACATTTCACGCTATGTATATCCATTTAGTGCATACTTAGTGCATTATTTCACATCACATCACATGCTATGTATGTTCATTTGTTGCATACTTAGTATATTTTTTTTTCATCACATGCTTACATTTTGGTATGACATTTGGTTTGTTTAAATGAGACAAAAATACGTTCATTAACATTGGCCATGCCGTTCGTTAGTAGGTAGTGGTACCATAGGAATTGACAACTCCCATTCCTGACATCCTAGGTATGTTTGGATGAAAGGAATGACCGAATTAGATACACATAACTCAGATAAACCTTTAATTTGTTTATGGGTTTATCGCCACAGTCTCAAGGCTTGAATGTATGCATTTTCACAATACTGCATAGATGTTTGTATCAGTATAGCATGCATTTCCACAAAACATAACTTTGATTTAAACAACGTTTTACTTCAATACCTTGTTTTGTGCATTTTTCCTATGGTTTAGTTGATATATTTCACATGCCATACATGATATTTTGGATACACATTACATGATTTACATTTGACACATGAACATTTTGACATTGAGTATACATTACATGGTTTATATTTTTGACATAAACATTTTGAAATTGGTTTAAACATAAACATTTTTACATCGGTGGTTTGTTTGGGTAAGTGATTTAAGTAACGAGGCGTGTGTAATATGATACAAGCATGGTGGATACGCCGCTGGTACTTCCTATATATAAGTGCTTGTATGATATTACATAACGTAGCGTTATTTAAATCATTTCAATTTAGACATATAACATTTTACACAAATAACATATTTTTCACAAGACATTGTTTTACAAAATAGTTTATTTTATACAACTCATTTTACTTCGTTATTTTATTAACCATACACCTTTCTTTTATATAATCTGATTTCTTATCGAGTTTTCATATGATTTATAAAAGAAAACACTTAACAAGATTCATGACTAATTTTTATTAAACCTTTCTTTTAAAACTCAAGTCATGAATCCTATTTTCACAAAACCTATGTATCTCACAGGCATTTTTATGATGACGTACCTATTTTCACATGTGATTCAGGAGCTATTGCATAGGTTTGATCAAGATACACTAGGGTGGACTCGGGCTTTAGTGACATAAAAGAAGCAAGATTAGTTAAATAATGTTATGAACTCTTATTTCCTTTGTTTAAAGACAATGTATTCCACCTTTGTTTATAAATAAAACAAAACTTTAATTACGATGGTTGTAAAACAATAATTCTGTTACAACACTCCCCGACGTCTCCGCCACGTTTTGATGTTTTACGTGGTCGGGGTGTGACAGAAGAGTTGGTATCAGAGCCAATGGTTATAGGGAATTAGGTTATTAGTAATGCTTTGACCTAGACTATAACCTTTCTAGGACCCCAACACAAGTTATCTTGTGTTTAGATCTTAAAACATTCACTTCACCTATCCTTAGGTGATTGCCAAAACAAGAACCCAATTTTCCGAAACGATTTTTTTAAAATCAATCATCTGTTTTTTTTAAATGATTTATTATAAGGTTTTGAACCCTTGAATTTTTCAGAATGATTTTGAAAATTTAATCATCCGTTTTTGAATGATTCTTTTGGCCTTGTGCCTTCCAAGTTTTCAAAATCTCGTCAAAGTTTTGGGTTCTAATTAGTGTGAACACGTGCAAACTGGAAGGGTGAATGCCTGTACCCTGGGTTTTCTGTCTAAGGCTAGAGTGTTCGTACAAATCCACATAATCGACCAGTCACTCTTACCTGGGAACTCTTGGGGCGAGTGTTCACTTATAGGCGAGCATGTCTTCGCAAAACATTATTTTTGACCCATTTACTTTGATTAGTCACTGTGTGTCGTTTGTTTGCTTTGTGGTAACAAACGAATGACCACCATCATTGCTTTTGTCGATTTTTATATCATCTCATTCTTTTCATCTAATCATCTCACTCGTTTTCCTTCATGTTTCCTCTTTTAGAATGCCTCCGCGATGCGAAAATCCGCTATCTAATGCCGAAATGGCAGATATCATGGCGCTGCATATGGCTGCTGTACTCCCAGACATTATTGCTCAAGTGAACCAAGCCAACAATAACCAGAATGCTCCATGCAATTTCAAGAGTTTCAATTTGGCTAAACCACTCAAGTTTAGTGGTTCTGAAGGAGTAACTGGGCCCCTACAGTGGTTAGAGAGCATTGAGAGTACATTTCGTCACGTTCAGTGTCCTGAAAATCAGAAAGTCGAGTTTGCTTCTAGTGTATTTCAGAAGAGGGCTCTTACATGGTGGAACGGGGTTATGAGAGACCGTGGTGCGGAGGTTGCGTTAGCTCAAACTTGGGCTGAACTTAGGGCTCTAATGATGAGGGAGTTTTGTCCTCGTCATGAATTGAGAGCCTTAGAAAGGGAGTTTGATGATTTGAAGCAAAATAGTGGTGAGCACCGGGCATACACTGACAGGTATGAAGAGTTGAGCTTACTTTGCCCTACAATGGTTACTCCACTCGAGAAGGCTATCGAGAGGTATATTGATCGCTTACCTGACTCCGTACAAGACATCGTCACTGGTAGTAACCCTACCACAGTTCGTCAGGCAATCGAGTTAGCTGCGACATTGACTGAGTCACAGGTTCGAAAGGGTAAACTACACAGGAAGGGTGACAAGGGTAAGAAACAGTCGTCTGATAAAAATGAAGGCAAGAAGGGTAAGAACAAGAAGGGCAAGGATTCTGGTTCTTCGAAGGGATCTAGGAAACGCAAGGCTTCCCAAAATTTCGCTGTCACTGCCCAAGTTAACCAGGCAGCTCCTAATCAGCCTGCACAGCCGCCAGCAAAAAAAACGGTATGCGGGGAATGCACCGTTGTGCAACAGATGCAATAGTCACCATCAACCGCAGGTTCCTTGTCGTTTATGTACCAACTGTGGGAAGTCAGGTCATCTTTCTGATGTTTGTCGCTTCGCTCCCAATCAAGCAGCTCGTAATCCAGCTCAGCAGGCTGCTCAACCACCTGCTCAACAGCAAGCATAAGCTGCACGACCTCATTTCCCTCCTGGTTCATGCTATAACTGTGGGGATCTGACCCACTGCCGTAATCAGTGTCCAAGGTTGGTGAATGCAAACCAAGCTCAGGCTCGTGGACGAGTCTTTAACATGAATGCTCAGGAGGCGCAAGCAGACAACGAGGTGGTCAACGATACGTTCTTTGTTAGCAATCAGTTTGCTTCTGTTCTTTTTTATTCGGGTGCCAATAAGAGTTTTGTGTCATTGTCTTTTGAGCCATTACTTCGCATGTCTAGAACGAAACTAGAAAAGCCTTTGACAGTAGAAGTTGCTAGTGGTGATCCCGTTGTTCTCGATTCTGTTCTTCGTAACTGTCAGTTGAACCTTAACAACCATCTTTTTCCCATCGACCTCACGCCAATGCAACTTGGGAGTTTCGACGTTATAGTGGGTATGGATTGGTTAGCCAAGCATCATGCAGAAGTAGTTTGTTTTGAAAAGATTGTTCGTGTGCCGCTCTCGACAGGTGAGATCCTACATGTTCGTGGTGAGAAACCTGCTAGTAGTCTCAAGCTCATGTCTTGTACTCAGGCTCGGAAGTATCTGCGAAAGAACTATGTGGCCTTTTTGGCTCATGTTGTGGCGGATAAAGGCAAAGGTAAGTCTATTCAAGATATCCCTGTTATTCGGGATTATCCTGAATTGTTTCCTGAAGAGTTACCTGGTTTACCCCCAGCATGCCAAGTCGAGTTTCGTATTGATCTTGTACCTGGTGCAAATCCTATCGCTCGATCTCCATATCGTCTTGCACCATCTGAGATGTAGGAGTTATCTAAGCAGCTTCAAGAGCTTTCTGACAAAGGTTTTATCCATCCTAGCTTTTCACCTTGGGGTGCACCCGTTCTTTTTGTCAAGAAGAAGGATGGATCTTTCAGGATGTGTATCGATTATCGTGAGCTTAACAAGCTTACCATCAAGAATCGATATCCCCTACCTCGCATTGATGATCTCTTTGATCAGTTACAGGGTGCTACATGTTTTTCGAAGATTGATCTTCATTCTGGGTATCATCAACTTCGTGTGCATGAAGAAGATATTCCCAAGACAGCTTTCCACACTCGTTATGGGCATTATGAGTTCACAGTTATGCCATTCGGTTTGAATAATGCTCCTGCTGTTTTCATGTTCTTGATGAATAGGGTTTGTAAGCCTTATTTGGACAGGTTCATCATCGTTTTTATTGATGATATCTTGGTTTATTCTAAGACGCAAGCTGACCATGAGCAACATCTTCGTCTCACCCTGGAGCTCCTAAAGAAAGAGCAACTTTTTTGCCAAATTCACCAAGTGTGAATTCTGGCTTAAGGAAGTTCAATTTTTGGGGCATATTGTCAACGAACAAGGTATTCATGTAGATCCCTCCAAGATCAGGGCGATTAAGGATTGGGATACGCCTACTACTCCTACTGAAGTTTGTTCTTTTCTTGGTCTCGCGGGTTATTACCGCCACTTCATCGAGAACTTCTCAAAGATTGCAGTTCCCCTAACTGCTCTGACTCAGAAGAAAAAACCCTTTGAATGGGAACCAAACAAGAAGAAGCGTTTCAGACCTTGAAGCAGAAGCTTTGTGATGTGCCTATTCTATATTTGCCTGAGGGAAATGATGATTTCGTCGTGTATTGTGATGCATCAAACTTGGGTCTTGGCTGTGTTCTCATGCAAAGGAACAAGTCATAGCATATGCATCAAGGCAGTTGAAGATACATGAGAAGAACTACACCACTCATGATCTTGAGTTGGGTGCAGTTGTCTTGGCACTCAAAATCTAGACACTATTTGTATGGTACAAAATGTGTGGTTTTCACTGACCACAAAAGCCTTCAGCACATCTTTAATCAGAAAGAACTCAACATGAGGCAACGACGTTGGGTTGAACTTCTAAACGACTATGACTGCGAAATTCGCTACCATCCTAGTAAGGCGAATGTCGTGGCTGACGCTTTGAGTCATAAAGAACGTGTCAAGCTTCATTATGTTCGTGTTAAATCTGACATTCAAGCTCGATCTAATATCCAAACCCGCATTTCTCAGGCTCAACATGCTTGTGTTTCACAAGGTTTGATGGGTAAGGAATTACCCTATCACATTAAGCCTGATCTTGAACTAAAGGACAATGGATCATATTATTTCATGGACCATTTGTGGGTCCCAAGCCAAGATGATCTTCGCACCTTGCTTATGGATGAAGCTCATAAGTCTCGTTACTCTATTCATCCTGGCTCAGACAAGATGTATAAGGATCTTCGTACTCAGTATTGGTGGCCTGGTATGAAGAAAGACATTGCCTTGTACGTGTCCAAATGCCTTACTTGTCTTAAGGTTAAGGCTGAACATCAACATCGCTATGGATCTTATTACCAAACTTCCGTGCACTAAGAGAGGTCATGATGCCATCTGGGTAGTTGTTGATCGTCTTACAAAGTCAGCACATTTCCTGCCGATCCGTGAGGATCTATCTGCTGACAAGCTTGCTAAAATCTATATGGATGAAATTGTGTCTAGAGATGGTGTTCCATTGAACATTATTTCTGACAGGGATGCTCGATTCTCGTCTCGCTTTTGGAGAACCATGCAATCTGCTATGGGGACCCAACTTAATCTGAGCACAGCTTATCATCCACAATCAGATGGCCAAACTGAAAGAATAATCCAGACTTTGGAGGATATGCTTAGAGCTTGTGTGATCGATTTGGTGGTAGTTGGGATTCGTATCTTCCATTGATTGAATTCTCCTACAACAATAGTTATCACTCTAGCATCAACATGGCTCCTTTCGAGGCTCTCTATGGTTGAAAATGTCATTCACCAGTCTGCTGGAATGAGATCAGTGAGTCTCAGCTTACTGGACCTGACCTCATTCTAGAGACAACATATAAGGTTAAGAAAGTTCGTGATAACCTCCAGACAGCTAGAAGCCGTCAAAAGAGTTACGCGGACCGACGACGCAAGCCCTTGGAATTTCAAGTCGGTGATCGTGTATTACTTAAGGTCTCACTGTAGGATCGAATCGAGACCTAAATGAGTCGTTCGGAAGAGCTCAAATCCGTTTCAGAGGCGGAAACTAAGAAACGAATGTGAAAACAGCTTGAGTCACACTTTAAACCTCTTGTATATTGATTTTACAGCTATTACATTCAAGAGAAATACCAGCAACACTTCGGTATCAAATCTGGAAAACCTTACAAATGAAATGACCAACACCCTATTTATAGTCTTCAGACTTTCGCTTGAAACTAACACTCACAAGTCAAGTGAAACCCACATAATGACATTCAAGCGAAACATATCAATGTTGACTTTTCGAGCGAAACCGACAAAATACACAAATCTGATTTGAAACTTGCTTGGTCTTCTTGTGATGATGTCATTGATGATATTACTTTGATGTCACTATCATGATGTCATCTTTGAGTATGATGACATCATCCTTGATCAAACCCGTAACGCAACCAAGACTCGATATAAGACGAAGACGACTGATGTGTGCACCAACAGACTCCCCCTCAGATGTTGACGAGTCTTAAGTGTCGAGTCTTTGCATCTTCAGTCTTTATCAGTCTTTTCGAACTCTTTGAAATATCTGACGCTGTAAGCATCCTCAAACTTTATCTCCTTCTCCTCTTCAGCATCAACAGACTCCTCACAAACAATCTCTACTCAGATGTCTTCAGACTCCCCCATATGCTGGGATCGCAGCCTGGCATGTTAAAATCACAAAGTCCTCAGGTATCGGAACCTGGCTTTCTATCATTCAAATAACCTGCACATTCTCTACCCAAAAATAAATTCTCTGATGATGACTTGTAAAAACAATCTCACCATCTAATGAGTCATTTGCAGGAATTATACAATTAAAGAATGATTTTTCAATGTTAATCTTTTGATGAACCATTTGAAGATATATCATTTTTATGTTCAAAACAACACACTCTCCCAAACCATCTGTTCATCATGTCTAGCACTCGGAATTTTGAAAATTAGCTCTCCAACACCAGTTGTCGAAAATCTTTTTGAATTTTTCAAAATTTATGCTAAAACACACTAAAAATCTTTTTGGATTTTTGAATAGAATGAAATGCAGTAAAGAAATATTTACATACAATATTTTTGTGAGTTTGTGTAAGAGGATCATATCAGTTTTGAGACAAATCACCAACACCGTTAAGCTTTAAACATTTTAAGCTCTAAACGATTCACTTAGATTGTCAGTATACTGGTCCACTTAAATTTTCACACAAAGTTCAACTGCTTCGAGATACGATGTTAATGTCTTAAGAACTTAAACTTAATCGTGTGTCCCACCTCAGAATATACTCCCGTATCCAGATCCCAATATTTAGTCTTACAGGTGAGTATACCACAGATGATATCTGTAAGGGGTTATAAATTATGAAGAATCATGAGAGCTCAGGTCAGAACTACCGTTCAGCAGAGAGATCATGACTCAACTTTTGGGTGTGTCCCCTTTAGAGGATCTTTTGATTACAACAGCAATGACTATCAATTTTATTGTTTCATCTATTTGCTGACGGCGACGCTATATTTCAAGCATGCGGAAAGTATTATTCGAGGATAGGTCAGAACTTCCATTCAGCAGAAGTCCTGGAATAATACCCCAGACATCACTGAGTATAAAAACCTTGTATCTCAGAAAGAGGGACCTTTCAAACAAGATTTTGGGGGTTACCCATATATCCGAGAGATGTTTCCCCACGATATAAGCAAGTTTGAATTTAGGTTTATATCTCGTCACAATCTACTAAATGTGCAAAAACCTACTGGCACATCATCAGTGAGACCGTTTATCACTTTTAACTTTCCAATTCTTTAGCATGTTGTGATAGTCCACTGATGTACTATCATTTCCTCTTTTCTACAACAAAACTCATTTTTGATTTTATCATGTTTTTGGCTTTTTCAAAATTTCAAATGTTTTTGGATTTTCTGAAATTTTTACTCCTCCTAAAATGCAAACACATTTTAGGAAATTTGAACATAAACTGTACAATAAAATGACAACCGATATCGAATTGCTTCAAATCGCCATCCACTTGGCATAAACAATCAGAACTCCCCCTCACAACAAACTATTTTCCCATTGATTTCAAAACACTTAAGTTTGTTTTAATCAAATGGTTTCTCCAGAAAATAAGTTTGATTGATTTTACCACTTGTAAAGTTAGGGTTTGATTCATCACATTGTCATCAAATATCATTGAATGCATGGTCCAATCAAGTTCAACCTAATGACCTTGATTAAGCACTTGTAGGAAAATGCAATTTAAATGATATCACCTGTACTTTACCAATTGTACCACTTGTACGATTATCAACCAAGAAAGATAGATGCCGATTCCTGCTCCACGCTTACAAACCTGGGAGCTCCGGCAAGTCCAGAGACTTACTGTTCGTAGTATGTACCATCCCAGTCACAAACCAGGGATGGTTCAACTTTATCTTTCTGCATCTTTTTCTCATAAAACTCCTTAACTCCTTTGACTTTCCTGTCAACCATTTTGCCAAAAATGGTATGAACTTTGGAGTTAAAGACCTTATCAACATCAAAAACTTTTTGTCATCATAAAATTGGTTTGAAATCTCAACTTTACCAATTTTCTTTTTATAGTTTTAAGCACTCAATGGTGGAAAATTTTCATCATCCATCTGAGTTACTAACTTTTCACCTTTTACCTCAACCTGTGGCTCCTCTGATTTTATGGAATCAGATTCATCGCCAAAAGATAGCTCCTCTGATTTCGACCTATCAGAATCATCGCTAGAACTATCAACCGATTTCTTAACAACCCATTTTTGATTGTCAAGATAAGCTCTTTTCTTGTAAAATCTGTTTGAACTTACACCAATCTCAAAAGTTGAGTTTTTGAAATTTTTGGTTCTATCAATTGGTGGTTCAAACACAACTTCTTTGTCTTTCAGTTTACAAGAAACTCCCTGTTTTGATTGTATTGCCTTGAAACAATTCTTGGCAATATGACCAACAGTGTTGCATTGGAAACAGGTTCTCGTATCTTTCATCTGCTCATCCATCTTCTTCATGTCATCTTGCTTCTTTGCAAGGAACTCACTGTTTGACTGCCTCCAGAATTCTTTCTTTTCTTCCTCTTCTGAGCTAGTTCCTGAAACAAATGTCATTTTTCCTTTAAAATCACGAACATATTTTTCATTTTTCTGTTTTTCTGTTGGAGTAAAACCAAGACCTTTCTTTTTGAAATTACGGTTAGGGTTTGGTTTCTTGTGAAAACCAGAACCAGAACTGTAACCATTTTTCTTGTTTAATCTTTGTTGTACTCTTGAGGTGTATTTTTTAGGTTTATCAGTAAGATTTAAATCTTTTATTTCAGAAATATTAATTTCTGTAAGTTTGAAAACCTTTTTTATCATCTCAGTTTTTACACCTCTTATTGGAAATTCCTCATCAGAATATAATTTGTCGGAATCATTCAATGTATTTGCAACTTTGAATGTTTCGTCATTCAAATTAGATTTTGATAACAGGAATTCTTTGTTGTAAACTCTTTTAATTGAATATTTTGGACTATTGACTGTCGAACTCGAACTTTCAGAACCAGACTTTGACTCTGATTTTGACTCTGAGTTTGACTCCAACTTTGACTCCTCTGTTTCATCTTTATCCAACACCTGATCGACAACTTTCGTTATTAACTCGGACTCATGATCAGTGTCAGATGATGTAAACGTGACATCAATATTTTCTGGCAAGTTAACTGACGACTCCGACTCCCACTGTAAATTTGTTGCCTTTTCGACTCTTTCTGAATTTGGATTTCTTGGAGAATATCCATTTTCAAGCGGGGGTGGACACTTGTTGTAACCGAAACTTTGTTTCTAACCAGAATCATTTAATTTAGTATCCTTCTTCTTTGCTTTCTTCTTTTCAGGAGTCTTTTCTTCAGAAATCTTCTGTTCTTCAGTTACCTCATCTTCTTCAAATGCCTTCAATCCTTCAGCAGTTGGATAGATCCTGTCAATGACATAAGAAGTACATGAGTAACTTTTCAACAATCGGTTTACTCTTTCAGTCTCAATTCTTTGTGTCTCCAGCTTTTGTTCAAGCACAGCACACTTCTCGATGTAGTTGTTCACAACTTTCTGCTTTATCATGAAAGCTCCTTGAAGTGTCTTCATTGTTGTTGCTTGTTCTTCACTTGTTTGATTGTATTGGTTCATTGCTTTGTTCAGTACATCGTAAGATTCCTTCAAACTATTCAAGTTATAGATCAGTGTACTATTCTGCTTCTTCACAGCTTCACAGTTTTCACACTTCACTGGAATCTTTTTTGCATCAACTTCTTCATCAACTTTGAACTTTGGAACTTCAACCTTTACTTTCCTTTTGATCACTGGAATTTCTTCGTCATCACTGCTCACTGGTGTTTTTACCTTTTTCTTCTTCTTTTTAACCTTTTCATCTTCACTATCACTTTCAGCAATCAATTTCATATCAGCATCAAATTTTCTCACCCAATACTCAGTATCATCATCACTGTCCTCTTCAACTCTAGCAACAAAATCTTTGTGAGCTATAGCTTGATCAGGAACATAATTATCCCATGTGAAATTTTCCCAGCTAAACCCTTCAGGTAACTTTTTGTCGTCTTGATCTATTATCAAAGCACTACCATCAGCTCTCTTTGAAGAATCTTGATTAACCACACAAGCTCTCTTTCTAGAGTCTTCAATCACATTCCTTCCATGTGCAGTTTGTGCTTGATGTTGATGTTGTTGAGATGGTTGCTGAGCAACTTGATGGTAGATGGCTTTTCGGTAGTAATCATTGTTGTTGCTAAAAGGATTCTGAGCTTCCCTTGCTTCGCGATTGGTACACTCCCTCTTGAAGTGACCCTTCTCCCTGCAACGAAAACAAGTGACTTTAGATTTGTCAAAACCTAAAGTAGAAGCACCAGCCTCACGAAGATCATCTCTTCCAGTGATTTGCTTGAATTTCTCAGCTCTCCTCAACACGCTGGCCAAGCACCATTTTATGTCCATCAGCTCCATTTCTTCAGCATCAATCTGGTCGTAATCTTCCTTTGTCAGCATTGGATTCCCGATCCGACCTGCAACAAAACTACCCTAAGATTCCAATACAGTTCCCAACAAAGACATGTGACTCTTAGCAATTTCTACTGAATAGTCTTCATCATTCTCCAAATTCAGTACAATGTTGCACTGAAGCTTCTTGCCATTTTTTGTTGTTGAAATGTTCGGATCAAAGGATGGATATGATGAAAAACTTGTGTTGCTGCTTGATCCTTTGGATGAACTTTCAGATGGACTCTTTGCATTGAATGTTGTTTGAACTTTTGGTGACAAGTTGGTGGATTTATCACTAACACCACCTTTGTAGTAAAGACTGATGTCTTGTTCACCGTCGAAATCTTTCATTCTTATAACCTTTCTCTGCTCCATCTCCTGAGCTTCAATCTTTTTGATAAACTTGCTCAGTGTCAAATCTTTAAAACCTTTCTTGTTTCTGAGCATCATGAGATAAGTACCCCACATTTCATACGGTAATGCATCTGATAATTTTTCAATCAATTCCTCATTGTCTTTATTGATCTTCAACCTCTTCATCTTAGCAAGCAGATTGCAATATCTTTCAATGATTTGCTTAGTGCTCTCATTCTTCAACCCTCGGAACAAATCAAACTCTTTCTTCTGTAATGACTTCTTGTTCTTGACCATTTCCTCACTGCCTTGAAACTTTGACTTTAACGCTTTCCTGATTGAATAAGATGTTCCATTATGTTGTAATAGAACCAAGATGTCTTCTTTAACTGCTTGTTGAATCAGACTTAACATCATCTTCTCATCTTTGTATCTCTTCCGGTTTTCACCACTAAGATCTTTAATCGGAATTTTCTCTTCATCGTCATTCATCGGTCTAACGTATTTTGTTTCGACATTCTCCCATGCATCTAGATAATTTGCTTGCACCCAATTTTCAAACTTTTCTTCCCAACTCTTGTACTCCTCAATGTTCATAAGTTTCAGGGGTTTCTGCAGAGTCCCCGTTTCGTTTTCCAACATCGTGTTCTGAGCAAGAGTCATCGGGGTTACTGGGGTAGCGAATGCGTTGTAGAAATCTTCGTCCATGTTTCAGATTTTCAAATGAACCCTCTTGTATATTGATTTTACAGCTATTACATTCAAGAGAAATACCAGCAGCACTTCGGTATCAAATCTGGAAAACCTTACAAATGAAATGACCAACACCCTATTTATAGTCTTCAGACTTTCGCTTGAAACTAACACTCACAAGTCAAGCGAAACCCACATAATGACATTCAAGCGAAACATATCAATGTTGACTTTTCAAGCGAAACCGACAAATACATAAATCTGATTTGAAACTTGCTTTGTCTTCTTGTGATGATGTCATTGATGATGTCACTTTGATGTCACTATCATGATGTCATCTTTGAGTATGATGACATCATCCTTGATCAAACCCGTAACGCAACCAAGACTCGATATAAGACGAAGACGACAGATGTGTGCACCAACACTCACCTTGGAAAGTTGTGATCAGATTTGGAAAGACAAGAAAACTTGCACCTAGATATGTTGGACCATTCAAGATAGTCGAAAGAATCGATAAGGTAGCCTACAGACTTGAGTTACCCCCTGAACTTGGAAACATTCATCCAACCTTTCACGTGTCCAATCTCAAGAAGTGTTTAGCTGATGAGAACCTCCACATACCACTTGACGAGATTCGTGTTGATAACACGATGCATTTTGTTGATAAGCCTGTGGAAATCATGGATCGTGAAGTCAAGTGGCTTAAACGCAAGCGCATTCCATTGGTCAAAGTTCGTTGGGAATCTAAACATGGACCAGAATTTACTTGGGAACGTGAAGATCAAATGAAGGCGAAGTATCCACATCTTTTATCACGAGTTTCCTCTAAATAAATTTCGGGATGAAATTTCCACAAGTTGGGGAGACTGTGACACCGGTGCTTGTAATCATTGTAAACAATTCAGTTGTCAATAAAATAATGTTATTTGATCCCAATGTTTGTTTTTTTATTTTTGACATTTTGCATGTTTTGGTTTTTGTTCAATTTCAAACTCTATATCGCTTTCTAGAGAGCTATACACAAACTGATGCATAAACATAATAAGTTTAATGAGACAAACACTCCGGAACATCAATATATTCTTAACATACCATAAATAACCTTTACATAACTTAGAAATAAGTTTTGAAGGCTTTGGTATGGCAAAATCAAGTTTATTCGCTTACAGGGACTAAATTCAACAAACTGCGAAAGTATGCCGAATTCGTACTGTAACGGACAATACGGAACATGACCATAAGTTAAACATACCCTAAATATCCTTTACATAGCTTAGAAATAGGCTTTGAGGGGTTCGGTGTGCTAAAATAAACTTTTTGGTCATTCTGGGACTAAAAGCGTCAAAAAGTGCATAAGTTTGCATTTTCGAGCATATCTTACGTTCTGAATACATCCAGACATCCAAAACTTTATGTAATCATTAAAATATTTTATTTTAGTGATTGGCATGATAAAATTCCATTCATCGCGTAATTTGGATCGTTTTTCGCATTCGTTCGTGTTTCGTCGTAATTAACCGAACAACGTTACCGTACGACCAAACGAACCGACATACGAGATATTTTTTAGCATGTTTTATGTTCCTGATACTTTAACTTCATTTTAGAGCCTTGAAATGGGATTAACGGGGCTTAAACGTGTCAAAAATGTATCAAAAACCATGTTTTGCACATTCAGGGACCAAAGTTGACAATCTGCCATAGTTATCTTAGGAAGGGACCAAAGTTGAAAATCTGATTTCTAGCTATTCCCCTCATTTGCACATGGTTTTAATGAAACTAGGGGCTTGTTTTGGGGTACCCATGGTATTCTAAAACTATGGGCACACATGTAAGGTCCAGATCGAAACTCGGTTTTCGCTGAAAGATCCTAACGGTCTTGGTTTTCCTATAAATACCCCCACCCTTTGATCTGATGTGGCTCTCTGATGTGGCTCTATAAGTTGAAGTTATACACTTCATACCTGAGAGTAATCGGATCAAAACTCCATAGCTTGGACCCGTTGTAAGTCCTCTTTCGTTCTTTTACGCGTTTTAGCGTGAAAGTCAAACATTGTTTGGCTTTCAGCTTTGACCAGTTTATGGTCAACACGAAGTTCGTTTGAACTTCATAACGTGAGCGTAATCACGATGGTTCTATTCCCTTGTGACTATACCTACTGATTACCATGTTATTTAGGCATAGTGGCGAGTCGTAGTTTCGGCCAAAATGTGTATTCTTGCGTATTTTGTAACCAAACTACTTTTAGGTATCAAGACCGTTTGTTTTGATACCAAACCTGTTTTCTAAATTCGTTAAACATGTTTTATCATGTTTAGCTCGTCACTTTAGGTTTAGTGCTTATAAAGGGTCGTAAGGTAAGCGATGTTAACAATCGCTTAGACTTTCGAACCCGACCCGTTTGGTCGATCATTAGGATCCGACCAAACACATTAGGTGACCATAGTTTTATAGGGAATAACCTTCTGAGGTTGTACCTTATGGTCACGGCGTTTAGTTATGTCACACCCACAAATTCGACCATGCGGAGTATCACTGCTTGGAGGCGTGACATGACCAGGATCGAACCACCAATCATATTGAACAACATAATTAAGTAAATAAAACCAACCACAATACAATTGGTGACCAAAAGGAAGTTAACCAAGTTCAATTTAAACAGCGGAAGCATAAGACGTTAAACCAAAGCATAAGTTTCATAAGTTCATAAGGTTTATTTATTAAGAACGGGACATATCAGTTCGCATCCCACAACGACCACCTCCTTGTGCAAGCCCCGTAGTATCTAGGGACCTGCAAAGCATGTAACAACGAGTCAACAACAAAGTGGAGTGAGTTCACGGTTGCTTGTCCATTTTAGAGTTGTTTCCAAAAACGTAGTTTAACCTTAATCAGCTATCCAGGCGTGGGGGTTACCCCATAGTTCGAAAAACGTTTATTAGTTAACTATCCCATATCCACCTTCCCTGGCTATCCAGCCCGGCACTCCGGTCGTGGGGGCTACCCCATTATTTAAACTACCAGACTCGTTTATTATATCGACTACTAACGAAAATTAATTGTGCCCTAGCGTCGGTGTCTATCATCACCGATGTGCCATAGTCCATTAGTACACACCCGTCCAACTGGCACGGTGTGAGGTTTGTTAAACCTAATAGTGCTATTAACTAATGACCCGCTCGCCATAGCCTCGGCGATTAAGTCGATATAAAGGGAGGGACTTCGCTTATAGAGTTCTAGTCCAGTAAGTCTAATCCGTCCCAACAGGACGAGGAATTTACATTCCTGAACACGTCCCAAAGGACGAGGAATTTACATTCCTGAACACGTCCCAACAGGACGAGGAATCCCTATTCCTGAACCCATTCCCATTCCCACCGGGAATTACCATGCTTTGTAGAAAAGTGTGAACTCACCTCGGTTTGCTCGGTTAGATTCTCAAATATAGCTAACAGTCAAGGTCGGTCAATCACGTCCTAATATGATTACCAGTTAGTCATTTAGTGGTTTCAAATAGAGCACAAAGTTCCTACACGTATCTACTACATAACATGCATTCACTTTAATAGTTCACGCTCATATAAACATTCCACCTATAGCTACTCAAGAACAAAGCATACGATATTGCACATATTACTTTCATTCACATATAACATGTTAGATCATCCTCAGATAAAATACTCGCCATTTAGACACGCAAATTACTACTCATGTCATTTCAACTTAAATATCCAAAACTGGGCTGTTTTTGGGCATTTTAATAAAATAGTTAACTTATTCCACAAATTACCATATTTTTGTAGAATATCTTAAACGATCCAAATATTATTGTGTAAAAATCTCGGGATCCAATTCAGTACCAATATTTTATAAAAAATCATTTTCCGGACTGAAGTCAGATTCATCTTTTTCTGACTACAGTCCACGGAATAATTTATTTAAAATTCTTCGTAAGTCCAATTTACGAAATTCCAGAGAGAGAATTACAAATACATCGGTGGTCATCTACAGTACAAATTTCATGAGCTAACTCTACACAGAATTCAAGTTATGATGGAAAACATAACACATCTTTTCAGCAGTAAAAATGCAGCTTGAGCTGCTGTCCGAAAACAGTCCTTTAAAAATAGTAAACAAAGTCCAAAAATTATGATTCCAGTGCCATTAGAACCGTATTTCGAAATAGCCTGTTATAAACTCAAGAAAATCCGTTTTTCCTTAAATATTGACCTGTTTACATCCAACTGAAGTTGGCTGTAAAAGCTTGGACAGAAGCTGTTTTCAGCTTTTAGCTTTCTAACTCGTGTTCGATTGATTCCGTTAACATGTTTAGTGATCACAACAACATCAAACATCAATATTAACAAGTAAATCATCAGGTAATCAACAAGAATCAAAACAACTTCATATTAACATCATGTTTTCATCTTATTTCATCATTATGTTACTTTATATTCAAGACTTTGTTTATGACCCTACAGTGTTCATGGATTCTCATCATCAAATAACTATTAACCACTTAAATAACATGAAAAATGAACGGATCTAAGTTCTTACCACTAGCTCAAGGCTAGGGGAGTTCGAGTGTAGAAAACTCGTGGTTAAAAGAAGATGAGAGAGGTCCTTCCACTTCCGAGAACACCGAGCTTCGTTGTTTGCACTTTAACACCTTTGTACACTCTTGGAATTGGTAGGAGATGATTGAAAAATGTTGATGATGGTGGTGGTATGGGGTCGGCCGAACAAGGAAAGAAGGAGAGGAAAAAGTGTTGTTTGAATTTAGTGAATGATGATAATGTCAAGATCTTGTGGTTAAATAAAGAAGTCTCCAACATCCTTTTATCCATTAGTCCTAATGCTCCTCTAGTACATGGCAAACCAAATAAACAAATGAAGAAAAATCAAAGTGGGGATCCCACTTCTAGAACCGATTTTGAGGGGGGGGGGGGTGCTTGGTTGGGTTGCAACTTACTAGTTAGTGATTTATTTTGAAATCCAAAGTTTAGTTAGTGGTTTATGAGTGTTATGTAATATATAGTGTGTTAGGGTATTCGGGACCCATAACTAGTTTAGAAAAATAGAAACAATGCTTCTAGCATTATTTTGGTGTTCCGGGTAATGTCCGGTTGTTCGGTTTGATACAGTTCCGATAAAGTGCTTAATTAATACGTAAAGTGTCCTATATATATATTTTTGTTTATTTTTAATTCTCAACACTTAAGAAAGCATACCGGACTATTTAGTAACTTTTCTGTACACTACTAGTGTGTTTACAAGCACATGTAAGTATAACACAGTAATCAGAAAAAAGTTAAGTGATTCAGCACAGTCATCAAGCACTTTAATTAATATTAATAAATGGTACGGATACATGGAATTGTGAGGGTTGTCACAAGTTAGTTGTATGATAGGTAGTTTATGTGCCTTAGGAAAATTACCAAAATGCCCTTTTTACGCCAAAATTCATTTTAAGCATATGTAACATAATTTTTGATATCTAAACTGATTTGGAAACAATATTAGACACGATAAGGCATATTTTACTTGTCATAGGACTAGTTAGGCGGCCCGAACGCATTTTACGCAAACGACGCGTTAAAGTAGCATAAGCTACCTAAACGAGTCGTAATGGGTCGTAAGCACTTAGGATAGGTTCTGTTTTAGAATATGAGCTTTGTTAAACCATATTACATGAGTTCTTAGACTCATTTGGTTTACGAAACCACATTTTATCCGATCCTCCGATTTAGGTCCGTTTATTAACATAGTTACCTATATTAGGTGCCGTTTGATTCCGTGATCTTTCTAGCATTGCTTGGTGGTTATCTAAAGACTATTAAGCAAATCTCAAGTGAGTACATAGTCCCCTCTTTTACTGTTTTTCAAACATTTTGGGGTGAAACACATGTGCCTACTTGTTACTTTCGTGCTTTCCATGTTTTCATAACATATGCTTGTTTTGTTCATTAGTACACTTTTAGTACATGATTGCATTGTGTTTTTGCTATGTATGTCTATTTGTTGCATACTTAGTACATCGTTTTACATTACATTTTATGCTATGTATGTCCATTTAGTTCATACTTAGTACATTGTTTTACATTACATTTCACGCCATGTATGTCCATTTAGTGCATACTTAGTGCATTATTTCACATCACATCACATGCTATGTATGTTCATTTGTTGCATACTTAGTACATTTATTTTTCATCACATGCTTACATTTTGGTATGACATTTGGTTTGTTTAAATGGGACAAAAATACGTTCATTAACATTGGCCATGCCGTTCGTTAGTAGGTAGTGGTACCATAGGAATTGACAACTCCCATTCCTGACATCCTAGGTATGTTTGGATGAAAGGAATGACCGAATTCGATACACATAACTCAGATAAACCTTTAATTTGTTTAAGGGTTTATCGCCACAGTCTCAAGGCTTGAATGTATGCATTTTCACAATACCGCATAGATGTTTGTATCAGTATAGCATGTATTTCCACAAAACATAACTTTGATTTAAACTACGTTTTACTTCAATACCTTGTTTTGTGCATTTTACCTATGGTTTAGTTGATATATTCCACATGCCATACATGATATTTTGGATACACATTACATGATTTACATTTGACACGTGAACATTTTGACATTGATTATACATTACATGGTTTATATTTTTGACACAAACATTTTGACAATTGGTTTAAACATAAACATTTTTACATCGGTGGTTTGTTTGGGTAAGTGATTTAAGTAACGAGGCGTGTGTAATATGATACAAGCATGGTGGATACGCCGCTTGTACTTCCTATATATAAGTGCTTGTATGATATTACATATCGTAGCGTTATTTAAATCATTTAAATTTAGACATATAACATTTTACACAAATAACATATTTTTCGCAAGACATTGTTTTACAAAACAATTTATTTTATACAACTCATTTTACTTGGTTATTTTATTAACCATACACCTTTCTTTTATATATTCTGATTTCTTATCGAGTTTTCATGTGATTTATAAAATAAAACACTTAAAAAGATTCATGACTAATTTTTATTAAACCTTTCTTTTAAAACTCAAGTCATGAATCCTATTTTCACAAAACCTATGTATCTCACAGGCATTTTTATGCTGACGTACCTATTTTCACATGTGTTTCAGGAGCTATTACATAGGTTTGATCAAGATACACTAGGGTGGACTCGGGCCTTAGTGACATAAAAGAAGCAAGATTAGTTAAATAATGTTATGAACTCTTGTTTCCTTTGTTTAAAGACAATGTATTCCACCTTTGTTTATAAATAAAACAAAACTTTAATTACCATGGTTGTGAAACAATAATTCTGTTACAACACTCCCCGACGTTTCCGCCACGTTTTGATGTTTTACGTGGTCGGGTGTGACACCAGTGTACAGGAAATGGTGGATTGAAGAAGGAAGGCTTCTGAGGAGAAAAATGTTAGAAGAAAAAGCCGAACAGAGGAGACAGAGGTCCAAGGAACGAAGACGTAAGAAAAAAGACTGAAGACTATGCTGGAAGGAACTACACCTACATCTAAGTGGGAGTCTGTTAGTTCATATGTCTGTAGCTTCCGTCAGCATGGAGTCTTATTTTGTACTGTATATGTCTTTTGTTTGTATTTTGTATGTATGTGTATAACAACTGTTGGATTCTGTATGCCCAAGACACATATTAAATTGATGTGGCTAGTATGTTATGATCCTAGTCGAGTCATACCGAAATACAAGCTAGACAAACAATTATAATATTTATTTATGATGTGATCAAACAAATAAATATTAACACTTAGAATGTTTAGAAATTGGTTTTCTAAATAATTGCACTTGAGAAACCAATAAATTATATGGATAATTTATTTTGAGAGAATATTTATTTTGTTATTTAATGGGTTAAATAACATAATAAAAGTAGTGTAAGTCTTATAACATTTGATGTTATCTTTTATAAAAGTTATAAAATATATAAGACTTAAATAATTAATAAAAGAATTTTGAATTTTTTTTATGAAACACATGTGGGCCCCACCCCAACATGGTCTTCCCAAGACCAATGTTGGTCCAATCATGCTCCATGCATTTTTCATGGCTAGATGATTCTTGATTGGGTAAATTAGGTGGCAACCTTCTCTCATCTTTTAATAAACATTTGTATGACAAAAACTAAAAGAGATGAACTTGAAATAAGAAAGAAAACTAGAGAATTCTCTCTAGTAATTTTCAGCTATGGGGGTCTTGATCCAAGTTTTTTCAAGTTCGATTTATCAAGTGCAATAACTCTTTTTTTTCTCCTCTCATTTTTCGGCCAAGGGTTGGTTCCAAGAGGGGATTTTTCAAGTGAGTTCACGAGTGTAAAATCCTAGCTAAATCAAAGTGTTTGTTGGAAGGCTTGTGGTATACAAGCTTGAGGTATTCTACACTTGAAGACTACCATTCAAGAAGCATCATCTTCTTCATATCTTTTACTCCTTGGAAGGTAGTATTCTAAAACACTCTGTGGTTGTGTTTTTATTTTTGATAGCATGCATGTTCATATATGAATCCGGGTATTGGGTTTTACATAAAAAATGGGTTTTATATCAACAAAGTAACATGTTTTTAAATATATATTCCGCTGCGTTTCTATTTTATAAGGATAAAATAACTTTGATAAACATGTGAAAAACCCAACAATGGCATCAAGAGCCGCTTATATGAGTGCATGCTTCATATGATATGAAATTTTCGGGTTTTGGGTTTGGTTAAACTCTATGGCCGGAAATTTTGAACTTGGTTCTCCTTTTGTTTTTCAATATATTAATCTTACATGCATAAAAGTATCTTGAAAAATTATGCCATTTGGATTATTTGTTTGTTTGGACAAAAACCCACTTTTTCGGTTTTTTCATTCTTGGCCGAAAAGTAGGTTGTAAAAAGGAAACCATTTTTGCTTCTTGAGTTTTATATATATGTGGATATATATTTTGGTGTTCATAAGCTAGCCATGACCTTGTGTGAATATGTTGAATGTTTGTGTTTGTGATTTATATTTAATTATTTCAAAAGGTTGTAATAATTATTATCTTTGTTCTTCCATTTGTGAAATATGTAATTTATTTATTTTCATTTGGTATGTAAATAAATAGATTAGGTTCATTTTATTTTTACTAGAAAAATGTATTAGGATACCTTTTGTAAAAGAAGATGCACACAAAAATGCGGTATTGGTTTTGGCTAATTTGGGCCTAAAGGACTTCATAGTTCTTAACGGGATTTTAGCCCGATAACCAAAACACATTTTTGAAGTCCAAAGGAGTTTGAAGCTGAATATAAAAGACATTTAGAAGCCCAAAAAATGTGAAGAAATCACAACACAAGAAGAAGATTTGAAGCATTTGGATGCGGGATCAAGTGGGAGTTCAACGACACATTTTTTGTGTCAATATTCACCCTTTAGGAAGGACCTTTTGACACACTTATTTCGGCTAACAAGTGTGGTCAAAATAGTTGGCTATGGTTATGCACCTATTGTTATGTATGTTGTGCTTGTGTGGTTGCTTATTTTATTGTTTGGTTGATATTTGGATATGCATGCTTAACAAACTAATAATCAACAACAAGCATAAAATTGGTTCTTTAAAAGTCATTAAAATTTGTTAATAAAAGGTTATTAAAAATTAATGATTTTATAATAAAATGGGTTTTATTGAAAAGAACCTTGAAAATTTGTTTTCACAAAAGTACCAAGGATTTGAATGCATGTAAATGTATGGTACATAAAGTTTTCTAAACTAGAAATTTTGAAAACTCAAAATCCCTTTTATAAAACAAGTCAAACACCATCCTTTTATAACACACTCGAATCACTTAGGAACTCTTTTGTGGGATAAAGGTCACCTAACCACATTTGAGGGAACTCGTATGTTTGAGGTGGGGTTACCATGTTTGTGGGATAAAGGTCACCTAACCACTTATATGTGTAAACTCACATGTGTGTGTAAGTTAGACGACTTGATTTGGAAACCATGAACTTAGGGTCACCGAAGCATGGGGAACAAAGGTGTTGGTGGGATTAAACATGCCAACTAAACATAAAGATGTTTAACCGATCCCATATGGCTAGAAGTTGCAAAGGGTTACAATCGTCAAAGGTTGACTATCTTGTTAATTTAAATAATGGGATAAAGGTCACCTAACCAATATTTAAATGTAACGTTGGATTCTAGATTTTAATTATTAATTGTCCTTGAGACATAAAAGGGTATTAATGATTAAAATATAATGATATCGAAAATACTAAAATTGAACCTTGTTAAATTTTGTAGATGGCCACTAACAATATTACCCAAACCGTCCGTAACCTATCACTAAAAACAATCCTTGAAAAGGATCGTCTCAATCAAAACACTTTATGGATTAATACCAAAACTTAAGAATCGTTCTCAAGTAAGAAAAGATATCCTATGTGTTGAACGATCCTAATCCCGATGAACATCTTATGAAAGATAAGGGTGCCTATAACGATTGGATTAAGTATATCGAGGATACTATGCAAGCCTCTTGCTTCATGATCGGAACTATGATTCCCGAGATTCAAAAGGATTTTGAACATCATAGGCATACGACATGATTAACCAATTGTAGGAAATGTTCCTAAGGGTAGAACGCTTCGAAATGGTTCGAGCGCTTCATGTATGTCGAATGGAAGAAACCCAATCGGTCTCATCTTATGTCTTTAAGATGAAAAGCCACATTGATCGCCTCGAAAGGCTCAATATGGGTAAAAGGGCTTTATCCATTCTAACGATCAATGAGGGTGGCAACAAGAAAGGGCATCACCCAGACACCAAAGCAAATGTTGCAAATGATAACGGTAAATTCAGAGGGAAAAAGAAAAGAAAGGCTAAAGCGGAACCACCGAAACCAAAATATAAGAAGGAAAGGGTTGCCATGAACGATCCATACTTTGAATATGATGAGATAGGAAATCTTGAAAAGGGATTGTCCAACCTATCTCAAGGAGTTGAAAATCAAGAGGGATGCGGGGCAAACCTCAGGTACAATCTTTATGAAACATATTGACCTTAATGCTATTTCTTCTAACACATGGGTATTAGATACCGGATGTGGAACTCATATTTGCAATCTATTGCAAGAGTTCAAAAGAAATAAGCATTACAAGAAAGGAGACTATGTTTTAAACTTCCAAATGGTTTGGAAATAGTTTTAAAAATGTTTTAAATGCTCCTAGTTTGACTAGGAACATTATTTAAGTTTCCCTTTTGAAACAATATGTTTTAATTTAAAGTTTGTAAACAATGACATTTATATTTTGATGAATGAGATGTTTTACTTTAAAACTATGCTTTCAAATGGTATTTATGAATTGGTTCATAATAATACATCATTTGATAGTTCAATGTACCAAGCAATCACCATGAAATTCAAAATGGATTTGAGTAAGACCTATCTTTGGCATTATCTCCTTAGTCATATAAACAGATGTCGCATGTAAACACCTCGAAAGAATGGTCTTTTGGAGACAAATGAAATTGGTTCATTTGATACATGTGAATCTTGTTTACAAGGTAAGATGACTAAGAAACCCTTTAATGGGAAAGGGTAAAAGATTTAATTAGGTATCATACATTCGGATGTATGTGATCCTTTTAAGCCAATGACGAGGAATGGTGAAAGATACTTCAAAACTTTTACCGACAACTATAGTAGTTATGGTTATGTGGACTTGCTGAGACACAAAGTTGAAGTTTTGGAATGTTCAAAGCCTTCAAAATGTGAAGTACAAAATCAACTCAATCAAAGGTCTTCGTTTCGATAGAGGAGGAGTCGAACTCTATTGGATATGGTTCGATCTATGATGGCTAGGAGCACATTACCTCTATCATTTTGGAGTTACGTTTTGCTCTCCGTGGCCCGTATGGCCCAAACCAAGAAAGTGGATAAGACAACATTTTGAAATATGACATGGAAGGGCTCCATCATTATCATATTTAAAGGTATGGGTTGTGAAGCTTATGTGAAGCAATAGACCCTAAAAAATTAGAAATACGATCCACTAAGTGTATCTTTGTAGGATATCCTAAAGATAGTATAGGATATTATTTCTACGATCCAACAGAGCAAAAGATATTTGTTGCTCGAAAGGCTGAGTTCTTGGAAGCTAAGTTCCTTGTGGAAGGAATTAGTAGAATAGTGGAACTTGATAAGGATCGAGAACCACAAGCCGATACACGTTTGGTTAATACTAGCACTCAACAAGAGGTTGTTGAAAACGGTCAAGTGGTTGATCATTACACACAAAATGTTCGTAGATGGTAGAATTAATAGTCCACCTGAAAGATATGGGTTTTTCATAGATGGATGCTACGTGGTAGATTCAAGTGAACCAACCACATACCATGATGCAATGTCAAAATTCGATTGCGACAAATGGCTTGAAGCCATGAACGTAAAGATGCAATCCATGTAAGACAACCAAGTATGGAAATCGGTTCCGCTACCTCTTAACTCCAAAGTAGTTGGAAGTAAGTGGGTTTTCAAGAAGAAAACAGATATGCATGGTAACTTGGATACTTGTAAAGCGAGACTTGTAGCAAAAGGTTTCACTCAAACTCAAGGGGTTGATTATGATGAGACCTTCTCGCCCGTGGCGATGCTAAAGTCGATTAGGATATTATTTGCCATAGCTGCATATTATGACTATGAGATTTGGCAAATGGATGTCAAAACGGCTATCCTCAATGGATATCTTGATGAAGATGTCTATATGGTTCAGCCTGAAGGTTTTGTCGATCCAAAGCATCCTAACAAAGTATGCAAGTTAAAGAAATCAATCTATGGATTGAAACGAGCATCTAGAAGTTAAAATCACCATTTTGATGAAGGGATTAGGTAATATGGATTCATCAAGAATGTCGATGAAGCTTGTGTGTATAAGAAGGCTAGTGGGAGCATCATCACTTTCTTAGTATTGTATGTCGATGACATTCTACTATTTGGAAATGATATTCCAACCATGGATGGTGTAAAAACCTGGCTTGGAAGTTATTTTTCATTAAGGATCTTGGATAAGCCGCCTATATTTTGGGAATAAAGATCTATAAGGATAGGTCAAGGCGCTTGATAGGTTTAAACCAAAGTGCATACATTAACAAAGTCTTGAAAAGGTTCAAGATAGAGAACTCTATGAAAGGTTTGGTACCTGTTCAAAAGGGGATAATATTGAAAGCATTTCAATGTCCAAGCTCAAAGGATGAGCAAGAAAGAATGAAAGGAATCCCATATGCGACTGCTATAGGATCCATAATGTATGCAATGATATGCACTAAACCGGACATGTGATGCGCTTTAAGCATGACGAGAAGATACCAACGAGTAACGGTCATTGGGAGACTGTTAAAAATATATATTGAAATACCTTAGGAGGACTAAGGATATATTTCTAATATATGGATCTGGTGAAGAAGAACTCATTGTAAAGGGTTACAAGGATGCGAGTTTCGGAATTCGTTGTAAAGGATTACATGGATGCGAGTTTCCAAACTGATCGAGATGATTCTCGATCACAATCAAGGTAGCATTGTCCACTACAGAATCAGAATACATCGCCGCTTCATTGATCGAGATGATTCATGTGGATCTGCCACTTGAATTATTGCCGATCTAGGGGTAGTCCCTACCATTCAGGACCCCTAGAGATCTTTGTGATAACGATGGTGCGATTGCTCAAATCAAGGAACCTCGTGCACATCAAAAGTTTAGGCACATTGAGTGGAGTTTCAACTACATAAGGGATGAAGTTGAAAAGTGAAAGATATGTATTCGCAAAGTTCACGCTGATCAAAATACTGCGGATCCACTCACGAAGCTCCTTGAACGGGCAAAGCATGAAGGGTCATACTTGTGCCTTGGGACTTTGATATTCTAGTGATTGGATTTGATCTATTTTGTATTTGGATATTGGAACAATTGTTATTATAACTCTTTATGGTATTTTGAGTTATGTTCAGTTTTAGCATGTTTAAATCCGTGAATAAGTTTCTTATTCTAAATGTCTGTAGTCGATCATACTTGTGGGAACAAATATGAATGTAAGACTATTGTGAACTTGGATTGGTGGATATTCATTAGCTATGAATATAGAGCAAATTGTTGCTGCCAAGGTTCATAGATATTTGTGGGATAAAAATATTGGACTGACTCGCTCTCAAATCTTACTGCATGGAATCATTTGTGATTGATCATAAGTAAATTTGAGTAAAGGAGAATATCATAGTATCCTCTTACCTGAGATACATATTGGGTCTTGATATTCACCAAATATTATACCTTGACTTATTTCTTCGCTGTTAGTAATATGATAGTACATAAGGCTAAGCTCAAGTGTGATACAAGGTGATTGTGAGAGACGTATGTAGTCAAGAAGGGATTTGTTCCTCTTATTCGTTGAGAGTAAGATGTCTAAGGCCTGCCAAAATAAAAATCAACAGAGAATGATCACACTTTGTCTCTAGATTTGACATGACATCCGTAACGAAAGAATAAATGATAGATTCACCTAAATCACGTTCAAGTAAGGGACTTGAAGGGGATGATATTATTGAATGGGACATATAGTCATACGTATTAGGGGTAGTAAACTGTAGTTAGGTGTTCTTTACTACTTGCATCAATCTTCTATGTATCTTGTGCAAGTGGGAGATTGTTGTATTCTGTATGCCCAAGACACATATTAAATTGATGTGGCTAGTACGTTATGATCCAAGTCGAGTCATACCCAAATACAAGCTAGACAAACACTTATAATATTTATTTATGATGTGATCAAACAAATAAATATTAACACTTAGAATGTTTAGAAATTGGTTTTCTAAATAATTGCACTTGAGAAACCAATAAATTATATGGATAATTTATTTTGAGAGAATATTTTATTTTGTTATTTAATGTGTTAAATAACATAATAAAAGTAGTGTAAGTCTTATAACATATGATGTTATATTTTATAAAAGTTATAAAATATATAAGACTTAAATAAGTTATAAAAGAATTTTGAATTTTTTTATGAAACACATGTGGGCCCCACCCCAACATGGTCTTTGATATTCGCTAATTTACACATATTTTAGTCCCCCGTTTTACCCCTATTTTATGCGTTTTTGGTCGTAAAACCGTCATTCGGATACTTAAATATCTACACTTTTGTTTACAGGACTAAAACAACATACCAGACAAGATGATAGCGAAAACGAGGACTTTCCGGACAAAACGACGAAGCTGCGGACATTCTGTTAAGGAATCTGACCTGGGCCTGTGGAACGGTCGTGCGACCTGATGCACGACCGTGCATCTCCGACAGTTGTTGATTAACCCGGCAATGAACGAGGGTGCGACTAGGAGTGCAAGGCATACAAGGTCATCCCGGGGACGCACGGACGTGCCATCTGAAGAACGACCGTGCGGCTCCGAACATCAGTAAAAACCTCGGAATTATACCACCAGTGCAACAGCTCGTGCAACAGAGTCCCGGTGATGAACGTCCGTTCCATATAAAGAACGGTCGTGCGATATCGAATCTGGTCAACGATCTGCTGACGTCATGCAGTATGGTGTGCCATGCCCAATAATTGCTTAAAGTGCACGGTCGTGCCATATGAAGAACGACCGTGCAACATCGAAAAAATATAAAAACAGAACAGAAACATTCTGTCGATATTCTGGAATTTTGGGAGCTTCACAGGCGATTTTACAGGCTCCGGAGGCTTTGCTTTTGACCCGGATTCAAGCCACATTGTGCCGTTTAGCTCCATTACTACCCGGATCCTTAGTCTAGTACTTGTTTATGGTTTGGTTTTCTAATCTTTCCATGATTTTGTTAATCTTTCAAGTACTTAGATTAATGTTTATGTATTATTGTAGCCTTTGGGCAAAAACACAACAATCCCTTGGTTGATTATAGCCATTAGTATGTTAATCTTTGTTTGTAATGACACTTTGAAGTATTTTCTATGATTATCTTTGATGATTAGTTTGCAACCTTGTTATTGATATTGAATTCTTGATTATAAGTAATTATGTTGGATGATTGATGCTTGGTTAGTTAAGATAGTTGAAAAATGAAGCTTAATTAATCTTGTATTAGTAGACTTTGAACTTGGTTAACTAGTTTAGCTTGGTTTAAATGTATGCATCATGATACTAGAAATGGTTAGTGATTTAATAAAATGTAATTATTGTTAATCAAGAGAGCTTGCCGTCACGTAAGGACCTTAACGGGTTAGATGGTGTCGTTATAAATTCTTGCCATGATTCGTTAGCTTAGTTAGTAGTTTAGGCCAAAATTGCTATCTTAGTGAATTATTGTGCAAGATTTGTAAAATGAACTCGGTTGTGATTTAATCTAGTTTATGCTTGACAGTTGGTGGTTGCATTGTGTTTATCGGTGTCGCTTTCCTTGTTTAAGTGAGGTTAGAAAACTCCTAACGGATGACTAACTTATTTTTAAGAGATTTTCATAGACATTTATCAATTGCACGTTAAAGAACAATTTTAGGTGGTTAAAGTGTGTTTATCGTTTTAGCTTTCCAAATGATTGTCATGTTAGGATTCCCGAAAGGGATACTAATTGTCTTAATTGGGAAAATTGACCGAATGCTTCTAGTGCCAAAACCGACTTAGTTGACATGCTATGGTTGTGTATTAAGCAAGGCTTTTTATCTACTATCTATTATGTTTTTATTATGCTTTCGTTTATGCTTACTTTAGTTTATAAAAATCAAAAAACTTATGTTTTTACCGGTAGTTTAGTGACAAAGGTCTAGTATTATTTCTTCGCCCATTTCCTTGGATCGATACTTGGATCTTACCGATACTTTATTACATATGTCACGGGGTACACTTGCCTCTTTCGTGTGTGTTTTGATGTAAAAGTAATAATCACTTTTATAAATTTAAAACCCAATCGTGTGTAAATTCATTGCAAAATTATGTATATATACGCACACGTCAGTCTTCCCAAGACCAATGTTGGTCCAATCATGCTCCATGCATTTTGCATGGCTAGAGGATTCTTGATTGGGTAAATTAGGTGGCAACCTTCTCTCATCTTTTAATAAACATTTGTATGACAAAAACTAAAAGAGATGAACTTCAAATAAGAAAGAAAACTAGAGAATTCTCTCTAGTAATTTTCGGCTATGGGGGTCTTGATCCAAGTTTTTTCAAGTTCGATTTATCAAGTGCAAGAACTCTTTTTTTTCTCCTCTCATTTTTCGGCCAAGGGTTGGTTCCAAGAGGGGATTTTTCAAGTGAGTTCACGAGTGTTGACGTGATTGTCGTGGGTCACGCAAATTTAATCCCAAAAACAACTATATAGATAGCGGTAATAGGGTATCGAACTCAGGGAGTATGTGGAAAGTGTGTTGATTTTATAGCTTTGCAATTAACTACAATTAACCTAATTTGCAGAAAAAATAAAGATCAATGGTTTGGATTGTTGTTTTAGAAAACTAAATTAAAACTAATTGCAAATCAAATGTTGGTTGTAAAACAAATTAGGAGAGAACAATGACCATCTTAGGTTTCAGTTTCTTTAAACAATTGTGTGTAATTCCAACTAGAAAGAGTTACATAGACATAACTCGTGTATAGATAATTGAAGTGATAAAAGGGAACAAAGTACTCGGATTATATAAACGCGAGGTTGTTTCCCGATGACCAATTAATCAATAACCAACCCTAACCCTTCCCGTGATATCTCGATTGCCAACGGCACCAAGAACGTACGATTGAGACTAGAAATTGCAATATCAATTAACAAGTTACAAGCAATTAAACATACACCATGATATTCAAGCAACGCAAGTTATCATTCTAGAAATTCAGAAATAAACACACAAAAGTTCAAGAGAAACCTTCACCTAAGATGATCACCGAAAGGTTTAGCCACACATAGCTTGGTGAATCATCATAACAACAAGTCTAATGTTCATAGGAATCGTAAACACAAACCGAATGTTAGAAATTGTTTGCAACCAAGCAAGAACAGCCAAAATCGCCCCTAGTGAGTCCCAAAACCGTCCAATCATGAGAACATGTGAAAAGACACAATAAAAACTGATTTATGAGGGCAGTTACACTTTGGATCGCAGCCGCCACCGTAAATTACGGCTCCACCGTAATTTACGGTGGACTTCAACATGTTACGGTGCAACTTGACTGATTTACGGTAAGCTTTAGGTGAAATCCAGGTCCACCGTAAATTACGGTAGGACCGTAATTTACGGTGGTGAGCTGATTTGTCTTCTTTGTTGCATCTTTTGCTCCTTGCTCAACCCGCTCATCTCCGAATCCTCCAAAGCTGCGTTTAATCCACTTTTTTAGCTCCCTAACCGCACCTGAAACATAGACAAGAGTAGTTATCTAATTCAAGATAATTACACGATTAAGTGAAGGATTAATTTGTCTTTTAACATGATTAAGGGTTGTCCAATGGACCACCCGTCACATCCCCACACTTAACCGTTGCTTGTCCCAAGCAACTCATCAAATCAGTTTCAAAACAAGTGATCAAATTAAACCAAGCAAAACATGCAATCTTTTTACTAACCCCTTTTTAACACCCAACCAATGCACCCCTCTCTAAATCTCTCCTCTCGGCTACAAGTGAAAACTAGCAAAGATGAGCTAGACACACACTAGGCAAACGGGTGGTTGCACAATCATAAGCTTGTACCTAAATCAATCATTCTCCTAAAATGTGTCAAACATAAATGCAAATCAAAGGGACTTCCAAGGTTGTAACGTGGCTAGGCGTATGGGTAGGAAATGGAATATATATGAAGTAGCAAAAACTTGACCCGGTCTTTTTATTACAAAAATAAACAAACAAACAAACAAACAAACTTAACTACTATATACAAGACAATTAAACTTCACTTTTTTTTCTTCATTGCTTTTCTCTTTTTTTTCTTTTTCTTTTCTAATTTTTCTGATTTTTTTTTTCAAAGCAAGCAACCATACAATAAAGCTTTAAACATATCTACCTCAAACTAATAAATCTACTAATACTATCACTAACACTTATAAGACCGAGTCAAATTTGGGTAAAATTTTAAGTAAGTAGCTAGGGGTAACAATTGATAGGCTTTTAAGGCACAAAATGGGCAACTAAATGTCCAAACCTCCGCCCCTCTCACTACCATGCTCATATATATAACTTATGAGGTCCAACCCCCCAAATCCCACACTCGCTCACACCAACGACGAGGCTACCTAAATGCCCTTATCCTTTTTGCATTCATGTCTAACTAAGGACTCAAATCGCATTCAAGCACAAGTTCTAATGCACCCCCACCCGTAGCCACTCTCATCAAAGATAAGCATTATTTATATACAAGTGTGGCTACAACTCTCACCAAGAATGAAAAAGGTATCAAGGGTTGCCGGTGCACCAACTTGGGGTTAATCTAGGGTGTTCAAATTTTCACATCGTTTCACTTGGCTCAAAATTTTTCAAAATCTTTAAAATTTCCCCCCATCCCCACACTTGGGATACATTGACCCCAATGTATGGTTTTGAGAGGTTTTGATCACTAAAAACCTTTTCAACATCAACAAAAACGCTTCTTCACTCAAAGCCCAAATTTCTTTTTGTACTTTTCATTTTATAATTTTTTTTTATGTTTTTCTTCTTTTTAACATAAGACACCACCAACAAGCACTAACCCAAACACAACATATCAAAACACCACCCAACCTCCCAATCCTTAAACAAACCAACTAGCAAATATGCACAAAAATATACAAAAGGAGAAACACAACCTTACTAATAATAGCGCGGTCCCGGAGGTCCAAAAACGGAAGACATCACGTCGTTCCATTCACCGAACGCGAACGAGCCGCTACTACTTCCTCCTTCTTGTTGTTGCGCTCCCTCTTGTTGCCTCGGGTCAATCCATTGCGAGTGGTGGATCGGCGGGGTTGGATACGAATTACTACCATCATAAGGTGGTAATGACGCATAATCCACATGTTGTGGATCCACAACCACCGGCCGCCCGGCATGATAATCCGCATGCAATCGCCTTTCTTGATCATCAAAATAACGGTTATTTACTTCCACTTCCCGGGAATATGCATTTGTACGATTCCATAACTCGTGACGATCTAAGTTATGTTTCAAGGCCCGCTCTATACTCGCACTATTCCTCGTGTTTTGATCAAAAAGCGTCCTCTCCGAGCCCGACCACGTATCAAACACGGATGCCGGAGGGCGTTGATTTGCAATTACTTCTTGCATTGTGCCTTCATAGGCCCATCCCGGCACATACGATTGCTGCGTATAATCATAAAACATCCCACCATGACCCTGACCATAACCACCTTGAACCACATTTTCACCACCATGCGGCTCGTCCGCATAGTCTTCATCTCCACTCGGAACTACTTCTTCATCGCTCTCTGGCTCATCCGGCTCTCCCGGTAACAAATCTCGTGCACCCAACTTTAGTGCCCTCCACCGTTGCCCTTCCGACTTTAACTTGTGATACCGCTCCGACTGAGTATACGTCCAAACATTCCCCAACTTATCCAACGTAAAAGGCTGATGCCTTTTCGTTGCTCCTCGATCTTCGGATGTAATCGCCTTCTGTTGTTTCATCAACCCCGTAATCATTCGACAGTACGGGACGATGTCTCTTCCATACTTGTTCCGACAGATCCATAAGTGGTTCATAATAAGATAACGTATAGGAAAACGCGGACCCCCGTGCATCAACGAATAAAGAACAGGTACTTCAGGAAACCTCACCTGTTCTTTATCTCCCCTTCTTGGAATAACATTGAGAAGACAGATTGTATGCAACAATTTAGCTTCAATTTTCAAATTCTTCCGGTATAGAATACCACTGTATCTTCCGGGTAAAAACAATGATGCCAACATATCATTCCATCGTTGATGTTTCTCCGGCTTCACAAGAAGATCATCCAAAGTCGGTATCATATAATCGCGGGCTGGCAAACTGTCATATTTTCCGAGCTTCTTCAAGGTATCAAAAGACATTTCCACGGGAACTCCATTCACAACACCCGTCAGCTTCATATTCGATGGCTTGTCATATCGATTAACCTTAAGAGTTGCCATCCACTCCTGAATTTCAGTGATAAACAAGTTGTTTTTATCTTTGTCAAAACAACTTAGTGCTGACTCCCAACCTAGAGCCCGGAACTTGTCAAACACCCCAAACTGACCAAACTCAGCTTCTCGAACATCCCTTTCACATATAAAGGCCGCTGCCTTATTCTTCAACCTATTCATACAATCATTATATAATGTTGGCTGCCATGCCTCTGGTTGTTCATCCAAAGGACCCGAGTCCCATTTTGGTTTTTCTGCCGGGTCCAATTCCATCTCTTCTTCGCTTTCACTTTCGCTTTCATCCACTCTACCCAAATATTGTCTCTTCTTTGGTTGTTGTTCCGGCTGTTTACCCTTTCCCTTTGAAGACGAAGATGAACCAGCTCCCGTCTTTTCTTTAGTTCGTGCCATTCCTACACACATTAGAGTAAACAACACAACCAACGAAACAAAATTAAACCCACTTTTCAAAACATCCCCACACTTGCTTGTTATCATGGTTGTAGATGCTAGTGAACCAAAAGTCTATCAAAAAATTTTCAAAAAATTGAGCATGGTGTCTCTACAATGTAGAGATCCCCAAAAGTTCACTACTTTAACCACAAATCCTACATCTACAACCATATTCATGTTCAAATAATCAATTTCATAATCATATCTAAAAACAAGCAAGTGGGCATGGGCAAATAACCTAAATAACCTTACTTTTCACAATGTAGCATCAAAATACAACAAATAAGCTTTCATACCTTTACTTGAAGATGCTAAAGTGCTTGTGAAACAAAAGCTCCAAAAACCCCCAAATTTTTCGAACTAGGGTTTAGAATTCGGACCCTAAAACTGCGTTTTCTCTTAAGTTTCTGGGCAAAATCAGAATCTACGTGAAAAATTAGTCAAGATAGACTCCGATTTCACTCAGTTTGGTCAAGAATTGAAGGAGTTATGGAGGATTGAAGGTGAAGAAAAGCTATGGAGTTTTGTGGGTTTTTTGTTTGAGAGAGATGATGTTGATAGATAGAATGTAGATTGCAAAGGGTATGTGTGGCTGGGGTTAATTCTCGTAATCTGCTGTATTATGTTTTTTTTTTTTTTTACATACAAAAACCGGACCAACATGTTCACAAAAAGTGCGTACCGTAAATTACGGTCAAACCGTAATTTACGGTGAGACCTGGATCATAAATCTTCACCATAAATCAGTAAAGATGTACCGTAAAGATCACAAATTTTCATCACTTACCGTAATTTACGGTCATACCGTAAATTACGGTACACTTCTGAACATGAATGGTTACCGTAAATCAGTATAGAATCCCCGTAAAAACCAAACAAATTTCATCACCACCGTAAATTACGGTAAAACCGTAATTTACGGTACGAACTGGGCAATTCTGATTCTGAAAAATGTGTAACTTTGTGTAAAATTTTTATGATTTTCTCAATTTTTTCGATTTTTTTATGTTTTTAAAATTTTTCCAAAAACGTGTAAAAATCACCCTACCCCCTCAAAAATTCCGTGTTGTCCTCAACACAATGTTAGAGTAATTCGTGACCCGAATATCCCCACACTTGTTTCAAACACGGGTTTCGAAGAAATACGGTAATTGTGCAACTATACAAAACAAGCAAAATGAAACACTACTATTTACACTACCAAACCTGGGCCTCTCATGGTTGTTCCTCATCGACCGGGCGTAAGATGTAGCCCGCTTTGTCAAGCTCCAAGGTGTTTATGTCGTTCCCATCCAAGTACGGCTTTAACCGGTGACCGTTCACCGTTTGTTGCTTCAATGTTTGCTCGTCTTGGATGTCTACGTCACCAAATCTACCAACTCTCCGAATGACATACGGACCCATCCATTTGCTTTTGAGCTTGCCCGCAAACATCTTCAATCTTGAGTTATACAACCAAACTTTTTGCCCCACTTCGAATGTTTTCTTTCTCAATTTCGCATCATGCACCTTCTTGAGTTTATCTTTATAGGCCGATGCACATTCGTACGCCTCATCCCAAATCTCTTCTATTTCGCTTAATTGCAACTTCCTCAACTTTCCCACCTCGTCATAATCCGCGTTAACCGTCTTAATTGCCCAATGTGCTCTATGCGCCAACTCCATTGGCAAGTGACAACCCTTACCATACACCATACGAAAAGGCGTTGTGCCAATAGGAGTCTTGTAGGCCGTTCGGTATGCCCACAACGCATCATCTAACTTACTTGACCAATCCTTCCTATCCGTTCTAACCGTCTTCATGAGAATTTCTTTGATTTGACGGTTGGACACTTCAACTTGTCCACTCGTTTGCGGATGGTAAGGTGTGGCAATTCGGTGATTCACACTATACCTCTTCAATAATTTCCCAAAGTTGAAGTTCTTGAAATGCGAACCACCATCGCTTATAATAACCCGCGGGATGCCAAAACGAGAGAAAATGTTGGATTGAACAAATTTACAAACAACCGAATGGTCGTTTGTTCGTGTTGCAATAGCTTCAATCCACTTCGAGACGTAATCCACCGCTACCAAAATGTATAGAAAACCATTCGAATTCGGAAAAGGACCCATAAAGTCTATACCCCATACATCAAATATCTCTACAACCAAGATTGGTTGTAATGGCATCTCATCCCTCTTCGATATGCTTCCCATCTTTTGACAATTTATGCAGTTTCTAGCGAATTCACAAGCATCCTTGAAAATTGTGGGCCAATAAAACCCACATGAAAGAACCCAATAGCCTGTTTTGTGCCCACTGAAATGACCCCCACATGCGGACGAATGAGCATGGGTCAAAATTTCCAACACTTCTGTCTCGGGCACACACCTTCGTATGACTTGATCCGGTCCAATCTTGAAAAGGTCCGGTTCATCCCAAATGTATTGCTTCACTTGAACCATAAATTGTTGTCGACGCTTCTTGGTCCAATGACTTGGGATGGCACCCGTGGCTAAATAGTTAACATAGTGAGCGTACCACGGTGCAACAAAGGTGGAAACGGCTAGTAGTTGCTCGTCGGGAAAACTCTCATTGATTTCACTTACATCATCAATCCCTTCCACCGGAATCCGAGACAAGTGATCCGCCACTACGTTCTCACTTCCCTTTTTGTCTCGGATTTCTAAATCAAACTCTTGTAACAATAATACCCACCGAATCAACCGAGGCTTCGCGTCTTTCTTCTCCATCAAGTATCGGACCGCACTATGATCCGAATAAACCACCACTTTGCTCCCCCAAATATAAGCACGAAACTTATCCAAAGCATACACCACCGCTAGTAACTCCTTTTCGGTTGTGGTGTAATTGAGTTGCGCTTCGGATAAAGTTTTGCTCGCATAGTAAATCACCACCGGCTTTCTATCAACCCGTTGACCCAAAACTGCACCAATAGTGGTGTCGCTTGCATCACACATTATCTCGAACGGCTTTGACCAATCCGGTGGTTGCAAGATAGGAGCTTTGACCAAATGTTCCTTCAAAACAGTGAAAGCTTGCATACACTCATTAGTAAAATCAAATGGGACATCTTTTAATAACAAGTTGCATAAGGGTTTGGTGATAACACTAAAACCCTTTATGAAACGTCTATAAAAACCCGCATGTCCCAAGAATGACCTTACACCCTTAACATTTTTCGGAGGTGGCAAAGATGCTATTACCCTTATTTTCGCCTTATCCACCTCCATCCCCCTTTCAGAAATTACATGACCCAACACAATGCCTTCTTGCACCATGAAATGACTTTTCTCCCAACTTAGCACTAGATTTTTCTCAACGCACCTTTTTAAAACCTTTTGTAATTCGTTGAGACAAGCATCAAAAGTAGTGCCAAAAATGGAAAAGTCATCCATAAATACTTCAAGCGACTCTCCAACCATGTCCGAGAAGATACTCATCATACATCGTTGGAAAGTTGCCGGAGCATTGCACAAGCCAAATGGCATCCGCCGAAAGGCAAAGGTGCCATATGGACAAGTGAAGGTGGTCTTGTGTTGGTCATCCGGGTGTATTGCTATTTGATTGTAACCCGAGTACCCATCTAAAAAGCAGTAATATTTTTGACCCGATAATTTTTCAATAATTTGGTCAATGAAAGGTAGCGGGAAATGGTCCTTAGAAGTGGCGGCATTCAATTTTCGGTAGTCAATACACACACGCCACCCGGTAACCGGTCGGGTGGCCATTTGTTCACCACTTTCATCCTTGACTACTTGAATACCGGCCTTCTTAGGCACAACTTGGGTGGGACTCACCCAAGCACTATCCGAAATCGGATAGATGATTCCCGCATCCAACCATTTAATTACCTCCTTTTTAACTACCTCTCGTAGGTTCGGATTCAACCGCCTTTGAGCTTCTCGTGTCGGTTTGGCATCTTCGGTTGTAATGATTTTGTGCATGACAATTGATGGACTAATCCCTTTGAGATCGGCAATTGTCCATCCGATAGCTCCCTTGTTTTCCTTCAAGACTTCCAACAATGCTAGCTCTTGCGCCAACTCCAAATTAGAGGCAATAATGACCGGTAAAGTGTCATTATCCCCTAAAAACACATACTTCAAATGGCTCGGCAAGTCTTTGAGCTCCAACTTTGGCGGTTCTTCTAGCGATGGTTTAGTACCCGAATCTATTTCCGCCGGTAAGCCTTCAAACTGGTGGGTCCATGGTGGCCGCCCTTCCTTCAATGCCATTGCATCTTGCTTTTCCTCTTCAACCCGGAGTGCATAAGCATGTACCTGTTCAGAAAAATCACACAGGCAAACATCCAAACCATCCTCCTCATACTCATGCGGGTTGCATCCGTCAACTATATCTGCCATGAAACACTCATCAACACCATTAGCATTAGAATTGTTAGTAAAAACATTCAAACGCATTTTCCGATTTCCAAAAGTCATATCGACTGTACCAAATCTACAATCGATGACTGCATGTGCGGTGCTCAAAAATGGCCGACCCAAAATTACGTTTTGTTGTTGCTTGGGGTCCGCCGATGAGTAGTCCAAGACTAAAAAGTCAACCGGATAATAAAATTCATCAATTTTAACAATAACATTTTGAACCATCCCCCGGGGTAACTTATGAGACAAGTCGGCCAAAACAACCGTTGTCTCCACCCTTGATAACGGACCAAAATCATATTGGTCATATAAACCCCCCGGTAAAATGCTAACTCCGGCCCCAAGATCTAGCAACGCCTTAGCCATTTGAAAATTACCCACTTGTATGTTAATCAATGGCGTGCCCGGATCTTGGAGCTTAGGAGGAAGCTCCCCATTCAAAACCGCACTCACTTGCCCGGTTAAATCGACCCGCTTAGGCATTTTCTTTTTGTTTTGCCTCTTTTGTGTACACAATTCTTTTAGAAATTTTGCATAGGCGGGTACTTGTTTTATTGCATCAAGGAGTGGAAGGTTAATTTTAACTTGCTTGAACATGTCCCACAATTCTTCTTTTTGGGGACCTCTCGATGCAATAAAATTTTTCTTACCCGGGTCAAGTAAAGCCGATGGAAACGGGACTTGACTCGGTTCACCCTCAACTTTTTCACTTTCTTTATTTTCACCCAAACCCGGTTTATTAACATTTAATTCTTTTGGTTTAACCGTCGAAACATCATCATCACTATCATTACCCGTGATGTCCTCAACTACCCCCTCAACCAATTCGGGTGATAAATTGGCTTTAAACTCCTTTCCACTTCTCAAAACACTAACCTGATGAACATTAACATTACCTCTTGACGAACCGTGTGATGGATTTACCTTGGTATCACTAGGAAGTTGACCCTTGTTCTTCTTCAATTCAGCCACATCGGTTGCCAATTGACCCATTTGGGTTGTTAATGATTGTATGCTTTTGTCACGAACTTCATCTTTTTGCATTCGGACTTCATCAAGTTGGTTCCGTTTTTGTATCTCCATTTGCATGCTCTTTAGCATCTCCATCATCTCGTTTCCACCCGAAGAACCCCCTTGTTCTTGACCCGCTTGATATTGCTTTTGATAACCTTGGTTATTCCCGCCTCGATAAGCACTTTGGTTGTTATAAGGTTGGCGTGAACCAAAGTTACCTTGGCTACCTTGAAAGTTCGGGTTAGCTTGATTAGAAGGGTTCCCATAGCGAAAATTTGGGTGGTTCCTCAACCCGGGGTGGTATGTATTAGAGTTCATGTTGTTGTAGTTTCTACCACCCCCTCCTTGACCTTGACCTTGAACCGCATGCACCTCTTCATATTGCCCTTCCACCATCCCTTGGCAATTTTCAGCCGCGTGACCTATTTCATTACACAAAGCACAAACATCATAAATTTGGTTAGTAGTTTGAACATTACCATCATCTATGGCGTGCACTTGTGATCGGGCTATGGCTGGTCGAGCTCTTCTTGAGGCTTGAGCTTTCCTCTTTGATGTAGTTGCCATGCTTTCCAAAAACTCCCAATCATCATTCTCATAATTTGTTCCAAAAGTCCCACCGGTAATAGACATCAAGTCACGTGCATCTTCGGCACTCAACCCCTCGTGAAAGGCATTCATCAACTCCCACAATTCAATTCCATGGTGAGGGCAATTTTTAATCATCATATTGAAACGCTCGAATGCTTCATGAAACATCTCACCATGTTGTTGTTGGAAGCTTCTCAACCCCTTTCTTGCATCGTTGGTCTTTTGGGCGGTGTAAAACTCATCCAAGAAAGTTTGTTGCATCTCCCCCATGTATATATGGATGCCGAAGGTAACGTGTAGAACCATTTCTTCGCCTTATCTTCCAAAGAAAATTGGAATAATACCAATTTGATGTCATCAGCCGAGAACCCTTGACTCCCAAGAGTGTTGCAAATTGAGTCATAAGCCTCTAAATGAAAGTAAGGCTCCTCCGTTGCCAACCCTTTGTATTTTTGTAAACTTTGCAAAGAGTTGGTCCTCACTTCAAATGTTCTCCCTTGATCATTGTGAGGAATAACTACCGGTGAAGGGTTTTGAGTGATTACCGGCCGAAAATGTGCTTCAATGCCCCTCACATTTTCTCTAAGGTGTCTCCTTGGTACACCAAACCTACCCCTTGGGCGAATAGGACCCATTGGCCTTGGTACATGCCCTTGTGGTGCATTTGGTTGTTGAAATTGCTGTTGCGGCATTGGTGGGCGTTGAATTGGCCTTTGGAATTGTTGAACATTTGGTTGTACATTTTGTGGCCGAATTTGTTGCAATGGGATAGGATGTTGCATCGGTGGCCCTTGTGGTCTTGGCCGAATGTGTTGTGGTATGAGTTGTTGTTGTTGTGGCATTCCACCAACACTTTCCATCCCTTGAGATTGACTTTGAACATATCCAAAGTCTCCTTGATCACCATAACCCCCGTAAAAATATCCATCCTCATCATAACCCTCAAATTCTTCGTATCCTTCCTCATATCCATCTCCCCCTATACCCGAAGTTTGCCCAAATGGAATGGTCGAGTATTGAAAACCCGACTGGTTTGATGGCCTAAACGTAGAGGTAGCATGGACAATGGTTGTATTTGGTGGTATTGAATAATGAGAAGATGATTGACCTGTAGATGGAGGAAAGAAGTGTGATAATGGTGGGATTGTGGCTGAAGGGTTAAAGGTAAGATTTGGTTCATTTTGAGTAGTAATCGGTTGTGTGGTGTTGGTTGGTGTAGTATCATGAAGTGGAGTAGGCATTGTAGTAGAATTAGGCATGGTTGGGTTTGGTGATGGTTGTGTGGAAGTAGGTATAAAAGTTGAGGTTGTTTGACCCGTTGTAGGTGGTATTTGTGGTTCGTCCATGATGTTTCTTTGTGTAATGGGTGAAGTAGGTGAACCAACGATTCTGTTTTCGCGTAGTAAAACTCGGTTTTGCCTTAATGTTCTTTCGATTTCCGGATCAAATGACAATGGTGACGCTTTGTGAGACCCTCTAGTATGCATGCACCTGTAGAACCTGCACACTAAACACACCAGTGTAAACCCGAAAATAACAAAACAAAACTAACAAACTGACACACGTTGCGCACTACTCCCCGGCAACGGCGCCAAAATTTGACGTGATTGTCGTGGGTCACGCAAATTTAATCCCAAAAACAACTATATAGATAGTGGTAATAGGGTATCGAACTCAGGGAGTATGTGGAAAGTGTGTTGATTTTATAGCTTTGCAATTAACTACAATTAACCTAATTTGCAGAAAAAATAAAGATCAATGGTTTGGATTGTTGTTTTAGAAAACTAAATTAAAACTAATTGCAAATCAAATGTTGGTTGTAAAACAAATTAGGAGAGAACAATGACCATCTTAGGTTTCAGTTTCTTTAAACAATTGTGTGTAATTCCAACTAGAAAGAGTTACATAGACATAACTCGTGTATAGATAATTGAAGTGATAAAAGGGAACAAAGTACTTGGATTATATAAACGCGAGGTTGTTTCCCGATGACCAATTAATCAATAACCAACCCTAACCCTTCCCGTGATATCTCGATTGCCAACGGCACCAAGAACGTACGATTGAGACTAGAAATTGCAATATCAATTAACAAGTTACAAGAAATTAAACATACCCCATGATATTCAAGCAACGCAAGTTATCATTCTAGAAATTCAGAAATAAACACACAAAAATTCAAGAGAAACCTTCACCTAAGATGATCACCGAAAGGTTTAGCCACACATAGCTTGGTGAATCATCATAACAACAAGTCTAATGTTCATAGGAATCATAAACACAAACCGAATGTTAGAAATTGTTTGCAACCAAGCAAGAACAGCCAAAATCGCCCCTAGTGAGTCCCAAAACCGTCCAATCATGAGAACATGTGAAAAGACACAATAAAAACTGATTTATGAGGGCAGTTACACTTTGGATCGCAGCCGCCACCGTAAATTACGGCTCCACCGTAATTTACGGTGGACTTCAACATGTTACGGTGCAACTTGACTGATTTACGGTAAGCTTTAGGTGAAATCCAGGTCCACCGTAAATTACGGTAGGACCGTAATTTACGGTGGTGAGCTGATTTGTCTTCTTTGTTGCATCTTTTGCTCCTTGCTCAACCCGCTCATCTCTGAATCCTCCAAAGCTGCGTTTAATCCACTTTTTTAGCTCCCTAACCGCACCTGAAACATAGACAAGAGTAGTTATCTAATTCAAGATAATTACACGATTAAGTGAAGGATTAATTTGTCTTTTAACATGATTAAGGGTTGTCCAATGGACCACCCGTTAAAATCCTAGCTAAATCAAACTGTTTGTTGGAAGGCTTGGGGTATACAAGCTTGATGTATTCTACACTTGAAGACTACCATTCAAGAAGCATCATCTTCTTCATATCTTTTACTCCTTGGAAGGTAGTATTTTAAAACACTCTATGGTTGTGTTTTTATTTTTGATAGCATGCATGTTCATATATGGATCCGGGTATTGGGTTTTACATATAAAATGGGTTTTATGTCAACAAAGTAACATGTTTTTAAATATATATTCTGCTGTGTTTTTATTTTATAAGGATAAAATAACTTTGATAAACATGTGAAAAACCCAACAACAACAACACAAGGAACGGTGATATAATGTAAAAGTGACGTCTGAAGGTTGACTATTGTCATCCGATCCGATGGCCACCCGATCGGATGACCACCAGATCAGATGACCACCCGATCGGATGACCACCCGATAGAACAACACTTATAACTTCCCTGAGGTTGCCTATAAATACCCAGCTTGGGTTAGTCATTTAGAACTTTTGCTCAGCTTGTAAGGAGACTCTGTCAAGTCTGATTCTCTACCGGTGCTCATGTACTTTCACATCAATCTAATATAATATCAGACGGATTTAATTGTTGAATACGTTGTTGTTGATTCTCTGACTTGATCTATGGATTCCGCACATTGATTGAGATCGATTCCCCCACGTTCGAGACGAACAGATCCTGATCCAAAGGCCAAACAGAATTTATTCGGGGGGGGGGGGGGTGGGGGGGTTTGTTAAAAATAATATATTTTTAACTCGTTGTCTCACATGGTTCTCATATACGTATATTTGTGAATTCCATAACCAACATACTGTTTATTGAGTATTACACATTTATACGTATTTCCAAGTATAGGTATACTTGTATTATGAACATGTTAAGTATATCACTTTGTATTCTCATGCTTGTGTATAATACTTGTATGAGGGTATTTTACCAAGTGTTGGTAGTGCATGTTGGTATGTATTTGTACGTATAGAAATACGTATTTCCTTGTATTTATTAAGTATTTCATACTTAATATATAGTTTTTCCGAAATACTGTTTTCAATAAAAATCTATATTCTTGTATTCTTAAAATATATATATATTTTAAGATAAATTTATAGAGAAATATCTATATTTTGACTTGGTAAAATATGTGTATTCACATACATCTTAAAAATACTTTATTTTTAAGATCAAGTTAGAAAAGTATATATATTTTTAGTTTCCACTAAAATAATATATTTTTAAAGTGTTTATGAAAATATATATTTTCTTATACTCAAAATAATATATTTTCAAGTTGACAAAATACGATATATTTTTATGATAATCGTAAAAATTCATACTTTGTCGTTTGTTCAGTTTAGAAAATACCGTTTACCAAGTTTGTCATAATACGAACTAAATTTCCGGAATATTTATATAATTTGTCCAACGTGTCCATTGTCCGAATTTGTCCAATATTTGTGTACAAGTTATGTATTTATTTTCTTGTAATTCTTTAATTACAATTTTTTGGGTATTTTTGCGTGGTATATTATTTTCAAGTTCCTAATTTTAGTATAACTAATACAAATAATATACACATAGCACATAATTTGTGTGAATTCTAAATATATATTTTCCTAAATATATACTTAGTCATTTTTATTTTCGAAAATCAACCTCCATTACTTATAATTTTTGTACCAAAAATTATGGCAATTTTTATACTTAAAACCATGATTTAAGATTACTTGTAAACACTTGTTTAAAACATACTTTTCTAAGTGTTTAAATTCTAAAAAAAATTTGCCATAGTTTCCTTTGAAAAATGGAGGTTTCCATGCTTTAAGCATATCATTTTCTTTTCAAAAATCACCAACAATCATCTATAACAATTTACAACTTACCCTATGCATAAACATACATTTCTTCACGAAGTCATGAACTTGAACTTTAATAAAAACTTGTAGTCTTTTAACATAGTGATTATCAAGTTCCATAAACCTCTAAAACATGATTTTTATTCCTGTAAAAGTTCCATCTTTACAACTTGTAAACCATTTTCATAAAAAATCATCTTCTTTCACTTTTTATGTTCTAAATACCTCAAGTGTTCCATTTTTACATAAGAAATAGGTTCACTTTCTTTCAAGACAAAAACCATGCTTAACATGAAGTAAACCTTGTTTCTTGGAAACTTTAATGTTTGAAATCCTTCATTTTTAAGATCTACAACTTGTAGGAACCATATCCTTACACAAAATCAAGCTTACTTTCAAGTTCATGCTTCACATAAAGTATGCTCAACATGGATCTTTCAAGATCCAACATCATACTTGCTAGATCATGTTTTAAATCATCATCTAGCAAGCACTTATGTGGTGTCTAACACCATACACACAAGAAATCATCAAACAAGTTCATCACATACCATAAACAACTTATATTTTTGTGATTTTTATTTTTGTTCATATGTTCATCTTCTTGGTTTAGTGTGATCTTTGGATTTTTTAGTTATACATAACCTTTAACCACTAAAACAAGATGTAAAAATGAGTTCAAGATGCATTACTACTAGCACAAGGCTAGGGTAGAAAACTAGAAGATGGTGATGAAGAAAATGGTGGTTAAAAGCTCCAATGAGAGGTCCTTCGAGATCCAATGCTTGCCACCTTCTTTGATTTCCTTGATACACCTTAGATTAAGCTTGAATTTGATTGAAGAAAAGTGATGGGGGTGGGGGTGCTCTCGGCCGAACACAAGAGAAGAGAGGGAGAGATGAGTTGTGGTGTTGTTGTGTTATGTGATTAAGGATGAGAGTTAAGTTGATAATGAGATAATTTTCACAAATGTCACTAGTTTCCCACCATTCTTTTACCTCATGGACTTCAAGGAAGCATCTTTGACTCTATAATGAATTAGTCAACCATTAGGGGGGGTCCCATGGGACGGTTTGTGACAACTGGCACTTTTCCATGTATTTCCATACATTACATGTCGCATGTTATTTATCATAGTTAAATGCAACCCGAAACAGTTCATTTAGTGCACAAAACAAACAAGCACAATTATCAGATAAACAAGAAGTACTGACGGAGGTTCAGTACTCAGACAGACATCATGTTAGGACATAGATTGAGTCCCGAAACCAAGGTTTACACTAGAATTCTATGCAGGAAAGTAAGGGTTATAAATATGCCTTTCGAGTGATGATTTAAGCACTAAAAAGTGCCCGAAACACACCCTAAATGCAGAATTCTGCAGAAAACAGCAAAATTCGGCACTTTAACACCAAAATATTGTGCAGAAATAAGGTTTAATTTGTCACACCCCAACCGATGACGGAAACATCGAGGCATGGCACTGAGCGAAACAGATTGTCAAGGAGAATCTATAACAATTATTTGTTATAATATATTAAAGGTTCATGTCTCATACCAAAAACATATAAAATAAAAACAGTTATTACAGACATTGTTCTCAAAGACAAATATCCATTCCAACAACTCATATTTATTTAGGTTTGTTTCTAAGAATCCACCCTAGCTTGATTCCCACATAGCAGCAAAACACAAGCAACCTAAACACCTGTCACATACGTTAAAATAGCAGTCAATACACATAGTGTAAAGGTGAGCATACAAGTTTAATAGATATAGTAGAGTTCGAAAGCGTTTACGCGTAACCAACATGTAACATGTATAATGCAAAGCGAAGCTAGTAGGTTATCAACAATGAAATATACACAGACTAGACTACGAGTTGTAGAAAGCGCAACACATATCACCACTGTGACACGTGAAGAGGTAACCTTAACAACCCATGTCCACGACAGGTGCTGAGTCCAAACAAATAGTACTATCGTTCCTAAGGCGTCGGGTAATAATCACTGTGTTAACATAACATACAAGCATTCATCGGGTAACATGTATCATGCAATAACGGTCAGCGCATAAATAGTGTTTGCGTTGTGTGATTGATGTGATTTAGAATAAGTAACATATGTAACACCCAAAAGTGCATAAAGCAAAAAGGGATCGAGTATACTCACAGCGATGGAAATGGATTGAAGGGAGCGCTATGGTAATTAGCCTGAACAGTTAACGATAGCATAAGCAAAGAGCGGTGCGTAAAACGGTGAAGAGTAACCAAGTGTCGAACGGTAATCCGATCGGATGGCCATTCGGTCGGATTGACATTCATTTGGTAAGGATGTGTTTGTGTATGATGGCTTTGAAATTTTCGTTGTAGCATTTTGAAAATAGAGAAGTATCTCTACCCTTCAGGTCGATCGATCGAATGGCCGTTCGATCAGATAGCGATCTGATTGGCAAGACACTTAGTGAGAACAAGTTCACAGCAGGATGGTCACTCAATCGGATAGCAACCCATTAGAAACTGTTGTTCTTTGAGAATCATGAATTTGATTAAGTGTGGGTGCTCAAGTGCAATCCGATCGGATTGCAGTTCGATCAGATGGCAATCCGATCGGATGGCAATCCGTCCCAACGAATCTGATCGTTTTGAACTGAAGGGATTTTGACATGTTTATCAAAGTAATTTCATCCAAATGAAATAAAAATGCAGCGGAAATAATATTTTAGAACATGTTACTTTTAAGATATAAATTCCATTTATATGAAAAGTCCCAAAACCCGGATCCATATATGAATATGCATACTATCAAACACAACCATAGAATGTTTAGGAAACTACCTTCTTGGAGTAATAAGAAATGAAACGGAGGATGCTTCAAGAATGGTTGCCTTCAAGAGTAGAATGCCTCAAGCTTGTATACCCCAAGCTTCCAACAAACACCACGAGATTAGCTAGGATTTTTAACACTTGTGAACTCACTAAAATTCCATCTAGATCAACCACCATGGCCGAAAATATGAGGGAAGATTATGGAGTTCTTGCACTTGATTTATCAACTTGAAAAAACCCTCTTGAATGACACACCCTTTTGTCGAAATTTAAAAGGGTTTTTTTTCTAGTGTTCTTTCACTTGATTTACAAACTCGAAAACCCTCATGATCAACCATCATATGGCCGATTTTTCTAGAGAGCAAAATCAAGTCTTCTCAAGTTTTTCACCTAGTAATTTTGTCATATAAAATAAGCTATAACAATTGAGAGAATCTTGGCCACCCAACATGCCCAATCAAGACCCTTCTACACATGCAAATTGCATGTGTATTCATTGGACCACCAAAACCTTGGGAAGAGAGGAAGGGGGCGGCCTAGCTTTTATTTTATAAAAAAAATTCAAATTTCCTTTTATAAATTTAAGTCTTGTTTTATTTTATAACCTTTCATAAAATATAACATCTTATGTTTGCAAGACTTATAAAACCATATATTTTAAAATGTTATTTAACCCATTAAATAACAAAATAAAATATTCTCTCAAAATAAATTATCCATGTAATTTATTAGTTTGTCAAGTGCAATTATTTAGAAAACCGATTTCTAAATATTCTAAGTGTTAATATTTATTTGTTTGATCATATCATAAATAAATATTGTAAGTGTTTGTCTAGCTTGTATTTGGGTATGACTCGTCTTGGATGATAACGTACTAGCCACATCACTTTAATATGTGTCTTGGGCATACAGAGTTCAACAATCTCCCACTTGCACAAGATACATAGAAGATTGATGTAAGTAGTAAAGACCACCTAACTATAGTTTACTACCCCTAATACGTATGACTATATGTCCCATTCAATAACATCATCCACTTCAAGTCCCTTACTTGAAATGATTTAGGTGAATCTATCATTTATCCTTTCGTTACAGATGTCATGTCAAATCCAGAGACACAGAGTGACCACTCTCTGTTGATTTAACTTTAGCAGGCCTTAGACATCTTACTCTCATCGAATAAGAGGAACAAATCCCATCTTGACTACATACGTCTCTCACAATCACCTTGTACCACACCTGAGTTTAGCCTTATGTACTGCCTTATTACAGACAACGAAGAACTAGGTCATGGTATAGTACTTCGTGAATATCAAGACCCAATATATATCTCAGGTCTGAGGATACTATGATATTCGCCTTTACTCAAATTTACTTATGATCAATCACAAATGATTCCATGCAGTAATATTTGAGAGCGAGTCCGTCCAATATTTGTATCCCACAAATATCTATGAACTTTGGCAGCAACACTTTGCTCTATATTCATTCTAAATGAATATCCACCAATCCAAGTTCATAATAGTCTTACATTCATATTTGTTCCCACAATTATGATTGGGTACGGACATTTAGAATAATTAACTTATTCACGGATTTAAACATGCTAAAACGAAACATAACTCAAAATACCATAAAGAGTTATAATAACAGTTGTTCCAATATCCAGATACAAAATAGATCAAATCCAATCACTAGAATATCGAAGTCCTAAGGAACAAGTATGACCCTTCATGCTATACCCGTTTAAGGAGCTTCGTGAGTGGATCCGTAATATTTTGATCTGTGTGAACTTTGCGAATACATATCTTTCCCTTTTTCAACTTCATCCCTTATGTAGTTGAAACTCTGCTCAATGTGCCTAGTCTTTTGATGTGCACGAGGTTCCTTGATTTGAGCAATCGCACCATCGTTATCACAAAGATCTCTAGGAGTGTTGAATGGTAGGGACTACCCCGAGATCGGCAATAATTCAAGTGGCAGATCCATATGAATTATCCCAATCAAAGAAGCGGCGATGTATTCTACTTCTGTAGTGGACAATGCTACCCTGATTGTGATCGAGAACCATCTCGATCAGTTTGGAAATTTGTATCCATGTGACCCTTTACAACGTATTCCGAAACTCGCATCCCTGTAACCCTTTACAACGAGTTCCTCTTCACCAGATCCATATATTAGAAATATATCCTTAGTCCTTCTAAGGTATTTCAAATAGATATTTTTTAACAGCCACCCAATGACCGTTACTCGCTGGTATCTTCTCATCATGCTTAACGCGTATGACTTGTTCGGTCTAGTGCATATCATTACATACATAATAAATCCTATAGCAGACGCTTATGGGATTCCTTTAATTCTTTCTTGCTCATCCTTTGAGCTTGGACATTGAAACGCATTCAATATTGTCCCCTCTTTGAATAGGTACCAAACCTTTCATAGAGTTCTCTATCTTGAACCTTTTCAAGACTTTGTCAATGTATGCACTTTGGTTTAAACCTATCAAGCGCCTTGATCTATCCCTATAGATCTTTATTCCCAAAATGTAGACGACTTCACCAAGATCCTTAATGGAAAAACAACTTCCAAGCCAAGCTTTTACACCTTCCATGGTTGGAATGTCATTTCCAAATAGTAGAATGTCATCGACATACAGTACTAAGAAAGTGATGATGCTCCCACTAGCTTTCTTGTACACACAAGCTTCATCGTCGTTTTTTATGAATCCAAAATTCTTAATTTCTTCATCAAAACTATGATTCCAACTTCTAGATGATTGTTTCAATCCATAGATTGATTTCTTTAACTTGCATACTTTGTCAGGATGTTTTGGATCGACAAAACCTTCAGGCTGAACCATATAGACATCTTCATCGAGATATCCATTAAGAAAACCGTCTTGACATCCAATTGCTAGATCTCATAGTCATAATATGCAGCTATGGCAAATAATATCCTGATTGACTTTAGTATCGCCACAGGAGAGAAGGTCTCATCATAATCAATCCCTTGAGTTTGAGTGAAACCTTTTGCTACAAGTCTTGCTTTGTAAGTATCCAAGTTACCATGCATATTTTTTTTCTTCTTGAAAACCCACTTACTTCCAACTACTTTGGAGTTGAGTGGTGGCACAACCATTCCCAAACTTGGTTGTCATACATGGATTGCATCTCTATGTTCATGGCTTCAAGCCATTTGTCACAATCGGATTTTGACATTGCATCATGGTATGTGGTTGGTTCATCTGAATCTACCACGTAGCATCCATCCATGAAAAATCCATATCTTTCAGGTGGACTACTAATTCTACCAGATCTGCGAACATTTTGTGCGTACTGATCAACCTCTTGATCGTTTTCAACAACCTCTTGTTGAGTGCTGGTATCAACCAAACTTGTATCGTTTTGTGGTTCTTGATCCTCCTCAAGTTCCACTGTTCTATCACTAGTTCCTTCCATAAGGAACTTAGCTTCTAAGAACTTAGCCTTTTGAGCAACAAATACCTTTGCTCTGTTGGATCGTAGAATTAATATCCTATACCATTTTTAGGATATCCTACAAAGATACACTTAGTGGATCGTACTTCTAATTTGTTTAGGGTGTATAGCTTAACATAAGCTTCACAACCTTTAAATATGATAATAATGGAACCCTTCCATGCCATATATTAAAAGGAGTCTTATCCACTTTCTTGATTTGGGCCACATTGAATGTATGGGCCGCGGAGAGCAAAACGTAACCCCCAAATTGATAGAGGTAATGTGCTCCTAGCCATTATAGATCGAACTATATCCATTAGAGTTCTACTCCTCCTCTATCGAAATGAAGAACTTTAAAGAGTTGATTTTTTACTTCACTTTTTGAAGATTTTGAACGTTTCAAAACTTCTTCTTTGTGTCAAGTACACATAACCATAACTATTACAGTTGTTGGTAAAATTAAGGAAGTATCTTTCACCATACCTAGTCATTGGCTTAAAAGGATCACATAGATCCGAATGTATGATACCTAATAAATCTTTTTGCCCTTTAGTTGGTACACTAAAGGGTTTCTTGGTCATATTACTTCATAAACAAGATTCACATGTATCAAATGAACCAATTTCATTTGTTTCCAAAAGACCATTCTTTTGAAGTGTTTTGATCTATTCTGTTTGTATGACCAAGGCGATAATGTCAAGGATAGGTCTCACTAAAATTCATTTTGAGTTTCTTGGTGATTGCTTGGTACATTGTGCTATCAAATGACGTATTATCATGAACCAATTCATAAATACCATTTGAAAGCATAGCTTTAAAGTAAAACATGTCATTCATCGAAATATAAATGTCATTGTTTATAAACTTTAAATCAAAACCATATTGTCTTATATGGAAAACTTGAATAATGTTCCTAGTCAAACTAGGAGCATATATAATGTGACACCCCAGGAAAAACAGGAAAACAACGCAACTTAACTAGCTTCCTAAGTAATCACGCGCTAAATTTCGGGACGAAATTCTCTTAACAGGGGGAGAATGTGACAACCCTCAAAATCCTATGTATTCCGTACAATTTATTATTGATAATTAATGTGCTTGACGACTGTGTGGAATTACTTAACTGCTTTCTGATATCTGTGTTATATTTACATGTGCATGTTGACACACTAGTAGTGTACAGAAAAGTCATTAAATAGTCTGTTATGACTTCCTGAGTGTTAAGAATTAAAAACGTTGCAAAAATATATAAGTAGGACGCTTTACGGATTAATTAAGCGGTTTAACGGAACAGGATCGAACCGAACAACCGGACTTTACCCGGAACATAAAAATATTGCCATTAACATTGTTTATCTTTTTCTGAGCCAGTTAGGGTCCCCGAATACCCTAACACCCGCTGTAATGCACAACACGCTAGTAACCGGATTAAGTCCCTACTTAACTTAACTAATACTTAACTATTAGTTGGAATTGAACTAGGATGCCCCCCCCCCCCCCCAACACTCGTCCCCTAGGGGACACACCCATGTCCTTTGTGTGATTAAAATATTCATCCTTGCCTAATATCAAGGGAGCATAGTAACCCTTGGTTAATGAACTTGAAATTGTCTATAAGTAATAAGCTTAAACCATCATAACCATCACCACCAACACTTGAACAAAACACACTCTCTCCCTCTCCTTGGAGCTCTCGGCCGAAGACACCCACACCCATCCATCACCTTTTCGATTTCCTTCAACCCATTCCATACATCTACAAGTGTTAAGGAACGCGTATAAGGAACCTTGGTGCATTCGGAACGCGAAGGACCTCACCCCATTGCTTTTATCCACTCGATTTTTTTACTAGAATCTTCCCTAGCCTCGAGCTAGTAGTAAGTTGCTCTAAACGCCTTCTTGATCTTATCTAGAGTGGTTAATAAGAGATTTGTCGGTTAAAATTGTGAACATATAAAATCAAAACTAAAAAGTCTTGCTAGAATGATAAACTTGTTGGTTTAAAGAGGTAAATAATGATGAAACAGGTAGTACAAGGTGAATCTGAAATATATGAGTATTAGTTTGCTGTAAATAACTTATAACCTGTTGTAAATCATTATTAGAAGGAATGGTAATCATATGTGTGCGTTTTAGTAGCCGTTAGACTGAAAACAGCTTGCTGATGTGTATTTTCAGCCGCCTTTAACAGGCTGTAAACAGGGCATAAATTCAATGAAAACTGATACTTTGAATCTAAAATATTTTGTTATGAAATACGGTTCTAATGGCACCAGAATCGTAATTTTTGGACTTCGTTTACTATTTTTAATGTGTCGATTTGTAACAACAGCTTAAGCTGAATTTTTACAGCAATAAATGGGTGTCGTACTTTCAGTCATAACATGAGATTTGTGATCAATCGGACCATGAAAATTTTACTGTAGATGAAAACTGAAGTATTTGTAATTACCCCACTGGAATTTCGCAAATCGGACTTACGATGAATTTTTAATAAATTGTTTCATGGACTGTGGTCAGAAATACATAAATCTGAGTTCAGTCCCGAATATGAATTTTTATAAAATGTGGGTAATGAACCGGACCCCGATATTTTTACACAATAAAATATGGAATTTTTGTGACATTCTATAAAAATTTGGGAATTTTTGGAATAATCTAACTATTTTATTTAAATGTCCGAAAACAGCCGGTTTTGAGTATTAATGCTGAATTGACATAAGTTGTGACTTGCGTGTCTAAATGTCGAGCATGCTATCTGTGAATGATTTGACATGTTCTATATGTTATGTGCATTATCGTATGTTTGATTTTGAGTGGGGAATGGACGGGAAACTTAGATGGGCATAAACCGTTACAGTGATGCATGTTGTGTGATAGATACGTGTAGGAACTTTGTGTTCTATTTGAAAGCCACTAAATGACTAACTGGTAAATCATACTAGGACGTGATTGACCGACCTTGACTGTTAGCTATATTGAGAATCTAACCGAGCAAACCGAGGTGAGTTCACACACTTTCTACAAGGCATGGGATTCCCGGTGGTTTGGGAATGGGTTAAGAAATTAAAATTGGAATCTACATATCCTCCTTGGGTAGGATATGTACGGCCATCCCCCATAGGTAGGATGCCATTATTAAACCTACGAATTCTCCTGGTGCAGAATACGTACGTTCGTCCTCCTTGGGTAGGACAACAACCTTAAAACTAGCTAGACAAAACTCTATCATGAAGTCCCTCAATTTATATCGACTTAATCGCCGAGGCCAATGGCGAGCGGGTCATTAGTTAATAGCGCTATTATGTTTAACAAACCTCACACCGTGCCAGTCGGACGGACGTGTACTAATGGACTATGGCAGATTGTCAGTGATGATAGACACTGATATAGGGCACAACTTATTTGCGTAGCAGTCGATATCATACCGTCTAGTAGTTCAAATGGGGAAAACCCCCCACTGATCATGGTTATGGATTGGGTAAAGAAAAAGGATATGGATAAACATACTTTCAACTAGGGGGTAACCCCCATGGCAAATAAGCCAACGAAAGTCAAACCACGTTTTTCAGAAACAACTTAAAACTAAACAACCAAACGTGAACTCACTCAACTTTGTTGTTGACTAGTTGTTACATGCCTTACAGGTCGCTAAACACTTGGAGCTTGCATGAGGAAGGAGTCGTTGTGGTGTACGGACGGTTATGTCCAGTGTTTAATATTTAAAACATTATGAACTTATTAAACCTAAGTGTTGGACTTTAAACTTATGAACTGCGAACTTATGCTTTTGGGTTTACTTTTATGCTTCCGCTGTTTAAACTAAACATGGTTAACTAGCTTTGGTCACCAATGGTATTGAGGTTGGTCTTATTTACTTAATTACGATGTTCAATATGATTGGTGGCTCGATCCTGGTCACGTCACGCCTCCAAGCGGTGGTACTCCGCATGATGGATTTTGGGGGTGTGACAGATTGGTATCAGAGCCATTGGTTATAGTGAACTTGGTTTTAAAAAGGGGAAAAAGCTTTTTGATAAAACCAGACTATAACCTGTACAGTGCTCAACAATCCACAACGACGCTTAGCTCCACGTGCAAGACTCGACACCATAAGTGGTATGATTTATGTTATATTGTCGGTTAGATAGTTCTCACTGTGCATTAGATAATGTGATAATTGCTATTTGAACCTTGTGTGCTTACTCTCTAATGTCATCCCACACACTTACACACTTTCGCGACACTTTCCTCACTTACGTTGCTTCATTATGAAGATCATGAGCGGACGCGAAGGACGTATCAACCTCACTCAAGCCCAGTTGATGGCTTTGATCAACGAACGAGTTGCGGAGGCACTCGCAGCTAACCCTGCAGGAGGTATAACCTGCCATACCAACTCACCTTAGGACGTTTAGATCCTACCTTCACAACCAACCCTCGTGCTTAACCATGCCTATTATTCTCGCACTACAGGTCAACATGCTCAACCTCCGGTGTGCACATTCAAAACGTTCATGGACTGCCGACCTACCACTTTCAGTGGCACCGAAGGAGCAGTGGGCCTTCTTCACTGGTTTGAAAAGCTTGAGACAGTTTTCGAGATGTGCGAATGCCCCGAAGACCGTAGGGTGAGATATGCTACCGGAACACTTGAAGGAGCTGCGTTAACCTGGTGGAAGGCACAGGTTCAACTACTAGGACTGGCAGTTGCTAATGCCACGCCCTGGAATGGTTTCAAAGAGCTGATCAAAGAGGAGTACTGTAGTCGGGATGACATCCACAAGCTAGAAGTGGAATTTTACAATCTGAAGATGACAGGATCTGAGATCGAGGCATATACTAAGATGTCAAACGAGCTGGCCATCTTGTGTCCAACCATGGTGAACCCTCCCATCAAACGAATTGAGCTCTATCTCAAGGGCCTTGTACCAGAGATTCAAAGTCACGTGACTTCAGCCAACTTGGGTACCATCCAGCAAGTCGTCAAACTGGCTCATCGTCTCACCGACCAGGCGGTGGAGCAAAACAGGCTACCCAAACGTATCAGTGCCACAGCTACTTCTGATGCACCTACCGATAACAAGCAAAAATGGGATGGGAACTCCGGAAAGGGTTCTACTTCAGTTCAGTCTCAGCAGCGAAAGACTGATGACTACCAGAGTCCTGGTCAGCAATCTTCTGGTAACCAAGGACAGGGTGGATACCGAGGAAACCACCCCAAGTGCAACCGGTGCAACAAGCATCACAGCGGGCAGTGCAACAAAGGTCGCTGTCAGAGATGTCAAAAGCTGGGTCATGAAGCTAAGGATTGTAGGAGCCCGCGTCCTGTGAATCAGAATCGCCAACAGCAACAAGCTCCACAGACCCATCAGCAGCAACAACAACAGGGCAATAAAGGATGCTTTCAGTGTGGCGCTGAAGGGCACTTTAAGAGAAACTGCCCCAACTGAACCGGAATCAGAACAACAACAACCAAGGAAACGGGAACCACAATGGGAACAACAATAGAGGAAACAATGGAGGCGGCAATGGGGGAAACAACAATGGTAATGGAGCAAGGGGTCGTGTGTTCGTGATTGGTCAGGGAGAAGCAAGGAACAATCCCAACGTTGTGATGGGTAAGTTTCTTCTGGATGACTTCTTTGTTACTGTTTTATTCGATTCGGTGCCGATACTAGTTATGTGTCCTTAAAAGTTAGCCAAATGCTTAAGCGCACTCCAACACTCCTGAACACCAAACACGCGGTAGAACTAGCAAATGGTAAAAGTCTTGAAGCCACACACGTAGTTAAAGGTTGTAACCTCGTCTTAGCTGGTCAGACTTTCCCTATCGATCTTGTTCCTATCACCCTTGGTAGTTTCGACGTCGTTATTGGGATGGATTGGCTATCTCATCATCAAGCGGAGATTGTTTGCAAGGAGAAAATAGTCCGCATTCCTCGTTCTGGTGAAGAACCTCTCATGATTCGTGGCAACAAGAGTGGTGCTGTCGAAGGCATCATCTCTTTCCTTAAGGCCCAGAAGTGTTTGCGAAAGGGCCACACTGCCATTTTAGCACTCGTTACTGACACATCAACGGAAGAGAAGAAAATTGAAGACATCCCTATTGTGCACAATTTTCCGAGGTATTTCCTGAGGAATTACCTGGTCTTTCGCCTCATCGCCAGTTGAGTTTCAAATCGAGCTAGCTCCTGGAGCAGCGCCAGTAGCTCGAGCACCATATCGTCTAGCTCTATCGAAACTCGAAGAACTGTCCACACAACTACAAGAACTCTTGGAAAAGGGTTTTATACGTCCTAGCTCTTCGCCCTGGGGAGCTCCAGTCTTATTCGTAAAGAAGAAAGATGGTACTTTCAGAATGTGTATTGACTATCGCAAGCTCAACAAGGTGACTGTGAAGAATCGTTATCCTCTTCCACGTATTGACGACCTATTCGACCAGCTGCAACAAGGGTCGAGCTATTACTCCAAGATTGACTTGAGATCGGGATACCATCAGCTGAGGGTCCGAGATGAGGACGTCGCCAAAACAGCATTTAGAACTCGTTACGGCCATTACGAGTTTCTGGTTATGCCATTTGGGCTGACGAATGCACCAGCGGTCTTCATGGATCTCATGAACCGAGTGTGCAAGCCTTACCTGGATAAGTTCGTTATTGTGTTCATCGACGATATCCTGATCTATTCTAAGAGTCAGGAGGAACACGAGCAGCATCTACGACTTATGCTGGAACTTCTTCGAAAAGAGCAGTTGTATGCCAAGTTTTCGAAATGTGACTTCTGGCTTCGCGAAGTCCACTTTCTAGGCCACGTGGTAAACAAGGATGGAATTCATGTGGATCCATCTAAGGTTGAATCGATCAAGAACTGGCCTGCACCCCGAACACCAACAGAGATCCGCCAATTCTTGGGTTTGGCCGGATATTACAGAAGGTTTATAAAAGATTTCTCCAAGATTGCGCAACCTCTCACTTCGCTGACTCAGAAGGGTGTCATCTATCATTGGGGTGATGCACAGGAGTCCGCATTTCAACACCTAAAGGATAGACTTTGTAGCACGCCTATCCTCTCATTGCCCGAAGGCACCGATGATTTCGTGGTTTATTGCGACGCTTCCATCCAAGGACTTGGTTGCATATTGATGCAACGTGACAAGGTCATTGCCTACGCATCGCGCCAACTTAAAGTTCACGAAAGGAATTACACTATTCACGATCTGGAGCTGGGAGCAGTTGTTTTTGCGCTAAAGATATGGAGACATTACCTGTACGGTACAAAGTGCACCATTTACACCGACCACAGGAGTCTCGAGCATATCTTCAAGCAAAAGGAGTTAAACATGCGACAACGCCGACGGGTCGAACTTTTGAATGATTACGAATGCGCTATCAAGTATCATCCGGGCAAAGCCAATGTTGTGGCTGACGCCCTCAGTCGAAAGGATACTTTACCTAAGCGTGTACGTGCTTTACAGCTTACCATCCAATCCAACCTTCCCGCTCAAATTCGAGATGCCCAGGTCGAAGCATTGAAAGCAGATAACATCAGGGCTGAGTCCCTACGAGGATCGAGGCAACGGCTAGAACAAAAGGAAGACGGCGCCTACTATGTAACGGGGCGTATTTGGGTTCCACTCTATGGCAACTTACGCGAGCTTGTGATGGATGAAGCACATAAGTCTCGTTATTCAGTACATCCTGGTTCGGATAAGATGTACCACGACTTAAAGACCACATACTGGTGGCCTGGCATGAGAGCCCACATAGCAACCTACGTCAGCAAGTGCTTGACTTGTGCGAGAGTCAAGTCCGAATATCAGAAACCATCAGGCCTACTCCAACAACCGGAGATCCCGAAATGGAAATGGGAGCAAATTTCCATGGATTTCGTTACCGGCCTGCCCAGATCTCAACGCGGAAACGATACCATTTGGGTGATCGTAGATCGATTAACCAAGTCTGCACATTTTCTGGCCATCAAAGAAACGGATAAGTTTTCTACTCTTGCAGATATTTACCTAAAGGAAGTGATATCAAGGCACGGAGTGCCAACCTCTATTATATCTGATCGTGACGCACATTTTACTTCTGAACTGTGGCAAGCAATGCACAAGTCCTTTGGCTCACGTTTAGATATGAGCACCGCTTATCACCCGCAGACGGATGGGTAATCTGAATGTACCATCCAAACCCTTGAAGACATGCTTAGGGCATGTGTAATCGATTTTGGTAATGGCTGGGAAAGGCACCTCCCGCTAGTGGAGTTTTCGTACAACAACAGCTACCACACCAGCATCCAAGCCGCTCCGTTTGAGGCATTGTACGGACGCAAATGCCGATCACCTCTCTGTTGGGCAGAAGTTGGTGACAGCCAAATCACTGGCCCAGAACTTGTGGTAGATACCACCGAGAAAATTGCTCAAATACGACAGCGAATGGCGGCAGCTCGTGACCGTCAGAAAAGCTATGCTGATAAGGGAAGAAAACCACTCGAGCTCCAGGTTGGGGATCGAGTGCTACTCAAAGTCTCTCCTTGGAAAGGTGTAGTCCGCTTTGGCAAACGAGGCAAACTCAATCCGCGTTATGTCGGACCATTCGAAGTCATTGAGAAAATTGGCAAAGTCGCCTACAGGTTGGATCTACCTGAAAAACTCAGCCGAGTTCACAACGTATTCCACGTGTCAAATCTGAAGAAGTGTCTGTCAGATGAGACCCTCATAGTTCCTCTCAAGGAACTCACAATCGACGACCATGTCACACCCCGACCACGTAAAACAACAAAACGTGGCGGAAACATCGAGGCGTGTTGTAACAGAATTAATGTTTCATAACCATGGATACCAAAGAGTGTTTCGTTTTATTAAACATTGAATAATTACATCGTCTTGAAATCTAAATACACTATTTAAACATAGTCTATCATTGTTATTGAGTCACTAAGGCCTTGTCCAGTCCTATGTGAGCATGCATCTTATCAATCGATATCATCCAACAATACCTGAAACATATGTGAAAACGAGGTCAACAAAGAAATGCTGGCGAGTACATAGGTTTTGTGAAAATAATATTCATGACTTCTGTTTAAGAAAATGTTTAGTCATGAACCTTGTAATTTGCTTTGTCTTTGTAAATCATTTGAAAAATAATAAGTTTAGGTGATATGTATAAATAAGAGAATAATGCATGATTAAATGAATAACCATGTAAAATGAGTTTGTATAAGATAAGTTGTTTGTAAATAAATGTCTTGTGAAAAGTATGTTACTTGTATAAAATGTTCTATGTCTCAAACTGAAATGATTCAAATAACGCTACAATATGTAATACCATACAAACACTTATATATAGGAAGTACCAGCGGCGTATCCACCATGCTTGTATCATATTCCACACGCATTGTTACTTAATCACTTAATCCAAACCAAACCACCAAAGTAATGTTCATGCCCAATGTAAATCATGTAATATGTGACCAAAACCCAATCGTATATCGCTTTGAAACCAATCGTTTACCCAATCGTTAAAACATCGTGTGAAAACCAATCGTTTACCCAATCGTTAAATTCGTTTTAGGTCGTGAAACTACTTAAATGGTCGTCTCGCTAATAACATTCAAACCTTCTTGACTCGCATTAATAAACCCTTACCAAAGGATAGATTAATAATTCGCATTAATAAACCCTTACCAAAGGATAGATTAACATCTCGCATTAATAAACCCTTACCAAAGAGTAAATTAAAAATTACAGATTCAGTCGCTACCCACAACACCCACACATAACTACGGGTGTAGTAACTAACGGGATTTGTCAGATCCTATGGTACCATAACCTAATACTGGTCGGCTTGATCATTGCTAATGAATGTCATTTGTTATGTAACTACAACCAACAAGTTTGTTCACTTTTTGAAATCGTTATTAGTTTTGTATAAATCGTCTTAATTGTTTTTGAAACCATTGTTATAACATCGAAAACATTTAGCACATATGAGTCACCCCAAAACAATTGAAAGCAGTAAAATAGGGGAATAATGTACTCGCCTGAGAATGCTTGGAGGTCTTGAACAACAACCAAACAAAGCTAGAGAGAGCACGGAATCAGTCGGCAATCTAAAACTATATAAATAAACCGGACTTAAATCGGGAGATCGGATAGGATGAGGCTTGGTAAACCAAATGAGTGTTGGAACTCATATGATATGGTTTAACAAGGCCTACATACTACAATGAAACCAAACCTAATTGCTTTCGACCCATCGCGACCCATTAAGGTAACATATGCTACTTTAACGCGTCGTGCGCGTGAAACGCGTTCAGACCGTCTAACTAGTCCTATGACAAGTGTTATATGCCTAAACATGTTACATAATCAGTTATGTGACAAAAGTTTAGGTTACATATGCTTAATTACCAATTATACATGAAAAGGGTATTCTGGTAATTTACCTAAGGCATATAAACTACCTATCATACAACTACTTAAACGAAGCGACCATAGGGTATAACCTCGGAAGGTTATTCCCTACCTACTATGGTCACCTAATGTATTTGGTCGGATCCTAATGATCGACCAAATGGGTCGAGTTCGAAGGTATAGGCGATTTATTAGATCGCCTACCCTACGACCCTAGACAACGTGGTAATCAGTGGGCATAGTCCCAAGGGACTATGACCAACGTGATTACAATCACGTTGCGAAGTTCAAACGAACTTCGCATTGACCATAACTGGTCAATGTAGAAAGTCAAACAAAGTTTGACTTTCAGACTCGAAAGACTCGAAAAGCAATAAAAGAACGAAAGAATACTTACGAAGGGTCCCCGAATGCTAACTTTGATTCAAAAATCTCAGGTATGAAACAATAGTTTCAACTTAGAGTTTCTCAACTCAAAGTTCTTGTAATTTTGAAGCATGGGGGTGGGGTATTTATAGGATTTCCCAAACCGTTAGGATCGTTTCTTGGAAAAAGTGCTTCAATCTTGGCCATACACTAGCACCCATGGTATTGTAATACCATGTGCCCAAAATACCAGCCCATAGATTCCCAAAACCATGTGCAACAAGTGGGAAGGACTAGATTCGATGTATAAGCAAACATCTTTCAGAAATGACAGTTTTGGTCCCTGTTATGTGTTTATGCCATTTCCGACACTTCTAAGGCCCGTAAAGCCAACTTTAAGGCCCTAAAATGATGTCTAAACATTTTGGACATGAAACATACTCAAAAATATGCCGGGTGTTGGTTCGTTTGGTCGTACGAACGCGATGTTCGCTTAATTACGACGGAATGCGCATAAGCGCGAAAAACGATCCAAATGACGCAACGAATGGATTTTTGGTAATCCAAACACTAAAGCATAATATAGTCATGCTTACATAAATTTTTGGATGTCCGGATGTATTCAGAACGTAAGTTATGCGCGAAAATGCAAACTTGTGCACTTTTTGACACTTTTAGTCCCTGAATGACCCAAAAGTTTATTTTAGCACACCGAACACCTCAAAGCTTATTTCTAAGCTATGTAAAGGATATTTATGGTATGTTTAACTTATGGTCATGTTCCGGAATGTCTGTTACAGTTCAAATTGGCATACTTTCGCAGTTTGTCAACTTTAGTCCCTGTAAGCGTTTTAACTTGATTTTGCCATACCAAAGCCTTCAAAACTTATTTCTAAGTTATGTAAAGGTTATTTAAGGTATGTTAAGCCTATGTCACTATTCCGGAGTGTTTGTTGCATTAAACTGGTTATATTTACGCATCGGTGCGCGTATAACCTTCCAGAAAGCGATTTAGAGTTTGAAATTGAACAAGAATTGATATGTGCAAATGATACACATATTTTTACAAATCCCAAGTATGAAAATATAATATTTCATTGGTTTGGTATTTGTTTGATGGCCGTGGAGGCACAGGTGTTACAGACCAGCTGCGATTCGTCGAGGAACCAGTAGAGATTACTGATCGAGATGTTAAGATTCTCAAGCACACAAGAATACCTCTCGTTCGAGTTCGTTGGAATGCTCGTCGTGGCCCAGAGTATACCTGGGAACGCGAAGACCAAATGAAACTCAAGTATCCCCAGCTGTTTAGGAAAAACGCAACCACTACTGAGGCTGAAGCTACGGCAGAATTTCGGGACGAAATTCCAAATCAACGGGGGGATGATGTGACACCCCAGGAAAAACAGGAAAACAACGCAACTTAACTAGCTTCCTCAGTAACCACGCGCTAAATTTCGGGATGAAATTCTCTTAACAGGGGGAGAATGTGACAACCCTCAAAATCCTATGTATTCCGTACAATTTATTATTGATAATTAATGTGCTTGACGACTGTGTGGAATTACTTAACTGCTTTCTGATATCTGTGTTATATTTACATGTGCATGTTGACACACTAGTAGTGTACAGAAAAATCATTACATAGTCTGTTATGACTTCCTGAGTGTTAAGAATTAAAAACGTTGCAAAAATATATAAGTAGGACGCTTTACGGATTAATTAAGCGGTTTAACGGAACAGGATCGAATCGAACAACCGGACTTTACCCGGAACATAAAAATATTGCCATTAACATTGTTTATCTTTTTCTGAGACAGTTAGGGTCCCCGAATACCCTAACACCCACTGTAATGCACAACACGCTAGTAACCGGATTAAGTCCCTACTTAACTTAACTAATACTTAACTATTAGTTGGAATTGAACTAGGATGCCCCCCCCCCCCCCAACCGAACTCGTCCCCTAGGGGACACACCCATGTCCTTTGTGTGATTAAAATATTCATCCTTGCCTAATATCAAGGGAGCATAGTAACCCTTGGTTAATGAACTTGAAATTGTCTATAAGTAATAAGCTTAAACCATCATAACCATCACCACCAACACTTGAACAAAACACACTCTCTCCCTCTCCTTGGAGCTCTCGTCCGAAGACACCCACACCCATCCATCACCTTTTCGATTTCCTTCAACCCATTCCATACATCTACAAGTGTTAAGGAACGCGTATAAGGAACCTTGGTGCATTCGGAACGCGAAGGACCTCACCCCATTGCTTTTATCCACTCAATTTTCGACTAGAATCTTCCCTAGCCTCGAGCTAGTAGTAAGTTGCTCTAAACGCCTTCTTGATCTTGTCTAGAGTGGTTAATAAGAGATTTGTCGGTTAAAATTGTGAACATATAAAATCAAAACTAAAAAGTCTTGCTAGAATGATAAACTTGTTGGTTAAAGACTAAATAATGATGAAACATGGTAGTACAAGGTGAATCTGAAATATATGAGTATTAGTTTGCTGTAAATAACTTATAACCTGTTGTAAATCATTATTAGAAGGAATGGTAATCATATGTGTGCGTTTTAGTAGCCGTTAGACTGAAAACAGCTTGCTGATGTGTATTTTCAGCCGCCTTTAACAGGCTGTAAACAGGGAATAAATTCAACGAAAAACCGATATTTTGAATCTAAAATATTTTGTTATGAAATACGGTTCTAATGGCATCGGAATCGTAATTTTTGGACTTCGTTTACTATTTTTAATGTGTCGATTTGTAACAACAGCTTAAGCTGAATTTTTACAGCAATAAATGGGTGTCGTACTTTCAGTCATAACATGAGATTTGTGATCAATCGGACCATGAAAATTTTACTGTAGATGAAAACTGAAGTATTTGTAATTACCCCACTGGAATTTCGCAAATCGGACTTACGATGAATTTTTAATAAATTCTTTCGTGGACTGTGGTCAGAAATACATAAATCTGAGTTCAGTCCCGAATATGAATTTTTATAAAATGTGGGTAATGAACCGGACCCCGATATTTTTACACAATAAAATATGGAATTTTTGTGACATTCTATAAAAATTTGGGAATTTTTGGAATAATCTAACTATTTTATTTAAATGTCCGAAAACAGCCGGTTTTGAGTATTAATGCTGAATTGACATAAGTTGTGACTTGCGTGTCTAAATGTCGAGCATGCTATCTGTGAATGATTTGACATGTTATATATGTTATGTGCATTATCGTATGTTTGATTTTGAGTGGGGAATGGACGGGAAACTTAGATGGGCATAAACCGTTACAGTGATGCATGTTGTGTGATAGATACGTGTAGGAACTTTGTGTTCTATTTGAAAGCCACTAAATGACTAACTGGTAAATCATACTAGGACGTGATTGACCAACCATGACTGTTAGCTATATTGAGAATCTAACCGAGCAAACCGAGGTGAGTTCACACACTTTCTACAAGGCATGGGATTCCCGGTGGTTTGGGAATGGGTTAAGAAATTAAAATTGGAATCTACATATCCTCCTTGGGTAGGATATGTACGGCCATCCCCCATAGGTAGGATGCCATTATTAAACCTACGAATTCTCCTGGTGCAGAATACGTACGTTCGTCCTCCTTGGATAGGACAACAACCTTAAAACTAGCTAGACAAAACTCTATCATGAAGTCCTCAATTTATATCGACTTAATCGCCGAGGCCAATGGCGAGCGGGTCATTAGTTAATAGCGCTATTAGGTTTAACAAACCTCACACCGTGCCAGTCGGACGGATGTGTACTAATGGACTATGGCAGATTGTCAGTGATGATAGACACTGATATAGGGCACAACTTATTTGCGTAGCAGTCGATATCATACCGTCTAGTAGTTCAAACGGGGAAAACCCCCCACTGATCATGGTTATGGATTGGGTAAAGAAAAAGGATATGGATAAACATACTTTCAACTACGGGGTAACCCCCCACGGCAAATAAGCCAACGAAAGTCAAACCACGTTTTTCATAAACAACTTAAAACTAAACAACCAAACGTGAACTCACTCAACTTTGTTGTTGACTAGTTGTTACATGCCTTACAGGTCGCTAAACACTTGGAGCTTGCATGAGGAAGGAGTCGTTGTGGTGTACGGACGGTTATGTCCAGTGTTTAATATTTAAAACATTATGAACTTATTAAACCTAAGTGTTGGACTTTAAACTTATGAACTATGAACTTATGCTTTTGGGTTTACTTTTATGCTCCGCTGTTTAAACTAAACATGGTTAACTAGCTTTGGTCACCAATGGTATTGAGGTTGGTCTTATTTACTTAATTAAGATGTTCAATATGATTGGTGGCTCGATCCTGGTCACGTCACGCCTCCAAGCGGTGGTACTCCGCATGATGGATTTTGGGGGTGTGACATATAACATGTTTAAAACAATTTCCAACCCATTTGGAAGTTTCAAAAACATAGTCTCCTTGGGCTTCAACTTGAACTTTCGCTCCATTGCCCAAGAGCAGACTAGTGTCTCCCTTCTTGTAATGTCTATTTCTTTTGAACCCTTTTGCAACAAATTGCAAACATGAGTTCCACATCAGGTATCTAATACCCGTGTGTTTGAAGAAATAACATTAAGGTCAATATGTTTCATAAAGATTGTACCTGAGGTTTGCCTAGCATCCCTCTTGTTTTTCAACTCTTCGAGATAGGTTGGGCAATTCCTTTTTAAATACCCTATCTCACCATACTAAAAGTATGGATCGTTCGTGGCAACCTTTGCCTTCTTTTGGTTTCAGTGGTTTCGCTTTAGTCTTTCTTTTCTTTTTCCCTTTGAATTTCCCATTTTCCATTTGCAACATTTGCTTTGGTGTCGGGGTGATGCCGTTTCTTGTTGCCACCCTCATTGATCGTTAGTATGGATAAAAGCCCTTTTACCCTTATTGAGCCTTTCGAAGCGATCAATGTGGCTTTTCATCTTAAAGATATAAGATGAGATCGATTGGGTTTCCTCCATTCAACATGCTGAAGCGCTCGAACCGTTTCGAAGCATTCTACCCTTAGGAACATTTCCTACAATTGGGTAATCATGTCGTATGCTCATGATGTTCAAAATCCTTTTGAATCTCAGCAATCATAATTCCTAACATGAGGCAAGAGGCTTACATAGTATACTCGGTATACTTAATCCAATCGTTATAGGCATCCTTATCTTCCATAAGATGTTCATCGGGATTAGGATCGTTCAACACATAGGATATCTTTTCTTACTTGAGAACGATTCTTAAGTTTCATTATTAATCCATGAAGTATTATGATTGAGACGATCCTTTTCAAGGATTGTTTTTAGTGATAGGTTACGGACGGTTTGGGTAATATTGTTAACGACCATCTACAAAATTTAACAAGGTTCAATTTTTAGGATTTTCGATATTATTATATTTTAATCATTAATACCCTTTTATGTCTCATAGACAATAAATAATTAAAATCTAGAATCCAACATTACATTTAAATATTGGTTAGGTGACCTTTATCCCTCTATTTAAATTAACAAGGTAGTCAACGTTTGATAATTGCAACTCTTTGCAATTTCTAGCCATATGGGATCGGTTAAACATCTTTATGTTTAGTTGGCATGTTTAATCCCATCAACACCTTTGTTCCCCATGCTTCGGTGACCCTAAGTTCATGGTTTCCAAATCAAGTCGTCCAACTTACACACACGTGTGAGTTTATACACATAAGTGGTTAGGTGACCTTTATCCCACAAACATGGTAAACCCACCTCGAACATACAAGTTCCCTCAAATGTGGTTAGGTGACCTTTATTCCACAATAAGAGTTCCTAAGTGTTTCGAGTGTTGTATAAAAGGATGGTGTTTGACTTGTTTTATAAAAGGGATTTTTAATATTTCAAAATTCTAGTTTAGAAAATATTATGTACCATACATTTGCATGCATTCAAATCAATGGTACTTTAGTGAAAACTAATTTTCAAGGTTCTTTTTAATAAAACCCATTTTATTATAAAATCATTAATTTTTAATAAAACCTTTATTAACCATTTTAATGATTTTGTTAAGAACCATTTTTACGCTTGTTGTTGATTATTAGTTTGTTAAACATGCATATCCAAATATCATTAAAACAATATAAATAAACAACCACACAAGCATAACATACATAACAATAGGTGCATAACCATAGCCAACTATTTTGACAACACTTGTTAGCCGAAACAAGTGTGCCAAAAGGTCCTTCCTAAGGGGTGAAAAATGACACAAACGATGTGTCGTTGAACTCCCACTTGATCCTGCATCCAAATGCTTCAAGTATCCTTCTTATGTTGTGATTTCTCCACTTTCTTTGAGCTTCCAAATGTCTTTTAAATTCAGCCCCAAACTTCTTTGGACTTCAAAAATGTGTTTTGCTTATCGGGTTAAAATCCCATTGAGAACGATGAAGTTCTTTGGACCGAATATTATGGTCCAAACCAAAATCGCATTTTGTGTGCATCTTCTTTTACAAAATATATCCTAATACATTTTTCTAGTAAAATAAAATGCACCTAATCTATTTATTTTACATACCAAATGAAAATAAATAAATTACATATCTTACAAATGGAAAAAATAATAATTATTACAACCCATTGAATAATTAATAAAATAAATCATCAAACAATCATTCAACATAAGGTCATGGCTAGGTTATATGCACCAAAATATATATATCCAAATGTGTGCATATATATATATATATATATATTAATTTCAAGAAGCATAAAAAAATGGTTCCCTTTTATAACCATTTTCGGCTATGTCCAAAAAACCGAAAAGTAAGTTTTGTCCAAACAAACAAATCATCCATATGAAATAATTTTTCAAGATTCCCTTATGCATGTAAGAAAATAATCTTGAAAAACAAAGGGATAACCATGTTAAAATTTTCGGCCATAGAGTTTTATTCAAACCCAAAACCCAAAATTTTTAATCTATTGAAGTATGCACTCATATAAGCGGCTCTAGATGCCATTGAAGGGATTTTGACATGTTTATCAAAGTAATTTCATCCAAATGAAATAAAAACGCAGCAGAAATAATATTTTAAAACATGTTACTTTTAAGATATAAATTCCATTTATATGAAAAATCCCAAAACCCGGATCCATATATGAATATGCATACTATCAATAACAACCATAGGATGTTTAGGAAACTACCTTCTTGGAGTAATAAGAAATGAAACGGAGGATGCTTCAAGAATGGTTGCCTTCAAGAGTAGAAGGCCTCAAGCTTGTATACCCCAAGCTTCCAACAAACACCACGAGATTAGCTAGGATTTTTAACACTTGTGAACTCACTAAAATTCCATCTAGATCAACCACCATGGCCGAAAATATGAGGGAAGATTATGGAGTTCTTGCACTTGATTTATCAACTTGAAAAAACCCTCTTGAATGACACGCCCTTTTGCCGAAATTTAAAATGGTTTTTCTAGTGTTCTTTCACTTGATTTACAAACTTGAAAACCCTCATGATCAACCATCATATGGCCGATTTTTCTAGAGAGCAAAATCAAGTCTTCTCAAGTTTTTCATCTAGTAATTTTGTCGTATAAAATAAGTTATAACAATTGAGAGAATCTTGGCCACCCAACATGCCCAATCAAGACCCTTCTACACTTGCAAATTGCATGTGTATTCATTGGACCACCAAAACCTTGGGAAGAGAGGAAGGGGCGGCCTAGTGTCACACCCCGACCACGTAAAACAACAAATCATGGCGGAAACGTCGGGGAGTGTTGTAACAGAATTATTGTTTCAAACCATGGATACAAAGAGTTTCGTTTTATTAAATATTAAACATTGTCTTAAAGTGGTAGATGATCCTGTAAAAAGTACTCAAAGTGTGAGAAGTGTGAGAAGTGTATTATAAAACTATATATAATACTATATAACACTATATAAACACCGTATAACAATATGTAACACCATATAATACCATATAACACTATGTAACACTATATTTCATTATATAACAAATATAACACTATAGGTTGTCTGATAGCATGTCTACGATAGATGTATAGTGTTATATTTGTTATATAATGATATATAGTGATACATAGTGTTATATGGTATTATATGGTGTTACATATTGTTATACGGTGTTTATATGGTGTTATATAGTATTATATATAGTGTTATAATACACTTCTCACACTTTAGGCCCTTGTTACACTATCCTTACCCGTCTTAAAGTTAAACAAGCAAGTCAAACATAGTCTATCATCGTTATTAAATCACTAAGGCCTCGTCCAGATCCTATGTGACTCAAGCATCCTAGCAATCATCATTAAGCAACATCACATGAAACATATGTAAAAACAAAGTCAACAAAGAAATGCTAGCGAGCACATAGTTTTTGTGTGAGTGTCAGATTCATGGCTCGTTGAAATATCTCGTACAACTTCGTCAATCGATATTTGAAACCTTGTTTTCTAAAATGTTTTTATTGTAAAATGAATAACCAAGTCAAAACAGATTGGTTATAATTTATAAACCTCAATGCCATGAATCTTAACCCAAAACATTTGTTTATGTAAACCAAATCATTAATCGTTCTCGTAATAAAACTCGTATGGTTTATATAGTTTCGTAAACATCGTTGTGTGACATTGTTTAACTCGTTCTCGTTATAGATCATCGTTCATTTGTTTAAATCGTTCAAAATCGTACAATCGTTTAATATCGTTTTCATTCCAATCGTTCTCGTTTTAATTGTGAAAAACTACTTTTGGTCGTCTCGCTAATAACATTCAAACCTTTGTGACTCGTTCATCGTTCATCTTGTTCAACTCGTATTAACAAACCACCAAAGGGTAAGTTAACAATCATCGGGTTCAGTCGTTACCCACTTAACCCACACATAACCATGGGTGCAGTCTGATAACGGGATTTAACGGATCCTATGGTACCATAACCTAATACTGGTCGGTTCGGCCAAAATTAATGAATGTCATTCGTTATGTAACTACAACCACAAGTTCGTTCACATTATCGAAATCATTATTAGTTTAGTATAAACCATCTTACTCATTTAGAAACCATCGTTAAAACATCGAAATCGTTTTGATACATATGAATCACCCCAAAACAATCGAAAACAGTAAAAGAGGGGATCGATGTACTCACCTTTGGGTGCGTTTTTATATGTTAACACAAACCCTCAAATTGTTTATTCGTCCTAAATTAAATAAGAATGATTTAATAATCAAAACTCACAAAAATACCAAAGTTTCTCCGATACTTAGAATTTTCACATAACTTTGAGGTTTTTCTCAAAACGTTATTATTTTTTATTATATTAGTGTATTTGTATATATATGGGTTACCGTAGTACACATAATCTTGTCAACACTAACACATCATCATACACATATTGTAAAACATATAGCACATTGTAACACATAAAATTTACCTATGAACAACCCATTCTAGTTATGCCGAAAAACACTTATTTTAGCGATTCAGTAACATTTTTGGACGTCGGAAGTCACGTATGACTAACCAAACCCCAAGTAAACTTAATATAAGTTAAAATACTTATTTTTATATAAAAAATATCAGTTTACTTACTGATCTAAAACAGTTTTATAAAAATCCTCCGAAAAGGCTATTTTTAACCGTTTTACCGCATAGTTTTGCATCAAACATTTCCCGAACCATCCCAAATCGAAACGACTTGAAATTTTAACATAACCCATGTTATTTACTGAATAAAATAGTGGTTATACTCATGATAGTGCAGGTCTTACATAAAGCATATAAATCATGCAAATTTCTCATATGTTACCACTTTTTAAGTTATATGTACAACATGCAAAGCTATCAAACATATGTCAAAGTTTCATGCCATTATAATATACCAAATAAGGCTATTTTTAGTGCTTATAATCTATTCAAAATTATTTTTGTTATACAACCATTTTTTTATCACTTCTTGAGCTTTAAATCAACATGTATCCTCATGTACAAGTGTCTAAAGCATACTATCATATCAACATCATTTTATATGAGTTTAAATGCATCAAATATGCAACTTATTCATGTTTATTTGCTGATGTAATTTAACATTTATCAAATCATGCATAGATCATCAACCACTTGCATTTTAACTATTATTCAAGAACAAGCAACAATCTAAACATATACTTATAAAAAATAAAGCTCAAAACTCATACACACATGTATATGTATGTACGGTCATACACTCATATATATATATATCACCATTTTCATTTGTAACAAGACCCATTTCATTTTAGATTTCAAGTTTGTGAAAATTCCAAGATTCAAGAGAAACTTCAAATCATCAAGAACAACCAAGAATCAAAAGTATGATTTAAACATAAAGTAAGTTGTTGGATGAGATTTTGATGATAGGAAGCTTGAAATCACTTGAATGTGTGACAACCCTCACCAAACCAGGTATCCATACGAATTAATTAATATTTAATTACTGTTTAATTACTGTGCTTGCTTAAAATTGTGGTTAAACTGCTTATTGATTTCTGATACATACGTACTCATGCATCACATTTTATACTGTCACTCTATTATTTATACACGAACGTCAGTGACAACCTTGATGCACAAAAGCACAGTGAGCACACTATACGGATAACCCAGTAAACATGCTGACATAACCAGCATCAGACAGTTACTGTCTCTAAGGCCAGTATGAGCCGGGAATAGATTACTACACTAGTAGGGAGTGTAGGGAGGTGAGGATTGTAGAACTGTGTCACTAGGTGATAATTATAGTGACCGGATGTGCCTAAAACGTACTTTGAGTATAAAATTCTGCACTTTAAATATAAAAATTCAGCATTTTAGCTAACGAGTAAAGTGCAAAAACGCGGAAAAATAATACTAGACACTTTCCAAAGTGTCGGGAATTTATTGTGTCACTAAAAATAATATTAACGACACTTTAAATATTTATTTAGCACATTAACGGATTAATATCCAACCGAACAACCGGACTTTACCCGGGACACAAAAATATTGACATTGATATTATTTTTCTTTTTTCTGAGCCAGTTAGGGTCCCCGAACACCCTAACACCCGTTACAAAACATAACACACTAAATAACCTACATTGATCTCTAAACTAACTAATTATAACTTAACCATTTAGTTCAAATTAAACCAAACCTTGCCCCCTTACAACCGAGTTCGGTTCCTATGTGGGACACCCACTTACAAGTGTTGATTATAATAATCTTTCATGCTTAAAATCTTGTAGACACTTTATCCCTTGGTTAATCAAATTAAGAGGTCCATAAATAAGACCACAAGACCCTCATTCTATCAATTCACACTTCAAAAAAAAAAAAAAAGTTCTTCTCCCCCTCTCTTGACTTACGGCCGAGAACCAAGCACCACCTACCATCCTTTTTTTTTCCATTTTGATCAAGGCTTTCTACTTATATACAAGTGTGAAGGGTCGCGTACAAGGAAGCTTGGTGCTTACGGATCGTCAAGGACCTCACCTCAACGCTATTAACCACCCGTTTTTCGACTAGTTTCTTCCCTAGCCTCGAGCTAGTAGTAAATGATTCTAAACGCCTTTTTGATCTATTCTAAAGTGGTTAATAAAAGATTTAACGGGCAAAAATCGTAAACACTAGAGATCAAAGTTTAAAGTCTAAAAAAAAATAAACAAAGTGGTTAATAAGTAAATAATAGTGTAAAACTTATAAATCTAGTTTTATTATGATTATTTATTGTTGTTGATTGCTAGTATGGGAATGGATCGTCATCAAACCACGCTAGATTATGTTCACAAAACATGAACTAGCCTTATGTTAAGTCTTAAAGTTATTAGATGACGAACCCTTCCAAACATAAACATGAACTTGTGTAAAAACAAATTTTCTTATGAAATAGAGTTCTAAACTAGTGGATCTAAAGATCTACAAGTGGTATTTTCGAAGGACCAAGTGTCAAAAGAAATCATATTTTTAAAGCCGGATCTTTCCTAAACAAAGGTGATTTTTGTAAACACACAAGTGTGTAGACACTTGGGTGACAAAAAGTTTTAACAAAGAATTGTATTTGTAATATTTGACAAGAAGATGTACAAATGCATTTTCTGAAAGAACAAGATTCGTGAGAAACCGATTTTATTTATAGAAAGAGCTACTAAAAATATGGGGAAAGTTACTATATATTTTGCACAAACCACAAGTTCATGTGTTTTGCGATTTATATCTATTTTGACTAGTTTGATGATGGAATATTGTTTGTTAATGTAGGGAACATTGTTGAATTGAATTTTTAAAAAGAAAATGATACGCTTGAAAGCGTGGCCACCTCCAGTTACAGGGGAAACTCTGGCGAAATTTTTCCTAAAATCTAACACATGGAAATATTTTTATCACAAGTGTTATGAATATGATTTTTAACTTATTTTTCCCAAATAAAATTTCGCCATGATTTTATTACAAAATTTCTAAGTGTCGGAGGTGGGATTTTCACAAATAAAACTTGCTAAAATATATATTTAGAATATATATTTTCATAACAACACTTGTGTAAATTTTTATGATTATTTTGTGAACTACGTAAATATTATTTTTAGGGTAAAAATAATATTACTAAATATTCACGGCTCCAAAATAATACGAACGCCTTCACAATAAATATTTAAGTTACACCGGTATTATTTATACCACCCGAACCTTACAACGTAACTTACGTATTTTCAGAAAATACTCATAAGCGTGTATTTTGGACAAGGATATTATTTTGGAAAATTATATGGAATAAAATATAATATTTTTGGGAAAAATAATTATATTTTGGAAGTAAAGTATTTTGGTCAAGTGAAATGAAATATATTACATTAAGTGAGACTTAATAATATATATCGAAGTTATACGAACGCACATGTATTAAAAACCCCCATCCTTGGGAAGGAATATATTTACAAAATAATTACGAAGTGTAATTACGAAATAGTTGCCTAACTATTTCCCAAAGAGATTAAACCTTAAGCTAAGGCACGGTCGTCCGTCTAATAGAAGTTAGTACGTGTAGGTCGTCGCACAGCAGGTTGACTGGGAGATACTTTTTAGAGACGCACTTCAGTGAGTTCATGCTCCCCCTTTTCTTTTAACTGTTTTCAGTTTTACAACTCCGGGGGTGAAATACATGTTACATACTGTTTACAAACGTTTTATACATGGTATGATTAGCTAAGGAACTTACTACTAGATCACGTGAATGGTTAGGCTATTATCGTAAGACCATTAATCCTTGTATAAGGACCGAGAGGCATGAGTGATAGATCTATCGGGTGTTGCGAGCCCCACACATGGGCCAGCGTGTGGCTGCATGTGGTGACTATGTCGTTCCGCTGGAAGGACCGGTATGAAATACGCGTTACAGGTTTGAGTACTTCCTAGACCATGTCACTTATTAATGTATTAGCTACACATTAATCGATCTCTTTTCCTTAATTGCTACATACCAGGGATTTTTATACTTACAAAGGTTTTACATACTCACTACACATGAACTCGCTCAACAATTTTTGTTGATTTTTCCAACTTACATGTATTTCAGGGAACTAAGGATCTGGCACGGTATGCTACGTTTTCACGCTACGTTTTCACGCTGCGTTACAGCTCTTAAACTTCGTCTATTTTAAGTTTATGGTTGTGTCTTTCAAACAATGTTTTTATGTTATCAGGTTGTAATTTCCGTTGCATGTGTCAATACCTTAAGACAATGTTGTGGTATTTTACTATTCAAACTTAAATCAATGGATGATCTGCATGGTTTTATTTTCTTATAGCTTTGTTGTGATTAAGCTATGGTATTAAGAAGTCACACCAAACAAACCCACGCTTCCGCAAAGCCAGGGTGTGACAGCTTGGTATCAGAGCCGTGATCATAGCGAACTAGGATTCTTTCTCGAGTCTAGACTATGATCACTAGGGCTCTCACGAAAACAATTTTACATTGCATACCACCTAAGTCCAGATCCAAAATGTTTTTACAAACAAATGTTGGGCACATTTTATTTGTTAGTTATAGGCTCAGTCTGGGAGGCTAAGGCTCGGTCTGGGAGGCTGAGGAAGTAGGCTAGTGGGACTAGGAAGAGCAGTCCGAAAGGCTGGGAAGGTAGTTTGAGAGACTAGGAGATTCAGTCTGGGAGGCTGGGAGGCTAGTGGGACTAGGAGAACTATATGATTGCTTATTGGTGACTAACATGTTTATATGATTATATGATTGATTGTTGTACGTATGTGTGTTTGTGTTACAAACGTCGTGCCTTCATCAGATACTGGAGAGTCGGACACTACAGATCCCACGGCCATAGTATCAGGCGACATAGTTTCATCGGAGCACGAGGTGTACACATCCGATACGACCAGCACAGATGAGGACGACTTTCAGCCCTTTGCACTGCCTGATGTCGTAGCAGAGCCTGCTGATGGCCATCTTGTTAGGGATTTGCCACTCGCGGTGATCCCTGCTCCTGTGCCCCTTGCCCCTTGCCGCTTATCCCGTTCTTGATATGCCCCCCCCCCCCCGACGTTGTCTCTGACGACGATGTCGATCTATTAGAGGAGGACCCACTTGAGGGCGAGGCCCTATTGTTGCTGGTGATAGCCTACTGCTTGCTGACGCTCCTGAAGAAGAGGCTCATGCCCATTCACCTGTCCCAGACTCATTTGAGCCTGTGGCGTCCGCATCTTTGCATATACCGGGAGTGCAGCACCACTCACACGATGCCGACCCTGATATGGCATCATCAGCTGCACCAGTTCTCACGCACAGCTTTGAGTTTGATCACGATATTGAGGATAATCCTGTTCTTCCACCTGGTTTTGATCCAGACCATGACCTTGAGTACATACACTTAGACCAGCCCTTGGAGGATCCTGTAGCCCCTGTGTTTGTTGATCCAGCTGACTTTGAAATGAAGTTCGTTGATCCGGAGCCAGCCATGGCCCCTGAGCCAGGTGTTGCTCTTGACCCCGCATTGGAGCATGACACTGTTCATGCCGATGCACCTGCTGTTGCTCCTTGATTGATCATCTGCTTGGACGAGAGAAAATTTGGGGTAACTGTGCAAGACAATTTATTATTACGGGGGCCCACGTAATAACGACTTGTAGTGCACAAAAATCCTGGTGGACTCTGCGGGTCAAGCTAATGAAAACCACACAAAATTAATCTATAGGTGTCCTCACCTTCATCTGGTAGAACAATCCATAGATCAGTGCTTTAGCACGTTAGAAAGTAGGAAGCCTGTCTTAGCCTACTTCGTGACTAACACTTCTACCTGCATACGAGGCGTTTGAGGAAACGACATTTAAGCAAGTGAAGAGGAGTATCATTCAGAAAGAATTAGAGACGATACACTCTCTAACACCCCTACATGAAGAACCCCATCTAAAGGAAAATATACGCACCAGTAAAGCTAAAGACCTAAGAAAACCAATGTAGCAGGAAATAACTAAAACACGAATGACCAAGGCGAGGCGATGTAGCCTCGAGTTCATTCTATTACAAGCAACAAGCCAAATTGGCAAGCCTATGTGAAGGCTCAGAAATTATTTCCTCACTCATACATTGAGTATACTTACGTGTGAAATTGGGTGATTACATGATGGCTTATGGTGCTATATATCTCATAGACAATTGAAACGTTGTCTAACCCGCTTCATACCACTTCGATAGAAGTGAATGTCACCCAGACGTGACACAAACACCAGTACGTTGCCAAGGACAGAAGCTGAGCTGCAAGAACGCATCTCACAGGCAATTGCACGACATGAAGCCCTCCGCTCTAAGCACAGCGATAGCACTACTGGGAACAACCCCCCCCCCCCAACTGGCTGCACCTATAAGCAGTTCCTGAACTGCAAGCCTTTGAACTTTGACGAAACGAGAGGCACCGTGGCATTTGTTCTTTGGTCCAAAAAGACTGACTCCATCCTAAGAATGAGTAACTGTTCGCCCCAACAGAGTGTTACCTATATCTCAGGGTTATTTCTAGATGGCACACTCTCATAATGGAACCTCCAGGTTCAGACCCTTGGTACAAGATGCTGCTAATGCACTGAGCTGGGACGAGCTCAAAGAAATGATGGAGAAGAAATACTGTTCTAGGGCTTAAATCCAGAAGCTTGAGGTGGAGTTCTGGAATTGAAAATGGACGGACCAAAGATTCCTGAATACGTCCAGCAATCTCACGACTTGTCTAGGGTCGTCCCCTGCTTAGTCAAACCGGAGTTCAAAAGGATTGAACGATTCATTTGGAGACTTGCACCCCAGATCAGGGGTATGGTTACTACCTCGAAGCCCTCAACCATCGCAGAGGCTATCAATATGGGTGATTTATTTATAACATGAGATGTTATGTGATTGATTTATTTATAACATGAGATGTTATGTGATTGATTTATTTATTTATAACATGAGATGTTATGTGTTGATATTGTTGTATACTTACGTACACTCTACTTACTATGACCTGACCAATGTGAACCATCTTTTAGAAGATGCCACCAAGACGCGAGACGCGTATGCCTACCAACGAGGCTGAACTTCAAGGAATCATTGCTGCCGCCATAGCGCAGTATTCAGCCTCAAGCGGAGGAACGAGCAGGAGCCATTCAAGTAACAACGGCAACAACAACCCGACTCATGGTAATGTCAAGTGTAGGATCGGTTTGCGACCCGAACGAGTCGTTCAGAAGAGACTTTATCAGTTTCAGAGGTGGAAACTAAGAAACCGACGTCGAAACAGCTTGAATATCACTTTAAACACTGATTGTATTAATCTGACGTTGTTTACAATCAATTCTCACACCGGCAGCACCTCGGTATGGAATTTCGGAACTGTTACAAATGAATAGACAACCATCCTATTTACAGTGTTGAGGGTTCGCTTGGAAACACTTCAAGCGAAACCCACAAATTTCCTTTCAAGCGAAACCTATCATTGTATTTTGTCTTTAAGCGAAACCTACAAATATGGATCATTCAAGCGAAAGCTTTCAATGTTACTTTGTCTTCATGTGAGATGATGTCATTGATGATGTCATCTTGATGATGTCATCATGTTTGAATAAAACCACAATGAATCCAAGACTCGATATAAGATGAAGTCGACAGATGAATGCACTAACAGACTCCCCCTCAGATGTTGACGAGTCTTAAGTGTCGAGTCTTCAACGTCTTCAGTCTTAATCAGTCTTTGTGCTTCACTCTTTCAATCAGCATCAACAGGCTCCCCACAAACAATCTCTACTCGGATGTCTTCAGACTCCCCCTTTCGATATGCTGGGATCACAGTCTGGCATGTTGAAATCACAAAGTCTTCAGGTATTGGAACCTGACTCTCTATCATTCAAATAACCTGCACATTCTCTACCCAAAAATAAATTTTCTGATGATCATTTGTAGAACAAACTTTAAAATGATTCAACATTTATAGACTCTGATGAACCACTTACAGAAATATCATTTTCATTTCAAACACAACACACTCACCCAAACCGTTTGTTCATCATGTTTAGCACTCGGAATTTTGAAAATTAGCTCTTCAACACCAGTAGTCGAAAATCTTTTTGAATTTTTTTTTTAAATGAACTGCAGTAAACAAATATTTACAAACAATATTTTTGTGAGTTCGTGCAAGAGGATCATATCAGTTCTTGATACCAATCACCAACACCGTTAAGCTTGATTTCATTTTAAGCTCTAAACAATTCACTTAGATTGTCAGTATATTTATCCACTTAAATTTTCACACAAAGTTCAACTGATCCGAGATACGAAATTAATGTTTTAAGTACTTAAACTTAATCGCGTGTCCCACCTCAGAATATACTCCCGTATCCAGATCCCAATATTCAGTCTTACAGGTAATTATGACACAAATGATATCTGTACATAAATTAGGTAATGCGAGGGCCGAGGGATCTCAGGTCGATACTGCCATATACGCAGAGAGATATCAGCTTCGACTTTTTGGTATGTCCCCTTTAGAGGATCTTTTAGCTACAACAGCAACGACTATCAATTTTATTGTTTCATCAGCATGCTGAGGGTTTATGCTATGTTTCAAGCATTTGTGAAAAGTATTATCCAAGGACTAGGTCAGAACCATCGTTCAGCAGAAGTCCCGGAATAATACCCCAGACATCATTGAGTATAAAAACCTAGTATATCAGATTATGAGACCTTTCAAACGAGATTTCGGGGGTTACCCATATATCCGAGAGATGTTTCCCCACGATATAAGTAAGTTTGAAATTTAGATTTATATCTCGTCACAATCTACTAAATGTGCAAAAACCTACTGACACATCATCAGTGAGACCGTTTATCACTTTTTAACTTTCCATTTCTTTAGCATGTTGTGACAGTCCACTGATGTACTATAATTTCCTCTTATATGCAACAAAAACTCATTTTTCATTTTATCATGTTTTTGGCTTTTTCAAATTTTCAAATGTTTTTGGATTTTCTAAAATTTCTTACTCCCCCTAAAATGCAAACACATTTTAGAAAATTTGAAAACAAACTATACAAGAACTTGATAACTGATATCGAATTGCCTCAATTCTCCATCCACTTGACATAAACAATCAGAACTCCCCCTTTCACAAAACTATTTTCTCATAATGATTTCAAAACACTTAAGTTTGTTTTAATCAAAATGGTTTTTCCGGAAAATAAGTTTTGTTGGTTTTACCACTTGTAAAGTTAGGGGTTTGGTTCATCATTTTGTCCATTCAATCTCTTATATGTGGATTACATCAAGTTCAAACTAATGACCTTGAGTAATCACTTTGTAAGAATCAACCTCTCACTACTTTGTAAGAATATCCAAAACATATAATCACATGTAGGAATAAAACATCTACACAAACCATTTTACCAAACAAAATGGCGATTCCTGCTTCGCAGTTACCAACCTGGAAGCTCTGGCAATTCACACTTATCCTGTAAAAATTAAACACATTTAAAAATCTTTCACAAAATCTATCTTAACAATAATGATGCCGATTCCTGATCCACGATTACAAACTTGGGATCTCCGGCATAGTCCTAAGACTTCAAGGGAAACAGACTTCCATCCAAGTCTTTTCAGACTTGATGGCTTTCAACTCTTGCGCAGTGGGGTTGTATGTTGCCTTTTTAGTTGCATAAAAATCTTTAACCCCCTTTACTTTCCCATTCAACATTTTTCCAAAAATTTTCTTAACACTCCCATTGAATGTTTTCTCGACATCAAACTTAGTATTCTCTTTGTAAAACTGATTCGAGATATCAACCTTACCAACTTTCTGTTTAACTTCTTCAAATTTCAGTGATGGAAACTCATCATCATTCACTGAAATTTTCACCTCACCTTGTGGCTCTTCTGATTTTGTGGAACCAGATTCATCGCCAACATTCACATCAACTTTCTTAACAACCCACACTTGGTTTTCATTCTCTTTCTTTTTATAAAAATTCCTTTTAGAACACTCACCAACCTCATAAGTTGAATTTTCAAAAATTTTAAGTCTGTCGGTTGGTGGTTCAACATCAACAACCTTTTCTTTCAATTTCTGAGAAACTCCCTGTTTTGTTTTGGCATTTTTCTGGCAGTTCCATGCAATGTGACCAGTTTCATTGCACTTGTAATAGGTACGAGTCTCTCTTTGATAAAACAATTCAGTTCCATTCTTCTTCTTTTCAGCAAGAAACTCTTGATTTGACTGTCTCTAGAATGGTTTCTTCTGTTCCTCTTCTGCACTTCCACCTGACACAAATTCTGTTTTTGTTTTAGAATTTTTCAAATTTTTATGATTTTCTGGTGGAATAAATCCAAGACCTTTCTTTTTGTAGCTACGATTTTGGTTAGGTTTCTTTTGAAAACCAGAACCAGAATTGTAACCCTTTTTCTTGTTTAACCGTTGTTGAACTCTTAAAGTGTACTTTTTAGGTTTTTCAGTAAGATTTAAATCTTTTATTTCAGAAATATTAATTTCTGTCATTTTGAAAACCTTTTTGATCATATCAAAACGAACACTTCTTATTGGAAACTCTTTGTCAGAGTATAATTTGTCAGAATCATTTAAAGTGTATGCGACTTCAAATGTTTCATCATCCAAATTTGCCTTTGATAATAAAAATTCTTTACTGTAAGACCGTTTAACCAACGACTTTTGACTGTTGACTGACGAATTTGACCCTCCAGACTCAGACTTTGACTCAGACTCCTCCTCAGTATCCAACACCTGATCGACCATCTTTTTTATTAACTCAGACTCATGATCAGTATCAGACGAGGTAAACGTGACATCAATGTTATCTGGTAAAACGTCAGTTGTGTCGGTTTTTAGCTTTATATTGACTGCTTTTTCAAGTTGCTCCTCGTTTGGTTTTCTAGGAGAATACCCTTCCCAAATTGGAGGCGGACACTTGTTATAGCTAACAGTCGGTTTCTTACCACTATCTTTCTTTTTCTTTGGCTTCTCGTCTTGAAAAGCTTCCATTCCTGCAACAGTTGGATAAATACGATCAATGAGATAATCAGAACTAGAATAACTTTGTAATAAACGTCTAATTCTCTCATTCTCAATCTTCTCTGTTTCAAACTCTTGCTTCCATTTACCACTCTCTTCGATGTAAAAGTTGATTGCTTTCTGCTTTGTCATCATCACAGCATTCATCATCGTAAGTGCTTATTCTCTCTCTGAGTTTGTCTTTTGGAGACCAGTTACTGTTTTGTTCAAGACATCATAAGATTCTTTTACATAATTGAGGTTGAATAGTAACTGCTCCTTCTTCTTCTCATATTCACCAATGATATCATCTTTTGCAGCACATTCCTTGCATGCTTTCAAACACTTCTCGCAAGGCTTTACAACTTCAATAATCTTTTCAATCTCGATTGTCTTTACCACTTCAATCACTTTTTCTTCTTCAATCACCTTCTCAGCTTCAGTAGTCTTCTTAGCAACACTTTCAACATTCTCTTTCTGAACAACATCTTCAGATTTCATTTTTTGTTCTTCTTTAGCAGCTCGTTTCTCCTTCAGTTTCTCTATACGATCTGCAAAATAGAAATGAAAACTTTCAGGAGAAAGATGAGATTTTGCAACATTTATATGTTTCTCTTCCTCATCATCACTGCTACTATCAACTGGTGACTGATCAAACTATATAGATTTTTCAGAATCAGCATCTGATACACCAGAATCAGACGGTGTTTGATCAAATACAACTTCTTTTTCTGAAGTAACATCATTTTGCACACTCTCATCTGCACTTAGTGAATCTTCATCAGCACTTTCTGAGCTTTCTTCAGATGTAATAGACTCTTCCTTTACACTTTTCACTGTCTCACCAATAGATTTCATCCATGTGGCGAACATGTCTGGTTCTCTAACAATCTTTGCAATGAAAGCTTTGAAATCACCCTTTTCATCAACAAACATATCCCAGCTGAAACCTTCAGGTAGCCTCTCATCATCTTGATCGACTATGCATGCTTTGCTATCAGGAGATATATAGTTGCTCCAGTTGAAATCTACCAAACATCCTCTCTTTGAATCCTCAATCTTTCTACCATGAGCTGTTTGTGAGTCTTGTGACTGACCAATTTGCTGATAAATGGCTTTCCGATAGTAATCGTCTTTTCCGAACGGATTCTCAGCTCCACTAGCTTCTCTGTTCTTGCATTCCCGCTTGAAATGACCTTTCTCCCTGCAACGAAAACAAGTAACTTTAGATTTATCAAAACCTAAAGTAGATACATGAGCATCAAGAAAGTCATTTCTCCCGGTAATTGTTTTGAACTTTTCAGCACGTCTAAGAACACTCGCAAGACACCATTTGATATCCATCAGTTCCATCTCTTCTGCGTCTATTTGATCGTAATCTTCTTTGGTGAGCATGGGATTTCCGATCCGACCAGCCACTAGACCCTCATAAGATAACAACACGGAACCAAGTAGAGCCATGTGGTCTTTAGCAGTGTCTTCTGAAAAACTTTGACCTTCTGGAAGATTTAGAGCGATGTTGCACTGAATCACATAACCATTTCCTGTTTTTGTGCTTTGAGACTGAAAGCTTTCTGTTGAACTCTTTGGATTGACACTTGGATATAATGAAAAACCACTGCTGCTTTTGTTTGAACTTTGATCAATCTTTTCTGTAGAATCCCCGGCACTATACGCAGTCTGGATTTTCGGACTTCTCTCAGCTTCTGGAACCGGAATACTACCTTTGTAGTACATCTTTACATCCTGTTGACCACTTGGACTGTTCATCCTCGTGATCTTCTGCTGTTCCAAATCTTGACCCTCAATTTTTTCAATAAACTCACCAATTGATAACCCATCATAAACCCCTGTGTTTTTCAAGATCATCAAATAAGTTCCCCACTCTTTTTGCGGTAACGCATCAGCTAATTTGTCTACCGACTCTTCAGGCTCCTTTTTTATACTAAGCAATGACATAGATCGCACAAGGTGATAATAACGTTCAATCAACTTCTTCGTATCTTCTCCCGGTAAACTACTAAACAGATCAAACTCTTTCTTGAGCAACGCCTTCTTGCTTTTAATCATTTTCTCACTACCCTCAAACTTAACACGTAAAGCATCCCAGATTGACTTTGAAGTTTTGTCATGCTGAAGCAGTATGAAAATGTCTTCTTTGATAGCTTGCTGAAGTAGACTAATCATCATCTTTTCAGATCTATACATATCACATTCTTGATCACTAAATTCTGATATTCTTTTGTCAACTTTCATATCAGTCTGTGGCAAGACATATTTCTTCAAAATACATTCCCATGACTTAAGTTGGTTAGCCTGAACCCAGTTTTCGAATCTATCTTTCCACCCGTAGTATTCTTCGATACTCATCAATTTCGGGGGCTTTTGAGTGGTTCCCGTCTCGTTTTCCAAATTCATGTTCTGAGCAATAGTAGATGGACCAGACGGTGTTGCAAATGCATTGTAGAACTCGGTATCCATGACTCGGAATCGAAGAATTTCTCAAACAAGCTTTCAAACAAACTATTTCACGTTGTAAAAATAATACCTGAAACAGACAACCAAACAATCAGTTTAAAAACTTATCGATTAACAGAATAAAACTGGTACTCGAACTGGTGATAATTCTGTGCGGATTGAAGGTTGACAGACTGTGTGAACAGCTATGACCCGGATCAAATTCAAACGACCAGACCCTTTGAAAACTTTGAACTCCAAACTGTGCGAATAAAAAATTCGGACTTCGTACTAAGTGAATTTGATTTTATGCGAACTGATATCAAAGACAAACTACACGACAACAATTCAATTCCAATGATCAACTTTAATTCAGATTGGGCCTCAAATAATACTCAATGGGTCGAATACTATGTAGTGGGCTAACACTATGTCTGCTCACAAAACACTTTGAAATATAATATTTCTCGAAAAGTGCTCATTAACCCGACAACAATATCATTGGACCTCACAATATAGTGGATAAACTTGAGCTGTTTATTGGACCGTTCAATCTTTAATATATAGTAATCCTTGGACTGACACAAATCCACTTACTATATCACATGCAAATTGAAAACTTTGATAATATATGAGAATCACATGCACTATATCGGAAGTTGAACCCAATTGCCGACAATGTGTCACATAAAGACTTTAATGAACTGACAATCCTGATCAACCCAAAATGCTCATTGGACCTCAAAACCACTAAACCGACAACTATTAATACTCAACAACAATTTCTGATAAAATGAATGAATCGGTGCACCAGTTCACGTGATTTGTAAGCTCAAGACAACCTCTTTTTAATGTTTCAATATCTCGATCACATGCAATTCTTGAACTAATCACTCACATGCAAACCGACAATCTCGATATATGTATCACATAACTCGATGCATCTTTCAAGCGAGAGGTCAATGATATCAGCAAAATCAACACGTATTTCAAGCGAAAGCCGGTGTTTTGCTTCAACAACTACCAAAATTTTTCAAGCGAAAGCCATGTTCAAATTAACTCAGCACGCATTTCAAGCGAAAGCCAGCATGATGTCAGCAAAAAACGAACAACTTTCAAGCGAGCAGATGATTTTAACCCGTTTTTAAGTCGATTTTCGATCTGAAACTTTATAGGATTTGTTAATACATGTTTACGCACACTATATGAAAATTTGAGCCGATTTTATCCGTGAGAAATTTTAATTTTCGAAAAAGAATGGTGTAGAAACAGAAAAAGTGACGAAAACAGGCTGTTTTTGCGAGATCTCTTCCTCCTGAGCTCTGATACCACTTGTAGGATCGGTTTGCGTGCCGAACGAGTCGTTCAGAAGAGACTTTATCAGTTTCAGAGGCGGAAACTAAGAAACCGACGTCGAAACAGCTTGAATATCACTTTAAACACTGATTGTATTAATCTGACGTTGTTTACAATCAAATCTCACACCGGCAGCACCTCGGTATTGAATTTCGGAACTGTTACAAATGAATAGACAACCATCCTATTTATAGTGTTGAGGGTTCGCTTGGAAACACTTCAAGCGAAACCCACAAATTTCCTTTCAAGCGAAACCTATCATTGTATTTTGTCTTTAAGCGAAACCTACAAATATGGATCATTCAAGCGAAAGCTTTCAATGTTACTTTGTCTTCATGTGAGATGATGTCATCTTGATGATGTCATCATGACATCATGTTTGAATAAAACCACAATGAATCCGAGACTCGATATAAGACGAAGACGACAGATGAATGCACTAACATCAAGTGACTTGAGACATATTACCATACATTTGGATATTTATAGCACGTCCGCTAATACCATTTGTATATTCTAACGTATGTGCAGGGTGCACGTACAAGCAGTTCCTCGACTGCAAGCCCGTGAACTTTGATGGCACCGGAGGTGCTGTTGCTTTTGTAAGATGGGCCGAAAAGACGGAGTCTGTTCCCCGAATGAGCAAGTGTGCTCCAGACCAGCAAGTTGCTTACATTTCTGGGCTATTCCTGGACAGAGCCCAATCCTGGTGGAATTTACAAGTTCGAACTCTTGGTGAAGCCGCAGCTTACGCAATGACATGGAATGAGCTAAAGGAGCTCATGCAAAGGAAGTATTGTTCTCGCGCTAAGTGTCAAAGGTTAGAGACTGAATTCTGGCATTTGAGGATGGATGGTCCCAAAATCGCGGAATATGTTCAGAGATTCCACGACCTGTCTCATGTGGTACCTTATATGGTTACACCGGAATTTAAGCAAATCGAATGCTTTATCTGGGGTTTAGCTCCACAGATAATGAGTATGGTCACAACTTCAAAGCCTGCAATGATCACAGAAGTCATCGACTTAAACATGGCGCTTACAGAGGAGGCTGTTAGGTTGAACAAGTTTTCGAATGTTGAGCCAAAGAAGAAAGAGACTCACGTAGAGTCGTCTGGGGATAACAAAAGGAAGTTCTCGAACTTCAAGCATGGAACTAGCGGTGTTGGTAGGAAAGGCAAATCAAGCGCACCGATCCAAGCTGCAACTGGTGCTGGGAGGAAAGGAAAAGGATATATGGGTACTCATCCCAAGTGTAACTCCTGCCAACGTCATCATTCTGGCCGATGTAGGCCAAAAGTATGTGAAGCTTGTGGAAAACTTGGTCACTTGAAGGATTCTTGCTGGGCTAGTGCTGGCCGGGGAGGCCAAGGAGGATTTGGGAATAGAAACAATAATCATGGTGGTATTGGGAATCGCCCACGGGGGAACAATGGAGGGAATGGGAATCGAGGCAACAACGCGAATCAAGCTGCTGCAGTGAATTGTAACCAAAACAACAACCAAGCTGGGAATGGAGGTGGAAACGGACAGAGACTGGGTTGTCTTAACTGTGGTGACATTGGGCACTAAAAGAGGAACTGCCCAGAATTGAACCAAGCACGGGGAAGGATTTTCAATATCGAAGCGAGGGAAGCGCGCCAGGATCCCAATGTTGTTACTGGTACGTTCCCTATAAATCAACGTTTTGCATCCGTTTTATTTGATCCTGGTGCCGATTATAGCTTTGTATCGTTAGAGTTTAAGAATATGCTTAGTTTAGCCGCTAGTAAACTAGATATCCCGTACTCAATTGAACTGTCTAATGGGAAGTTAGTAGAAGCTAATGAAGTGGTCAGATGTTGTGTAATCGAATTGGGAGAGCGTGAGTTTGCTTTGGATCTACTACCAGTCAAGTTGGGAAGCTTCGACGTGGTAGTAGGAATGGATTGGTTATCAAGTAACAAGGAAGAAATTGTCTGCCACGAGAAGATCATTCGCATCCCAACCGAAGATGGTGAAACGATTGTGGTTCATGGTGAAAAGCGTGATACGCCTTTAAGAATCATCAGCTGCCTGAAAGCGCGAAAGAGTCTACAGAAGTGATGTGCGGCCTTCCTGGCACACACCGTGGATAAGAAAGCTGCTGAGCCGAAAATCGAAGACATCCCTGTCGTAAGGGAGTATCCTGAAGTCTTCCCTGAGGACTTGCCAGGATTGCCACCCCAGAGGCAAGTGGAGTTCCGTATAGACTTAGTTCCAGGCGCCGCGCCTGTAGCTAGGGCACCTTATAGACTTGCACCGTCAGAGATGCAGGAGTTATCGACACAACTCCAGGAGCTATTGGATAAAGGATTCATCAGACCAAGCTACTCATCTTGGGGAGCTCCGGTCCTGTTTGGATAAGTTTGTGATTGTGTTCATAGACGACATTTTGATTTATTCGAAGACGAAGAATGAACACGAACAACATTTAAGGGCTATTTTGGAGTTGCTGAAGAAGGAACTATGCCAAATTCTCAAAGTGCGAGTTTTGGCTACGTGAAGTCCAGTTCCTTGGACATGTGGTAAATGGAAATGGAATCCATGTTGATCCCACAAAGATCGAGGCGATCTAGAGGTGGGAGACTCCAAAGACGCCAACCGAGATTCGATAGTTCTTAGGTTTGGCTGGCTATTATCGAAGGTTCATTGAGGATTTTTCAAAAATCGCTCAACCACTGACACTCCTCACGCAGAAAGATAAGAAGTTTGATTGGGGAATCAAACAGGAGGAAGCGTTTCAGTTGTTAAAGGATAAGCTCTGTAATGCGCCAATCTTAGCACTACCGGAAGGTACTGGTGATTTCGTGGTATACTGTGACGCCTCACGACAAGGATTGGGTTGCGTGCTGATGCAACGCCAGAAAGTTATAGTTTACGCGTCACGTCAGTTGAAAGTTCATGAAAAGAATTATACCATGCACGATTTGGAACTAGGCGCAGTGGTATTGGCATTGAAAATCTGGAGACATTATTTGTATGGTACAAAGTGTACAATTTTCACGGACCACAAGAGTTTACAGCACATATTCAACCAGAAAGAGCTGAATATGAGACAAAGACGCTGGGTAGAGCTTTTGAACGATTACGACTGCAAGATAAAGTACCATCCAGGGAAGGCGAATGTGGTCGCCGATGCTCTAAGTCGAAAAGAAAGGATCAAGCCCATAAGGGTTAGGGCTTTAGAAATGATTATCCAAACAGATCTTTCCCTGCGCATTCGTGTCGCGCAGAAAGAAGCTCTTAAGGAAAGAAACCTTGAAGATGAGTATCTCCGTGGGATGGAGAAGCAGTTGGTGCCAAACGAGGAAGGGACTTTATGTTTCATGAAAAGGATTTGGGTTCCTCTGTTTGGTGGTTTGAGAAATGTTATTTTTGATGAGGCACACAAATCACGGTACTCTATCCATCCAGGAGCGGATAAGATGTACCAAGATCTTAAAGATTACAATTGGTGGCCTAGAATGAAAGGCGACGTTGCTGTTTATGTTGGCGAGTGTTTAACGTGTGCCAAGGTAAAAGCTGAATATCAGAAGCCTTCAGGACTTCTGCAACAACCTGAGATTCCCAAGTGGAAATGGGAACAGATTTCAATGGACTTCATAACTAAGTTGCCAAAGACGCCCAGAGGTCATGACACTATTTGGGGTAATAGTTGACCGTCTGACCAAGTCCGCACACTTCTTTTCAATCAAAGAGAAGGACAACACTAGTAAGCTTGCGGAAATATACATGCGAGAGATTGTTGCACGTCATGGAGTGCCTCTCTCGATTATCTTAGATAGAGATGGGAGATTTGTATCAAGGATTTGGCAATCCTTCCAAGAAGCTTTTGGCTCACAATTGAATTTGAGCACTACGTTTCATCCGCAAACTGACGGCCAAAGAGAAAAGAACTATTCAGACATTGGAGGATATGCTGAGAGCATGTGTAATGGATCTTGGTGGTAGCTGGGATAAGCATTTACCATTGGCCGGATTCTCATACAACAACAGCTACCACACCAGTATTGGAGCCGCGCCATTTGAAGCTCTTTACGGACGCAAGTGTCGATCACCCCTATGCTAGGCTGACGCAGGTGATAGGCAGCTTGTTGGTCCCGAAATCGTCCAAGAGAAGACAGACAAGATTGCGCAGATTCAAAAACGCATCGAAGCGGCTCGCGACAGACAGAAAGCCTATACAGATCCAAACCGAAAACATTTGGAATTCCAAGTTGGAGATATGGTTTTATTGAAAGTATCACCCTGGAAGGGTGTGGCACGCTTCGGTAAGCGTGGGAAGTTGAATCCGCGTTACATTGGCCCTTTCAGAATCCTGCAAAGGATTTGGCTTGTAGCCTACAAGTTGGACCTACCTGCTGAACTCCATGGTGTTCACTATACATTCCATGTATCAAATTTAAGAAAGAGTCCAACACAAGATACAGTGATCATTCCTGCTGACGAAGTTCATATCGATGACACGCTCCACTTCACTGAAGAACCTGTTGAGGTCACGGATTAGAAAGTTAATAAAACGCGCAGGAGTAGTGTCAAACTCATCAAAGTTCGTTGGAATGCTAGGCATGGACCTGAATTCACGTGGGAACGTGAGGATCGTATGAAGGAGAAATACCCCCATATATTTCCTAAGAACCCTGCATCTAGAAGCAAAACTTAAATTTCGGGACGAAATTTATTTAACGGGGGGAGAATGTGACAACCCTCACCAAACCAGGTATCCATACGAATTAATTAATATTTAATTACTGTTTAATTACAGTGCTTGCTTAAAATTGTGGTTAAACTGCTTATTGATTTCTGATACATACGTACTCATGCATCACATTTTATACTGTCACTCTATTATTTATACACGAATGTCAGTGACAACCTTGATGCACAAAAGCACAGTGAGCACACTATACGGATAACCCAGTAAACATGCTGACATAACCAGCATTAGACAGTTACTGTCTCTAAGGCCAGTATGAGCCGGGAATAGATTACTACACTAGTAGGGAGTGTAGGGAGGTGAGGATTGTAGAACTGCGTCACTAGGTGATAATTATAGTGACCGGATGTGCCTAAAACTGTCACACCCCTTTCTGCGGCGGAAGCACGAGGTGTGATCATGAAAGGTTCTCATTGCATACGAAGAGTAAACATGCTACATGCTCGTAAAATAACATCAAATACCATGATTTGAAAACATAAGTTTAGCGTTTACATCGCTAGACAGCTTAAAACATTGTCTTAAAAGTTTACAACTTTATTTAAAGTTAAACACAAGCGACATCCACGAGCATAAGCAAGACCGCGCGCACATCCATCCTAGTTACCTGAAATACATGTGAGTTTTTGGAAAAACGTCAACATAATGTTGGTGTGAATTCATGCAGTTTTGTATTTCACATTTGTATACTTTGTATAAAAACATAGTTGTGAATAAATCAAGTTTTTCTTGAGTACTCCACGTACTTCAAGTTATATATCAATCTTCTTGAGTACCCCACGTACTTCAAGTTATATATCAATTTTCTTGAGTACCCCACGTACTTCAAGTTATATATCAATTTTCTTGAGTACCCCACGTACTTCAAGTTATATATCAATTTTCTTGAGTACCCCACGTACTTCAAGTTATATATCAATTCTAGTATGGTATGAATTTTATATAAATACAGTATTTCTGTAAATATCAGGATTGTTAATGGGTTGCAAAGCCATTAACATGTGACACGACATAGGAAGTCACCAAACCTAAGGCATTTAATTGGTATATTCTGAGACACAAAAGCACTACTCGATTCTCGCCCTCACCGAGAGTGTGGCTGCCAGGCACCCGTTAGATCTAACCTTTTGTTCTGCGGTCTAAGTATGTACACGATTAATGGTGCTTATGTACACTATTCGTGACACTATTTCTCATAACGCATCCTACTTGGTTCTCGTCCTCACCAAGCGCGTTTCTTTTTATCATTTCTCATAACGCATCCAACTTGGTTCTCGTCCTCACCATGCGCGTTTCTTTTTATCATTTCTCATAACGCATCCAACTTGGTTCTCGTCCTCACCAAGTGCGTTTCTTATTATCTTATATTTTGTCACACTTGGTTCTCGTTCTCACCAAGTGTACTTCTTGTATTTATATCATACCATTTATAAATATTGTACTTTTGTACATGTATTTCACCCCCGAAGTTATAAAAACTGAAAACAGTTAAAAGAAAAGGGGGAGCATGAACTCACAACTTTGCGTTCCTTGCGTCGTAAACTTCACCGGATTTGCTTAATTAACGTCGTAACCTATACGCGTTTTCTTAACGTTAGTCACTAGACTTGCGTCGCACAAGTACAGTCACTCTCTTTTGTATATATTCTTGTGTTAAAAATATTCTATATTTTTAACTACGTATCTTACTTATACTATTTTCTCTAAAATTAATATAAGTATCTCGTGTTTTGCACTTTGCACCCGAATTATGTATCTTGTATGTTGTATGTGTATTTTTATATTTATACTCCTCATGAGTATTTAGTGTATTTTTAAGTCTTAATACACTAGCACGTATAACACATACTATACACACTTAGCACAAAAGTTGGTGATAAAATAATATATATTTTTCTCTCAAAAATATACATACTTATATCCATTTTTATTCTTGGAGAAATCCTCATTTCTTATCACCAAAAATTAGGGAAACCTTGGTAATATTTTTAAGCACATTTTTAGGAAATAAGTTTCTTAAAAACTTATATTTTCTAAGTGTCAAAATTTATAAAAATTTTGACAGAGTTTCCCCTAAAAATGGAGATTTCCCATGTTTTCAAAACATGTGTTTATTTTCTTTTAAATCGCCATCGATCATCAACAACAATTATCAACAATAATCATCAACAATAATCACTAATTTCTCCATCTCATGAACTTGAATATTTACAAAATGTGTAGTAACTTACTAGCACATTTAGTAAGTCTTGTCATCTTTAAAAATAATTTTAGTTTCTTAAAAACTTTATTTTTAAAGAATATGAAGTTTCACAACTTCTAGTCAAGATTCGCAAAAATATTTCTTTGTTAAATTTTTCTTGTGACACAAGTGTCTACACACTTGTTTATGTACTAAAATGCTTTTAGTTCGGATAAGATCCGGGCTTTAACAAAACTAATATTTTTGCTTGGTTCTTCCGAAAAACCACTTGTAGATCTTTAGATCTACATGTTTAGAGTCTTATTTTACAAGAAAATTTACTTTTACACAAGTTCATGTCTTATGAATGGATGGATCCATCATCTTTTAACTTTATAACTTTTACATCCTACTAGTTCATGCTTTCTAACATGGACTAGTATGTCTAGATGATGATCCACCTTATTTTTACTAACAACAACATCAAATAATAATAATCATACAAGATTCACATGATTTACACACATATCTACTCTTTATCCAACTAGTTTATCTTTCTTTCAAGACTTTTAGTTATGTTCTTGTGTATTCTTGCTTTTTAACCAATAAACTTCTTATTAACCACTTTAATCATGAACAAGGAAGTGTTTTAGAGCACTTACTACTAGCACAAGGCTAGGGAAGTTCAAGAGGGTAAATGAAGGGGATAAAAGCGAATGGTGAAGGTCCTTCAAGATCCGCTTGCACCGAGCTTCGTTAGTGACCTTCTTACACCCTTGTATATGCTTGGAATGCTTGTATGATGATAGATAATGGTGATGGTGTGGTGGTGGCATGAGGCCGTAGCCAAGGGAGAGAAAGAGGAGGTGTTTGTGTGTGTTGAAGTGTTGGAAGGAATGAGGGTATGATCTTTAGGTTGGTTCTTATAACCATGTTAATGTGTTGTCCAAGAGTCCATATGTTTCCTATAGTACCTCCAAATCTCATCAAATCCCATGAATGATCATGGAAGAGATCTTGTAAGATTTAGAAAAATCTTGTGGTGTGGGGGTCCCTAATGACCGTGAAAGACATGGGGGGGGGGTTAAGTTTAATTTCCAATTCCTAATTACAAGTACTAGTTAAGTGTGTTATGAAATATATAGTGTGTTAGGGGACCCTAACTAGTTTAGCAAAATAAAAACAATGCTTCTAGCATTATTTTGGTGTTCCGGGTAAAGTCCGGTTTTTCGGTTACATACCGATTCGTTAAAGTGCTAAATTACACTTTTTAGTGTTGTTTAAGTACCTTTCTTGTACTCTTTCAATTCCCAACACTTAGGGAAATATTCTGGATAATAAAACGACATTTCTGCATAATATTTATATGTCTAAATGCTGATTTATTGCTGAATTATATAAATTCTGCACTTAAAGTGCGTTTCGGGTGCTTTTTAGTGCTTATTTTTGCTTTCGTATTGCATATATATTAACCCTTGTATGTACTCTTGGGTTTTAATGCATTCTTGTTGTCGGACCTACACCTAGGCTCCAATTTTATTGTCTGACTGCTTTCTGCAGTTCTGTTGACACATTGTGTCTTACCGGTGAGTTTACTATTATTTTTGACGCAACGCTCTCGTTTATGCATAAAGCAATATTTTGTAGTATACAACATGCATGAATTCACTTGTTTAATCATGTGTTCAGACATTGCTGACAATTAAGCACATAATTGCAATCATTAAATAATGATTAAAATGTACGGAAATTACCGGTTTGTGCCAGTTGTCACAGTCTCCCCCCGTTAAAAGAATTTCGTCCCGAAATTCAGGTTGAACTAACTCTCGCAGGAGTCTTCTTGAATAGGTGGGGATACTTTTCTTTGAACTGGTCTTCACGTTCCCATGTGTACTCGGGTCCGTGCTTAGAGCTCCAACGTACTTTGACAAGTTTTACGCTGCTCCTCCTGGTCTTGTTGACTTTCCAGTCGGTAACCTCAACGGGTTGTTCTGTAAATCGGAGGGCTTCATCAATATGCACTTCATCCATCGGGATGATCACGTTGTCTTGTGTTGGACTCTTCTTCAGGTTGGATACATGAAACGTATCATGTACTCCATTAAGTTCTTCCGGTAACTCCAACTTGTATGCCACGGTACCAATTCTCTTCAATATTCTGAATGGTCCGATATATCGTGGATTCAGCTTTCCACGCTTTCCAAATCTGACTACGCCCTTCCAAGGTGAGACTTTTAACAACACTTTGTCTCCCACCTTGAATTCTACCGATTTTCTATTCGGATCAGCGTAGCTCTTTTGTCGTTCTCGAGCCGCCTTAATGCGCTCTCGGATCTGCGCAATCTTGTCGGTTGTCTCTTGTACAAGTTCAGGACCAACCATACGTTTATCTCCGGCATCTGCCCAACATAAGGGCGATCGGCATTTGCGGCCGTACAGAGCTTCGAACGGCGCGACTTTTATGCTCGTATGATAACTGTTATTGTAGGAAAACTCAACTAAAGGTAGATGAGTATCCCAGCTGCCGCCTAGATCCATGACACATGCGCGAAGCATATCTTCTAACGTTTGTATCGTCCGTTCGCTCTGGCCGTCTGTTTGCGGATGGAATGCCGTGCTTAGATCTAACTGAGATCCAAAGGCTTCCTGAAATGATTGCCAGATTCTTGAGACAAAGCGTCCATCTCTGTCTGAAATGATTGAGATTGGCACTCCATGTCGTGCCACAATTTCTCTTAAGTATATTTCAGCAAGCTTTCCAGTGCTGTCTTTTTCTCGGATCGGTAGGAAGTGCGCAGACTTCGTTAATCGATCAACTATTACCCATATCATATCGTGCCCTCTCTGGGTCCTGGGTAATTTCGTTATGAAGTCCATCGAGATTTGTTCCCACTTCCACACGGGAATCTCTGGTTGTTGTAGTAGGCCGGACGGTTTCTGATATTCTGCCTTAACCTTGGCACAGGTTAGGCATTTTCCAACATAAACAGCAACGTCGCTCTTGAGTCTCGGCCACCAATAGTATTCTTTCAAGTCTTGATACATTTTGTCCGATCCTGGATGGATCGAATATCTCGATTTGTGGGCTTCATCAAGGATGACTTCTCGTATGCCACCATAGAGTGGAACCCAAATACGCTTCTTGAAGTATAAGGCTCCCTCCTCGTTTGGCACCATGTATTTCAACATACCCGTTAGGTATTCAGCTTTACGGTTCTCTCCTTTAAGAGCTTCTTGTTGTGCATCACGAATGCGTGCAGTGAGGTTCGTTTGAATCGTCATTTCCAATGCTCGAACCCTTAGGGTCTTAACCCTTTCTTTTCGGCTCAACGCGTCCGCTACAACGTTCGCCTTTCCAGGATGGTACTTAATCTCACAGTCATAATCATTTAGCAGCTCGACCCAACGTCGCTGGCGCATATTCAATTCCTTCTGATCAAATATGTGTTGTAAGCTTTTGTGATCTGTGAAGATTGTACATCGAGTACCATATAAATAATGTCGCCAAATCTTCAAGACGAATACCACTGCACCCAGCTCCAGGTCGTGAGTGGTATAATTTCTCTCATGAACCTCCAGTTGTCTTGAAGCATAAGCGATGACTTTTTGGCGTTGCATGAGCACGCAACCCAAGCCTTGTCGTGAGGCGTCGCAGTATACCACGAAGTCTTCAGTGCCTTCGGGTAACGATAGTATCGGTGCATCGCAGAGCTTGTTCTTAAGTAGCTGAAAGGCTTCTTCTTGTTTGTGACCCCAGTCGTATTTCCTGTCCTTCTGTGTAAGGGTCGTTAGCGGTTGAGCTATCTTTGAGAAATTCTCGATGAATCGTCGGTAATAGCCCGCTAAGCCCAAAAATTGTCGAACTTCAGTTGGGGTCTTGGGAGCTTCCTAATTCTTTATTGCTTCAATCTTGGACGGGTCTACATGAATGCCCTTCTCATTCACCACGTGACCAAGAAATTGTACTTCGCGAATCTAGAATTCGCACTTCGAGAATTTTGCATAAAGCTTCTCTTTCTTCAGTAGTTCCAAGATGGTTCTAAGATGTTGCTCGTGCTCTTCTTTCGTTCGCGAGTAAATCAGGATATCATCGATAAATATAATCATGAATTTATCGAGATATGGTTTGCATACGCGGTTCATCAGATCCATAAAGAACGCTGGTGCATTCGTCAGCCCGAATGGCATCACAAGAAATTCGTAATGCCCATATCGCGTTCTGAATGCAGTCTTTGGCACGCTTTCTTCTTGGATTCTCAGCTGATGATATCCAGATCGAAGGTCGATCTTGGAATAGTAGCTTGATCCTTGCAGTTGATCAAATAAGTCATCAATCCTCGGTAGCGGATACCGATTCTTGATCGTGAGCTTGTTCAGTTCCCTGTAATCGATACATATCCTCAGTGATCCATCCTTCTTCTTCACGAACAATACTGGAGCTCCCCAAGGTGAGAAGCTTGGCCTTATGAATCCTTTATCCAACAACTCCTGAAGTTGTGTAGATAATTCTTGCATTTCGGATGGTGCAAGTCGATAGGGAGCCTTGGCTACAGGAGCGGCTCCTGGAACCAAGTCTATATGGAATTCGACTTGTCGTTGCGGAGGTAGTCATGGCAGATCTTCAGGGAATACATCAGGAAATTCCTTCACCACAGGAATGTCTTCGAGTTTTGGCTCCACAGCCTTCTTTTCTACAACATGTGCTAGGAAAGCAACACATCCTTTCCTCAAGCACTTCTGTGCCTTCATACAACTGATGATTCGAAGAGGTGCGTTTCGTCTTTCTCCATGCACGATGAGAGTTTCATCATTCGCCAGAGGGATGCGAATGATTTTCTCATGACAAATGACTTCAGCTTTGTTCTTGGACAACCAGTCCATTCCGACCACTACATCGAAGCTACCCAATTGAATAGGTAAGAGGTCGATGCTAAAATTTCGTTCACCAAGTTCTAATGTGCAGCCTCTGACAACTTCGCCCGATTCAACAAGTTTACCATTGGCTAGTTCTATAGAATATGGAATTTCTAATCTACTAGATTCTATTCCAAGCATGCGTTTAAACTCCACAGACATGAAGCTATAATCGGCGCCAGTGTCAAATAATATGGATGCAAAGTGATTGTTAATGAGGAACGTACCGGTGACCACGTTAGGGTCCTCGCGTGCGTTCTTTGCTCCAATCACAAATGCTCTAGCCTGAGCATTGTTTCTCTCTTGGCAGTTCTTCATGAGATGATCATTGCTTCCACACTTGAAGCATCCTTGGCTCTGCCCTTTCCCGTTACCATTCTTGTTACCAGCACCGTTTCCATTTCGGCTCTTTCCTTTTCCCCAACAGTCTTCTGTTTGATGACCCAATTTACCACATTTGTCACACCTTGGAATGCGACAAGCTCCTTCATGATGATACTTACATTTTTGGCATCTAGGTATGGAGCCTTGGTATGCTTTGGTTGCATGGGTTTTCGCCTCCTGGGACGGGTTAGCGTCACGCTTCTTGCTGAAACCCTTGTTGTTACGAGTTGCTTGGTTCAAACTGGTATGCTTTCTCTTCTTGTCGCTGGATGACTCAGCATGCGTCTCGGTCTTCTCTGTTGGGTTCAATGATAACTTCTTCATACGAACACAATCTTCAGTTAGGCTGACAGCCAGAGTTACAGCCTCGGTGATTGTTTGTGGTTTGGCCGACGTCACCATGCCACGAAACTCTGAGGCCAGTCCCCAAATGTAGCGTTCAACACGCTTGAATTCGGGAGTCACCATGTAGGGAAGCACTCTGGACAGATCGTGGAACCTTCGAGTATAACCATTAATGTCAGCACCTTCCATGGTCAAGTGCCAGAACTCCGTCTCCAGCCTTTGGAGTTCAGCACGAGAGCAGTACTTCTCTCTCATTCTTTCCTTTAGTTCATCCCAAGTTAGGCCATAAGCGGCATCATCGCCCAAGGTTTGGATTTGCAGGTTCCACCAAGTCAGAGCTTCATCGACAAACAACCTAGTAGCAAAGGTGACTTTTTGATCCGCGGTACACTTGCTCATGCGGATAGTAGCTTCAGTCTTCTCCGTCCAGCGCATAAATGCTACTGCACCTCCTGTGCCATCATAGTTCATCGGCTTGCAGTCGAGGAACTGCTTGAAAGTGCAGCCTGGAATTAACCCAACCAATTCACTTATGAGCAATCCAAGAAATAATGAAACAAGGACCGTTCATAAATTTCTTCATGCTTAGTAAATTGTTTTAAGGTTACCTTTTACTGCGTTTCCTCCAGACGAATCTCCATGCCCGTTACGTCTAGCATTGCTTGGTCCTCCACTGTCTTGAGTTCGGTTCGCCTCGTACTGGGCGATAGCAGCGGAGATCCTTTCCTCCAGTAGAGCGTTCAGCTCTTCAGCAGTTCTTGGCAGTGGGGGAGGAGGAGGTTGATCATCATTGCGAGCATTCACAGCTTTCCTGGGTGCCATGTTCTGACAGAACATAACACAACAGGGTTAATCATTTGTTTGATATCGTCACACTAGCCAGTAGTATCATATATATTCACAGGTATATATACCACATAAGTGACATCAAACAATTATTACTCTAGCAGAGTACTTAGTAGGCTTGCACTGAGGGAATCTATACGTGACAAGACTTGCTGTGATTTTTGTGCACTGAATTCCATAATTATGTATGCATCCATAATTACGTAACTCCTTGCACAGTCCGCACAGTTCGTTTCATCCTCGTATCTCTTCCTTCAGATGGGCCATCGCTTTTAGGTAAAGTCACGTATACTTGTGACATTCTACTTCTAGTATATGCTAATTATCACACATAATTGCAAGTAATTTCTTAGTCAACAACAAGTGCTACTCAAGTGCACTCTAAGTCTCGTAGTGTCTTTTCTAGACTCATGTAGACATTTTCAGGCAGTGGATGTCGCGGGACGTTTTATGCAATGAAAACTCTTTGAAAATTGTTTTCGTGAAAGGATCCTAGAGATTGTAGACTAGACTCGAGAAGGAATCCTGGTTCACTACAATCGCAGCTCTGATACCAATCTGTCACACCCCTTTCTGCGGCGGAAGCACGAGGTGTGATCATGAAAGGTTCTCATTGCATACGAAGAGTAAACATGCTACATGCTCGTAAAATAACATCAAATACCATGATTTGAAAACATAAGTTTAGCGTTTACATCGCTAGACAGCTTAAAACATTGTCTTAAAAGTTTACAACTTTATTTAAAGTTAAACACAAGCGACATCCACGAGCATAAGCAAGACCGCGCGCACATCCATCCTAGTTACCTGAAATACATGTGAGTTTTTGGAAAAACGTCAACATAATGTTGGTGTGAATTCATGCAGTTTTGTATTTCACGTTTGTATACTTTGTATAAAAACATAGTTGTGAATAAATCATGTTTTTCTTGAGTACTCCACGTACTTCAAGTTATATATCAATCTTCTTGAGTACCCCACGTACTTCAAGTTATATATCAATTTTCTTGAGTACCCCACGTACTTCAAGTTATATATCAATTTTCTTGAGTACCCCACGTACTTCAAGTTATATATCAATTCTAGTATGGTATGAATTTTATATAAATACTGTATTTCTGTAAATATCAGGATTGTTAATGGGTTGCAAAGCCATTAACATGTGACACGACATAGGAAGTCACCAAACCTAAGGCATTTAATTGGTATATTCTGAGACACAAAAGCACTACTCGATTCTCGCCCTCACCGAGAGTGTGGCTGCCAGGCACCCGTTAGATCTAACCTTTTGTTCTGCGGTCTAAGTATGTACACGATTAATGGTGCTTCTGTACCCTATTCGTGACACTATTTCTCATAACGCATCCTACTTGGTTCTCGTCCTCACCAAGCGCGTTTCTTTTTATCATTTCTCATAACGCATCCAACTTGGTTCTCGTCCTCACCAAGCGCGTTTCTTTTTATCATTTCTCATAACGCATCCAACTTGGTTCTCGTCCTCACCAAGTGCGTTTCTTATTATCTTATATTTTGTCACACTTGGTTCTCGTTCTCACCAGGTGTACTTCTTGTATTTATATCATACCATTTATAAATATTGTACTTTTGTACATGTATTTCACCCCCGAAGTTATAAAAACTGAAAACAGTTAAAAGAAAAGGGGGAGCATGAACTCACAACTTTGCGTTCCTTGCGTCGTAAACTTCACCGGATTTGCTTAATTAACGTCGTAACCTATACGCGTTTTCTTAACGTTAGTCACTAGACTTGCGTCGCACAAGTACAGTCACTCTCTTTTGTATATATTCTTGTGTTAAAAATATTCTATATTTTTAACTACGTATCTTACTTATATTATTTTCTCTAAAATTAATATAAATATCTCGTGTTTTGCACTTTGCACCCGAATTATGTATCTTGTATGTTGTATGGGTATTTTTATATTTATACTCCTCATGAGTATTTAGTGTATTTTTAAGTCTTAATACACTAGCACGTATAACACATACTATACACACTTATCACAAAAGTTGGTGATAAAATAATATATATTTTTCTCTCAAAAATATACATACTTATATCCATTTTTATTCTTGGAGAAATCCTCATTTCTTATCACCAAAAATTAGGGAAACCTTGGTAATATTTTTAAGCACATTTTTAGGAAATAAGTTTCTTAAAAACTTATATTTTCTAAGTGTCAAAATTTATAAAAATTTTGACAGAGTTTCCCCTAAAAATGGAGGTTTCCCATGTTTTCAAAACATGTGTTTATTTTCTTTTAAATCGCCATCGATCATCAACAACAATTATCAACAATAATCATCAACAATAATCACTAATTTCTCCATCTCATGAACTTGAATATTTACAAAATGTGTAGTAACTTACTAGCACATTTAGTAAGTCTTGTCATCTTTAAAAATAATTTTAGTTTCTTAAAAACTTTATTTTTAAAGAATATGAAGTTTCAAAACTTCTAGTCGAGATTCGCAAAAATATTTCTTTGTTAAATTTTTCTTGTGACACAAGTGTCTACACACTTGTTTATGTACTAAAATGCTTTTAGTTCGGATAAGATCCGGGCTTTAACAAAACTAATATTTTTGCTTGGTTCTTCCGAAAAACCACTTGTAGATCTTTAGATCTACATGTTTAGAGTCTTATTTTACAAGAAAATTTACTTTTACACAAGTTCATGTCTTATGAATGGATGGATCCATCATCTTTTAACTTTATAACTTTTACATCCTACTAGTTCATGCTTTCTAACATGGACTAGTATGTCTAGATGATGATCCGCCTTGTTTTTACTAACAACAACATCAAATAATAATAATCATACAAGATTCACATGATTTACACACATATCTACTCTTTATCCAACTAGTTTATCTTTCTTTCAAGACTTTTAGTTATGTTCTTGTGTGTTCTTGCTTTTTAAACAATAAACTTCTTATTAACCACTTTAATCATGAACAAGGAAGTGTTTTAGAGCACTTACTTCTAGCACAAGGCTAGGGAAGTTCAAGAGGGTAAATGAAGGGGATAAAAGCGAATGGTGAAGGTCCTACAAGATCCGCTTGCACCGAGCTTCGTTGGTGACCTTCTTACACCCTTGTATATGCTTGGAATGCTTGTATGATGATTGATAATGGTGATGGTGTGGTGGTGGCTTGAGGCCGTAGCCAAGGGAGAGAAAGAGGAGGTGTTTGTGTGTGTTGAAGTGTTGGAAGGAATGAGGGTATGATCTTTAGGTTGGTTCTTATAACCATGTTAATGTGTTGTCCAAGAGTCCATATGTTTCCTATAGTACCTCCAAATCTCATCAAATCCCATGAATGATCATGGAAGAGATCTTGTAAGATTTAGAAAAATCTTGTGGTGTGGGGGTCCCTAATGACCGTGAAAGACATGGGGGGGGGGGTTAAGTTTAATTTCCAATTCCTAATTACAAGTACTAGTTAAGTGTGTTATGAAATATATAGTGTGTTAGGGTGTTCGGGGACCCTAACTAGTTTAGCAAAATAAAAACAATGCTTCTAGCATTATTTTGGTGTTCCGGGTAAAGTCCGGTTTTTCGGTTACATACCGATTCGTTAAAGTGCTAAATTACACTTTTTAGTGTTGTTTAAGTACCTTTCTTGTACTCTTTCAATTCCCAACACTTAGGGAAATATTCTGGATAATAAAACGACATTTCTGCATAATATTTATATGTCTAAATGCTGATTTATTGCTGAATTATATAAATTCTGCACTTAAAGTGCGTTTCGGGTGCTTTTTAGTGCTTATTTTTGCTTTCGTATTGCATATATATTAACCCTTGTATGTACTCTTGGGTTTTAATGCATTCTTGTTGTCGGACCTACACCTAGGCTCCAATTTTATTGTCTGACTGCTTTCTGCAGTTCTGTTGACACATTGTGTCTTACCGGTGAGTTTACTATTATTTTTGACGCAACGCTCTCGTTTATGCATAAAGCAATATTTTGTAGTATACAACATGCATGAATTCACTTGTTTAATCATGTGTTCAGACATTGCTGACAATTAAGCACATAATTGCAATCATTAAATAATGATTAAAATGTACGGAAATTACCGATTTGTGCCAGTTGTCACAAAAACGTACTTTGAGTACAAAATTCTGCTCTTTAAATATAAAAATTCAGCATTTTAGCTAACGAGTAAAGTGCAAAAACGCGGAAAAATAATACTAGACACTTTCCAAAGTGTCGGGAATTTATTGTGTCACTAAAAATAATATTAACGACACTTTAAATATTTATTTAGCACATTAACGGATTAATATCCAACCGAACAACCGGACTTTACCCGGGACACAAAAATATTGACATTGATATTATTTTTCTTTTTTCTGAGCCAGTTAGGGTCCCCGAACACCCTAACACCTGTTACAAAACATAACACACTAAATAACCTACATTGATCTCTAAACTAACTAATTATAACTTAACCATTTAGTTCAAATTAAACCAAACCTTGCCCCCTTACAACCGAGTTCGGTTCCTATGTGGGACACCCACTTACAAGTGTTGATTATAATAATCTTTCATGCTTAAAATCTTGTAGACACTTTATCCCTTGGTTAATCAAATTAAGAGGTCCATAAATAAGACCACAAGACCCTCATTCTATCAATTCACACTTCAAAAAAAAAAAAGTTCTTCTCCCCCTCTCTTGACTTACGGCCGAGAACCAAGCACCACCTACCATCCTTTTTTTTTCCATTTTGATCAAGGCTTTCTACTTATATACAAGTGTGAAGGGTCGCGTACAAGGAAGTTTGGTGCTTACGGATCGTTAAGGACCTCACCTCAACGCTATTAACCACCCGTTTTTCGACTAGTTTCTTTCCTAGCCTCGAGCTAGTAGTAAGTGATTCTTAACGCCTTTTTGATCTATTCTAAAGTGGTTAATAAAAGATTTAACGGGCAAAAATCATAAACACTAGAGATCAAAGTTTAAAGTCTAAAAAAAAAATAAACAAAGTGGTTAATAAGTAAATAATAGTGTAAAACTTATAAATCTAGTTTTATTATGATTATTTATTATTGTTGATTGCTAGTATGGGAATGGATAGTCATCAAACCACGCTAGATTATGTTCACAAAACATGAACTAGCCTTATGTTAAGTCTTAAAGTTATTAGATGACGAACCCTTCCAAACATAAACATGAACTTGTGTAAAAACAATTTTTCTTATGAAATAGAGTTCTAAACTAGTGGATCTAAAGATCTACAAGTGGTATTTTCGAAGGACGAAGTGTCAAAAGAAATCATATTTTTTTTAAAACGGATCTTTCCTAAACAAAGGTGATTTTTGTAAACACACAAGTGTGTAGACACTTGTGTGACAAAAAGTTTTAACAAAGAATTGTATTTGTAATATTTGACAAGAAGATGTACAAATGCATTTTCTGAAAGAACAAGATTCGTGAGAAACCGATTTTATTTATAGAAAGAGCTACTAAAAATATGGGGAAAGTTACTATATATTTTGCACAAACCACAAGTTCATGTGTTTTGCGATTTATATCTATTTTGACTAGTTTGATGATGGAATATTGTTTGTTAATGTTGGGAACATTGTTGAATTGAATTTTTAAAAAGAAAATGATACGCTTGAAAGCGTGGCCACCTCCAGTTACAGGGGAAACTCTGGCGAAATTTTTCCAAAAATCTAACACTTGGAAATATTTTTATCACAAGTGTTATGAATATGATTTTTAACTTATTTTTCCCAAATAAAATTTCGCCATGATTTTATTACAAAATTTCTAAGTGTCAGAGGTGGGATTTTCACAAATAAAACTTGCTAAAATATATATTCTAAATATATATTTTCATAACAACACTTGTGTAAATTTTTATGATTATTTTGTGAACTACGTAAATATTATTTTTAGGGTAAAAATAATATTACTAAATATTCACGGCTCCAAAATAATACGAACGCCCTCACAATAAATATTTAACTTACACCGGTATCATTTATTCCACCCGAACCTTACAACGTAACTTACGTATTTTCAGAAAATACTCATAAGCGTGTATTTTGGACAAGGATATTATTTTGGAAAATTATATGGAATAAAATATAATATTTTTGGGAAAAATAATTATATTTTGGAAGTAAAGTATTTTGGTCAAGTAAAATGAAATATATTACATTAAGTGAGACTTAATAATATATATCGAAGTTATATGAACGCACATGTATTAAAAACCCCCATCCTTGGGAAGGAATATATTTACAAAATAATTACGAAGTGTAATTACGAAATAGTTGCCTAACTATTTCCCAAAGACATTAAACCTTAAGCTAAGGCACGGCCGTCCGTCTAATAGAAGTTAGTACGTGTAGGTCGTCGCACAACAGGTTGACTGGGAGATACTTTTTAGAGACGCACTTTAGTGAGTTCATGCTCCCCCTTTTCTTTTAACTATTTTCAGTTTTACAACTCCGGGGGTGAAATATATGTTACATACTGTTTACAAACATTTTATACATGGTATGATTAGCTAAGGAACTTACTACTAGATCACGTGAATGGTTAGGCTATTATCGTAAGACCATTAATCCTTGTATAAGGACCGAGAGGCATGAGTGATAGATCTATCGGGTGTTGCGAGCCCCACACATGGGCCAGCGTGTGGCTGCATGTGGTGACTATGTCGTTCCGCCGGAAGGACCGGTATGAAATACGCGTTACATGTTTGAGTGATTCCTAGACCATGTCACTTATTAATGTATTAGCTACACATTAATCGATCTCTTTTCCTTAATTGCTACATACCAGGGATTTTTATACTTACAAAGGTTTTACATACTCACTACACATGAACTCGCTCAACAATTTTTGTTGATTTTTCCAACTTACATGTATTTCAGGGAACTAAGGATCTGGCACGGTATGCTACGTTTTCACGCTGCGTTAGAGTTATGGGATCATCCAAGTTTAGGGGTTGTGGCTTTTACCTAGACGAGTCACAGCTCTTAAACTTCATCTATTTTAAGTTTATGGTTGTGTCTTTCAAACAATGTTTTTATGTTATCAGGTTGTAATTTCCGTTGCATGTGTCAACGCCTTAAGACAATGTTGTGGTATTTTACTTTACAAACTTAAATCAATGGATGATCTGCATGGTTTTATTTTCATATAGCTTTGTTGTGATTAAGCTATGGTATTAAGAAGTCACACCAAACAAACCCACCCTTCCGCAAAGCCAGGGTGTGACAGAATGCACCTTGGAAACACCTTTGGATCTTCACCCTAACTTGAATTTGGCTTGAAATAGGACTTGATTTTCAAGAACAAAGTTTGAAGATATGAAGATGGAGAGAGAGAGAGAGAGAGAGATAGAGGGTGGACGGTTTGGGGAGAGAGGAGAGAGAAGGATTTTGCTTAGATTGAGTTGTGATCTTGTGTGATTATGTAAGATATAAAAAGATATGGAAAGATTATGTAGAGATGCATGCACTAACACTTGTCACATAAGATCAAACAAAATATTTAGAGATCTAGCAAAAATCTTGGTGGGACCACACACCCATGTGACGGTAAATTGAGAGGGGGGGGGGTTAAGTGTAATTTTGATGGTATATTAGATAAAAACAGGTGTTTACTAGATACCAGGTATTTTATCTACCGTTTGAATCCCGGTTTATGGCGTTCTAAATTATTTTTATTATTCTATAAAAATAAACCCGCCAAAATATTACTGAAATAAATTTCAGTTGCTGAGATTGGCTGCGTTATCTGCGTTTTGCAGTAGAAGCAATGTGTCGCGCAGAAACACGCGGTACGCGCTTAAACTTAAAAAAAATAACGTTTTTAAGCGTTTTTATTTATTTTTCAAAACGAACCTGATTAAAAATAAAATTTTAATCATAACAGAATATTTTCAGGATTTAGATATTATCCGGGCGATCACCAATGTTCGTTTCGCAGTTTTGTCGTAATTAGTTCTTTTAGTTCAAATAAACATGTTTTTGCCATACCGAATCCTTCGAAACTTACTTTGTGACACCTGTGTCACTTCAACCATCAAACAAATGCCAAACCAATGAAATATTGTATTTGATACTTGGGATTTGTATAAATATGTGTATCATTTGCACATATCAATTTTTTTTCAATTTCAAAACTCTAAATCGCTTTCTGGAAGGTTATACGCACACTGATGCGTAAATATAACCAGTTTAATGCAACGAACACTTCGTAATAGTGAAATAGGCATAAAATACCTTAAATAACCTTTACATAAGTTAGAAATAAGTTTTGAAGGCTTTGGTATGGCAAAAAAAAAACAAGTTAATTCGCTTACAGGGACTAAACTTGACAAACTGCGAAAGTATGCCAATTTGAACTGTAACAGACATTCCGGAACATGACCATAAGTTAAACACACCTTAAATATCCTTTATATATCTTAGAAATAGGCTTTGAGGGGTTCGGTGTGCTAAAATAAACTTTTGGGTCATTCAGGGACTAAAAGCGTCAAAAAGTGCACAAGTTTGCATTTTCGAGCATAACTTACGTTCTGAATACATCTGGACATCCAAAAATTTATGTAAGCCCTAAATATTTTATTTTAGTGTTTGGCATGAGAAAAATCCATTCGTCACGTATTTTGGATCGTTTTTCGCGCTTATGCGCATTTCCGTCGTAATTAAGCGAACATCGCGTTCGTACGGCCAAACGAACCAACATCCGACATATTTTTGAGCATGTTTCATGTCCACAATGTTTAGGCATCATTTTAGGGCCTTAAAGTTTGCTTTACGGGCCTTAGAAGTGTCGGAAATGGCCTTAAAACACAACAGGGACCAAAACTGTCATTTTGGAAACTTGTTTTCTGATCAGAAGCTCCAGGCGGCCCGCCTGAGCTTTGTCTAATCCTAAAGCAGGCCGCATCAGCCTCCCAGATCAGATAAGATCGCTTAATCAGTAGATTCCAGCTGTTTAACCCACAACCACATGCTCACACTTGCCCTTTCAGCTGATTATGGGCCATTTTTAGTCACCATGACTTTCCAACAAGTGTACGCATGAGATTCAATCACATTTTCCAAGAAACGATCTTAACGGTTCGGGAAATACTATAAATACCCCACCCCCATTTGCTTCAAACTCACTAGAATCTGATCTAAAAGACTCTAAGTTGGAACCATTGTTTCATACCTGAGTTATTTGGATCTAGATTAGCATTCGGGGACCCTTCGTAAGTATTATTTCGTTCTTTTCTTTCTTTTATTGCTTTTCGAGTCCGAAAGTCAAACTTTGTTTGACTTTCTGCGTTGACCAGTTATGGTCAATGCGAAGTTCGTTTGAACTTCGCAACGTGATTGTAATCACGATGGTTATAGTCCCTTGGGACTATGCCTACTGATTACCACGTTGTCTAGGGTCGTAAGGGTAAGCGATCTAATAAATCGCTTATACCTTCGAACCCGACCCATTTGGTCGATCATTAAGATCCGACCAAACACATTAGGTGACCATAGTAGGTAGGGAATAACCTTCCGAGGTTATACCCTATGGTCACATCGTTTGAGTAGTTGTATGATAGGTAGTTTATATGCCTTAGGTAAATTACCAGAATACCCTTTTCATGTATAATTGGTATTTAAGCATATGTAACCTTAACTTTTGTCATATAACTGATTATGTAACATGTTTAGGCATATAAAACTTGTCATAGGACTAGTTAGGCGGTCCAAACGCGTTTCACGTGAACGACGCGTTAAAGTAGCACAAGCTACCTAAACGGGTCGGAATGGGTCGTAAGCACTTATGTTAGGTTTCATTTAGTATGTAGGCTTTGTTAAACCATATGACATGAGTCTCTATACTCGTTTGGTTTACAAACCCTCATTCTATCCGATCCTCCGATCTAGGTCCGGTTTATTAACATAGTTACCTATATTTAGGTGCCGTTTGATATCCGTGATCTCTAGCATTGTTTGGTTGTTACTCAAGGACTACTAAGCAATCTCAAGTGAGTACATAGACCCCTCTTTTACTGTTTTCAAACTGTTTTGGGGTGAAACACATGTGCCTACTTGTTACTTTCATGCTTTCCTGTTTTCACATCATATACTTCCTACGTTCAGTAGTACATTATAGTACATGATTTCATTACATTTTATGCTATGTATGTCCATTGTGTGCATACTTAGTACATGGTTCTACATTACATTTCTGCTATGTATGTTAACTGATAGCATGCTAGCACATTGATTTACATGACTTTTCTGCTTTGTATACTTAGTACATTTCTTATTCATCATATGCTTACATTTTGGTATGACATTTGGTTTGTTTAAACTATACTATACATTCATTAACACCGATCATGCCGCTCGGTAGTAGGTAGTGGTACCATAGGACTTGACAAATCCCGTTCCTGAAATCTCGGGTTTGTTTGGACGTAAGGAATGACCGAATCCGAATACATATTCTTTTGATAACCCATTTTTACATGGTTATCCGACTGTCTCAAGGCTTGGATGTATGAATTTTCACAATACCGCATAAATGTTCATATTCAGTATAGCATGCATATATTTTACAAAACATAACTTTTGATTTACTCAAAATACTCTGTTTTGTACATTTTTACTTATGGTTTAAGTAGTCTTATTTTACTTACCATACATAACATTTGTTACACATTACTTGACTACATTTGGACTCTTTAACATTTGATATGGTTTATACAAGGACTTTTGACAATTGGTTTAAACATGAACTTTATACATTGGTGGTTTGTTTAAGTGATTTAAGTAACGAAACATATGTAATGTGATACAAGCATGGTGGATACACCGCTGGTACTTCCTATATATAAGTGTTTGTATGGTATTACATATCGTAGCGTTATTTGAATCATTTCAGTTTGAGACATATAACATTTTATACAAATAACATACTTTTCACAAGACATTGTTTTACAAAACAACTTATCTTATACAAACTCATTTTACTTGGTTATTCATTTAACCATACATTATTCTCTTACTTATACATATCATCTGATCTTATTGCTTTTCAAATGATTTACAAAACAAAGCAAATTACAAGGTTCATGACTAAACATTTTCTTAAACAATAAGTCATGAATCCTATTTTCAAAAACCTATGTATCTCACAGGCATTTTTATGCTGACGTACCTATTTTCACATGTGTTTTCAGGAGATGATGCATAGGACTTATCAAGATACACTTAGGCGGACTTGGGCCTTAGTGACAATAAAAGATGCAAGACTAGTTATTTGTGTTATGTTTCTTTGATTGTCAAGACAATGTAACTCTTATATTTAATAAAACAATGTTTCAATTTCCATGTGTTATGAAACAATGATTCTGTTACAACACTCCTCGACGTTTCCGCCATGTTTTGTATGTTCTACGTGGTCGGGGTGTGACATACTTCTAAGTTATGTAAAGGATATTTAGGGTATGTTTGGCTTACGTCACAGTTCCGGAGTGTACGTCGTGTTAAACTGATTGCGTTTAGGCACCAGTTTGCGTATAACCTTCCAGAAAGTGAATTAAAGCTCCAAATCGGAATCGAATCAAATCGTAAAATCATCAAACACAATTACACACATAATAACACCAAAGCACATTGTTTTATTGATAATCAACATTGTTTTACATTATATGATGATTACAGAACACAGTTGTCACACCTAGCTTTTATTTTATAAAAAAAATTCAAATTTCCTTTTATAAATTTAAGTCTTGTTTTATTTTATAACCTTTCATAAAATATAACATCTTATGTTTACAAGACTTATAAAACCATATATTTTAAAATGTTATTTAACCCATTAAATAACAAAATAAGATATTCTCTCAAAATAAATTATCCATATAATTTATTAGTTTGTCAAGTGCAATTATTTAGAAAACCGATTTCTAAATATTCTAAGTGTTAATATTTATTTGTTTGATCATATCACAAATAAATATTTTAAGTGTTTGTCTAGCTTGTATTTGCGTAAGACTCGACTTGGATCATAACGTACTAGCCACATCAATTTAATATGTGTCTTGGGCATACAGAGTCCAACATGAACTTGATTATTTTGAAAGTTTGCGGTTTGTTCGAGACGGTTTGAGAACGTACTAAACAACAAAGCCTCGTCAAGTCCCAAGTCGTCCGATCGAACAGGAATCACCCAAATCCGATCAGTTTACTGGTTCGTGACGGTTGTTCTTGTTTTACCCGAAATCGGTTGTCTCCTTGATAGTAACTGTGACACCCCAGGAAAACCAGGAAACCAACGCAACATAACTAGCTTCCTCAGTAACCACGAGCTAAATTTCGGGATGAAATTTTCTTAACAGGGGGAGAATGTGACAACCCTCATAATTCCATGTATCCGTATGATTTATTAATGATAATTAAAGTGCTTGATGACGGTGCTGAATCACTTAACTGATTTCTGATTACTGTGTTATACTTACATGTGCTTATTAACATACTAGTAGTGTACAGAAAAGTTACTAAATAGTCCGGTATGTTTTCCTGAGTGTTGAGAATTAAAAGTGTTACAAAAAAAAATATATATATATATATAGGACACTTTACGGATTAATTAAGCAGTTTAACAGAACAGTATCAAACCGAACAACCGGACATTACCCGAAACACTAAATTATTGTTAAAAACATTTTTTTTTATTTTTCTGAGCTAGTCTTGGTCCCCGAACGCTTAAACACACTACATGATACATGTAACACACTAAACATTAGATTTTTACATCTAACACCCCACTAATTACCACTTACCAAATAATTTCATTTAACCCCCCCACCCCCCCTTTTTATAACCGACCCATGGAGGGGCCCCACTCCAAAATCTTCTAATCTTCTAAAATCCTTCCAAAGATCCTAAATGATCTTGATTTGATATGAGCTAGATTGTGTATGTACTCTTGTAGACACATGGACCAAAGGGTATTAGTGAAGATGGAATATAAGATAAACTAGAGGTTCATCATTCTCGTAACCACACCACTCCTTTCTCCTCCTCTATTCTCGGCTACCCCCTCATCACCACACCACCACCATTTTCTTGCAAGCTCCATCCATTCCAAGAGTACTTCAAGGTGCTACAAAGTGCACAACGAAGCTCGGTGTGTTCGGAAGTTGAAGGACCACTCTCATCTTCTTTTATCCACCACATTTCTTCACTTGAACTTCCCTAGTCTTGAACTAGTGGTAAGAACTTAGATCTATTCATTTTTCATGTTATTTAGAGTGGTTAATAGTTATTTTTTGATGAGAATCCATGAACACTAAAGGATCATAAACGAAGTTTTGAACATAGAGCTAACCTAATGATGAAATGTTGTTGAAATGTGATGAAGTGATGTTAATATGAAGTTGTTTTGATTCTTGTTGATTACCTGATGATTTGCTTGTTAATATTGATGTTTTATGTCATTGTGATCACTAAACACGTTAACGGAATCAACCGAACACGAGTTAGAAAGCTAAAAGCTGAAAACAGCTTCTGTCCAAGCTTTTACAGCCAAATTCAGTTGGCTGTAAACAGGTCAATATTTAACAAAAACCTGATTTTCTTCAGTCTACAACGTGTCATTATGAAATACGGTTCTAATGGCACTGGAATCATAATTTTTGGACTTCGTTTACTATTTTTAAAGGGTGGTTTTGTAACAGCAGCTAAAGCTGCATTTTTACTGCTGAAAATATGCGTTCTGTTTTCCGTCATAACTTGAATTTTGTGTGGAGTTAGCTTATCAAATTTGTACTGTAGATGACTACCGATGTATTTGTAATTCTCCCACTGGAATTTTGTAAATCGGACTCTCGATGAATTTTAAATAAATTATTCCGTGGACTGCAGTCAGAAAAAGATGAATCTGATTGCAGTCCGGAAAATGAATTTTTACAAAATATTGGTAATGAATTGGATCCCGAAGTTTTTATACAATAATATTTCGATCGTTTAAGATATTCTGTAAAAATTTGGGAATTTTTGGAATAATTTAACTATTTTATTAAAATGCCCGAAATCAGCCCAGTTTTGGATATTTAAGTTGAAATGACATAAGTAGTATTTTGCGTGTCTAAATGTCGAGTATGTTACCTGAGAATAATCTAACATGTTATATGTCAATAAAAGTGTTATGTGCAATGTCGTATGTTTGCTTATGAATGGGAATAGATGGGAAGTTTATATGGGCATGAGCCGTTAAAGTGATGCATGTTATGTGGTGGATACATGTAGGAACTCTGTGCTCTATTTGAAACCACTAAATGACTAACTGGTAATCATATTAGGACGTGATTGACCGACCTTGACTGTTAACTATTTATGAGAGCCTAACCGAGCAAACCGAGGTGAGTTCACACTTTTCTACAAAGCATGGTAATTCCCGGTGGGAATGGGAATGGGTTCAGGAATAGGGATTCCTCGTCCTTGGGACGTGTTCAGGAATGAGAATCCCTCATCCTGTTGGGACGGAATTAGACTTACTGGACTAGAAATCTATCAGCGAAGTCCCTCCCTTTTATATCGACTTATTCGCCGAGGCTATGGCGAGCGGGTCATTAGTTAATAGCGCTATTTGGTTTAACAAACCTCACACCGTGCCAGTTGGACGGGTGTGTACTAATGGACTATGGCACGTCGGTAATGACAGACACTGACGCTAGGGCACAATTAATTTTCGTTAGTAGTCGATATAATAAACGAGTCTGGTAGTTTAAATAATGGGGTAGCCCCCACGGCCGGAGTGCCGGGCTGGATAGCCAGGGAAGGTGGACATGGGATGGTTAACTAATATACATTTTCGAACTATGGGGTAACTCCCACGGCTGGATAGCTGATTAAGGTTAAACTACGTTTTTTAGAAACAACTCTAAAATGGACAACCAACCGTGAACTCACTCAACTTTGTTGTTGACTCGATTGTTACATGCTTTACAGGACGTTAGATGCTATGGAGCTTGCACAAAGAGGAGGTCATTGTGGGATGCGGATTGTTATGTCCCGTACTTAATAATTAAACTTTATAAACTTATGGAACTTATGTTTTGGGTCTTTAAACTTATGAACTACGAACTTATGTTTTGGATTAACGTCTTATGCTTCCGCTGTTTAAATTGAACTTGGTTAACTTCCTTTTGGTCACCAATTGTATTGTGGTTAGTTTTATTTACTTAAATACGTTGTTCAATATGATTGGTGGCTCGATCCTGGTCATGTCACGCCTCCAAGCGGTGATACTCCGCATGGTGGATTTTGGGGGTGTGACAGATTGGTATCAGGGCCATTGGTTATAGTAAACTTGGTTTTAAAAAGGGAAAATCTTTTTTGACAAAACCAGACTATAACCTGTTCAGCGCTCAACGATCCACAACGACGCTTCGCTCCACGTGCAAGGCTCAACACACTAGGTGGTATGATTTAAGTTTATATTCCTTACTTGCTAGATTACTTTTCTCTCGTGTGGTGTTTATTGTGTGTTTATTTAGGGTAGTAGCATGCTGTCTATTAGCCCTACTGCGTTCTTTATGACACGCAATTGTTTACTTGAAATTTGACATGTGGTGGTCAAATTCTTTCTGACTTCTCGTCACCCCGCTACGACAACTGTTTATGCATTCTATCTATTTACACGCTTAACTCGACATGACGTCACCATCTGACCCTCCGTACATTCGGATTGCACGTCAATGTTCACAAAGACCAGACCTGGCTCAAACGAACTCGGGATTAGGAGAACTATATCCATGCACCTCTGTTGACGAACCTTATCATCTCCACCGGTCATCGTCACAAGAAACGAAGCAGTCATAGTTATACGCGTTCGTCGTTTTGCAACTCGAAACCCTACCAACCAAATTTTGTTTTAGACAAGTGATATACTTCCGTGACGCAACGAACTTCCCTTTCGTGCCATGCCGCCATACACGACTACTGAAATTGCTTCTAGACAACAGATTAGTTGGTTGAATTCTTCGGTTATTGTTGGACTCCTGTTTTCCCTAAATTCTTCGTATGAACCTCACCAATCCCCTGTTTCTTCGGTTATTGTTGGACTCCTGTTTTCCCTAATTTCCACCGATCACAAGATTACCCCCCCCCCCCCCCCCATTACCTTGTTGGGTGGTTAATGCTTCTTCTACTTGATTTACTCCTTCGTAAACCCAACCTTGCGAATAGATGACCTTACTGATGGGATAGTCTTTAGGATGTTCTAGGACGGAGATATGGATCACTCAACCTACACGCGAACACGATAATCTATACGCTTACCTGACCCACCTTACACTACAAGAAATCGTATTATTCCATGATAGTCTTCTTAAATACGCGGAATCTTTACACTAGCTTTTGTACAGACACATGATTGTTGATTTATGTTATGTCTAATTTCTACCATTTGCTTAGACCAAACAGTCATTCTCTTACCACAGTGACATTTCGTTCTCGCTTCTCCATGCAAAAGATACTAAAACGAACACCCTCTAGCATATAGAGTTTGGAAGGCTCAACTCCCGATCCTTGGTGATCACTCCTTGAAACCTTGATGGGGATGCAAGGAACGATCCCAACGTGGTGATGGGTAAGTTTCTTCTGGATGATTTTTTTGTTACTGTTTTATTTGATTTGGGTGCCGATACTAGCTACGTGTCCTTAAAAGTTAGTCAGATGCTTAAGCGTACTCCAACACTTTTGAACACCAAGCACATCGTAGAGTTAGGAAATGGTAAAAGTTTAGAGGCTACACATGTAGTTAAGGGTTGCAAGCTTGTCCTTGCCGATCAGACCTTTTCTATCGACCTCATTCCTATCGTTCTGGGTAGTTTTGACGTTGTCATTGGGATGGATTGGTTATCTCAACACCAAGCGGAGATTATTTGCAAGGAGAAAATCGTCCGTATCCCTCGTTCTGGTAAAGAACCCCTCGTGATTCATGGCGACAAGAGTGGTGCTGTCGTAGGCATTATCTCTTTCCTTAAGGCCCAGAAGTGTTTGCGAAAGGGCCACACTGCCATTCTAGCACTCGTTACAGACACATCAACGGAAGAGAAGAGAATTGAAGACATTCCTATTGTGCGCGATTTTCCTGAGGTATTTCCTGAGGAATTACCTGGTCTTCCACCTCATCGACAAGTCGAGTTTCAAATCGAGCTAGCTCCTGGAGAAGCGCCCATAGGTCGAGCACCTTATCGACTAGCTCTGTCAGAACTTGAAGAACTGTCCACGCAATTATGATAACTCTTGGAAAAGGGTTTTATACATCCTAGCTCTTCGCCCTGGGGAGCTCTAGTCTTGTTTGTGAAGAAGAAGAAAGACGGTACCTTCAGAATGTGTATTGACTACCGCGGACTCAACAAGGTGACCGTGAAGAATCGTTATCCTCTCCCACGCATTTATGACTTATCCGACCAGTTGCAAGGGTCGAGCTATTACCCTAAGATTGATTTGAGATCGGGATACCATCTGCTGAGAGTCCGAGAGGAAGACGTCTCCAAAATAGCATTCAGAACTCGCTACGGCCATTACGAGTTTCTGGTTATGTGTGACACCCCAGGAAAACCAGTAAACCACGCAAACTTAACTAGCTTCCTCAGTAACCGCATGCTAAATTTCGGGATGAAATTTCTTTCAAGTTGGGGATAATGTGACTACCCGATTTTCCAAGGTTTCTCCCTCTTGCATTACTTGCTACATACTGTCTTTTATGGCCCCATGCAGTGAAACTGTGCACTGTGATTTGTTTTTAAGTGGTTATGTTGACTTTTGTTAGTAATATCTCATAAATAAAAGTTGTAAATTATTATTATTATTATTATTATTATTATTTCGACCTTGTGAAGAAAGTTGGAGCATTGGGCCGAAAACACTCACATCCGAAAACACCCACTCAACGAAAACACCTATCTCCTCGACGAAATCAGTGTTTTCGTCAGGATTGGGCTTCGGCCCAAGGATGTTCGGCTGGCCCAATGGTGTTTACGATATAACTTGTGGAATCGGTTACATTAGGGCAGTTTTAGAACCCTAGACCTTTCTACTCTCCCCTTGCAAACTCGACGGCAACTTTGGGTTCCCCGAAATCCTTTGGATCATCGAGTATTGTTTCATGCATCGCGGTTAGTGTTAATCTTTATTCGATTATATGATTGAAAACACTTTTGACTATTGTTTAGCATTATGGAGTAACTGTTAGCATGTGATGATTATGAATGTGTATAAGAAGTGATTGTATTCTTTCATGAATCTGCTGATGTTGTGTTTGTGTATCTTGTGTTGATCATAGATCCTTGCTGAGATATTATCGATATGTGGTTGTTAACTGAATAAAAAGATGGCTAGGATTGTATGAACCATGTCAATGATTTCAACCGTAGAAACATTAGGGTATGTTGATGATAGCTAGTTGATGATAACTAATGCTATTGAAACTGCCATAGATGATCATACTTGGTGTGTGAATTGATTAATGATGCGACCATGTAATGGTTAGAAGATGCGTTAGGGTTTTGGACTACGTAACTGCTGTTGATGATGTTGTCCCAGACGAAAACACAGCAACCAGACGAAAACACAAGGTGTTTTCGTCAAGCCTTGAGTCCGATGAAAACCCTTGGGTTTTCGTCAAAGGTGAATTCGTCAATAACCGATTTCGTCTGTTGTGATTTCGTCTAAGATTTTAATAAAGTAACCTTGTTATGTTAAATCTGTTAACCCTGTTAAGTTTGTTAACGCTGTTAAACATGTCAACTATGTTAAGTATGTTAACTAGGTTATGTTAACTATGCTAAGTATGCCAACTCGGTCAAGCATGTTAACTCTGTTAACACAGTTAAGCTTATCATGTCTGTAAATTGATAATTCATGTTAGATTAGACTGAGAACCCAATTACGTGAAGCATGAGTTGTGTGAAATTGAATAACTGTTTACGTGTTACTTGATGTTAACTATCCGGTACACTTTGTGATATAGATTACGTGTGAATCTTTACGAACTTAAACTGATTGTGTATATGTGCATAACTATAATACTTAATTGATTACTTGTGAGAAAATAGTTTAGCATACCGAGCAAACCAAGGTGAGTTCACACTCCTAAGGCATGGGATTCCCGGTGGGTTGGGAATGGGATTGAATAACTACTCGTACTATCATTACTATTAAACTGCTTTTCACTGTCCTCGGGTTGGAAAGGGCATGTACGTAAAACCTACGTACACTCATACTTATGACTGTCCTCGGATTGAAGGGCACGTACGTAAAACCTACGTACATTCATACTTGCTACGGTCCTTGGATTAAGAAGGGCACGTACGGATACGACTAGTCTAGTAACATACAACATGGGAAGCCCCCACTAATCATCGCAAACATGTTTGGGAAACCGCGATACGGATTAATACGATACACATGGGAAGCCCCCACTAATCATCGCAAACATGTTTGCGACTTATCTTGGAACTTCTATAACTAAACAGATTAATACAGTACATGGTTTACGAAATAAACCTATGATTTACGAACACTATAACTAAACAACCAACTGTGAACTCGCTCAATTTTGTTGTTGACTCGTTGTTACATGCCTTGCAGGTCGTTAGGTATCTATGGAGCTTGCATCGGAGTGGGAAGAGTCGTTGTGGGACATGGACAGCTGTGTGCCATGCTAAACATTTGAAACGTTTAAACTCATGACTTGGTTTTAAACATTATGCTTCCGCTTGCAACTTAAACTATGTTTTGTTTAGACCCCAATTCTATTGTGTTGGATTTTTATATACTACTTACATGCTTGTTCAATATGATTGGTGGCTTGATCCTGGTCAGTTACGCCTCCAAGCGGTGATACTCCGCATATGGATTTTGGGGGTGTGACAGTTTGGTATCAAAGCCATTGGTTATAGTGAACTTGGTTTTAATAAGGAGAAAAAGTTTTTGTTAAAACCAGACTATAACCTGTACAGTGCTCAACGATCCACAACGACGCTTCGCTCCACGTGCAAGACTCAACACTATAGGTGGTATGATTTATGTTTACATTGCCTACCTGCTAATTACATAGAACTTTACTCATGGTATGCTTAGATAAACGTAACAACTATTGATTGAAAACACATGTGTGCTTACTCTCTTCTGTCATCGCACTTTCGCGAACCTCTCTCACTCATGTTTTCCTTTGATATGAAGATCATGAGTGGACGCGTTAACCTAATTCAAGCCCAGTTGGCGGCTTTGGTCACTGAACAAGTTACTGCAGCGCTCGCAGGTGCCCAGGCAGGAGGTATAACCTGCCATCACAACTTACTCTAGGATCTTTAGATCCTACTCTCGTAAACCGACACTTGTGCTTAATTTTGTTTTACACACACGACAGGTCAACACGCTCAGCCTCCTGTGTGTACTTTCAAAACCTTTATGGATTGCCGACCTACTACTTTCAACGGCACTGAAGGAGCTGTAGGCCTCCTCCACTGGTTCGAGAAGCTCGAGTCGGTCTTCGAAATGTGTGAATGCCCTGAGGCCCGTAGGGTGAAGTATGCTACTGGTACTCTCGAGGGCATAGCGCTCGCGTGGTGGAACGTGCAAGTTCAAATGTTAGGGTTGGCAGCTGCTAACGCCACCCCATGGAACGACTTCAAGGAAGTGATCAAGCGAGAGTACTGTAATCGTGATGACATCCACAAGTTGGAAGTGGAGTTCTTTAACCTAAAAATGACGGGGTCAGAGATAGAGGCGTATACGAAGTGATCCAATGAACTGGCTGTGTTATGTCCAACTATGGTGGATCCTCCCATCAAACGCATCGAGCTGTACCTCAAAGGCTTAGTACCAGAAATTCAAAGCCATGTGACAGCTGCTAACCTTGCTACTATCCAGGATGTTACTCGTCTTGCTCATCGTCTCACAGACCAGGCAGTGGAACAGAACAGGCTACCTAAGCGTATAGGTGCTACTGCTACTACTACTTCTGCTACTCCCAGTGACAACAAGCGAAAATGGGATGGAGCCTCCAGCAAGGGTTCAACTACAGTTCAGTCCCAGGCATAGCAGCGAAAGATCGATGACTACCAGAGTCCTGGTCAGCAATATTCTGGTAGTCAAAGGCAGGGTGGATATCGAGGAAACCTCCCGAAGTGCAACCAATGCAACAGACACCACAATGGTCAGTGCAACAAGGGTCGTTGTCAGAGGTGTCTCAAGGTGGGTCATGAAGCTAAGGATTGTAGGAGCTCACGACCTGCGAATCGGAACCATCAACAACAACCACCAGCTCCACAGAACCAACAGCAGCAACAGCGAGGCAACCGGGGATGCTTTCAGTGTGGTGCTAAAGGCCACTTCAAGCGGAACCGCCCTCAGTTAAACCATAATCAGAACAAAAACAACAATAATCAGGGCAATGGGAATAACAATGGGGGAAACAACGATGTCAATGGTGCCAGGGGTCGAGCGTTCGTGATTGGTCAGGGTGACGCAAGGAATGATCCTAACGTGGTGATGGGTAAGTTTCTTCTCGACGATTTTTATGTTACTGTTTTATTTGATTCGGGTGCCGATACCAGTTATGTGTCTCTAAAAGTTAGTCAAATGCTTAAACGCACACCAACTCCCTTAAACACCAAACACGTCGTAGAGTTAGCAAATGGTAAAAGTTTAGAGGCCACTCACATAGTCAAGGGTTGTAACCTCGTCTTAGCTGGTCAGACATTCTCCATCAACCTTATTCCTATAGTCTTGGGTAGTTTCGATATCGTCATTGGGATGGATTGGTTATCCCAACAGCAAGCAGAGATCCTTTGCACAGAGAAGATTGTTCGTATTCCCCGTTCTGGCAAAGAATCTCTCGAAATTCAAGGCGACAAGAGTGGTGCTGTAGTGGGCATCATCTCCTTCCTTAAGGCCCAGAAGTGTTTGCGAAAGGGCCACACCGCTATCTTAGCACTTGTTACTGACACATCAACGAGAAAGAAGAGAGTAGAGGATATTCCAGTAGTACGCGACTTTCCTCAAGTGTTTCCTGAAGATTTACCTGGGCTACCGCCTCATCGCCAGGTCGAATTCTAAATCGAGCTAGCTCCTAGAGCAGCGCCCGTAGCTCGTGCACCGTACCGCTTAGCTCCATCAGAATTGGAAGAACTATTTACACAACTACAAGAGCTCTTGGACAAGGGTTTCATACGTCCTAGCTCTTCTCCCTGGGGAGAACCAGTATTATTCGTAAAGAAGAAAGACGGTACCTTCAGAATGTGTATCGATTACCGTGTACTCAACAAGGTGACTGTAAAGAATCGCTATCGACTTCCACGCATTGATGACTTATTCGACCAGCTGCAAGGGTCGAGCTACTACTCCAAGATCGATCTTAGTTCGGGTTACCATCAACTGAGAGTCCGGGACGAGGACGTCTCTAAAACAGCATTCAGAACTCGCTATGGCCACTACGAGTTTCTGGTCATGCCATTCGGGTTAACAAATGCACCTGCAGTTTTCATGGATCTTATGAACAGAGTGTGCAAGCCTTACTTGGATAAGTTCGTGATTGTATTCATCGACGACATTTTGATCTACTCCAGGAGTCAGGAGGCACACGAGTAGCATTTGCGACTTATCTTGGAACTTCTACGTACAGAGCAACTCTATGCAAAGTTCTCGAAATGTGACTTCTGGCTTCGTGAAGTCCATTTCCTAGGCCACGTGGTAAACAAGGATGGGATTCATGTTGATCCATCCAAGGTAGACTCGATTAAGAACTGGCCTGCACCCTGTACACCAACAGAAATCCGCCAATTCTTGGGTTTGGCGGGCTACTATAGAAGGTTCATCAAAGACTTCTCAAAAATTGCACAACCACTTACGCTACTAACTAAAAAGGGTGTCACCTATCGTTGGGGTGATGCTCAAGAATCAGCATTCCAACATCTGAAGAATAGACTTTGTAGCGCACCTATTCTCTCATTGCCTGAAGGCACAAACGATTTTGTGGTTTATTGTGACGCATCAATTCAGGGTCTGGGTTGTGTATTGATGCAACGGGATAAGGTCATTGCTTACGCCTCACGCCAACTTAAGATTCACGAAAGGAATTACACCACACATGATTTGGAGCTGGGAGCTGTTGTTTTCGCATTCAAGAGATGGAGACGTTACCTGTACGGTACCAAATGCACCATCTACACTGATGACAGGAGTCTCGAGCATATCTTCAAACAGAAGGAGTTGAACATGCGACAACGTCGATGGGTCGAGCTATTGAATGATTACGAATGTGCCATCAAGTACCATCCGGGCAAAGCCAATGTTGTGGCCGACGCCCTAAGTCGGAAGGATACTACACCTAGACGCGTACGTGCTTTACAACTCACTATCCAATCTAGTCTTCTTGCACAGATACGAGATGCTCAGATAGAAGCATTGAAACCAGAAAACGTCAGGGCTGAAGCGCTACGCGGCTCAAGGAAACGGTTAGAACAAAAGGAAGACGGCGCCTGCTACGTAACAGGATGCATCTGGGTCCCACACTATGGAAACTTACGCGAGCTTGTGATGGATGAAGTGTTAGGAAACTTTATTTGTAAGTATTGAAGAAAAACACAATCAACTGGATCTATGAAGAGATCACAGTCCTGAAGATCACGAACTAGAAAAAGAAGATCAGATGGGACAACCGGAATACATAGCATCTACTTCAAAGAATCACAAGTTGATCAAGAGCTGAATTGGATTATCAGAATAGGTCATTTCTGATGGATCTGATGATATTTTTGATGAAATATCATCAGTATATGACGATTCTGATCATCAAGGATTTTCTGATGATTTGTTCATCAGAATTTCTGATGAACTGGTTTATCAGAATTTCTGATGAAATAACCCACTTGTTTGAAATTGGCTCTGTCCTGCCACACTTACCGAAGCAAGTTGACATTTAATGATATCATGATGAAAAAGGCAACTTGAACGTTGGAAACAATGAATATGTCAATTGGCTACTTTTTGCAGGAATTATTGTATGAATAAACTATTGTTTATTCATACACCAAGCCGTCTATAAATAGAAGGCTAAACCAGGAGAAGCAAAGTGAGTTTAAAGCTTAGCATTCACACATACATCTAAACTCCATTGCTCTCTCCCCCACAGAATTCAAGATTCGTTTGTATTAGATAATAATCTTACAATCACCTTGTAAACCATTTTGTTTCAAAGTGATATAAACTTGATAATTTTGTAGGTCTTGTTTCTTGAAAGTCTGATTTCCATTTCCGCACATCTTTTTCACATCTACTGAAATCACTTGCCATATTACGTGAAAAGAAGTTGTTTTGAGCCTGAACTGGGCCTAACAATTGGTATCAGAGCAGATTGAATAAACTATTTTCAAACGATCAATCGCTCATCTTCTTTTCTCTAAATATGGCCAGCTTTCAATCCTGGAATAATGCTTTTAACATTGGTTCTATGTCTAAACCTCCGACTCTGGTCAGAGAGGAATACCCCCAGTGGAAAATCAGGATGGTCAATTTCCTTAATGGTCATGACCGAGCTCTGTTTCAATCCATTGAAAGGGGTCCACATACACCAATGACTGATATACCTGCTATTCCAGCAACTGACCAATCACCAGCAATCCCTGCCTTCTGCGCTCCCAAAAGTGAAATAAACTGGAGTGCGGAAGACAAGGACCTGGTGGCTGGTGATGAAAGGGCAAAGTCACTTTTATTTATGGCCATCCCCAATGACATATTTTCACAAGTTGATGCATGTGCATCAGCTAAGGAAATATGGGATCAGTTGGAAAATCTTTGTGAATGAGGAGAAAGGATGAGAAGAAACAAGAGAACAAATAATGTCTCATCTTATGAAAGGTTTAAAAGTTTGCCAAATGAAAGGTTAAATGATACATATCAAAGATTTACAAAACTTTTAAATGAGCTAAAGAAATTTGGTATAACAAAATCAAATGATGAAAGAAACATAAAATTTCTTGATGCCCTTCCTAGAGAATGGAGAAGTCTAACCATGACTTTATCATCAACCTTAGAACTAGGAAACATGAGTCTTCATGACTTATACAGCATCTTGATCCCCAGAGAGGAAGAAATATTTGAAGAAACCATTCAAAGAGGGGGATCTTTAGCTCTAATCTCAAACTCACAAAGATCAACAACAACAAATGATCCACAACCATCAAACAGTTAAAATCTTGAAACTTCTGATGCATCATCAGACTTTTCAGCTTTTGCTGAAGCAATAGCACTGCTCACCAAAACATTTGAGCAGAGGTTGAGGGGAAGTAACCAGAGATACCAGAGGAGTGACAAAGGAAGGAAGGATGGAAGATCTAAAGAAGAGTTTAGATCTAAGGATAAAGGGAAGGCTGAAGTTGTGTGTTACAAGTGCAAGCAAAGAGGTCATTATGCATCAGAATGCAAGACCAAAGAGCTGAAGGATGTTGCCTATTATGAGAAAAAGCTTGAAGAAGCCAAGAAGCAGCAACAAGTAAGCTTAATTGCTGGAATAGATACATGGTTATCTGATGATTCTTCTGATGATGAAGAAGAAGAATTGGCAAATTTTTGCCTCATGGCACTCTCTGAAGGACTACCAGAAACTTCAGAATAAAAGGTAAATTTAGACAATCTTGATCTTGAACACAAACTAAACAAGCTCATGTCAAATTTTCTAAATCTGCAAGAAAAACATCAATCAGATATTAGAAAATCTGATGAGTTGCAAAGGACTTTGAATAAAATCATTCTTGAAAACCAACATCTTATAGAGGACAGTTTAGATCAAAGAGCAAAAATTGAGTTTTACGAAAATGAAAGAAAAGATCTTTACAAGAAAATCAATGACAAAGAAATCAACGTAAGAGGTTTTCAACATGCTAAAGAATCCATAAATTTTATTGAGTCCACACCAAAGAACAAAGGAGAGGGTTTAGGCTATACAAGTACTACAAGCTCAAATAGAAATAAACCCACTATCTTTGTAAAAGCAACTCATCAGATTTCTGATAATTTAGTATCAGAATCTGAATCTTACAAATCAATCTGTTCTGAATATTCTTTTGACAAACCAAACTTCAAAACAAACAAGAGTGAATGCAGTCAAGAATCTGTAAAAACTCCAGAAGCAGTTCACTCATCTTTTCAAAATTATCCAATCATTCCATCCCAAGAGGAACTATCAGAAAATTCTGATAACTCTTGTATGTGTGTTGACATACTAAAGCTTGTCCAACATCATCTTCAAAAGAAAAATGTAAAATCTGTTAATGGCTCAGCATATAATAGAGTTTCTGATGCAAAACCAAGAAGAAATAAAAATAAAATGTTTCAAATTTCATCAGAAACAGTACCCAAGCATGCCTGGGTACCAAAAACCCTCTAATCATTTCATTTCAGGACAATCATGTGCAGCAGATCTGGTACTACGACTCAGGAAGCTCCAACCACATGACTGGGGACAGGAGCTTACTCAGCAACTTTGTTTCAAAGCTGGGTAGAATGGTAAATTTTGGAAATGGAGTAAAATGGAGGATCATGGGATATGGTTGCATAAAATATGGATGTTTGACCATAGAGAAAGTAGCCTATGTTGAAGGCTTAAAGTATAATTTGCTGAGTTGTGGTCAATTCTGTGACAAAGGTTTTCAGGTAACCTTTTTGCCAGAAAAATGCTTGTTAATAGGTATAGATGATAACAAAATTTATTTAAGTGGGAAAAGGATAAGAAAATCAATCTACTATTTTGACTTCAAAGAAGAAAGTGAACATCCAAAACTATGTTTATTTTCAAAACATAACAAAGGTAGTAGTTGGTTATGGCACAAAAGGCTTGCTCATTTATATTTCAAAAACCTAAGCATATTAGCAAGCAAAGGTCTGGTAAAAGGAATACCTTTGATATCCTCAAAGAAGGATAAAATTTGTGAAGCATGTGAAATGGGAAAATCCAAAAGAAGCTCACACAAATCAATTTCTGAGTCTTCTATTTCACAAAATTTGGAACTTTTACACATGGATTTGTGTGGACCCATAAGTACAGAAAGTTTTTCTGGAAAGAAATACATACTAGTAATAGTGGATGACTTCTCCAGGTACACATGGGTAGAATTTTTTAGAAAGAAGAGTGAAACTCCTGATCTGATCATTAATTTTATTAAGAAAATTGAAAATCTGTTAAAACTAACAGTGAGAAGGATCAGATCAGACAATGGAACAGAATTTAAAAATGCAAAAATTGAGAATTTCTTAGTAAGTAAAGGAATTTCTCATGATTTTTCTGCTCCAAGAACACCCCAACAAAATGGTGTGGTTGAAAGAAAGAATAGGACCTTGGTAGAAGCTGCCAGAACCATGCTTGCTTATGCTAAATTGCCCACTCACTTTTCGGCAGAAGCTATAGCAAATGCATGTTTTACACAAAACAGATCCATAATCAACAAAAGGCACAACAAAACACCTTACAACATTATAAATGGAAGAATACCAAGTATAAAATTTTTGCATACATTTGGTTGTAGATGTTTTGTTTTTAATGATTTTGAAAGCCTTGAAAAATTTGACAGAAAAGCAGATAAAGGAATTTTTCTTGGTTACTCTTTGTCCTCAAAAGCATACAGAGTTTTTATTCTCAATACCAGGACCATCAGAGAAAGTTTGTATGTCTCATTCGATGACTCATCAGAAACAGAGGTTTCTGATGAGTACATAAAAGAAATAAACTTTTCTGACAAACAAGAAAATTATGAACATCTCTTGGAAATATTAAATGAAGATTTCCTAGAACATGATAATGCCTACAAAAATAAATCAAAAGATTATTCATGTTCTAACCCTGCAGATCAAGTATGTAGTACATCAGAAATCCAGATTTCTGATACTTTTCAGACAAATGTAGCACCTGATCAGGGGGAAACTTCAAATCCATCAGAACCAACAACATTTCACAACAAGTTAAGATGGATCAAAGGACATGTTCATTCTGACATCATAGGCAATCCTGCAGATGGTGTCAGAACAAGATGTGCCACTGCACATGAGTGTGCATTCTCCGGGTTCTTAAGCAAGATAGAACCCAAATCTGTCAAGGAAGCTCTAAATGACCCAGACTGGATTCAAGCCATGCAAGAAGAGCTTGATCAATTTGAAAGGAGCAAGGTATGGGATCTGGTACCCAAGCCAAATGACAAATCTGTCATAGGCTCAAAATGGGTGTTCAGAAACAAACCTGATGAGAACGGCATAATCACCAGGAACAAAGCAAGATTATGCATGGTGCAAAATTGACAGGAAAAGCACATCTGGTGCCTGTCAACTTTTGGGAGAAAAATTGGTATGTTGGGCGAGCAAGAAACAAAACTGTGTTGCCACATCAACAGCAGAATCAGAATATGTAGCAGCAGCAAGTTGCTGTTCACAAGTGCTGTGGATGCAAACTCAACTGAAAGATTATGGAGTAACTCTGACAAGAATTCCAATTCTATGTGACTCAAAGAGTGCCATTGCAATAACTGAAAATCCTGTTCATCGCTCAAGAACCAAACACATAGATGTCAGATACCACTTCATAAAAGATCATGTGGAGAAAGGTAACATTGAAATGTATTTTGTTCCAACTGAAAATCAAATTGCTAATATCTTTACAAAACCTCTTGATGAAAAGAGACACAATTTTTTAATCAGCAAACTAGGCATGGTTAATCTAAATGATGAAGATTTCTCAGAAAACTCAAAAACACAAATTGAAGACCAACTTGTTGAAAATCAAAATTCTGATATTCAAAGAACAAATCAACTAGTTACTGATAAAACAATCCATCAATCTGATGGAACACAAGAAAATCTGATGAACTATCAATAAATGATAGTTTATCAGATATTCTGAAGAAATATCAGGATATCTGGTAAAAGCACCAGAAGTTCTGATATAAAATCAGAAATTATGATTGAAACATCAGGATAATCTGTAAAAATACATCCTCATGCACATTCCACATATTGTAATTACTTATTTTCGTGTATTTTTTTTTGTTTTGTTTTTTAATTTAAAAAAAATAAAAAAATTCTGATGATATATATATATCATTATGAGAAATATCTGGGGAGACACACAAAGGGTTTCGATTGGACCTTTTAAAAAGGGGTCCCACATAGAGAAAAGGTGCAAGTTGGAAACTAGTGTTTATCTGCAAAATCTTTGAAGTCTCTAAGCATCTTTAAAAGGCTATACATTAAATTAGAGATAAATCAAAGGTTTTTCAAAAATGGTTGTTTCCTTAAAGGATTAAAACATCTTAAAGGTGTCATTAATCACCCTGAACTCAAACAACCCACGACAAACACTCAAAAATCTCTGTCAATACACCCTATAAATACCTCATTCAAAAACAGAGTCTTTCATCTTCAACCTTCAAAATTCAAAACCCTAAAACCCTTTTCCAAAAACAAAACCCAAATTCTCAATGGTTGCTATCAACATCAACATACCTCAAATTAAACACTCAGTTCCTTTCGTCACTGAAGATGAATTTCATCCATTAAAGAGCAACAATGAAGCAATGAATGATAACATCGAAGAATATGATATGAAGTGTCAAATTCTCATTGAATTTCTAACAAGATGCCCGATAGCTCAAGCTCTTACAAAGACCAGAGAGGTACCACAAGAACTCATACAACAAGTTGTAAAAACTCTCAAAATCTCAAGTCAAACTGAGCTAACAGCACATGTATGGGGAAATATCTTCATTAAAATTTCACCAGAAAAGATAAGGGAATGTTTGGAGCTACCCTTACATCAGAACTTTGAAAAGTCACCAGAAAGAGAAGATATGTTTTCCCAACTTGATGCTGTAATGGGATACAAAACAAAGATTTCAACAATCAATAAATTCAAGAGAAACAAGCTACCTGCCTTCTGGCAAGTCTTAATGGAAATTCTGAACAAGTGTCTATCGTCAAAGATTGGAGGTACAGATCAGATAAATATGAACATTCTAACAATCATGTTCAGTCTAATTAATGGATTGAACATTGATTATGGAGCAGAAATATTTATTCTGATCAGGAGATCAATTCTGACCAAAGATGGTAGAATAGATTCACATCTACCCTTTCCAAGATTTCTATCTATCATAATTTCTGATGCTTTTCTGAAAAGAAACATGGCAATACCAGCATCAGAAAATATGTGGAAGACAGAAATTATGAAACCTTGGAATGCTGCAGGGTCTTGGAAGTCAGATTATGATGTACCTGCTCTGACAGAAAAAATGATGAGTATGATACCAGAAGAATCACCATACAGAGCAGAATACCTTAAAATGTTAAACAAAAAGTCAGAAAGAAAAGGAGTTTTTGAACAAGTGTCCCCTATGGAGCATGATGCACAGGAGTCAAGCACACCAAGAATGGAACAGCAGGATGAATCTGATCCTCATCTAGCTGATAAAGATATAAATATGAATCCTGTGGCTGAAGGACATCATGCTGAAGACTCACACATTGGAGAAACAGGTGCACAACAGTCTAAAATAAACATATTTTATGATTCTGATGAATCAATTCAAGGAAAACATGAAATCTTACTTACAGATACTATTTCTTCAAAACAAGATGTGAGTAAAACAAAAGACTCATTTTCTGAATCAGATTCTGAGGAGGAAAATGTACTAACAACAGGTGGAGATCAGCCTGCTGATCAAGGAAACCTGGATGAGAAAACAAAAAGTTTCTCAACAACTCATGGAGAACCTAAAAAGGTTCAAGGATATGAGGAAATCCAGAACTTGAATTTGTTTCAATTTTCTGGTGAGGATATAGGGAATTTGGATTCGTCCAATCCTTTTAACCTTAAAACAGCAGAGAATGTGTTTTCTGCTGGTGTTAGAAGAGAAACATCTGTTGTTTTTCCAATTTCCCAAGAACATCAATCTATGTCACCTAAACAATTTCAAAAAGAACCTGAAGATAAAGCTGCTACTGTGAAAACAGCAACAGAAGAAAAACTTGATCTAATACTAGAAGAAATCAGAAATCAAAAGTCAGAGATCAAGTTTTTGTCAGAAACTATCAAAGCTGTGCAGAAGCAAACTGAAGACAATACTGCAACTCTCAACAAATTGCAAAAATCATCAGAAAACAAAGAAAGCTCATCAGAAATTGAGAAAGCTATCAAGGAACTGAATGATATCAAGAAAAAGATGGTTGAGGGTGCAACTGCAGGAGAAAGCTCAAGTTCAGGGAAGCTTCTTGAAGAAATACAGTTCCTCAGAGCCAACAACAGCAGCATGACTGAGGCTTTTGAGAAACTGTTGATGGAATTAGCTGCACAAAGAAATCAAGAAAATCAAGAATTCCAGAAAATGAAGAAACAAGAGGAAACAAATACTCAAGCTCTTACTAATGTTTATCTGCTAGTTAAGAGATTGCAGTATAATGTTGCCAGACTAGCAAATATTGATCTTCATGAACTGAAAGCCCCAATTCCACTAGAAAGACAAGCAAGAAGATCAGAAACTTCTCAACAACAACCAGAAATTGTTCAACAAGATCAAACCAAACCAACGAAAACCTCAACAGCTCAAAAACAGAAGCAACCCATGGGTCCACCTCAAGATAAACAGAAGATACTCATGAATCCTCCACCAAATGTCTCAAAGCCAGACACATCAAGGATACAACCGAAAGATCATGTTCCAGTACAACTAGTTTCTACAACCATCACAGGAGAAACAGAGTTGAGCATAATAATGGATACAAAAGAAAAGAGAAGAATGGAACATGAAGTGACTTCCTCAAAAAGGCCAAGAAAATAAATGATAGAAGATTCAGAAGGGAACATCAGAGAAATGGAAGTGCTAAAAGGTGATTTACACACTATTATGTACCCTGAAGAACATCTAAATAATTACTATTGGAAAGGTCCAGAAGACAACCCAAAGAGACCACTCTCTCCAATGAGCAAAGGTATTGTTGAAAACAGAAACAATGGAGGTTGGGTAATTTTACACAAGCACATGACCAATCCAATAGTATCAATTGAAAGAATTGATACAATGACCACTGGAGGAGGCATCCTAGGCAATGAAGCACAAAACAAGTATACCTTGATCAGAAAAGACAACAGTCAACAAAAGGTTACTGATGCAGATCTGGCTGATGATATTCACCCATTGGGAATAGTCAAAATGAAGAATATCATTGATGAAATGAAAGGTAATTCAGTTATAATCAGAAGAGCCCTTGAAAGTCTCAAAAGTGCAGGAGCAAAGTTATACAAAAGGGCTGCACTGGCAGACTTTGATCTATGTATCAATTTTGAGTACAGCAACAAAGTGCTAATACCACCTCCGAACACTTCAATTCCAGCTGAAATTGCTTCTAAACTATTAAGAACTGGAGCAATCTTTGATCAACCAGAAATGAGTGTCGTCTTCAAAGATGCTAATAAAGAGAAAGCTCTGTTCAGAATCAGTGATATATGCAGGTATTCAAATCAAACTCTGAAATATATAAAAAAACTGCATGAATGAAAAACAAGAGCACCTCAAAAAGAAGGGAAAGAACAATGAAAAGCTGAGAAAAACAATTGAAGAGTTCATTGAAAATTGGATGGAAGCAAGAGGATTGTATAAAGAAATGTACAAAGAAACTCAAAAGGCAATTGACTACAAGAAAAGGCTGAAACCTGGAGACAAATACAGAAGTGGAGTGAAGATCAACTAACGATTTAATAAGATTAAATTTCCTGTTTATGAACAAAATTTTATCAATGTCTGATTTATAGTTGGTTTGACTATGTTCAATGTTTCTGAACTTAGTTGTTTTTGAATTTCTCTTTCAAAGAAAGTTGTTTATGTTTGATATAGAGGTAGTTCATTTTCTTACAATACTTAGGGGGAAACTGTTAGGAAACTTTATTTGTAAGTATTGAAGAAAAACACAATCAACTGGATCTATGAAGAGATCACAGTCCTGAAGATCACGAACTAGAAAAAGAAGATCAGATGGGACAACCGGAATACATAGCATCTACTTCAAAGAATCACAAGTTGATCAAGAGCTGATTTGGATTATCAGAAGAGGTCATTTCTGATGGATCTGATGATATTTCTGATGAAATGTCATCAGTATCTGACGATTCTGATCATCAAGGATTTTCTGATGATTTGTTCATCAGAATTTCTGATGAAGTGGTTTATCAGAATTTCTGATGAAATAACCCACTTGTCTGAAATTGGCTCTGTCCTGCCACACTTACCGAAGCAAGTTGACATTTAATGATATCATGATGAAAAAGGTAACTTGAACGTTGGAAACAATGAATATGTCAATTGGCTACTTTTTGCAGGAATTATTGTATGAATAAACTATTGTTTATTCATACACCAAGCCGTCTATAAATAGAAGGCTAAACCAGGAGAAGCAAAGTGAGTTTGAAGCTTAGCATTCACACATACATCTAAACTCCATTGCTCTCTCCCCCACAGAATTCAAGATTCGTTTGTATTAGATAATAATCTTACAATCACCTTGTAAACCATTTTGTTTCAAAGTGATATAAACTTGATAATTCTGTAGGTCTTGTTTCTTGAAAGTCTGATTTCCATTTCCGCACATCTTTTTCACATCTACTGAAATCACTTGCCATATTACCTGAAAAGAAGTTGTTTTGAGGCTGAACTTGGCCTAACATGAAGCGCACAAGTCTCGTTATTCGGTACACCCTGGTTCGGATAAAATGTACCACGATCTCAGAACTACGTATTGGTGGCCTAGCATGAAAGCTCACATAGCAACTTACGTTAGCAAATGTTTGACTTGTGCGAGAGTCAAGACCAAATACAAGAAACCATCGGGCCTACTCCAGCAACCAAAGATACCACAATGGAAATGGGAAGAAATTTCAATGGATTTTGTTACTGGCCTACCTAGATCTCAACATGGGAATGATACTATTTGGGTGATCATGGATCGACTCACAAAGTCTGCACACTTCTTGGCTATCAAGGAAACGGATAAGTTCTCCACTCTAGCAGACATCTATCTTAAGGAAGTGGTTTCGAGGCACGGGGTGCCAACCTCTATTATTTCCGATCGTGATGCACGTTTCACTTCAGAACTTTGGCAAGCGATGCACAAATCTTTTGGCTCTTGGTTAGACATGAGCACAGCTTACCATCCATAAACAGATGGGCAGTCTGAACGCACCATCCAAACTCTAGAAGACATGCTTCGGGCATGTGTAATCGATTTCGGCAACGGCTGGGAAAAACATCTCCCTCTAGTGGAGTTTTCGTATAATAACAGTTACCACACTAGCATTCAAGCCGCTCTGTTTGAGGCACTGTACGGGCGTAAGTGTCGATCACCTCTTTGCTGGGCAGAAGTTGGCGACAGCCAAATCACTGGCCCGGAACTTGTAGTTGATACTACAGAAAGGATTGCTCAGATACGACAACGAATGGCGGCAGCTCGTGACCGTCAGAAAGCCTACGCGGACAAGCGCAGGAAACCACTCGAGTTCCAAGTTGGGGATCGAGTGCTACTCAAAGTTTCACCCTGGAAGGGTGTGGTTCGCTTTGGAAAAAGGGGCAAACTTAATCCGCGATATGTCGGACCGTTCGAAATCATAGAGAAAATAGGCAAAGTGGCCTACAAACTGAACCTACCAGCAGAACTCGGTGGAGTTCACAACGTATTTCATGTGTCAAATCTGAAGAAATGTCTGTCAGATGAGACCCTCATAGTTCCTTTGAATGAGCTCACTATCGACGATTAGTTGCGATTCATAGAGGAACCAGTTGAAATCACGGACCGGGACGTTAAGGTCCTCAAGCGCACCAGAATACCTCTTGTTCGAGTTCGTTGGAACTCCCGTCGTGGCCCAGAGTTCACCTGGGAACGAGAAGACCAAATGAAACTCAAGTATCCCCAGTTGTTCGAGAACAATGTAACTACTACTGAGGCTGAAGCTACTGCGGAATTTCGGGACGAAATTCCAAATTAACGGGGGGATGATGTGACACCCCAGGAAAACCAGTAAACCACGCAAACTTAACTATCTTCCTCAGTAACCGCATGCTAAATTTCAGGATGAAATTTCTTTTAAGTTGGGGATAATGTGACAACCAGAGTTTCCAAGGTTTCACCCTCATGCATTACTTGCTACATACTGTCTTTTATGGTCCCTTGCTGTGAAACTGTGCACTGTGATTTGTTTTTAAGTGGTTATGTTGACTTTTGTTAGTAATATCTCATAAATAAAAGTTGTAAATTATTATTATTATTATTATTTCGACCTTGTGAAGAAAGTTGGAGCTTTGGGCCTAAAACACTCACATCCGAAAACACCCACTCAACGAAAACACCTATCTCCTCGATGAAATCAGTGTTTTCGTCAGGATTGGGCTTCGGCCCAAGGGTGTTCGGTTGGCCCAATGGTGTTTACGATATTACTTGTGGAATCGGTTACATTAGGGCAATTTTAGAACCCTAGACCTTTCTACTCTTCCCTTGCAAACTCAACGGCAACTTTGGGTTCCCCGAAATCCTTTGGATCATCGAGTATTGTTTCGTGCATCGCGGTTAGTGTTAATCTTTATTCGATTATATGATTGAAAAAACTTTTGACTATTGTTTAGCATTATGGAGTAACTGTTAGCATGTGATGATTATGAATTTTTATAAGAAGTGATTGTATTCTTTCATGAATCTGCTGATGTTGTGTTTGTGTATCTTGTGTTGATCATAGATCCTTGCTGAGATATTATCGATATGTGGTTGTTAACTGAATAAAAAGATGGCTAGGATTGTATGAACCATGCCAATGATTTCAACCGTAGAAACATTAGGGTATGTTGATGATAGTTAGTTGATGATAACTAATGCTATTGAAACTGCCATAGATGATCATACTTGGTGTGTGAATTGATTAATGATGCGACCATGTAATGGTTAGATGATGCGTTAGGGTCTTGGACTACGTAACTGCTGTTAATGATGTTGTCCCAGACGAAAACACAGCAACCAGACGAAAACACAAGGTGTTTTCATCAAGCCTTGAGTCCGACGAAAACCCTTGGGTTTTCGTCAAAGGTGATTTCGCCAATAACCGATTTCGTCTCTAGTGATTTTGTCTAAGATTTTAATACAGCAACCTTGTTATGTTAAATTTGTTAACCCTGTTAAGTTTGTTAACGCTGTTGAACATGTCAACTACGTTAAGTATGTTAACTAGGTTATGTTAACTATGCTAAGTATGCCAACTCGGTCAAGCATGTTAACTCTGTTAACACGGTTAAGCTTATCATGTCTGTAAATTGATAATTCATGTTAGATTAGACTGAGAACCCAATTACATGAAGCATGAGTTGTGTGAAATTCAATAATTGTTTACGTGTTACTTGATGTTAACTATCCGGTACACTTTGTGACATAGATTACGTGTGAATCTTTACGAACTTAAACTGATTGTGTATACGTGCATAACTATAGGACTTGATTGATTACTTGTGAGCACATAGTTTAGCATACCGAGTAAACCAAGGTGAGTTCACACTCCTAAGGCATGGGATTCCCGGTGGGTTGGGAATGGGATTGAATAACTACTCGTACTATCATTACTATTAAACTACTTTTCACTGTCCTCGGGTTGGAAAGGGCACGCATGTAAAACCTACGTACACTCATACTTACTACTGTCCTCGGATTGAAGGACACGTATGTAAAACCTACGTACACTCATACTTGCTACGGTCCTTGGAATAAGAAGGGCAAGTACGGATACGACTAGTCTAGTAACATACAATATGGGAAGCCCCCACTAATCATCGCAAACATGTTTGGGAAACCGCGATATGGATTAATACGATACACATGGGAAGCCCCCACTAATCATCGCAAACATGTTTGGGAAACCGCGATACAGATTAATACAGTACATGGTTTACGAAATAAACATATGATTTACGAACACTATAACTAAACAACCAACTGTGAACTCGCTCAACTTTGTTGTTGACTCGTTGTTACATGCCTTGCAGGTCGTTAGGTATCTATGAAGCTTGCATCGGAGTGGGAAGAGTCGTTGTGGGACATGGACAGCTGTGTGCCATGCTAAACATTTGAAACGTTTAAACTTATGACTTGGTTTTAAACATTATGCTTCCGCTTGCAACTTAAACTATGTTTTGTTTAGACACCAATTGTATTGTGTTGGATTTTTATATACTACTTACATGCTTTTTCAATATGATTGGTGGCTTGATCCTGGTCAGTTACGCCTCCAAGCGGTGATACTCCGCGTGTGGATTTTGGGGGTGTGACATTATGCCTTTCGGATTAACGAATGCACCTGCGGTCTTCATGGATCTCATGAACCGAGTGTGCAAGCCTGACCTGGATAAGTTTGTCATAGTGTTCATCGACGACATCCTGATCTATTCTAAGAGTCAGGAGGAACACGAGCAACATCTGAGGCTTATTCTGGAACTTCTTCGAAAAGAGCAGTTGTATGCCAAGTTTTCGAAATGTGCCTTCTGGCTTCGCGAAGTCCACTTTCTAGGCCACGTGGTAAAAAAAGGATGGGATTCATGTTGATCCATCCAAGGTTGATTCGATCAAGAACTGGCCTGCACCCCGCACACCAATAGAAATCCGCCAATTCTTGGGTTTGGCAGGGTATTACAGAAGGTTTATCACGGATTTCTCTAAGATTGCGCAACCTCTCACCTCACTGACTCAAAAAGGTGTCACCTAACGTTGGGGTGAGTCACAGGAGTCCGCATTTCGGCACTTGAAAGAAAGACTTTATAGCGCGCCTATCCTCTCATTACCTGAAGGCACTGATGATTTTGTGGTTTATTGCGATGCTTCCATCCTAGGACATGGTTGCGTGTGGATGCAACGTGACAAGGTCATTGCCTACGCTTCGCGCCAACTTAAAGTACACGAAAGGAACTACACTACGCACGACTTGGAATTGGGAGCAGTTGTTTTCGCACTGAAGATATGGAGACATTACCTGTACGGTACCAAGTGCACCATTTACACCGATCACAGGAGTCTCAAGCATATCTTCAAGTAGAAGGAATTAAACATGCGACAATGTCGATGGGTCGAGCTCTTGAACGATTATGAATGTGCGATCAAATACCATCCGGGCAAGGCCAATGTTGTGGCCAACGCCCTTAGTCGAAAGGATACCATACCTAAGCGTGTACGCACGTTACAGCTTACTATTCACTCTAGCCTTCCCGCTCAAATACGAGATGCTCAGGTTGAAGCGTTGAAAGTAGAAAACATCAGGGCTGAGTCCTTACGAGGATCGAGACAACGGCTAGAACAAAAGGAAAAGGAAGCCTACTATGTTAACGGACGCATCTGGGTTCCACTTTATGGAGACTTACGCGAGCTTGTGATGGATGAAGCACATAAGTCTCGTTATTCAGTACATCCTGGTTCGGATAAGATGTACCACGATCTCAAGACTAAGTACTGGTGGCCTAGCATGAAAGCCCACATAGCAACCTACGTCAATAAATGCTTGACTTGTGCTAGGGTCAAGGTAGAATATCAGAAACCATCGGACCTACTTCAACAACCAGAGATACCTAAATGGAAATGGGAGCAAATTTCCATGGATTTCGTTACTGGCCTACCTAGATCTCAACACAGAAACAATACCATTTGGGTGATCGTGGATCGACTGACTAAGTCTGCACATTTCCTGGCTATCAAGGAAACGGATAAGTTTTCTACCCTAGCAGACATCTACCTAAAGGAAGTAGTATCAAGGCACGGAGTGCCAACCTCCATCATCTCTGATCGAGACTCACGTTTTACATCGGAATTGTGGCAAGCTATGCACAAGTCTTTTGGTTCTCGATTAGACATGAGCACGACCTATCATCCACAGACGGATGGGCAGTCGGAACGCACCATCCAAACCCTTGAAGACATGCTTAGGGCATGTGTGATTGATTTTGGAAATGGTTGGGAAAAACACCTCCCTTTGGTGGAATTTTCATATAACAACAGTTACCATACCAGCATCCAGGCCGCTCCGTTTGAGGCATTGTACGGTCGTAAATGCCGATCAGCTCTTTGTTGGGCAGAAGTTGGTGACAGCCAAATCACAGGCCCAGAACTTGTAGTAGATACAACTGAGAGGATTGCTCAGATACGACAGCGAATGGCGGCAGCTCGTGACCGTCAGAAAAGCTATGCTGATAAGCGAAGAAAGCCACTCGAGTTCCAGGTTGGGGATCGAGTGCTACTCAAAGTCTCACCTTGGAAAGGTGTAGTTCGTTTTGGCAAACGAGGCAAACTCAATCCGCGTTATGTCAGACCATTCGAGATCATTGAGAAAATTGGCAAGGTGGCCTACAGGTTGAATCTACCTGAAGAACTCAGAGGAGTTCACAATGTTTTCCATGTGTCGAATCTGAAGAAGTGTCTGTCAGATGAGACCCTCATAGTTCCCTTAAAGGAGCTCACTATCGACGACCAGCTGCGATTCGTCGAGGAACCAGTAGAGATTACCGACCGAGACGTTAAGATTCTCAAGCGTACCAGGATACCTCTTGTTCGAGTTCATTGGGATTCCCGTCGTGGCCCAGAGTATACCTGGGAACGAGAAGACCAAATGAAACTCAAGTATCCCCAGCTGTTTAAGAAAAGTGCAACCACTACTGAGATTGAAGCTACCGCAGAATTTTGGGACGAAATTCCAAATCAACGGGGGGATGATGTGACTCCCCAGGAAAACCCTGAAACCAACGCAACATAACTAGCTTCCTCAGTAACCATGAGCTAAATTTCGGGATGAAATTTTCTTAACAGGGGGAGAATGTGACAACCCTCATAATTCCATGTATCCGTACGATTTATTAATGATAATTAAAGTGCTTGATGACGGTGCTGAATCACTTAACTACTTTCTGATTACTGTGTTATACTTACATGTGCTTATTAACATACTAGTAGTGTACAGAAAAGTTACTAAATAGTCCGGTATGTTTTCCTGAGTGTTGAGAATTAAAAGTGTTACAAAAATATATATATATAGGACTCTTTACGGATTAATTAAGCAGTTTAACGGAACAGTATCAAACCGAACAACCGGACATTACCCGAAACACTAAATTATTGTTAAAAACATTGTTTTTTTTATTTTTCTAAGCTAGTCTTGGTCCCCCGAACGCTTAAACACACTACATGATACATGTAACACACTAAACATTATATTTTTACATCTAACACCCCACTAATTACCACTTACCAAATAATTTCATTTAACCCCCCCCCCCCCCTTTTTATAACCGGCCCATGGAGGGGCCCCACTCCAAAGTCTTCTAATCTTCTAAAATCCTTCCAAAGATCCTAAATGATCTTGATTTGATATAAGCTAGATTGTGTATGTACTCTTGTAGACACATGGACCAAAGGGTATTAGTGAAGATGGAATATAAGATAAACTAGAGGTTCATCATTCTCATAACCACACCAGTGCTTTCTCCTCCTCCATTCTTGGCTGCCCCCTCATCACCACACCACCACCATTTTCTTGCAAGCTCCATCCATTCCAAGAGTACTTCAAGGTGCTACAAAGTGCACAACGAAGCTCGGTGTGTTCGGAAGTTGAAGGACCACTCTCATCTTCTTTTATCCACCACATTTCTTCACTTGAACTTCCCTAGTCTTGAACTAGTGGTAACAACTTAGATCTATCATTTTTTCATGTTATTTAGAGTGGTTAATAGTATTTTATGATGAGAATCCATGAACACTAAAGGATCATAAACGATGTTTTGAACATAGAGCTAACCTAATGATGAAATGTTGTTGAAATGTGATGAAGTGATGTTAATATGAAGTTGTTTTGATTCTTGTTGATTACCTAATGATTTTCTTGTTAATATTGATGTTTGATGTCGTTGTGATCACTAAACACGTTAACGGAATCAACCGAACAGGAGTTAGAAAGCTAAAAGCTGAAAACAACTTCTGTCCAAGCTTTTACAGCCAACTTCAGTTGGCTGTAAACAGGTCAATATTTAACAAAAACTTGATTTTCTTGAGTCTATAACGTGTCATTATGAAATACGGTTCTAATGGCACTGGAATCATAATTTTTGGACTTCGTTTACTATTTTTAAAGGGTTGTTTTGTAACAGCAGCTAAAGCTGCATTTTTACTGCTGAAAATATGCGTTCTGTTTTCCGTCATAACTTGAATTCTGTGTGGAGTTAGCTTATGAAATTTGTACTGTAGATGACCACTGATGTATTTGTAATTCTCCCACTAGAATTTCGTAAATCAGACTCTCGATGAATTTTAAATAAATGATTCCGTGGACTGCAGTCAGAAAAATATGAATCTGATTGAAGTCCGGAAAATGAATTTTTACAAAATATTGGTAATGAATTGGATCCCGGTATTTTTACACAATAATATTTGGATCGTTTAAGATATTCTGTAAAAATTTGGAAATTTTTGGAATAAGTTAACTATTTTATTAAAATACCCGAAAACAGCCCAGTTTTGGATATTTAAGTTGAAAAGACATAAGTAGTAATTTGCGTGTCTAAATGTCGAGTATGTTACCTGAGAATAATCTAACATGTTATATGTCAATAAAAGTGTTATGTGCAATGTCGTATGTTTGCTTATGAACGGGAATAGATGTGAAGTTTATATGGGCATGAGCCGTTAAAGTGATGCATGTTATGTGGTAGATACGTGTAGAAACTCTGTGCTCTATTTGAAACCACTAAATGACTAACTGGTAATCATATTAGGACGTGATTGACCGACCTTGACTGTTAGCTATTTATGAGAGCCTAACCGAGCAAACCGAGGTGAGTTCACACTTTTCTACAAAGCATGGTAATTCCCGGTGGGAATGGGAATGGGTTCAGGAATAGGGATTCCTCGTCCTTGGGACGTGTTCAGGAATGAGAATTCCTCGTCCTGTTGGGACGGAATTAGACTTACCGGACTAGATCTCTATCAGCGAAGTCCCTCCCTTTTATATCAACTTAATCGCCAAGGCTATGGCGAGCGGGTCATTAGTTAATAGCGCTATTAGGTTTAACAAACCTCACACCGTGCCAGTTGGACGGGTGTGTACTAATGGACTATGGCACGTCGGTGATGATAGACACCGACGCTAGGGCACAATTAATTTTCGTTAGTAGTCGATATAATAAACTAGTCTGGTAGTTTAAATAATGGGGTAGCCCCCACGGCCGGAGTGCCGGGCTGGATAGCCAGGGAAGGTGGACATGGGATGGTTAACTAATATACGTTTTCGAACTATGGGGTAACCCCCACGGCTGGATAGCTGATTAAGGTTAAACTACGTTTTTTGGAAACAACTCTAAAATGGATAACCAACCGTGAACTCACTCAACTTTGTTGTTGACTCGATTGTTACATGCTTTGCAGGACGTTAGATGCTATGGAGCTTGCACAAAGAGGAGGTCGTTGTGGGATGCGGATTGTTATGTCCCGTACTTAATAATTAAACTTTATAAACTTATGGAACTTATGTTTTGGGTCTTTAAACTTATGAACTACAAACTTATGTTTTGGATTAACGTCTTATGCTTCCGCTATTTAAATTGAACTTGGTTAACTTCCTTTTGGTCACCAATTGTATTGTGGTTAGTTTTATTTACTTGAATACGTTGTTCAATATGATTGGTGGCTCGATCCTGGTCATGTCATGCCTCCAAGCGGTGATACTCCGCAGGGTGGATTTTGGGGGTGTGATAGTAACCAGATCTTGAACCAACTCATCACTAAGAAAGAGTAGAAGATCAGAACGAGCTTCGGTTCTACCGGTTTTGAGTGCATTGAGTGTAAAAGAGTTGAAAGAAAGTTGGAAACCATCTTTCAATCCTTTTAACTCTGAAAATGTTTAGATCTATTGTAGGACCGGTTTTGACACCGTTCGATTGCGTAACGAACGTTCGACGTGCGGAATCCGTGAACGTGCGTGACCGAACACACAATAATGTACTAGAACCGTGAATCTATTGAAAGATATGACAAATCCGGTACAAAAATTCACGTTTACACTACTTTCTCTCTCTACACTTTCTCTCTCTAGAAAGTCTTCTCCAAGTTTTCTAAAAAATCTTAAGTCTTTTTAAAATCATGACATAACCTCCTATTTATATGGTCAAGGCAACTTAATGAAAGTTCTCATTAATTACAAGTTTGCCACCTTGCCATTTCTAACTAAATATAACATTATGCACTTGATTTCTTCCTGCTTTTCACTACGACTCGGATTGACGAAGGCGATAGACAATAAATGCATCAACAATCTCCCCCTTGGATATTGCCGTAGTCAATCTCGTAGTGAAACTCATAGCGGCTTGTCTTTCTCTCTCTCTAAGACTCGAACAAAGATGTAGTCGACAGACAACTGCACTAACAAACTCCCCCTTGGATGTTGACGGAATCTTTAGTGAGAGTCTTCAAATACTCTTGCTCGAACAGAATCCCGGTGGATCTGTCTTCAGCTTCCGTTGCTCTTTTTCTTCAGAATCTTCAGGCTCCCCCTTTCGTCAAGCTTCCGTGCTTTTGGGATCGACGCCTTGCTTTTTGTAGCAACAGAATCAGAAACCTACACATCTCAACCTCTCGTAAGAAAAAATAATTTTGACTCTAAAAGAGTTCACTCAAAATTCTCAAACATATAACACACGATAATGTGATTCAAATTAATGAATCATCTAAACATTTGAGGATTATCTTCCAACTTCTCATCATCTTAACCAAACCAATTGTTCATCTTGTTTAGCCTTTGAGATTTTGAATATCAACTTTTCAATATCAGTTGTCGAAAATATTTTTGAATTTTTCAAAAAACATAAATGCAATAACAGAAATTAAATGCAGAAATCACATATGTACAAACACTATTTTTGCGAGTTTGCGAAAGAGGATCATATCAGTTTTTGAGACACATCACAAGCATCGTTAAGCTTTTAATCGTTTTAAGTTCTAAACGATTCACGTTGATTGACGATATAATTGTCCTCTTAAGCTCAATCTAAAAACTTTCGACATGCTTACCGATACGTTAAGGTATATTAAGATAGCACTAAATTCTTATGGACCCCACGATCTCAGCATATCCCCTCATCATGCAATACACTGACTCAAGTAATGCCTTTAAACTTTTATCGACTGTGATTTGTGCGAAAACAAAGCAGAATGTTTAAACATTAACAATCAAGTCGATACTTCCGTATACGCAGAGAAAGTCCAATGTTTAAACAAAATAAGAAAATAAAAATAAGTTGAAGTTGTTTAGGCTTTAACCACCAGGTCGATACTCCCGTATACGCAGAGGTGATCCAAACCTTAAACGAAACACCAAAGAAAATAAAGCAGAACGTTTAGGCAACAACATCCAGGTCGATACTCACGTATACGCAGAGGATGTCCGATGCTTAAACAAAATAAAGAAATAAGACAAGTTTAAATCTTTGCAAAAAGAAATGCACAATCACAGTGACTTTTCAGCAAAGTTGTGAAAGTTCACAAACTTAACCAGTTTTATGTCTTTCGACAATCAGCGATTACTGAGTAGGCACACAATCAAGAAGGACAAAACTAAGTACTATGCTTTCGACCATGTTTCCCACTAGAACTAGGCTTTTTCATTTAAGTTTGTATCGTTCTCGCAAATCTACTAGTCTAGCTGAGCCTATCGTCACATCTTTAGTGAGACCGTTTATCACATTTGACATTTCATATCTTTAGCATGCTGTGATAGTCCACTGATTTACTATCATTTCCTCTTGTCTCAACAAAACTCATTTTGAATTTTTCAATGTTTAGAATTTTTCAAATTTTCAAATGTTTTTGGATTTTCTAAAATTTTACTCCCCCTAAAATGCAAACACATTTTAGGAAAATTTGAAAACAAACTGTACAAAAACTTGACAACCGATATCAAATCACTTCAAATCGCCATCCACTTGGCATAAACAATCAGAACTCCCCCTCACAACAAAACTATTTTCCCATTATGATTTCAAAACACTTAAGTTTGTTTTAATCAAAATGGTTTTTCCGAAAAAATTAGTTTGTTTACTAATCATTTGTAGATTCGGGGTCACTTCATCACATTGTTTTCTTCATACACATGACAGATTTTACAATTTCAGTTTTAATTCTCAAACATCATTTGTAGAAAATCAAGTACAACTTAACGTCCCTGATTTACCACATGTAAGGCGAAAAATCACCAGAGTGAAATTTCTCAAGAAAGATGCCGATTCCTACTCCCCAATTACCAACCTGGGAGTTCCGGCAAGTCAGGTTTTCAGTTAAAGAGATTCACCCAAGCCTGACGGTCCTTGGATGTTTTGAACATACCTTTTTGATTCATAAAATTCCTTAACTCCTTTTACCTTACCCTCAACCATTTTTCCAAAAATATTTTTTACTTTGATATTAAAAACCTTTTCAACATCAAATTCTTTCTTTTCAGAAAAAGATTGATTTGAAATTTCAACTTCGTCAACTTTTTGTTTATAATTTTCAGCTCGCAATGGTGGAAAGTTGATATCATCCATTGGCGGAACTGAATTTTCTCCTTTTTGATCAACATATGACTCTTCTGACTTTGACGAGTCAGGATCATCGCCAAAATGTACCTTCTTTGTTTTTAAAGAAACACATTCATCGCTAACCACTTCAACCTTCTTTATCTCCTCTTTCGTCCTCAGATTTGCATCTGAAGAATTCGGTTTACTTGACTTTGTTGTCAAGTGAAACGATTGATCAGCACTCTTATTTGTTGTACCCGAGGACAAAATCCTTTCGAGATACTCTCGAGCTATCTTTCTTTTCTTTCTCAGTCGGTCTTTCTGCCCTTGTGAAAGCTTCACTTTCTGTTCATTCGCTTTCGGTTCTTTGGGCTTTTCTTCGACCTTGACTGATTTCTTCATCTTTTTCTGAGATTCAGCCCTCGATCTTCCCATTGATCTCATTGGGCAATCTCTGGCAATGTGACCTTTGATTTGGCATTCATAACATCTCCTTGTCTCAAATCTCTGTCTCTGGCAGTTAACAGCAATGTGTCCTTGATAGTCGCATCTGTAACACACTCTGTTATCGTACCCATCACCATTTTCATACCAAACGCTCAGATCAAAGCACTGTTTGGCTTGGTGATACTCTTTCCTCTTCTTGATTGTTGGATTTGTCTTTTGAGCACTGTGGTCTGACCTGCACCACTTATTACCAACAATTTTTGAGTTTTCGTTTTTCAATTTTTGTACTTTTTGAATGCGATTGGATGATCGATCTGATGAGCTTTTATTTTCGTTTTGAACATTTTCCGACTTTTTAACAATTTGTTTTTGTTCTACACTCTCCTTAACAGGTTTTTGCTTTGAGCATTCACCTATTTCAGTAGATTGCAAAACAGTATTTTTGAATTTTTCTTTTAATTCTAAAAACAATTTTTGTTTTTCAATTTTTTTATTTTCATCATCAGATTTCTCATCACAATCTTCAACTTTGACATTGTCAAAGTTTGTGACATTGTCACTTATTGGAATTTCATTGATCGGTTTTGGGCATGAAATATTCACATACGCTGAAGAAATCACAAAACCTTTCAATTTATTTTCTAAATCAGCAATTTTATGCCGATAACTTTCAGCTTCTTTTTCAAGCTGAATGATTTTAGCAAGATGAGAATTTATTTCAATCTGTTTCTCAAAATTATTTTTACCAAAGATATCTCTCTCATCTTCTAAAATCTTTATTTGAATTTGAAATTCTTTTTCAATTATTACCTTTTCATTTTCTAGATTTTGTTTTTGATTTTTCAAAACATTTTCTGATTTTTTAAGATTTTCATTTTCTAATGTCAAACTCTCTAAATCCCTCAAGAGTTTGGCATTTTCTGATTTTAGATTTTCACAGTTTAAGCACTTTACAATCATCTTTACATTCTCAGCTTTCTTCTCAACCTTGATAGCTGAAATGTCTTTAACCTGCTCTTCTTCCTGAACAATTTCCTCCGATTTGAATTTTGCTTCATCAGCTGCTTCATTCTTTCGGAGTTCAAGCTCTCGCTCTTTAATCTTTTCGATGAAAAAACACAAATTCACGTCTAAGTATATCTTCTTTAAATCTGACAAATATGTTCTCCACTCATCACCCGGTAAAACATTTGCTAACTTGTTAACCCATTCCTCATTGGACATGGTTATCTTCAATCTCACCATCTCCCAATACAACTCGATATATCTTTTGATCAATTCATCAGTTGATTCTCCCTTGATACCTGTAAAATTTTCAAACTTGTTCAGTGTAAGATAAATTTTAGAATCCATGTTTTGGTATCAAAAGATTCACAATTACGAATTCTCAATCAATAATGAAATTCGGACAAACAAACGACTATTCGATTGAATATCAAAGATTAAGCAACAACTGATCGAGTGGGGATTTGCTCTTGCAAGTATCCGATATTTGGCAAACCACGTTTCACACCTCTGAGACTTCACCTTGCAAATCAAACAAATAGAACTCGTGTGAACTGAGATCTTGTTTAGATAGTGTAAGCAACAACTTTCCAAAACCGAGTGAAAACAAGACTTGCAAACTTACATGTCTGAGACTTCACTTAACCGATGATTGGGTCGAAAACAAAACTTGTAAACACAACTGATTAAATGTATGGGCGGTGCACATGGACAAAGCAAAACACTTTTACTTTACATCAAATGTGGTCGACAACAACCCTTATCAATTAATTGTTCTCCTTTTATTGTGCCTCAAAGGTTAGAAGATATACAATAGGGCCGGTTAAACCATGAATTCATAAAACTTGATTGGGTTGATTATCAACAAAGACTTGTGATTGGGCCTTTTGTGTTAGTGGGTCGGTGCATTCAAAGCCAACCAATTAACTATCCGACAACTTATAAACGATCTGAACCACCACGTGAAGATGATGACACAAAAGCGAACCCACTATTAATGAACCATATGAGCGAACCAACTCTACCACATAAGCGAACCTGTGAAATGACCATAAGAGCGGACCTCAACTTTTGTCTCAATGAGCGAACCTATTGTTGTTCACAAAAGCGGACCAGACATCTGACTATCGAGCGAACCATAACTGACAAATGATTGGACCAGAAACAGCTTAAAATGTACGTTGGAGCGGTCCAGAAGAGCGAACCCACCTTTGTAATTATGAGCGAACCATAACACTTCTCCACGAGCGGACCTGTTTGTTACCTATGAGCGGACCTGTATGGTTACCTAAAATCGAACAAATCAGTTTAGTGGGACGGTGATGTAATGGGGTGGCAACAAATAGCCAAACAAATCTTAATTTGAAACCAATGGCTGTGATTGGGCCTCAATTAGTGGATCTTGGGCGGTGCACATGAGCTTGCACATGAGCTTACCATCACATCAGGCAGACAAAAGAGCGGTGCACATGATTCTAGCAATTAACCTTGGTCACATGAGATATTATTCTTTGATTGGACTTTTATGTGTCAAGCGGTGCAATAAATGTCTCTTACAACACTTATCAATCGATTATTGGGACTTCACTCACCTGTATCAAAATATGTCCTTAAAAGCGAATCTGTCTAGTCACTCGAGCGGACCAGACATTCAAAAGTACACAAAAGCGAACTAGATAAAACACTATAAGCGGACCAGGATGTGACTTATCAGCGAACCTGATGATGTCACTATCAACGAACCTGCAAATTTAGACGCGAATCCGACCCGAAAAACCTCGATTACTCCTAAACGACTTGGAGTTTCGAGCTGAAACTTGGTAGGGTTGTAATTCACTGATGTTCGCACAATATACTAGAAATTCAGACAAATCGGACCGTGAAAACACGTTCAATTTGACGAATTTCTGTAAAAACCGTGAGAAATAGGTAGAAAATGAAGAAATCGATGAAATCGGATCAGAATTACCTCTGAAATCGCTGAAATCTGTACGAAAACGATGTGTTTGATCAAGCAATCGAGCTCCTAGCTCTGATACCACTTGTAGGACCGGTTTTGACACCGTTCGATTGCGTAACGAACGTTTGACGTGCGGAATCCGTGAACGTGCGTGACCGAACACACAATAACGTACTAGAACCGTGAATCTATTGAAAGATATGACAAATCCGGTACAAAAATTCACGTTTACACTACTTTCTCTCTCTACACTTTCTCTCTCTAGAAAGTCTTCTCCAAGTTTTCTAAAAAATCTTAAGCCTTTTTAAAATCATGACATAACCTCCTATTTATATGGTCAAGGCAACTTAATGAAAGTTCTCATTAATTACAAGTTTGCCACCTTGCCATTTCTAACTAAATATAACATTATGCACTTGATTTCTTCCTGCTTTTCACTACGACTCGGATTGACGAAGGCGATAGACAATAAATGCATCAACAATCTCCCCCTTGGATATTGCCGTAGTCAATCTCGTAGTGAAACTCATAGCGGCTTGTCTTTCTCTCTCTCTAAGACTCGAACAAAGATGTAGTCGACAGACAACTGCACTAACAAACTCCCCCTTGGATGTTGACGGAATCTTTAGTGAGAGTCTTCAAATACTCTTGCTCGAACAGAATCCCGGTGGATCTGTCTTCAGCTTCCGTTGCTCTTTATCTTCAGAATCTTCAGGCTCCCCCTTTCGTCAAGCTTCCGTGCTTTTGGGATCGACGCCTTGCTTTTTGTAGCAACAGAATCAGAAACCTACACATCTCAACCTCTCGTAAGACAAAATAATTTTGACTCTAAAAGAGTTCACAAAAAATTCTCAAACATATAACACACGATAATGTGATTCAAATTAATGAATCATCTAAACATTTGAGGATTATCTTCCAACTTCTCATCATCTTAACCAAACCAATTGTTCATCTTGTTTAGCCTTTGAGATTTTGAATATCAACTTTTCAATATCAGTTGTCGAAAATATTTTTGAATTTTTCAAAAAACATAAATGCAATAACAGAAATTAAATGCAGAAATCACATATGTACAAACACTATTTTTGCGAGTTTGCGAAAGAGGATCATATCAGTTTTTGAGACACATCACAAGCATCGTTAAGCTTTTAATCGTTTTAAGTTCTAAACGATTCACGTTGATTGACGATATAATTGTCCTCTTAAGCTCAATCTAAAAACTTTCGACATGCTTACCGATACGTTAAGGTATATTAAGATAGCACTAAATTCTTATGGACCCCACGATCTCAGCATATCCCCTCATCATGCAATACACTGACTCAAGTAATGCCTTTAAACTTTTATCGACTGTGATTTGTGCGAAAACAAAGCAGAATGTTTAAACATTAACAATCAGGTCGATACTTCCGTATACGCAGAGAAAGTCCAATGTTTAAACAAAATAAGAAAATAAAAATAAGTTGAAGTTGTTTAGGCTTTAACCACCAGGTCGATACTCCCGTATACGCAGAGGTGATCCAAACCTTAAACGAAACACCAAAGAAAATAAAGCAGAACGTTTAGGCAACAACATCCAGGTCGATACTCACGTATACGCAGAGGATGTCCGATGCTTAAACAAAATAAAGAAATAAGACAAGTTTAAATCTTTGCAAAAAGAAATGCACAATCACAGTGACTTTTCAGCAAAGTTGTGAAAGTTCACAAACTTAACCAGTTTTATGTCTTTCGACAATCAGCGATTACTGAGTAGGCACACAATCAAGAAGGACAAATCTACGTTGTTCTTGGTGGATTGAAGCCAAATCTTGAAGTTCATAAGAACTCTATGATGACATCACCCTAGAACACCTCAAATCCGTTGATTTCACGGTTAAAAATTAAGATTCAAAGGTGAAAAAGATGAAGGAGTGCGTGTAGATCATAGAAGTACAAGATTTAGGTTGAAAACTTACAAGAATCGCGAGAAATCAAGAGAAAAGAGGGCTTGAGCGAGTTGGTCGAGTGAGAGAGCTGTCACATCACAAGTGATGTCACATGAGGGGTATTTATTGGTTGACAAAAATAGAAAGGAAGGAGCAAGGGTCGGATGGTGCACCGATCGGATGGCAATCCGATCGGATGGCCACTCGATCGGTTGGCCATTCGATCCAAGTGTCCGACGTGTTGAGTTTTGTCATTTCGATTCGCCTGTTGAGCGTTACGATGCGATTCGAGTTAGCATTTCCGATTAGATTGAGATTGCGATAGAATTACGATTGCGATTAAACACCTCAACATAAACATATCATGCACAAATAACACATAATAGCACACACACGTAAAGCAATATCCAGAACACATATTTCGGGCTGTGAATGCGATTGCGATTTGCGATAAGTCGATTAATGATTAAACATGCGATTAAACCTCGATTATTAATAGATACTCCACATAATACAACTAAAGCGACTAAATAAAAAGATTCAATTACAAGTCATTTACGTACAATCAATAGTTAAGCAAGGAGTGACAGATCGCAATAAGCAATCTTTTCTTCCTTTGACTTTGACTTTGACTTGTACTTTAACTTTCCAAAAAGCGGGTTGTTACAGCGTCCCCTACTTTAGGAAATTCGTCCCGAAATTTAAGAAGTAAGTGTAACAAACAGTTGCGGGTACTTCGCCTTCATGTCACTTTCGAGTTCCCAGGTGAACTCGGCCCCATGTTTGCCTTCCCAGCGAACCTTCACAATGGGAATGCGTGAGCGTCTGAGCACCTTAGTTTCTCGTCCCATGATCTCGATAGGCTTTTCCACGAAGTGTAATGTTTCGTCCACTTGTAAATCTTCGAGAGGGACATGTAATTCCTGGTCGGCTAAGCACTTTCTGCGGTTTGAAATGTGGAAAGTCGGGTGGACATTACTAAGTTCCTCCGGTAGTTTGAGTCTGGAGGCCACTTTTCCAATCCTTTCCAGAATTTTAAAGGGTCCAACATATCGAGGCGTGAGCTTCCCTTTCTTGCCGAATCTGATCACTCCCTTCCAAGGTGCAACCTTTAGGAGTACATGATTGCCAACGTCAAATTCAAGGGGCTTGCAGCTTCTATCGGCGTAACTTTTCTGGCGACTCCAAGCTTTCAGCATAATGTCTCGTATTTGAAGGATTTTGTCAGTCGTTTCTTGCAACAGCTCAGGACCGGTAATTGGCGCGTCTCCGATCTCGTGCCATACAATAGGCGATCTACATCTCCTTCCGTATAATGCCTCAAACGGTGCCATTTTTATGCTAGAATGATAACTGTTATTGTATGAGAATTCGACTAAAGGTAAGTGCGCGTCCCAATTACCACCAAAATCTATGACACACGAGCAGAGCATGTCTTCAAGGGTGCGAATCGTTCTTTTTTAGTCTGACCATTGGTTTGGGGATGAAAAGCGATACTTAGATTAAGAGTAGTACTGAGAGCAGATTGAAACGTTTCCCAAAGATGTGAGGTAAACCGACCATCGCGGTTAGAGATGATGTCACGAGGCGTCTCGGGTCGACAAATGATCTCATCGGTGTAGATTTGGGCTAATTTTTCTACCTTAAAGTCTTCTCGTATCGGCAGGAAATAAGCTGATTTAGTCAAACGGTTGACGACGACCCAAATGTTGTCATGACCTGATTGAGTATGCGGGAGTTTCGTTATAAAATCCATAGCTATACTCTCCCATTTCCACATAGGGATCTCGGGTTATACGAGTAAGCCAGAAGGGCGTTGATGCTCAACCTTGACTTTGGAATAAGTCAGGCATTTCGAAACATAGATAGCGATATCCTTCTTCATGCCCGGCCACCAGAACTTGTAGCGCATGTCCTGGTACATCTTGTCAGCACCGGGATGAATAGAATACCGATATTTGTTGGCTTCATCCATCAGAAGTTGTCGCAAATTGGTACGCCTGGGAATCCAAATTCGGTCCAAATAATGAAAGATACCATTTGATTTATTCTCGAGTTGGGTGCCATCATTTAGAATCCTTTCTTTCTTCAAAGTTCATTCGGTAAAACAAGCATGATGCACGTCGCGGATGAGAGCTTCGAGATTAAACTGGGCTTGAGAATTACGAACGCTATGCAAATAGCTTCGTCGACTGAGAGCATCGGCAATGACGTTCGCTTTGCCTGGGTGGTAACGCATCTCACAGTCGTAATCATTGAGTAGTTCAACCCATCGGCGTTGGCGCATGTTCAGTTCTTTCTGGTTAAAGATGTGTTGTAGGCTCCTATGATCGGTGAAGATCGTACACTTGGCACCATAAAGGTAGTGTCGCCAAATCTTTAACGCAAAAATAACTGCACCGAGCTCGAGGTCATGGTTGTATAATTCCTCTCGTGGATATTGAGCTGTCGAGAGGTGTAGGACCGTGTTTCGTGACCGAAACCGTGATTCGTGTGAGATCGGTTCAAGATGGGAGAGATTAGAAATGATAAACAAACAACTTTGTATTAATCCGGTAGTAAAACATTACAAATCGGCCTGATTACATGATAACCGAACTAATACCAAAGGAGTACACATCCGGGGAGAGACCAAGTGGTGATCTCTCCCGGTGAGGTCTCAAACCTCCTAAACTCTCCTGGTGTTGCAAATGGCAAGGGTTTTCTATTTATAGTCACACCCCTTGTCTTGCAAACACACACGGTCAACCGAATAACCCTCTCGTTTGACCACTTCAAACAAGCGGGTCTATACACGTTCGATAGACTGTTTCACTAACTATTACAAATTCAGCGTAAAATAATAACTAATCTATTCGACAAGCATCGGACACAAAATCTGCATCAACAAATTCCCCCTTGTCCGTTGCTGTCGAATGCTGAAAATGCAACTGCAATCGATCTTCAGTGAAGTATTCATCTTCTTTGTGTTAACAAATTCCCCCTTGACCGATGATCCAGGTAAGTAGTATCTTGACACTCCTTGTAAAATATTTCCCCCTAAAAGTACGCGTATCCGTGTTGGGTGTTGTGCAATTTCCTCAATTGACCGATCTTCCACTGATCTTCCAATACTCCAACCGGCATTTGATAAGGGTTCCAATCTTTAAGAACTGCATCAAGTCTTGATCTTGTCATAAGAACTCTATTTCATACAAGCATACTACATTGATAGAGATTTCTGGTGAACTGTCTTTTGTAAACCGTCTTTGTGGAATCGGCCAAGTAATGCACTTTAATCTTCAGCATCAACACTCAGGAAAGTCAGCTAGACCAAGTGTATCCCTTGCAAGCTCAACCAGCATGCTTAGTTGAACTACATCCAGATCTCATTGTCTCGCCTTTGTGAAGTTGACCACGTAATGCACTACGGATCTTCAGCATCAGTACTCAGGAAGTCAGCTTGACCAAGTACATCGTTTGCAAACTCAACGAATTGAGTTACCCCCAGATCCCTGTAAAATCCCAAAGAAACATCAAACCCAAAACCGAATCCTGCAGGTCTTCAGCCTTGAACTATCAGCTTTCATAAAGATTCCCCAGGTCTTCAGTGAACAGCGCTTTTGTAACTACTGTAGACTTTAGAAACCTGTATCTGTAACTACTGTAGACTTTAGAAACCTGTATTTTTCCGTGCAAAACCCTTCACGCTGGCTGGAGAATTAATTAAAATCCTCAAATATGTGTATGTGCAAAACATTCCACGCCGAACCGTTAGTATCACCAGAAAATCACAAACTCTACCACCTGTGATTGCGTTTAGAAATTTACCGAAGAAATTCAACATACGAAACTTTTATTCCCCCTATTTCTTTGGTAAGATTTCTAAACCTTAACAGATTCTCTCCACTTCAAAGAAACTGTCGTCAAACGTTCACCAATTCCCTCCACTGAGCGGAACTGTCGTCAATCTTCATTGACTGTTCTCGGTTCCGAAAAATCACGAAAACGACTTTCTTCTTTGCATATTCTAGTTAAATAAGAACGTCCCCTAGTACCCCGTAGGATCCGACTTGTATCCCTCCAAAGACTTTGTGAACTCGTTAGGACCGGTGTTGACATTCTAGGTTCATTCATTCGTTACCAAATGCGAGAATATGACAATAAACAAAAAAGATTTCTTCGTTGCATATTCTAGTTGATAAAGAAATTTCGCCTAGTACCCCGTAGGATCCGACTTGTATCCCTCCAAAGACTTTGTGAACTCGTTAGGACCGGTATTGACATTCTAGGTTCATACGTTCGTTTTCAAATGCGAGAATATGACAATAAACAAAATGCTTTCGAACATTTACGAATAACCGGTAACAATCATAAATATTGACGTGCGGAAGTGAACATACCGTTCCGTTTTTGGTTTTTGGCCCATAATAGTCGCGTCACCATTTTTGACATTTGCATCGGTAACCGTGACTACCCCACATTTTTCAAATAATCAAGTTTTCATCATCTCTTGTTTTCATCATGCCGCAACATCCCGCGCGCTCCCGAACTCGTACAAATTGGGCGTTGAAAAATAGATAACTTTTCGAACACCCGACCCCACTTTGCAAATCACTTAAAATTCTTGGCCTACTAAAAAAGTCTTATACTCTTAGAAAATAAATCCAAGCTACTATAGTTCGTGGCCCAAAGCTTGAAAACAAAAAGAGGCCACCAATGTTGTAGTAATAACCTTTGAATGTGGCCCAAAAGTGATATTAATTCAAAACCTAGCTTTGACTTTTATCTCCATCCACTTTGTATCTCTCTCTTCGATACCTATCGTCAAAAGCAGACAAAGTTCCAACTTTACCAAACACAACAAACTCCAAATCCTCCTCCTTCTTCATCGATTACCCAGCAACACAAAAACTCATTCCTATTTCCTCAATCAAGTTCCAAATCCAAACCCTTCTTCATCTGTTCGATTCCACCAACCAAACATCAACAATCAAAACTCCAGCAATCAGCCGTTATGTGTCTTCATCTCTGCCATACATCCACTCTTGTGGTAGCCGGAGATCGATCTCCGCTTGTTGCCGCCTCTCCTACACACAACATCCTAAAGAAATCATTTGGTCCATCATCTAAACCCAGCGATTTCAGTCGACAATTTCAGACGTAATCCCCATCTTCAACATCTTTCTTATGTCAAGAACATCCACTGTCCTTGTATTCTTCGATACCCAGCACCAGCCGACGAAACAGATGCTGGACGATTGATGCTCGAAAGATGAATTGGTCAACGAAGGATTTGACCTATTGGATCCTTCGAGCTGATCAGATCTGGATCCTTCAAAGTTGTTGGGACTGATCATCTTTCGAAGTAGTTTGGAACTGATCATCTTTCGAACTGATCATCTTTCGAACTGATATATGCTGGTTGTTTGGAACTGATCATCTTTCGAAGTTGTTTGGAACTGATCATCTTTCGAACTGATCATCTTTCGAACTGATATATGTTGGTTGTTTGGAACTGATCATCTTTCGAAGTTGTTGAGGGTTCCCACAAATATCTGGTATCTTTCGATCCAGAGTATCATCTTTCGAATCTTCAAGCAGCCGCCAAGAACATCAAGAACACAGCCACTGTTCAATTTTGCAGATTTGACGAAAACACTTTGTATACGATTTTTGATGATGATAACTTGTTTATATAGGTGAAAAACATAAAACCGAACACTCGTTTCAGCACAGATCTGAATATTCGGGTCCAAATCTGAGTTTTTCTTCATTTCACCATTTTTAGATCTTGAACAAAACTCACGAAAATCACAGATCTAGAGCACATGTGACTTAGTAAACTGTTAGATTTACTAAATCGGGCACCATGGCTCTGATACCACTTGTAGGACCCTCGGAGGTTGAGGTTAAACCTTATCCTTGTTATGTTTAACACACTAGCAAGTGCGGAATCCAAGCTAGAATGCAAACCGGTAGTTTATATGAGAACACAAGCTACAAAGAGAAAGGTAGACACACAAGATATCAAAGTTTTCTCTTGTATTTCAGTGGACACGGTTACAGCCCTTGACCAAACTGAAAATACGCTCTCTACAAGACTAAGTTCACTCACATGATGAAGTGAACACATTACATCAGTATATATATCCATCACAGGTCGTCTGGTCGAAGGATCAATTAGACTGATCGAAAGATCATCTATCGAGATACAACCTATCGAAGGATCCACATATACCTCGAAGGATGATATCCTTCGAGGTCCATCTATATCCATCGAAGGTTATCTTTCGAGCTCATCGAAGGATATAAACAATCCTTCGATGACTCATCCTTCGACCCACACAACTTACAAACTTGTACTAACTGTTTGACCAAGTCAAACCAGGAGGATGGTTGACTGGTCAAACTTACATTAAGCACACATATAAACACATCTAAGACGTAACAGGACTAACAAGAGACATCGTTTTATATCATAACAAAATACAGACAAAGTACAGACACAAGTGCATCAACAGAATTGTTGGATTCTTTGGTGATGGTGGTGGTGTAGATTGTCTTTCTCCCATAAACTCCACTTCAACCTCTTCATCAGCTTTCTTAACACATTCATATTCTGGGCTTTCTAGAGCTTTCGATTCTTGCTGAGGAACATACGATGTGTCTTTCCTCGCTCTAACATTTCTTGGAACAGCTCAACTTGGATGAGCTTTCCTTTTCCTTAAACCCTTTTTCTTTTCTTTTGGTCTTGGCACATATGTTTCATCTTCCTCATCAGATGCTTTCTTCTTCTTTGGTGATCCTTTGTACTTTTGTTTACCACTGATGTAAGAAGTTGGAGCAATCTTTGTCGGATCAAACTCATCGCTTTCAGTAGCACTTGAATCAGTATGCACAAGACCTTCAATGAGCATCTCTTTTTCACCATGAGCTTCAACATTTTCTGCAGTCTTTTCTTCTTCTTTCTCTGCATCTTGAGTAGCTTTAGAAGCTTCAGCAGTTGTACGCTTCAAATATTCATCAAATGACATGTTTAAGTAATCAACACCTTGTTTGATCAATTCAGTCGGTGGAACAACAGTCTCGTCTATCAATCTTGGTGGAGATTTCTTTTTCTTTGTTTCAGCAACACAAACATTAACACAATTAGTAAAATATTCAAAAGAATTGTCACACCCCAAAAACGTCGCAGTGGAATATAAAACGTAGTGGTGATGGAAGTTGGTTCCCATTTCTATCTTGATGTTTGATGCATTATATTGTTGGACATAATAACTTAGTTAAAACATAGATTTTAAACTTAGCGTTCCAAAACATGACATAACCATGACATAATTAAGTTATCTTTGATCTTCACGGATCTTATTACATTTGTCCCAGAAAGTCTAAAAGTTAGTCCAACATATTTAAATGACAAAACATGCATCAACAACCACAAGATACGCCATGATTCCCGAAGCCGGACTTAAGTACCCGTAGAACACGTTTAAAATCAAGTGTCAACATAAAGGAAGGTGAGTTCACATATTCAAATTTAAACAATTTGATCCTAAGGAAAAGCTTTCTAATTATGTGTTTATAATAAAACATCCACATAATGTTAGAAAGTCCATTTATTTCATTAATAAAATCCATGGGTCATCCGTCGTAGGTTGAAACCTCGACAATAGGGCATTTTCCGAAGTTTTGTATATTAAATTTATAGCGTCAAGTGTTCGGACTCGTAAGTTAGCTAGACATTACGAACTGTATATATACAATGTAGGGATAATCAAGGCTAGACTATAAACAAAATATCAATTCGTCATTTGACTTGACATGGGGCGACCGGTCACGACGGGGTTGTCAACCCGATAGATCTACCAACAATTCCTCGCGTGCAATACTTAAATGATTAAACGACATCATTGGCACATGGTCCATATCGAGACCATCTATGATGCCTGCCTCATGTACAATATATATATCCTACTAATATGACAAATTTAATATAAATGGTTGTACGAGATTTACTGAAATCCCTTGGACCAAGCAAACCCGTCCCAACAACATGGTTGGTTTTTCTTCTGAAACACCGTACCATCCCAGCTTCTCCTCGAAACATATATTTATCAAAAACGTTTTATCTCGAAAACGTATAATTTATCAAAACTCCATATATTTTCAATGAAAATATATGAATTATATTAAAAGGTATTTTTAATTTAAAAACATTATTAAACCCTTTTAGGCGTGTTCTTCCCCAAAAACATATACAAAACAGTAAAAAGAGGGGGGGTTTAGTGACACTCACCTTTGGGTGCGTATTTTAAATAGCGCAATCCCACAGATTGATTTCTACACGTCCTATTATATGTAGGAACGATTTTTAAATCAATATATCATAAAATTCCTAAGTTTCTCCGTTTCTTAGAATTGCCACATAACTTTGAGATTTTCTCGAAAAGTTATCGTTTTTTATTATGTTGGCACGTTAATATATATATATATGAGTCCATATATATATTTTTAAGAGTTCAACAATTTTATTGGTGACCGTTATCATGTAAATCCATTAACACTCCCGTTTATACGTAATATATCTACGATTTGCGCGTCGTAATATATATACATAAACGTTCACTTAAATTATTATCGAAACACGCGTAATCTCGTTAACTTATCTACTTTGTCATTTTTAAAGCAAATATACATAAAATATCTTATATGTATCAAATTTCATGCTCGACAAACAAGTTACACATTTAACGCGATTTTACCGTTTCTACCACATAAAACGCACAAGTATAAATGCATAATCTAAATTTCTCATTATCATGTCAAATCTTTAACATATTTTCACATTCACATGTTTAAATCACATAACATACTTATCACATAAGGTTCACTCAAAAACAACTCATACTAGTGTATATTGAAAAATGCGTATTTTAGCGATTCGGTAACGTTTTCGGGTGTCGGAAGTCACGTATGACCAACCAAACAACAAATAAACTTAAAATTAGTTAAAATACTCATTTTTAAACCAAAAAATATCAGTTTACTTACTGATCTAAATCAGTTTCATAAAAATTGTTCGAAAAGCTGATTTTTGACTGTTTTAACGCGTAGTTTTGCGTTAAACGTTACTATAATCATCCCAACTCGGAATGACTTGATATTTTAAAACAATGATGTTATTTACTGATTAAAATAATGGTTATAATCAGATTAGTTTAGTTTTGTGTAAGTCACATAAATCATGCGATTTCACGTATTTTATAACTTCTAATGCACCAAGTACAACATGCAAAGCTAGTAAACATTATGACAAAGTTATATACCATTAAACACTTCAAATATTTACATTTTTAGTGTTTAGAATCTGATTAAAATTATTTTTATCAAATCATATTTAAATCATCATTTCATGATCATATTCCAGCATGCATGATCTAGTAAATGTATCTAATGCATCCATAACATGTTCTAATCATTTGGTATGAACTTGAATGCATCTAGACCTTCATTTAACTCATGTTTCACATACTCAAACATTCCAACATTCATATGATCATCATCCAATCATTTATTATAAATGCAAGACATACACATTCTTACATATTTAAGTCTTTTAATCATCAAAAATTCACATGCATGTGTACATACACATATATATATATATACACGACACATATACATACATACATACATACATACATACATAAACTTCCAAAGTTTTACATTTTAACATATCCATTTCAAATCATTAAATCTTTTTAGAACATTTACAAAATTCATGTCAAACAAGAATCTATCAAAAGTCAAAACTCAATCTCATATACGTATACATACATATATACGGCCATACCCACATATATATTCATCCATTTCATTTTTGTTTAAAACCCATTTATTTTTAGTTTCAAGTTTATGTTTATATTCAAGAACAAGAGAAACTTTCACTATCATCTTCATCACCATGAATCATGAACAAGATTTGAAAGAAAATATGTTATACCTTCAAGATTCTTAGAGGGTTTTACAAAATTGATGATATGAAGCCTTGTTCTTGCTTGAATCTTCTTGGAATCACCTCTAAACCTTCATACAAGCTTGAAACACCTTGAAATGCCTTCAAATCTTCAAGAAATGGTTTGAAATTTTTGAAAGTGTATGGATATAGGGGTGTTCGGCCGAGCTTATTAGTGAGAGAGGGAGAGGGAGAGAGAGTTTGATTTTTGATCTTGAGTTTATTAAATGGAGTGTTGTAAAGGTTAAAATGATTAGATTTAGACAAAATGTTACACTTGGCATCAAATCACATTTTCAAGAGAGGTGGGCACCTCCCCTAGCCGCCACCTCTTTCTCTTCTCACACACACTACATGCATACACACACATCTATATACATATATATGTAATATAGTGTAAAAGCAGGTATTTTACTGGATACCGGGTATTTTATCTAGCGTTTTAATCCTGTTTTAGTGTGTTTTAAATTATTTTTAACGTTCTATAAAAATAATCACACAAAATTATTACTGAAATAGTTACCAGTTGCCTTGACTGGCTGTGATGACGGTATTTTGTCTAATACGCGCAGTATCACGCGGTACGCGCTCAAACTCGAAAAATAGAGTTTTTTAGCGTTTTAATTTATTTTTCCTCACGAATATGATTAAAATTACTATTCTAGTCATAACGATCTATTTTTAGGATTTCAACACTGATCGGGTGGTCACCGACGTTCGTTTCGCATTTTCATCGTTACGCGATAAGCGTTTATTTTGTCGTTGCCAACATAATTTTATAAATGTTTAGATTTCACCAACACATTAAATATCATATATAAATATCTTAGTCAGTCACATACAGCCTTTTTGTATCTATTCACAACAAATGTTACAATTGTACGGTACGTCCTGAAAAGCCGGGTGTCACAAGAATGATCTACCAAACTTTCTGATGATTCTTGCTTTCCAACTTTACCCTTAATCACAACTTTCGGTGAAATATTAGGCGTTCTCTTTCTTTTCTTTTCATCCTTCTCAAACCAAAATCTTAATTTCTTTTCAACCATGTCCTTCAAACGATATGTTTCATTTTCAGAATTACAGTCAGCATGTCTCCATTGATCGCCTTCAGGTGCCATATAATTTGCTTTCTTGATCTTTCCAAACTTTGCCCAATACCTTGGCTCATTCTCTGGCTTCACACCTTTGTACTTATCCAGTCTCTTCAATGTTTCACTATCCATATGATGTAATTTTAGTTTATCCTTTGGATCTTTTGGCAAGTTAGGAACTTGATCATCTAATAACATTTGAATGAACCTTCGATACATGATGTACTTCTCGCCTTTAACGTTATCCACCATGTGATTGAAAATCACTTGCGAAATGTTGTATGGCCTGTTGAGCACCAAGCAAGCTATGATGTTCATAATGTAATCAGAAGTCTCGTCATATGCACCTTTCCTATGTGAAAGAGCATGAACAACACAGTGCACTAAAAACTTGTGTGGCCTGCAGAATTTCAACTTGATGTATCCTTTATCATTTATGTGTCCTGAGTATCCCATTCGCATCCAAAATCCCTTGCACATTCTTTCCGGGATAATGATAGGATCATCTTCCTTATCTTAAAGATCTAAAACTCTCCTCACTTCAGCTACAGTAAACTTCACTTCCAAATCGACATCTTTCTTCTTGTCATCCTTCATCTTGACGGCAGAATAAATTGTTTCTTCTTTCTCGTCATATCTTACAGAATTCCAAAAAGTTCTAACATGTGATTCATAACACTTGTGCTTTTCTGTCAACGCTTTACAGATTCTGCTTTCCTTCAAAAATGGTATAACCTCTTTGAAAGGCTCAATGTTTGGATAGTTCTCGTCTAGAATGCAGTAAAGATTATGTTTAGGATGAAAGTCTGAAGCTCTTGCATGCACGCATTTCAAGATATAAAGTGTTTAGTGTGAAATTTTCAAAAACTTCAAAAAAAATTCTAACATTTTTACCCTCTACATAGTACATAGAATTGACTGAATGAATGACCATCCATCCGGATGGTAATCCATTTGGACGAGTCTTATTCTGATATGCTCATAAGATTCAAGAGAAGTGTTATTGCTCGGATGGTCATCCGATTGAATGAACATTTGAGCACAAACATAACTGATCACTTAATGTTCAAAACATTGACATGGATCGGATGATCATTCGATGGGATGATCATTCGAGTGAAACAGTTAAGTTCACAAAGAATGATACAAACATGCAATGCATTTGGATCGGATAACCAGCCGATCAGATTGCCATCCGATCGAATGATCATTCAATCAACATGATGAACAGATAAGCAATGAACATTCAAACATGTGTGTGCAATGGATCGGATGGCCGTGACCATCCGATCGGATTACCGTTTGATCAAACATGAAGAACAAATGAACATTCATCAACATTCAAACATATAAACACTTAGAATTTATTCAAACAATGAGATGTATTGGATCGGATGGCTGCCCGATCGGATGGTCATCCGATCGGATTACCGTTCGATCAAAGTTCAAGAACAGTTTGAATATCAATCATGTCAAGATCAAATTTTTCAACATTTTACAAAATTGAACATAATTTCTCTTAAAGAATTCGCCGATGATCAAAACCCTATGTTCAATTTCTATCAAAACTTCCTAATTTGAGAAAGTTCATGTCGGCTGCTCGGACCCTCTAATCTTCCTAAGTTCAATTCTAGGGTGTTTTAGATGAAATTGGAACGGTAAAACTATGAATCTATGGCCGATTATCCTAGATTTATGTTCAATTTTTATAAACAACATCAAAACAAGCCTAGATCTAAGATAAACCCATGTCAGTCACCGTCGTCCCAAACAATCATCAAAAACTTGAAATTTAACGGTGAAATTAAAGAAACTTACCTTTCCCATAGTGAATGATGAGTACACCAACAATCCTATGTGATTGGAATGGCAATAAAATGATCAAAACTCAAGAAGAGTTGAGAGAAAAAGTGTGTGAGAGATGGATTATGGTTCGAACGAATGACCTTGACCAAGTGTTGACTGCCTTATATAGGCTAACCCCACCCGGATGGTCATCCGATCGGACGGTCATCCAATCAGACGGTCGTTCGATCAACTCAACTTTCCAAAATTTTTAAATTTTTCAATTTTCTCAAATTTTATCAATTTGGTCAGATTTAGATATCCACTCGAGTATCCAGTTCCAAGTTAATGACCCTGATTACTCAATTTGCCTACCAAGTCCAAGTTAATGACCTTAGTTGACTCGATACGAACCAACAGACGTTTTGTTCAAACTTTTTAAACTTTTTCTTGAAAATGTACAAGTGTCAAATTAATGAACTTGTTTGACTTTGAAAACTTCAAACATATTGATTAGCTCCCAACCCAGTTGTTCAGCCAAAAACTTTCTGCATTGCTTCTGAGATTCTAAAGATCAGCTTTCCACCATGGTTTGTCTAAACTAAAGCAGAAAATAAAATCTTTTTGGATTTTAAGAAAGTTTATGCTAAAACACACTGAAAATCTTTTTGGGAATAAATCTGAAATGAAATACAGTAAACTCTTTACAAACATGTTTTTGTGACTCATGTTAGAGGATCATATCAGCTACCAATTAGTCACAGGCACCATTAAGCTTATATTTCACACTAAGTTTTAAACAATTCACCTAGATTGTTAATATACTGATCCATTTTAAATTCTCACACAGACTTCAACTAATTCAGGATACAGATTATGTGTTTTATGAACTTAACTTATTCGCGTGTCCCACCTCAGAATATACTTTCGTATCCAGATTCCCTATATTAAGTTTACAGGTGAACATACTCTAATGATATATGTATTAAGGTAGTGCGAGACCATGAGAGCTCAGGTTAGAACTTTCGTTCAGACAAAGAGATGATGGCTTGTCTTTAAGGTGTGTCCCACTTAGGGATCTTCTCTTACAACAGCACTTGATTCACATTTTTCAATGTTTATCAATTTTTATGCTGAGGGGAGGCTTTAAGCATTAAAGCGTGTAAAGTATTATACGAGGACTAGGCTATTGCTTTCGTAAAAAACAGAAGTCCTGGTATAATACCCCAGATATCACTAAGTATGTAGACCTAGTATGTCAGAAACAGGTAATCTTTCAATCAAGATTTTAGGTGTTACCTATATATCCGAGAGATGTTCCCCACGAAATAACCAAGATATGAATTTTTAGGTATATATCCCGAAAAAAGTCTACTAAATGTGTAAAAACCTATCAACATATCATCAGTGAGACTGTTTAACGCTTTTAAACTTTCCAATTCTTTAGCGTACCATGACAGTCTATCATTTCCTCTTTTTACACAAAACTCTTTTTGGGTTTTCTATTGTTTTTTACATTTTGAAAATTTTCTATTGTTTTTATATTTTTGCATTTTTTAATGTTTTTGTATTTTCTGAAAGACCTATCTCCCCCTAAATACCAAAACAACTAAAAATGCGACAAACCATAGCAGATTGCTTCCCGGCGTCCTTTGTTGTGCATTTCTCATCAACGCCAGCTATAGCTCCCCCTGACGACAAAAGTTTCATACCATTTGTGACATCTGTGCCTCTACGACCATCATACAAGTATGAATCCAATGAAATCTTGTGTTTCAATCTTGGAATTTGTACAAATACATGTGACCTTTGCACATATCAATTCTTGTTCAATTTCGAGCTTTAAATCGCTTTCTGGAAAGTTATACGCGAACTGATGCGTAAACATAATCAGTTTAACGTGACAAACACTATGGAACAGTCACATAGGATTAACATACCTTAAATAACCCTTACATAACTTAGAAATAAGTTTTGGATGGTTTGGTGTGTTGAAAATAAGTTTATTCGATCACAGGGAGTATTTGCATCAAACTGCGAAACTATGCCGATTTGTATAGTAACGAACATTCTGGAACTTGATAATAAGTTAAACATACCCTAAATATCCTTTACATAGCTTAGATATAGGCTTTGAGGGGTTTGGTATGCGAAAATAAACTTATTCGATCAATAGGGACTAAAAGCGTCAAAACGTGCATAAGTTTGCATTTTCGCGCACATCTTACGTTCTGAACATATCCGGGCATCCAAAAATAATTTTAATCATTAAAATATTTTATTCTAGTGATTGGAATGAAAAAATACCATTCGTCACGCAATTTGGATCGTTTTCGTGTCCGTTCGAGGTTTCGTCGTAATTAACCGAACAACGCAACCGTACGACCAAACGAACCGACATTTGAGATGTTTTTGAGCATATGTCATGTTCCCTACACTTTAACTTCATTGTGTAGCCTTGAAATGGGGTTAACGGGGCTTAAACGTTTCGAAAATGCAACAAAAACTGAGTTTTGGACTTACAGGGACTAAAACTGTCATTCTACCAAACTGTCTAGGCGGGGCGCGTAAGACCCTGTGTGGGTCTACGCGGGGCGCGACCTACTGTCAGACAGAAGCAATGAATCTGGCCATTTCAGCTTATTTTGATGGTTTTGATCACTGATTTGTGATACCATTTGATAGTTTTAGTGTTCCCCTTGTATTGTAAACCATGGGCAACACTTGTATGGTCTAGATTAAAGCCCGAATTACGAGAAACGATCCTAATGGTTCTTGAAATTCTATAAATACCCACCATTTTCATTCATTCCAACTTACACATTTGCTCTAATCTGCTCTAAGTTGAAGCCTTAGCTTCATACCTGAGTATTTTAGATCAAATTCTTCATTGCTTGGACCTTTTGTAAGCTACTTTCATGCTTTTATTGCTTTTTAAGCATGAAAGTCAAACAGTGTTTGACTTTCTGCTTTGACCAGGTTATGGTCAACACAAAGTTCGTTTGAACTTTGCAACGTGAGCGTAATCACGATGGTTATAGTCCCTTGTGACTATACCTACTGATTACCACGTTGATTAGTCAAAGTGACGAGTCAAAGTTTCGGTCAAAATGTCATTTATGCGCATTTTGAGACGAAACTATCTTAGGATATCAGAACACTTTGTTTTGATATCAAAACCTGGTTTCTAATTTAGTTTAACATGTTTTAACATGTTTAGCTCGTCACTTTTAGTCTAGTGCTTGTTTAGGGTCGTAAAGTCAAGCGGTCTTGACAACCGCTTAGACTTTCGAACCCGACCTGTTTGGTCGATCGTTAGGATCCGACCAAGCATATTTGTGATGATAGTTGTATAGGGAATAACCTTCCAAGGTTATACCTTATGGTCACTTAGTTTAATTAGTTGTATGATAGGTAGTTTATATGCCTTAGGTAAATGACCAAAATGCCCTTTTCATGCATAATTGGATTTTAAGCATATGTAACTTAACTTTTGTCACTTAAACCGATTATGCAACATATTTAAACATGTTTAGGCATATAATACTTGTCATAGGACTAGTTAGGCGTCTAGAACGCGCATTTGCGCGAACGACGCGTTAAAGTAGCATAAGCTACCTTAATGGGTCATAACGATCGTAAGCACCTAGGATAGGTTCCGATTTAGAATGTAGGCTTTCTTAAACCATATCACATGAGTTCTAACACTCATTTGGTTTACAAGACCTCGTTCTACCCGATCTTCCGATTTACGTGTCGATTTATTAACTAGCGATTCGATTACTAGGTACTATTTGATTTCCTTGTTTTACTCAAGTTTTGCTAGTTCACTTTAATCAAGGATACTTTGCACTTCGATGTGAGTACATAGTTCCCCTATTTTACTGTTTTCGATTGTTTTGGGGTGATTCATATGTGTTAAACGATTTCGATGCTTTCAAGGATGATTTCAAAAACGAATACTATGGTTTATATTAAACAAGAACAATTTCGATAAAGTGAACGAACTTGTTGGGACGTGTTTACATAACGAATGACATTCATTAACATTGATCAAGCCAACTAGTATTGGGTTATGGTACCATAGGATCTGACAAATCCCGTTATCGGACTGCCACCATGGTTATGTATGGGGGTTATGAGGGTAACGACTGAACCTGATGATTGTTAACTTACCCTTTGGTGGTTTGTTAATACGAGTTGAACAATGGACGAGTTGCGAAGTTTTGAATGTTATAAGCGACACGACCAAAAGTTAGTTTACACAATTAAAACAAGAACAATTTGAACGATTGAACGATTGAATGATTGAACGAATATGAACGATTGGAACGATTTGGAACAAATTGAATGATTTAAACAAACGAACGATGGTCTATAACGAGAACGAGTTAAACGATTTAAACGATGGGTTTTTGGTATGTGATTAGATAACAGGACGGGTGTAACATGATAAAAGCATGGTAGATACACCGCTGGTACTTATTATATATAAGTTCTTTTACCATATTACATACCGTGGCGTTATTTAGTTCACTTGGGTGAACAATTTGAAACAATGTCACACAAACAATGTTTACTAAACGATATAAACCATACGAGTTATTTCACGAGAACAATTTACGATTTGGGTTTACATAAACAAATGTTTTGAGGTAAGATTCATGGCATCGAGGTTTTATAAACTATAACCCATCTGTTTTGACTTGGTTATTCATTTTACCATACAAATGTTTTACAAGACAAGGTTTTTCAATATCGATTAACGAAGTTGTACGAGTTATTTCAACATATAAATGAGCCATGAATCTAACATACTTACAAAACCTATGTACACGCCGGCATTTTTATGCTGACGTATTTTCACATATGTTTCAGGTACCAAAGTTTGATGATGTTTGACGATGATTATGATACATGCACACATAGGGATGGACGAGGCCATAGTGACTTAATAACAATGAAGGACAATATATCCATGCTTTGATTTTAATATTCGAGACAATGTAATAAACTTGATTCAATAAAACAAAACTTCAATCCATGTGTTGTGAAACAATGATTCTGTTACGACACTCCCCGACATTTCTACCGCGGTTTGTTGTTTTAACGCGGTCGGGGTGTGACAGAAAAGTTGGTATCAGAGCTCATGGTTACAGAGAATTAGGTTATTAGTAATGCTTTGACCTAGACTATAACCTTCCTAGGACCCTAACACAAGTTACCTTGTGTTTAGTCATAAAACAATACCGTTTCCTATCTTTAGGTGACAACCACAACAAGAACACGAATTGCCAATCCAACTTGAAAACTAATCATCTCTTCTTAGATGATTTCTTATAAGGTTTTGAACCTTCAAAGTTTTCAAAATTCCGTCAAAGTTTGGGTCTTATTAATGTGAACACATGCAATCTGGAAGGGTGGGTGCCTGTATCCCGAGTTTTCTGTCTAAGGCTAGAGTGTTCGTACAAATTCACATAATCGGACCAGTCACTCTTTCCTGGGAACTCTTGGGGTGAGTATCCACTTATAGGCTAAAGCATGTCTTCGCGATACATTATAAGGATCTATTTACTTTGTTCAAGCTTTCTGTACGTCATTTGTTCGTTCGAGGTAACGAATGAATGATCGCCTTCCTTATGTTTCGCCGATGTTTCATTAGCATTCAGCTTTGATTATCCGATAACATCTCACTTGTTTTCCCTCATATTTTCCACTATCTTTAGGATGTCTTCTCATCACAGCGATGCTCAAAGGACCGAACTGGCTGCTACAATTCCCCAACAACTAAGCATAGTACTCTGTGGGACCATTACATTAGATGTCGCCATGTCTCATCTCAAGGATGAAACTACTCCTGAGGCATCTAAGAAGACGAAAACCAAGCCCTCAAGAAAGTCAAAGAAGCGTAAGGCTTCATAGAACTTCGTTAGGGCTGCCCAAAACAATCACACTGCCCCTAACCAACCAGCTCAACCCCCTGCTAAGAAGCCATACAACGGAACTACACCTATGTGCAACCAATGTAACCTTCATCATCATGCTAGTGTGAAATGCCGCAAATGCCTAAATTGTGGACTTACTGGTCATACAGCTAGGGTTTGTCGAGCTGCAGCTGCACCAAATCAAGCTGATAACAACCCAACACAAGCTCGTTTTCCACCAGGTTCTTGCTACAACTGTGGCGAGATGGGCCATTTCCGAAATAATTGCCCAAAGCTTGCTAATGCAAATCCAGCACATGGATGAGCATTTTGACTGACTGGAAGACAACGTTGTTTTGAAACGATCGGACTTTATGTATTACTTTCCTTTTGTGATCCTAGAACAATGAAACAGATATTTTTGTTTATAAATAAATCTTTATTTGCATTGCGATGTACAAAAACAAGTGTGGTTACATGTATGAACGACATATCCCTTACAATACTGACGATCAAGGAACCGTGTTCCTTGCAAAACAAACTACTCTCGTAGTTCTCCCATTTTTGTGATCACTCGTGATCTCTACGAAAATCCTAAGTACTCGTTTCCTTCTAAGAAACAAAGTAGATGATACAAGTTACAACCCTGAACGAATACCCAAAGTATCACTTTAAATCCTTAATAGGATACCCAAGGGTACTTCCGTAAGCCCTTGATTGGTCTTACATATCATATCTTCCCGACTTCACAATATTTTACACAACATACGATTTCAAAAGATTATGCATGTTTTCGAAAACCTCATACATGTTTTCAACATCATCTCACACGGTTTTTAAAACATTTCATCAAAAAGTTTACCTAATATACTTAGTACATGATTTTAAAAACATTACATATTTTTAACAATTCCAAGCATAGCTTTCAAAAACAATTTTGCTCGTATGTTGCCTTAACATACGTGGTGCGCAATTTCCAAGAACATCCGCTTCGTATGCTAACTAAGCATGCTTAGCACAATGATTCCAAAGATCCAATTGCTTCATATGTTGTCTTAGCATATCTAGTGCAAGGTTCCCAAACATCACTCGCTATACGACTTCCAAATCCTTATAGGATCTTCTTCATAGTTAGATCCTTGTAAATGTTTAAAGCGCAAAATCAAAGTCCTTAATTGGATTCTTTGTGTGCTTTAATACGAATATTACGATTCATTGTGAACAAAATCGAATCCTTGTAAGATCATCTTATCTTTATAGATAGATTCTTCAGGATGTTTATAAGTGCTGGTTGAAGTCCATTGATTGGATTCCTGGCATACTTTAAATACGCATGTTCAAATCAATAACAAAACTTACAAACAAATGTATAACAAGTTGATAATAAATTAATAACCAAGTTGACAATTATGTGTTTATGTGTTTATATGTTTATGTGTGAATCAAATTACTCGCTATCCAAAGGTACTGTATTAAATCCTTAATGGGCTTCTATGTTATAGATAAGACCCTTCGATTGTAAAGTACCATTCCAATGTTAAAGAGACCCCTTGAGTGGTCTAGTTAAAGAGATTGACTCGTCAATCTAGTTAAAGATATCATTTGTTGATATAGTTAAAGAGACCCCTTGGGTGGTCTAGTTAAAGAGATTGATTCATCAATCTAGTTAAAGACAGCACTCGTTGATGTAATTAAAGAGACCCCTTGGGTGGTCTAGTTAAAGAGATTGATTCGTCAATCTAGTTAAAGATATCATGTGTTGATATAGTTAAAGAGACCCCTTGGGTGGTCTAGTTAAAAATGTGTCACACCCCCAAAATCCACACGCGGAGTATCACTGCTTGGAGGCGTGACATGACCAGGATCGAGCCACCAATCATATTGAACAACGTAATTAAGTAAATAAAACCAACCACAATATAATTGGTCACCAAAAGCTAGTTAACCAAGTTCAAATTAAACAGTGGAAGCATAAGACGTGAAACCAAAACATAAGTTTAATAAGTTCATAAGTTTAAATGTTTAACATGGGACTCGACAGTCCATATCCCACAACGACCTCCTCCTCGCGCAAGCTCCATAAGCATATAACGACCTGCAAGGCATGTAACGACAAATCAACAACAAAGTTGAGCGAGTTCACATTAGGTGTTCATTACAAAGTAGTTTTTCAAGAACTATGAGTTTGTTTGCAACTACAAGTTAAATCAGCTTTCCTTGTTTTCCAAAACATGAACGATGGGGGCTACCCCATGTTGTAAAACCACTAGACTAGATGTATATATAGGTGTCCTTCCCAATCCGAGGACAGTGGTATGTATTGAATACGTAGGTTTAGCGTAGGTGCCCTTCCCAATCCGAGGACAGAGGTACGTATAAGAATACGTAGGTTTAGCGCTGGCGTCCTTCCCAATCTGAGGACGGAGGTACGTAGTGAATACATAGGTTTAGCGATGGCATCCTTCCCAATCCGAGGACAGAGGTAAGTAGTCTAGTATGCAGGTTTCGTCTTAGTTATTTAATCCCATTCCCATCCCACTGGGAATCCCATGCCTTAAGAGTGTGAACTCACCTTTGGTTGCTCGGTTTGACTCTCAAAAATAGTTAACAGTCAAGGTCGGTCAATCACGTCCTAGTATGATTACCACTTAGTTTATTAGTGACTTCAAATAAGCACGAAGTTCCTACACGCATCTATCACATAACATGCATCACTTTAACGGTTCATGCCCATATAAACTTCCCATCTATTCCCGTTCATATGGAAACATACGACATTGTACATAACACTTTCATTGACATATAACATGTTATATCATTCTCAGATAACCTACCCGACATTTAGACACACAAATTACTACTTATGTCGTTTCAGCTTTTATATTCAAAACTGGGCTGTTTTCGGGAATTTTAATAAAATGGTTAACCTGTCTCAAAAATTCCCAACTTTTTTACAGAAGGTTTTAAATGATCCAAATATTATTGTGTAAAAATCTCGGGATCCAATTCATTACCAATATTTTATAAAAAATCATTTACCGGACTCCAATCAGATTCGTCACTTTCTGACTGCAGTCCACGGAATAATTCATTTAAAATTCATCGTAAGTCTGATTGATGAAATTCCAGTGGGAGAATAACAAAGACATCAGTGGTCATCTATAGTACAAATTTCATGAGCTAATTCTACACACATTTCAAGTTATGACGAAAAATATATCATACATTTTCAGCAGTAAAAACGCAGCTTTTGCTGCTGTGAAAATGACCCTTTTAAAAATAGCAAAAAAGTCCAAAAATTATGATTCCAGTGCCATTAGAACCGTATTTCGAAATAACACGTTATAGACTCAAGAAAATCAAGTTTTCGTTAAGTTATGATCTGGTTATAGCCAACTGAAGTTGGCTGTAAACATCAACCAGCTTCCTGTTTTCAGCTCTCAACTTTCTAACGCGTGCTCGATTGATTCCGTTAACATGTTTAGCGAACAACAATGACTCTCATACACACTTATAGCAGGTTATAAGTCATTCATATCGTGTAACCCTAATCAGCACATAATCATCATATTATATCTTTATGTAAACCTTATGTTTAAACTTTTAGTTCATGTTCTTTTAGTGTTCTTGTTATAATCAACCTACTACCACCTTTTAACCAACAAAAAGAGAAGTGACAAGGTTAATCAAGGACTTACAACTAGCTCAAAGGCTAGAGAAGATCTCTATTGAAAAAGATGATGAAGAGGGGATGATGAAAGCAAATGAGAAGGATTCTCCAAGACCTTCAAGCTCCAAACTCCATGTATCACCTTCTAGACTTGAATGAAGCTTAAAAATGGAAGAATATGGTTGAGTTATGGTGGTGATGGTGGCGGTTATGGTGAGGCCGAGAGGGAGAGAGGAGAGATGTGAGGGATGGGGTGTGAAGATTGTGAAGTGATGTTATGATCTTGGAAGCCATACTTATAATCTTCATATCTAATATTTTGGCAATGTAATCAAGCAAGATCTCAAGAAGATATGGAATAAGATCTAGTAGTATGGAGGTGATCTTGGTGGGGTCCCTTGGGGACGGTTGCACATGGGGGGGGGGTTAAATGAAAATTACTTGGTATATAAATCAATTAGTGGAAGGTTAAAGTGCAAGATCTAATGTTTAGTGTATACCATGTATTTTGAAATGTGTTTAAGTGTTCAGGAACCATAACTAGCTCAGAAAAATAAAAATAATGTTTCTTGCAATATTTTAGTGTTCCGGGTAATGTCTGGTTGTTCGGTTAGATACCATTTCGTTAAAGTGCTAAGTTGTTCCGTATAGTGTCCTATATATATCTTTTTGTAACACTTTTAATTCCCAACACTCAGGAAAGCATACAGGACTATTTAGTCAATTTTCTGTACAAGACTAGTATGTTAACAAGCACATGTAAGTATGACGCAGTAATCAGAATGCAGTTAAGTAATTCAACACAGTCATCATGCACTTTAATTAACATTAATAAATCGTACGGATACATGTAATTACGAGGGTTGTCACATTCTCCCCCTGTTAAGAAAATTTCGTCCCGAAAGTTAGCACGTGGTTACTGAGGAAGCTAGTTAAGTTGCGTGGTTTCTTGGTTTTCCTGGGGTGTCACATCATCCCCCCGTTGGTTTGGAATTTCGTCCCGAAATTCTGCAGTAGCTTCAGCCTCAGTAGTGGTTGCACTTTTCTTAAACAACTAGTGATACTTGAGTTTCATTTGGTCTTCTCGTTCCCAGGTAAACTCTGGACCATGATGGGAGTTCCAACGAACTCGAACAAGAGGTATTCTGGTACGCTTGAGAATCTTAACGTCTCGGTCTGTGATTTCAACTGGTTCCTCGACGAATCGCAACTGGTCGTTGATTGTGAGCTCCTTTAAGGGAACTATGAGGTTCTCATCTGACAGACACTTTTTCAGATTCGACACATGGAAAACATTATGAACTCCGCTGAGTTCTTCAGGTAGATTCAACTTGTAGGCGACTTTGCCAATTTTCTCAATGATTTCGAACGGTGCGACATAGCGCGGATTGAGTTTGCCTCGTTTTCCAAAACGAACTACACATTTCCAAGGTGAGACTTTAAGTAGCACTCGATCCCCAACCTGGAACTCGAGTGGTTTCCTTCGCTTATCAGCATAGCTTTTCTGACGGTCACGAGCTGCCGTCATTCGTTGTCGTATCTGAGCAATCTTCTCAGTTGTATCTACTACAAGTTCGATGCCTGTGATTTGACTGTCGCCAACCTCTTCCCAACAAAGAGGTGATCGGCACTTCCGTCCGTACAGTGCCTCGAACGAAGCAGCCTGGATGCTGGTGTGGTAACTGTTGTTATACGAAAACTCCACTAACGGGAGGTGTTTTTCCCAGCCATTACCAAAGTCGATTACACATGCCCTAAGCATGTCTTCAAGGGTTTGGATGGTGCGCTCAGATTGCCCATCCGTCTATGGATGGTATGCCGTGCTCATGTCTAATCAAGAACCAAAGGACTTGTGTATAGCTTGCCACAATTCAGATGTAAAACGTGAGTCACGATCAGAAATGATGGAGGTTGGCACTCCGTGCCTTGATACTACTTCCTTTAGGTAGACGTCTGCTAGAGTAGAAAACTTGACGGTTTCCTTGATAGCCAGAAAATGTGCAGACTTAGTCAATCGATCCACTATCACCCAAATAGTGTCATTCCTGCGTTGAGATCTAGGCAGGCCAGTAACGAAATCCATGGAAATTTGCTCCCATTTCCATGTCGGGATCTCTGGTTATTGAAGTAGGCCTGATGGTTTCTAGTATTCGACCTTGACCCTAGCACAAGTCAAGCATTTACTGACGTAGGTTGCTATGTTGGCTTTCATACTAGGCCACCAGTACATGGTCTTGAGATCGTGGTACATCTTATCCGAACCAGGATGTACTGAATAATGACACTTTTGTGCCTCATCCATCACAAGCTCACGTAGATTACCATAGAGTGGAACCCAGACGCGCCCATTTACATAGTAGGCGCCGTCTTCCTTTTGTTCTAGTGTAGGATCGTTTTCAGACCCAAACGAGTCGATCAGAAGAGTTTATCTCAATACGAGTGGCGAAAACAAACGTATCGAGTTCAATTCAGCAAGATTCACACTTAACATTGTCCGTATATTGATTTCAGATCAATTACAAGTCTGTGGACACTTCGGCAGCACTTCGTTACACTGACCGGAACCATTACAAATGAACTAGCACTCAAGGTATTTATAGGATGCCTGATTTCGCTTGAAACTGACTCAAGCGAAATCTCATTCACTTGATTTCGCTTGAAATGAACTAACAAATGTTCAAGCGAAATATGAACTTGTGATTTTGCTTGAAATGGTTATTGACCATTTCAAGCGGAAATACCTATAAACACAATTCCTTGATTTCTGTGCTCTAATCTATCATTCTATATACAAGACTCGATACAAGGCGAAGTCGACAGACGCATGCACCAACTGTCACACCCCGACCACGTAGAACATACAAAACGTGGCGGAAACATCGGGGAGTGTTGTAACAGAATTAATTGTTTCAAATCCATGGCAATTGAAGTTTCGTTTTATTGATTAAAGGTGTTACAATGTCTTAACAAACAAAGAAATACAACATAATTAACTAGTCTTGCATCTTTTATTGTCACTAAAGCCCAAGTCTGCCTATGTGTATCTTGATCATCTTATGCAACAGCTCCTGAAAAACACATGTGAAAATAGGTACGTCAGCATAAAAATGCCTGTGAGATACATAGGTTTTGTGAAAATAGGTTCCATGACTTATGTTTGAGAAAATGTTTAGTCATGAAACTTGTAATTTGCTTTGTTTTGTAAATCATTTGAAAAACAATGAGTTCAGATGATATGTATAAATAAGTGAATAATGTATGGTTAAATGAATAACCATAGTAAAATGGGTTTGTATAAGATAAGTTGTTTGTAAAACAATGTCTTGTGAAAAGTATGTTATTTGTATAAAATGTTCTATGTCTCAAACTGAAATGATTCAAATAACGCTACGATATGTAATACCATACAAACACTTATATATAGGAAGTACCAGCGGCGTATCCACCATGCTTGTATCACATTACACACGCATCGTTACTTAATCACTTAATCAAACCAAACTATCAAGATGAAATGTTTAACAAGTATAGAAATGTTCATGTATAGTCAAATACGGTTCACACGGTTCACAGATACAAACGGTTCACAGATACAAACGGTTCACAGATACAAACGGTTCACAGATACAAACGGTTCACAGATATCAACGGATCACAGATACAAACGGTTCACAGATATCAACGGATCACAGATACAAACGGTTCATAGATACAAACGGTTCACAGATATCAACGGATCACATAGTCAAATGATTACAACGGTTCACATAGTCAAATGTTTACAACGGTTCAATATGTAGTATAATGTGTTCATATGCTGGATAAGCATATGCAACAGAAAAGCAATGTAAAACAATGTACTAAGTATGCACACAATGGACATACGTAGTATGAAATGTAAAGTAGAACGATGTACTAAGTAATGCACACAATGGGCACAACTAGCATGAAAGGTAATGAAATCATGTACTATAATGTACTAACGAACATAGCAGTATATGATGTGAAAACAGGAAAGCACGAAAGTAACAAGTAGGCACATGTGTTTCACCCCAAAACAGTTTGAAAACAGTAAAAGAGGGGTCTATGTACTCACTTGAGATTGCTCAGAAGTCCTAGGATAACCACCAAGCAAAGATAGAGATCACGGAATCAAACGGCACCTACTATAGGTAACTATGTTAATTAACCGGACCTAGATCGGAAGATTGGGTAGTATTAGGGTTTGTAAACCAAACGAGTGTAGAGACTCGTGTCATTTGGTTTAACAAAGCCTACATACTAAATGAAACTTAACCTGAGTGATTTCGACCCATTACGACCCGTTTAGGTAGCTTATGCTACTTTAACGCGTCGTGCGCGTAGAACGCGTACGGACCGCCTAACTAGTCCTATGACAAGTGTTATATGCCTAAACATGTTACATAATCCGTTATGTGACAAAAGTTTAGGTTACATATGCTTAATTACCAATTATACATGAAAAGGGTATTCTGGTAATCTACCTAAGGCATATAAACTACCTATCATACAACTACTCAAACGATGTGACCATAGGGTATAACCTCGGAAGGTTATTCCCTACCTACTATGGTCACCTAATGTGTTTGGTCGGATCCTAATGATCGACCAAACTGGGTCGGGTTCGAGGTATAAGCGATTTATCAGATCGCTTACCCTACGACCCTAGACAACGTGGTAATCAGTGGGCATAGTCCCAAGGGACTATGACCAACGTGATTACACTCACGTTGCGAAGTTCAAACGAACTTCGCATTGACCATTACTGGTCAACGCTGAAAGTCAAACAAAGTTTGACTTTCTGACTCGAAAAGCAGTAAAATAAGGAAAAGAACGAAAGAATACTTACCCAGGGTCCCCGAATGCTAATCCCGATCCAAGAATCTCAGGTATGAAACAATGGTTTCAACTTAGAGTTTCTAAAATCAGAATTCTTGTAAGTTATGCAATGGGGGGCATGGGGTATATATAGTTTTTGGGTAACCGTTAAGATCGTTTGTTGTAAAACGTGCCATGATCCAAGGCGTACACTTGTCGGAACCTTATGGTGGCTGAAATTAGGTTCTTATCCGCTGACTAGACGATTGAGAATGTGTGGTTGAGAATCGAACAGCTGGGACCCGCTTGTTAAAACATTGAATCTGATCCAGATAGGCAGTCACGTAGCGCGACGGGTAAGCCTATAGGGCTCGCGCTACGCTAGCCCCCCCTGAATCAGAAAAGTTTCAAAGTTGGCAGAAATGGTCCCTGCACGTGTTTAAGGCCTTTTTCGATGCGTTTGAACCCCGTTAACCTCATTTCAAGGCTCTAAAATGAAGTTAAAGTATAGGGAACTCAAAACATGCTCAAAAATATGCCGGATGTTGGTTCGTTTGGTCGTACAAACGCGATGTTCGCTTAATTACGACGGAATGCGCACAAGCGCGAAAAACGATCCAAATGACGTGACGAATGGATTTTTCTTATGGCGAACACTAAAATAAAATATTTTAGTGCTTACATAAATTTTTGGATGTCCGGATGTATTCAGAACGTAAGTTATGCGCGAAAATGCAAACTTGTGCACTTTTTGTCACTTTTAGTCCCTGAATGACCCAAAAGTTTATTTTAGCATACCGAACACCTTAAAGCCTATTTCTAAGCTATGTGAAGGGTATTTATGGTATGTTTAACTTATGGTCATGCTCCGGAATGTCTGTTACAGTTCAAATTGGCATACTTTCGCAGTTTGTCAAGTTTAGTCCCTGTAAGCGATATAACTTTGATTTCACCACACCAAACCTTCCAAAACTTATATCTAAGTTATGTAAAGGTTATTTAAGGTATGTTAAGCCTATTTCACTATTCCGGAGTGTTCGTTGCATTAAACTGGTTATATTTACGCATCAGTGCGTGTATAACCTTCCAGAAAGCGATTTAGAGCTTGAAATCGAAACAAGAGTTGATATGTGAAATCGATACACATATTTTTACAAATCCCAAGTATGAAATACAATATTTCATTGGTTTGGCATTTGTTTGATGGTTGAAATGACACAGGTGTTACAGTCTCCCCTACTTTAGGAAATTTCGTCCCGAAATTAATTCGTAGGAGTCTATTTGTGACTTTGTGTCAGATAACCACCAGAGATATGTAAAGCATTATCCTGTCATTTCCTTAACGGACATTCTTCAGAACGAAAATGAACAAACGGAGTCAATTTCCTCAACGGGTATTCTTCAGAAGTGGAAATGAAGGAATAAACAAACGGGGATTCATTTCCTTAACGGACAATCTTCAGAAACGAAAATGAACAAACGGAGTCATTTTCAACAGATGCTTCCTCAGAAACGGAAATGAAAATGATAGACAAACGGATATTCATTTCCTCAACGGACAAATCTTCAGAAACGAAAATGAACAAACGGAGTCATTTTCAACGGTTGCTTCCTCAGAAACGGAAATGAAAATGATAGACAAATGGATGTTCATTTCCTCAACGGACAATTCTTCAGAAACGAAAATGAACAACAGAGTCATTTTCAACGGTTGCTTCCTCAGAAACGGAAATGAAAATGATAGACAAACGGATGTTCATTTCCTCAACGGATAATCTTCAGAAACGAAAATGAACTAACGGAGTCATTTTCATCGGTTGTTTCCTCAGGTTCGGAAATGAAGGATTAAACAACGGATATTAATTTCCTCAACGGAAAATCTTCAGAAACGAAAATGAACTAACGGAGTCATTTTCATCGGTTGTTTCCTCAGGTTCGGAAATGAAGGATTAAACAACGGATATTCATTTCCTCAACGGATAATCTTCAGAAACGAAAATGAACTAACGGAGTCATTTTCATCGGTTGTTTCCTCAGGTTCGGAAATGAAGGATTAAACAACGGATATTCATTTCCTCAACGGATAATCTTCAGAAACGAAAATGAACTAACGGAGTCATTTTCATCGGTTGTTTCCTCAGGTTCGGAAATGAAGGATTAAATAAACGGATATTCATTTCCCTCGACGGATATTCTTTAGAACGAAAATGCACAAACGGAGTCATTTTCCTCAACGGGTATTCTTCAGAATTGGAAATGAAGGATAAACGGATACTCATTTCCTCAACGGATATTCTTCAGAAGTGAAAAATGAATAGCTAGTTCATTTTTCCTCAACGGATACTTCATCAGAATTGGAAATGAATAGGGTTAACTTCTAGGTACATGACAAAGCTCGCTGTGGTTTCTGTGCACTAAATTCCATAATTATGTATGCATCCATAATTACGCAATTCCTTGCATAGTCCGCACAGTTTGTCTTGTAATGTTCATAAGCACATAATCACATAGTTGTTTAATTGTTATTATCTTGTTATTGATTGCAATTAACTTGGCACCTCGTACTTCGTTTCTCTTGGAAGGAACGGGTACTTAGGATTTTCGTGGAAAACGCAAGAGATCAAACAACGAAAGAAATTTGGAAGTAGTCTGTTCTTCAAGGAATGCGGTTCCTTGATTGTCGGTATTGTAGGGGATATGTTGTTTATACATACAATCACATAAATACATTTCAATGTAAATAAAAGATTTATTTATAAACAAATGATAACAACAACTGTTTCATGGATCGTGACAACAAAAGAAAATAATACATAGGACGTAATTATTTCTAAACGATGATGTCTTCTGGTTGATTAAATGCTCATCCCTGCGCTGGATTTGCATTAGCAAGCCTTGGGCAATTCCTACGAAAATGGCCCATCTCGCCACAGTTGTAGCAAGATCCCGGTGGAAAACGAGCTTGAGCAGGATTGTTGCCACCTTGATTTGGTGCAGCTGCGGTTGGGTAAACCCTAGCTGTATGACCTATAAGTCCGCAAACTTGGCATGTGCGGCACTTCACCCCAGCATGATGATGTAGGCCACATTGGTTGCACAAGGGTGCAGTTCCGTTGTAGGGTTTCCTGGCAGGGGGTTGAGCTGGTTGGTTGAGAACGGCTTGATCATTGTGAGCGACCACAGCGTAGTTCTGAGAAGCCTTTCGCTTCTTTGACCTCTTAGGGGATCCAGTCTGTTCATCCATGATCTTTGATTCCTCGATTGGTTTCGATTCTTCGACCGGCTTCTTGTCACCTTTTCGGAAAAGTTTACCTTTCCTGATCTTTGATTCAGTCAAGGTTGCAGATAGCTCAATGGCCTGTCTAACTGTAGTAGGGTTGCTACCAGTCAAAATGTCTTGTATTGAATCAGGGAGGCCATCAATGTACTTTTCGATTGCCTTATCCAAAGGCGTGACCATGTTTGGGCATAACAGACTTAACTCTTCATAACGGTCCGTGTAGGCTCGATGCTCACCGCTGTCTTGCTCAAGATTGTCGAATTCCCTTTCCAAAGCCCTGATCTCGTGTCGAGGACAGAATTCCTTCATCATAAGGGCCCTAAGTTCAGCCCATGTCTGTGCTAGAGCAACTTCTGCACCACGATCCCTCATAACCCCGTTCCACCACGTAAGGGCTCTCTTCTGGAACACACTCGAAGCAAACTCGACCTTGCGATTGTCAGGACACTGCACGTGGTGGAAAGTATTCTCGATGCTCTCGAACCATTGAAGAAGCCCAGTCGCTCCCTCAGAACCACTAAACTTGAGTGGTTTCGCCGAGTTAAAACTCTTGAAATTGCATGGACCATTGTTGTTGTTGTTGGCTTGATTCCATTGAGCAAAGAGGTTTGGGAATTGAGCAGCCATTTGCTGCGCAATGATTTCTGCCAACTCGGCAGTCTCTATCTGGTTTTCGCGTCGAGGAGGCATTCTAAAAGAGGAAACATGAAAGGAAACGAGTGAGAGATTTAGACGAAAAAAATGAGATGAAACAAATTTGATGAAAGCAATGGATAGTGGTCATTTGTTTGTTACTACAAAGCAACAAACGACCTCGGTGAAAAATCAAAGTAAATAGGTCAAAAATAATGTATCGCGAAGACATGCTCGCCTATAAGTGAACACTCATCCCAAGAATTCCCAGGTAAGCACAACTGGTCTCGCGTCTGGTTGAGATGTATACGAAGTGCTTGCCTAGACAGAAAACTCAGAATACAGGCATTCACCCTTCCAGTTTGCACGTGTTCACATTATTTAAAACCCAAAACCTTGACGAGATTTTTTTTTTTTGAAAACTCAAAGGGGTTCAAAACCATATAATAGAGAGTTCAAAACCTTACAATAAAGGGTTCAAAACCTAGTAATCAATCATCCTAGAACAGATGATTAGTTTTCAAAGCGGTTTTGAAATTTATGTTCTTGTTGTGGTCGTCGCCTAAGGATAGGTGACGGTATTGTTTTATGACTAAACGCAAGTAAACTCGCGTTAGGGTCCTAAGAAAGTTATAGACTAGGTCAAAGCATTACTAATAACCTAATTCCCTATAACCATTGGCTCTGATACCATCTTTTCTGTCACACCCCGACCACGTAGAACATACAAAACGTGGCGGAAACATCGGGGAGTGTTGTAACAGAATTAATTGTTTCAAATCCATGGCAATTGAAGTTTCGTTTTATTGATTAAAGGTGTTACAATGTCTTAACAAACAAAGAAATACAACATAATTAACTAGTCTTGCATCTTTTATTGTCACTAAAGCCCAAGTCTGCCTATGTGTATCTTGATCATCTTATGCAACAGCTCCTGAAAAACACATGTGAAAATAGGTACGTCAGCATAAAAATGCCTGTGAGATACATAGGTTTTGTGAAAATAGGTTCCATGACTTATGTTTGAGAAAATGTTTAGTCATGAACCTTGTAATTTGCTTTGTTTTGTAAATCATTTGAAAAACAATGAGTTCAGATGATATGTATAAATAAGTGAATAATGTATGGTTAAATGAATAACCATAGTAAAATGGGTTTGTATAAGATAAGGTGTTTGTAAAACAATGTCTTGTGAAAAGTATGTTATTTGTATAAAATGTTCTATGTCTCAAACTGAAATGATTCAAATAACGCTACGATATGTAATACCATACAAACACTTATATATAGGAAGTACCAGCGGCGTATCCACCATGCTTGTATCACATTACACACGCATCGTTACTTAATCACTTAATCAAACCAAACTATCAAGATGAAATGTTTAACAAGTATAGAAATGTTCATGTATAGTCAAATACGGTTCACACGGTTCACAGATACAAACGGTTCACAGATACAAACGGTTCACAGATACAAACGGTTCACAGATACAAACGGTTCACAGATATCAACGGATCACAGATACAAACGGTTCACAGATATCAACGGATCACAGATACAAACGGTTCATAGATACAAACGGTTCACAGATATCAACGGATCACATAGTCAAATGATTACAACGGTTCACATAGTCAAATGTTTACAACGGTTCAATATGTAGTATAATGTGTTCATATGCTGGATAAGCATATGCAACAGAAAAGCAATGTAAAACAATGTACTAAGTATGCACACAATGGACATACGTAGTATGAAATGTAAAGTAGAACGATGTACTAAGTAATGCACACAATGGGCACAACTAGCATGAAAGGTAATGAAATCATGTACTATAATGTACTAACGAACATAGCAGTATATGATGTGAAAACAGGAAAGCACGAAAGTAACAAGTAGGCACATGTGTTTCACCCCAAAACAGTTTGAAAACAGTAAAAGAGGGGTCTATGTACTCACTTGAGATTGCTCAGAAGTCCTAGGATAACCACCAAGCAAAGATAGAGATCACGGAATCAAACGGCACCTACTATAGGTAACTATGTTAATTAACCGGACCTAGATCGGAAGATTGGGTAGTATTAGGGTTTGTAAACCAAACAAGTGTAGAGACTCGTGTCATTTGGTTTAACAAAGCCTACATACTAAATGAAACTTAACCTGAGTGATTTCGACCCATTACGACCCGTTTAGGTAGCTTATGCTACTTTAACGCGTCGTGCGCGTAGAACGCGTACGGACCGCCTAACTAGTCCTATGACAAGTGTTATATGCCTAAACATGTTACATAATCCGTTATGTGACAAAAGTTTAGGTTACATATGCTTAATTACCAATTATACATGAAAAGGGTATTCTGGTAATTTACCTAAGGCATATAAACTACCTATCATACAACTACTCAAACGATGTGACCATAGGGTATAACCTCGGAAGGTTATTGCCTACCTACTATGGTCACCTAATGTGTTTGGTCGGATCCTAATGATCGACCAAACTGGGTCGGGTTCGAGGTATAAGCGATTTATCAGATCGCTTACCCTACGACCCTAGACAACGTGGTAATCAGTGGGCATAGTCCCAAGGGACTATGACCAACGTGATTACACTCACGTTGCGAAGTTCAAACGAACTTCGCATTGACCATTACTGGTCAACGCTGAAAGTCAAACAAAGTTTGACTTTCTGACTCGAAAAGCAGTAAAATAAGGAAAAGAACGAAAGAATACTTACCCAGGGTCCCCGAATGCTAATCCCGATCCAAGAATCTCAGGTATGAAACAATGGTTTCAACTTAGAGTTTCTAAAATCAGAATTCTTGTAAGTTATGCAATGGGGGGCATGGGGTATATATAGTTTTCGGGTAACCGTTAAGATCGTTTGTTGTAAAACGTGCCATGATCCAAGGCGTACACTTGTCGGAACCTTATGGTGGCTGAAATTAGGTTCTTATCCGCTGACTAGACGATTGAGAATGTGTGGTTGAGAATCGAACAGCTGGGACCCGCTTGTTAAAACATTGAATCTGATCCAGATAGGCAGTCGCGTAGCGCGACGGGTAAGCCTATAGGGCTCGCGCTACGCTAGCCCCCCCCTGAATCAGAAAAGTTTCAAAGTTGGCAGAAATGGTCCCTGCACGTGTTTAAGGCCTTTTTCGATGCGTTTGAACCCCGTTAACCTCATTTCAAGGCTCTAAAATGAAGTTAAAGTATAGGGAACTCAAAACATGCTCAAAAATATGCCGGATGTTGGTTCGTTTGGTCGTACAAACGCGATGTTCGCTTAATTACGACGGAATGCGCACAAGCGCGAAAAACGATCCAAATGACGTGATGAATGGATTTTTCTTATGGAGAACACTAAAATAAAATATTTTAGTGCTTACATAAATTTTTGGATGTCCGGATGTATTCAGAACGTAAGTTATGCGCGAAAATGCAAACTTGTGCACTTTTTGACACTTTTAGTCCCTGAATGACCCAAAAGTTTATTTTAGCATACCGAACACCTTAAAGCCTATTTATAAGCTATGTGAAGGGTATTTATGGTATGTTTAACTTATGGTCATGCTCCGGAATGTCTGTTACGGTTCAAATTGGCATACTTTCGCAGTTTGTCAAGTTTAGTCCCTGTAAGCGATATAACTTTGATTTCACCACACCAAACCTTCCAAAACTTATATCTAAGTTATGTAAAGGTTATTTAAGGTATGTTAAGCCTATTTCACTATTCCGGAGTGTTCGTTGCATTAAACTGGTTATATTTACGCATCAGTGCGTGTATAACCTTCCAGAAAGCGATTTAGAGCTTGAAATCGAAACAAGAGTTGATATGTGAAATCGATACACATATTTTTACAAATCCCAAGTATAAAATACAATATTTCATTGGTTTGGCATTTGTTTGATGGTTGAAATGACACAGGTGTTACACCAACAGACTCCCCCTCGAATGTTGACGAGTCTTCAGTGTCGAGTCTTCGGCTGTCAAACCTTCAGTCTTTATCAGTCTGCTCACTTTCTCTAAAAATTATCCATTGTAAGCATCCACAATCAATCTCTTTCTCTTTCTTGTAATCTTCGGGATCTGAATCTGTCTCTACAATCTTCAGACTCCCTCTCAATATCTTCAGACTCCCCCTTTCGCTAAGCTGGGATCACAGTCTGGAATTCACTTTCACAGGTTCTTAGATCATAACCTGGCACTCATCTAACTCAGGTATAGGAATCTAGTTAACCTGCACACATCTCTACCCAACAATAAGTTTCACAAATTTAAATTTTCAAATTTAGAAACCACTTGCAGGTATCATTCAAAAATGATTTAATCTTTGATAACCACTTGAAAACACAATTTCTACATACATTCTTTTCCAAACCTGTTCATCAAGTTTAGCACTTAGAATTTTGAAAATCAGCTCTCCAACATCAGTTGTCGAAAATCTTTTTGAATTTTTTCAAAAATTTATGCTAAAACACACTAAAATATTTTTGGATTTTTGAATGTAAAGAAATGCAGTAAAGAAATATTTACAAACACTATTTTTGTGAGTTTGTGTAAGAGGATCATATCAGTTTTTGAGACAAATCACCAACACCGTTAAGGTATAAACATTTTTAGTTCTAAACAATTCACATAGATTGACGATATTGTTGTCCACTTAAACTCAATCTAAAAACTTTCAAAATGCTTACCGATACGTTAAGGTATATTAATTTTGCACTAAATTCTTATGGACCCCACAATCTCAGCATATCCCCTCATCATGCAATACACTGACTCAAGTAATGCTTTTAAACTTTTATCTACTGTGATTTGTGCGAAATCAAAGCAGAATGTTTAAACATTAACAATCAGGTTGATACTTCCGTATACGCAGAGAAAGTCCAATGTTTAAACAAAATAAGAAAATAAAAATAAGTTGAAGTTTTTTAGGCTTTAACCACCAGGTCGATACTTCCGTATACGCAGAGGAGGTCCAAAGCTTAAACGAAACACCAAAGAAAATAAAGCAGAACGTTTAGGCAATAACATCCAGGTCGATACTCACGTATACGCAGAGGATGTCCAATGCTTAAACAAAATAAAGAAATAAAACAAGTTTAAATCTTTGCAAAATAAAATGCACAATCACAGCGACTTTTCAGCAAAGTTGTGAAAGTTCACAAACTTAACTGGTTTCATGTCTTTCGACAATCAGCGATTACTGAGTAGGCACACAATCAAGAAGGACAAAACTAAGTACTATGCTTTTGACCATGTTTCCCACTGGAACTAGGCTTTTTCATTTAAGTTTGTATCATTATCGCAAATCTACTAGTCTAGCTGAGCCTATCGTCACATCTTTAGTGAGATCGTTTATAACATTTTATCTTTCCATTTCTTTAGCATGTTGTGATAGTCCACTGATGTACTATCATTTCCTCTTTTTTACAACAAAACTCATTTTTTTTTTCATTTTTTCATGTTTTTGGCTTTTTCAAATTTTCAATTGTTTTTGGATTTTCAAAAATTCTTACTCCCCCTAAAATGCAAACACATTTTAGGAAATTTGAAAACAAACTGTACAAGCAACGTGACAACTGATATCAAATCACTTCAATTCGCCATCCACTTGGCATAAACAATTAGAACTCCCCCGTACAACAAACTATTTTCCCATTGATTTCAAAACACTTAAGTTTGTTTTAATCGAATGGTTTTTCCGGAAAATTAGTTTTGTTGAATGATTTTACCATTTGTAGGTATTCAAACTTGTAAATTAGGGGTTTGGTTCATCACATTGTCTTCAAACCAAATATCACATGTAGGAAAATGCAAGTACAACTTAATGTTCTTGATTTACCACTTGTACGTAAAACCTTTTTCAACCAATTTTTTCAACCACATGGTTTACCAACCAATACCACTTGTAAGTTACCATATGTAGGTTGAATTCTCAAGATGCCGATTCCTACTCCTCGCTTACCAACCTGGGAGTTCCGGCAAGTCACACTTATACAAAAACTTTCAAATACCAAAAACAATTTAAGAATGATGCCGATTCATGCTCCGCGATTACCAACTTGGAAGCTCCGGCAAGTCAAGATTTTAAGTAAAGAATACAGACACTCAAGCCTGACCAGCTTTAGGTGTAACCTTCTCAACTTCTTCAGGGGTTTGAACACTTCTTTTTGTTTCATAAAATTCTTTCACCCCTTTTACCTTCCCATCTACCACTTTACCAAACATCTTTTTAATATTTCCATTAAACACTTTCTCAACATCAAATTCTTTCTTTTCAGAATAGAATAGAATTGATTTGAGATTTGGACTTTTCCCACTTTTTTCTTGAAATTTTCAGCCCGCAGAGGTGGAAAAATTGCATCATCCACAGTCGGAACTGAATTCTTTTCTTTCATAACAACTTTTGGCTCCTCTGATTTTGTGGAATCAGATTCATCACCAGAACTATTCCCTGAACCTTTTACCATCCACTTCTGATTTTTCAGATTTTCTTTTCTTTTTAAAACATTCCTTGAGCATTCACCAACTTCAAAAATTGAATTTTCAAAACCTGTAAATTTTCTGGTTTTAAGTTCAGTTTTCTCAACAACTTTTTCTTTTTGTTTACTAGAGACTCCCTATTTTGTTTGTATTGTCTTGGGACAATTTCTCGCAATGGGACCAGCTTTTTACATTGAAAACAGGTTCTCGTCTCTATCTTCTTTTGAGCAACACTTTTCTTCATTTCTTCTTGCTTTTTGGCAAGGAATTCTTTGTTCGTCTCCTTCCAAAATGAACTCTTTTGTTCTTTCTCAGCACTTGTTCCTGAAACAAAAACAGTATTTGTTTATAAATTTTCTCATTTTTATAATTTTTCGGTGGTATAAAACCTAGTCCATTCTTTTTGAAATTACCATTATGGTTTGGTTTCTTTTGAAAACCCGAACCAGAACTGTAACCTTTTTTCTTGTTTAAACGTTGTTGAACTCTTGAGGTGTAATGATTTGGTTTTTCAGAAAGATTTAAATATTTTATTTCAGAAATATTAGTTTCTGTTAGTTTGAAAACATTTTTAATCATTTCAGGTTTAACACCTCTTATTGGAAAAGTTTCATCAGAATATAATTTGTCAGAATCATTCAAAGTATATGCAACTTTGAATGTTTCGTCATTCAAATTAGATTTTGATAGAAGAAATTCTTTATTGTACTCCCGTTTTTCCTGTTTGACTTTTTGATTTGACATGTCGGACTTTGACTTGGACTCTGATTTTGACTCCGACATTGACTCCTCTGTTTCATCCTTATCCAACACCTGATCGACCACTTTTTTTATTAATCCGGACTCATGATCAGTATCGGACGACGTGAAAGTGACATCTATACTTTCTGGCAGGTTATCCGACGACCCAGACTCCCATTGTAAATTTGTTGCCTTTTCGACTCTTTCAGAATTTGGATTTCGAGGAGAATATCCATTTTCGACCGGGGGTGGACATTTGTTATAAACAACACTTGGTTTCTTACCAAAAATCTTTATTTCATCATCTTATTTTGTTTCGGACTTCTTCTCTTCCGAAGTCTTCTCATCTTCAAATGTCTTCAATCCCTCCACTATAGGGTAAATCATGTCAACAACAAAAGTAGAGCAAGAGTAACTTTTTAATAATCTGTTAACTCTTTTAGTTTCAATTCTTTGAGTTTCCAGTTTCAGCTCAAGCTCAGCACACTTCTTTGTGTAGTAGTTGACATCGTCAAGCTGTCTCATGTAAGCTCCTTTGAGTGTATTCATTGCTACAGCTTGTTCACTACTTGACTCGTTGTACTTATTTATCTCTCTGTTCAAAGTATCATATGATTCTTTCAGCCTTTTTATGTTATGCAGCAATTCATTGTTCTGCATTATCAGAGAGTCACAATTCATACACTTCCCAGCAACCTTGACTACCTCATCATCTGTTTTGATTTCAAATGCTGGAACTTCTTTAACTACTGTCACTTGAACTTCTTCTGCAACTTCTTTCTTTTTCTCAACTTCACCATTTAAACGTTTTCTGACTTTTTCTGCCCAACAATCTTCAGTATAATCATTGATAACATGAGCAACAAATCCTTTAGCCAGAAATTCTTTGTCTGGGCAATAATCATCCCAACTGAAACCTTCTGCCAATTTTTCATCTTCATGTTCTGCCACACAAACTTTACTATCTGTTGGAATGTATTTATCCCAACTGAAACCATTTCCTTTATCTTGATTACCAAGACATGCTCTCTTTGAATCTTCAATTTCTTTCCTACCATGAGTTGTTTGTGGCTGTTGTTGTTGATGTGGCTGTTGAGCAACTTGATGATATAACGCTTTTCGATAGTAATCATTGTTTCCAAAGGGATTTTTAGCTCCACTTGCTTCACGATTTGTGCACTCCCTCTTGAAATGCCCTTTTTCCCTGCATCGAAAACAAGTAACTTTAGATTTATCAAATCCTAAAGCTGAAACATGTGCATCGCGAAAATCATCTCTGCCTGTAATTTCTTTAAACTTTTCAGCTCGTCTCAGTACACTAGCCATGCACCATTTTATATCCGTTAATTCCATCTTTTTAGCATCAATTTGATCGTAATCCTCTTTTGTTAGCATTGGATTTCCGATCCTTCCTGCAACTAAACCTCCATATGATTCAAGCACAGTTACTAACAAAGACATGTGGCTTTTAGCAACTTCCTCGGTATAATTCTGATCATTTTCAAGGTTTAAAGCAATGTTGCATTGAAGTACTTTGCCACTCTTTGTTGTAAAAAAGTGTGGATCAAATGTTGGAAATGAAGAAAATCCCATCTTGTTACTTGATCCTTGAGATGGCTTTTCAGAAGATCCCGTTGTATTGAAAGCAGTTTCAACTTTTGGCAAAAATTTGGTTTTGTCATTAACACCACTTTTGTAGTACAAACCAATGTCTTGTTCTCCATCATAATTCTTCATTCTCGCTATCTTTCGTTGCTCCATTTCTTGAGCTTCAAGCTGTTTAATAAAATCACTCAATGTTAGATCATTAAAACCCGGTTTGTTTTTCAACATCATAAGATACGTGCCCCACTCATCATGTGGCAACGCATCAGCTAACTTTTCAATCAACTCATCTTTATCCTTTCTAATACTCAATCTGTTCATGTTTTTCAATAAATTGCAGTATCTTTCAATGATCTGCTTGGTGCTTTCATTTCTTAAACCTCGAAACAAATCGAATTCCTTCTTCATCAATGACTTTTTGTTCTTAAGCATGTCATCACTACCAAGAAACTTTGCTTCTAATTCTGTCCATACCGAATGTGCAGTTCCATTATGTTGAAGTAAAATCAAGATGTCTTCTTTAATCGCCTGCTGCAACAAACTAACCATCAACTTCTCATCTTTGTATTTCTTTTACTCTTCAGCACTCAAATCTCTAACTGGTATTTTCTCTCGATCGCTACCAACAGGTCTAAAATATTGAACTTCAGTATGTTCCCATGCATCTAAATGATAAGCTTCAACCCAGTTACCAAATCGTTCAGCCCATCCACTAAAATCATCAATATCCAAAAGCTTAGGCGGTTTTTGAGTTGTTCCAGTTTCATTTTCAAGCATTGTGTTCTGTGTAATTGATATCGGACTAGCAAAAGCATTGTAAAACTCGATGTCCATGATTCGGAAAAAAATTTCACAAAAATACAAGTTCAAGCGAAATCACAACTGAAGCAGCAACACCCTGAAGCGGAATAACCTATTTCGTTTGAAACCAGCACACCTTCAAGCGAAATCACGACTTGAAGCGAAATATCTTATCTCGCTTGAAACAACTCAAGCGGAATAGTCTCACTGAAGCTAAATCAACGAATTCAAGCGGAATCAGACCAAACTTTCAAGAGGAAACACAAATTCAAGCAGAATCAACCAGAACTCTCAAGCGGAATCAGCATGATGTTATACTTTCGATCTGATTTTGGTCCAATTGGTCAAGCAAATGGTTGAATTTTGATCTGAAACTTTCTAGGGTTTGTTAAAACAATATTGCGCACAACATGTTTGAAAATCAACCCATTTTAACCGCGAAATTTTGTTTAATTTTGAAAAGAAGGTGTAGAAAACAGATTTTGCGGCTGAATTGGTATGAACTCTTCCTCCTGAGCTCTGATACCACTTGTAGGATCGTTTTCAGACCCAAACGAGTCTATCAGAAGAGTTTATCTCAATACGAGTGTGACCACCTTGGTTTTCACACTCGTATTTGTTTGACTTTCATTGTAACAAATACCGTATTTGGAATGAAACGTATTTGAACGTACTTGCTTTGTGCTTATACATGCTTATACCAATACAAACACGTGAAACAATTGCAAATTTGTTGATTTTATGCTATTAAACAAGGTTACATAAACTATGAGGACCTATTGTGACATTTTGTGAAACTACAATCTAAAGGACCTATTTGACATTCTTTGGAAACTTACTTTATAAAGAGATAAATATATAGTTTTGAAATAAAAGTCCAAGGTTCATTTGGTCGTTTTCTGAAACTTAAACTCTAGGGACTAAAGTTGATCTTCTTAAACTCATTTTAACTAAAGATCCTAACCTGGTTAACTTTTATATAAGGATTCCTTCTTTAAAACTTAACTCAGTTAACTCATTTAACTGTACAGTACAGGGGCCAATTGTGTCATTTTTCAAAACTTCAGGGACCAAACTTGTATTTTGTACCAAAGTTTAGGGGTTGTTTTTGTAAATTTTCAAAAGTTCAGGGACCATTTTGTAAGAAAATGAAACTACAGGGACCTAAGTGTAAATATGTCAAAAATGGTTTAAACCATTCGGACCGGTCACGAACAAGGATCAAACTCGAGTCTCTACGATATAAGCGAAGTGTCTTAACCAGTTTATCCTCCTGTACAGGAGCTGAAAGTTATAGAGTTTAATTCCTTATATATACTATTTAGAATTTAATATAATTATTAACTAAATTCAGTTTTAAAAAGGTTTTTTGAAAAACCTTAAAGAACCGGCCACTAAAGGGAATCGAACCCGCGCCCCTTCGGACAACACACACGCGCACAACCAGCTGGTCTACCAGCTTGGTTGTTGATTATTCTAGTTCGTAATATATATATATATATATATATATATATATAGACCTTAAAATCAGAGCTGAATATTAATTCAATTCTACCAGCTCGCGGATTCAAACAAAAAACACCAAAAATCGATCTTGATCCATTTTTTTTTTACCTGTAAAGTTACCCACATGATTCCCAACCTATCCCAACTCGTTCCAATCATTCAAACCACACAAATTCGTGCTATAACCACTATGAATCGGAACTTTTTATTAAAAAAAAGAATTTAAAGTAGATCAAATCCACTAAGTTTTGTTGAATCTGAGATCTAAACTTCGTGTATTTAAGTTCCCTACATTCCTAGCAACATTCCACACCATTTACAAACACTTAAACACCCGAAATCGTCGGATTAAAACCTGCAACTCGCCGGAATACTCACTTTTTCGCCAGAATTTTTCAATCCGATCATCCTTTCAATACCAGTTCGTTTTTATTGTTTCAATTAATTCTTTTATGCTTATACAATGTTTCTCCAAAGTTAATTTGAATATAACACAGTTTTCCCGTAGAATTGAAAGAGTTGACTTTCTGTTTGACTCCAATTGGGGAAGATGACCAGTTCCTGTTTGGTTATAAATGTAGCAGTCCTAAACCAAACACAAACAGAAGCTTAGCCCAGTGGTTAAGACTCTGTTTGGTTACAATACAGACCCAGGTTCGAACCCAGGGGTGGTCTGCATTTCTTTTTAATCAATTAATTTTTAATATTTTCAACATTCCAATAATTTTTATAAGATTAATAATCAATGTTGCTTTTATTAAAAATGTGAAATTAGTCAATTTATTTATAAAACTAATTTTTATGATATTAAAACAGTTTATTACTAAATAAATTCATAATAAATCAATTCTTAGGAATTAAAATCTGAAATTTTCAGATTAATTATTTTAAGTGTTGATCTTTACTAAAATAATGTTGCTACTGATATTTTATATAACTTCAATATTTATATAATTAAATCAGTAATATTCAAGTTCAATAATTAAAAATGTTATTTTTAATTATTATGATATAAATTAATTATATCACTTGTACAATATTTTGCCAATAATCATTATATTTAATTATGATACTAGTTAAATATATTTGATTTATTATTACAAATGTTTATATTAAATCGATTGTACATTTTTTTTTTTGCAATTTAATTATTTATGATAAATAAGTATTTTTCATAAATAATTCCTCTATATCATGATCATTTTTCCGAGCCCTCTAAACATATAATTCACAAGATCCTTCTGTTAATCTAAACACTATCAAATACAATAAATACTCAACAAATCCCGTCAACACTATACGACCTCAATATTGATACATTATTCTTGTACGATTCATTATGACAACTTGAGTTTCCTTATTATCAGACACTTTAATCTTGACTTGCGTATTCGGAATCGCCTGCAAAATAATGTGAGTACATAGATCCCCTCTTTTTACTGTTTTCGATTATTTTGGGGTGATTCATATGTATCAAAACGATTTCGATATTCTAATAATGGTTTCAAAACGATTGAGATGGTTTATACTAAACTAATAACGATTTCGATAATGTGAACGAGCTTGTTGGCTGTAATTACATAACGAATGACATTCATTAATTTCGGCCAAACCGACCAGTATTAGGTTATGGTACCATAGGATCCGACAAATCCCGTTATCAACTAGACCCATGGTTATGTGTGGGTTAAGTGGGTAACGACTGAATCTGATGATTGTTAACTTACCCTTTGGAGGTTTGTTAATGCGAGAACGATTGGGAACGATGAACGAGTCACAAAGGTTTGAATGTTATTAGCGAGACGACCAAAAGTAGTTTTCACAATTAAAACGAGAAAGATTTAAACGAGTGAATGAATTGAACGAATTGGAACGATTTAAACGAATGAACGACGTTCTATAACGAGAACGAGTTAAACAATATTACACAACGATGTTTACGAAACTATATAAACCATACGAGTTTTATTATAAGAACGATTTATGATTTGGTTTACATAAACAAATGTTTTGGGTTAAGATTCATGGCAAGGGTTATAAATTATGACCAATCTATTTTAACTTGGTTATTCATTTACAATACAAACATTTTACAAAACAAGGTTTTCTAATATCGATTAACGAAGTTGTACAAGTGTTTCAACATACAAACGAGCCATGAATCTGATACTCACACAAAAACTATGTACTCGCCAGCATTTCTTTGTTGACTTTGTTTTTACATATGTTTCAGGTGTTGTTGCTTAATGTTGATTGCGAATAGGATGCATGCTCACTTAGGACTGGACGAGGCCTTAGTGATTTAATAACGATGATAAACTATGGTTGAATTTCTTGTTTAACTTTAAGACAATGTTTGATATTCAATAAAACGAAACTCTTGTATCCATGGTTTGAAACAATAATTCTGTTACAACACTCCCCGACGTTTCCGCCACGATTTGTTGTTTTACGTGGTCGGGGTGTGACAGAAAAGTTGGTATCAGAGCCAATGGTTATAGAGAATTAGGTTATTAGTAAAACTTTGACCTAGACTATAACTTTCTAGGACCCCAACGCGAGTTGATTTGCGTTTAGATTTAAAAAAAAAACAAAAAAACAAAACAAAATCCGAATCTGCTTCGAAAATTAATCATCCGTTCTATGATGATTGATTACTAGGTTTTGAACCCTCTGTTATAAGGTTTTGAACCCTTCTAGTTTGATTCATTTTTGGCTTAGTGCCTTTTTAGTTTTCAAAATATCGTCAGAGTTTGGGTCTAAATAATGTGAACACGTGCAAACTGGAAGAGTGAATGCCTGTACCCCTGAGTTTTCTGTCTAAGGCTAGAGTGTTCGTACAAATCCACATAATCGGACCAGTCACTCTTACCTGGGAACTCTTGGGGTGAGTGTTCACTTATAGGCGAGCATGTCTTCGCGATACATTATTTTGATTCATTACTTTGATTAGTCACTGCGTGTCGTTTGTTTGTTCGAGGTAACAAACAAATGATCGCCTTCCTTGTGTTTTGTCGATACCTCTTTTGTTTTTTTTCCTAATTTTCAATCTCACTCGATTCTCCTGTTTCCTTACTAGACAATGCCTCCTCGACGTGAAGCACAATCTTTTACAATTGAAGAAATCGCAGCCCTGGTCATTCAGCAAGTGGCTGCTGTGCTTCCCGGTGTTGTGACCCAAGTCCACGAGATATACAACAACAACAATAATAACAACAACAATAATGCACCGTGTAATTTCAAGAATTTCAATTCTGCTAAGCCGCTAAAGTTTTCTGGGTCGCAAGGAGCAACTGCACTCCTTCAATGGTTCGAGAGTATCGAGAACACATTCAGACATGTGCAATGTCCGAATGGGCGTAAGGTTGAATTTGCTTCGAGTGTGTTTGAGAATCGTGCTCTTACGTGGTGGAACAGAGTGATGCGCGACAGGGGTGCCGAAGTGGCATTGGCACAAACATGGGAAGAGCTTCGAGCTCTCATGATGAGAGAGTTCTGTCCCCGTCACGAAATTCGAGCTTTGGAACGAGAGTTTGACGATCTGAAACAAGATGGGGGAGAACACCGTGCGTATACGAATCGATTTGAGGAGCTCAGTCTTTTGTGTCCTACTATGGTTACCCCGTTGGAGAAAATGATAGAGAGGTATATCGATGGTCTACCCGATTCTATTCTGGATATAGTGACCGGTATTAATCCTACCACCCTTCGCCAAGCAATTGAGTTGTCTGCTACCCTGACTGAGTCTCAAGTCAGGAAGGGTAAACTCACCCGCAAGGGTGATAAAAAGAAGGCGACTGATTCTGGGAAGAACAAGAAAGTGGGTAAGGGTAAAGAAGGTGAGTCATCGAAGAAGTCAAGAAAGCGAAAGGGTTCCCAGAATTTTGCAGTAACTGCACAAACTGCTCAGAACCCTCAGAACCCGCCAGCTCAATCTCCTGCGAAGAAAGCGTATGCTGGTACCGCACCTCATTGTGCTCGCTGCAATGGTCATCATGTTGCACAGCAAGCTTGTAGGCAATGCACAACGTGTGGTAAGCTTGGGCATTTGGCCAACGTCTGTCGTTCGGGTCAGAATCAGATTGTTCGGAATCAAGCTCCAGTTCAGGGGAATGCTGCTAGATTCCCACCGGGTACATGTTTCAATTGTAGAGAGCTTGGTCACTACCGCAACAACTGTCCGAGGTTGGCAAATGCAAATGAAAATGTAAATCCAAACGTGAATGTCAATGTCAACGCGAATGCAAATCCCGCTCGTGGGCGAGCGTACAATCTGAATGCTAACGAAGCGAGGGCTGACAACGAGGTGGTTAATGGTATGTTTCTTTTTAACAATCGACCTGCATATATTCTTTTTTTATTCTGGCGCCGATAGAAGTTTTGTATCACTATCTTTTGAATCTTTGCTTGCGATACCTAGAACTAAACTGAGGAAACCCTTATCTGTCGAAGTTGCTACTGGTAAACCTCTTGTCCTCGATTCTGTTATCTGTGATTGTCAGTTAAACCTTGATAACCATCTTTTTCCCATTGACCTCACGCCGATGCAACTTGGGAGTTTCGATATTATCGTAGGGATGGATTGGTTAACCAAACATCATGTTGAGGTGGTTTGTTTTGATAAGATTGTTCGTATTCCTCTTTCGTCTGGCGATGTTCTGGAAGTTCGTGGCGAAAAACCATCTGGTGGATTGAAGCTTATGTCGTGTACAAAGGCCCAAAGATATTTACGAAAAGGATATGTTGCTTTCCTGGCACATGTCACCGAGGAGAAAGGCAAGAGTAAGAGTATTCAGGATATTCCGATTGTTCGGGATTATCCAGAGGTATTTCCCGATGAACTGCCTGGTTTGCCTCCAGTTCGTCAAGTCAAGTTTCATATTGACCTTGTACCCAATGCCAATCCAGTTGCGAAAGCACCTTATCGTCTTGCACCGTCAGAGATGCAAGAGTTATCAAAACAGCTTCAAGAGTTGTCTGATAAAGGATTCATCCGTCCGAGCCATTCGCCTTGGGGAACTCCTGTTCTCTTTGTGAAAAAGAAAGATGGATCTTTTCGAATGTGTATCGATTATCGTGAGCTTGATAAGCTTACCATCAAGAATCGATATCCCCTACCTAGAATTGATGATCTCTTCGACCAGCTGCAAGGTGCTTTATGCTTTTCCAAGATCGATCTGCGATCTGGGTATCATCAACTTCGTGTTCTCGAAGAAGATATTCCTAAAACTGCTTTCCGTACAAGATATGGGCATTATGAGTTCACTGTCATGCCTTTTGGTTTGGCAAATGCCCCAGCTATCTTCATGGACTTAATGAATAGGGTTTGTAAACCTTATTTAGATAAGTTCATAATTGTGTTCATCGACGATATTCTCATTTATTCAAAGTCTCGAGCCGATCACGAACAACACGTTCGTTTGACATTGGAACTCCTAAAGAAGGAACAACTTTTTGCTAAATTCTCCATGTGTGAATCTTGGCTTAAAGAAGTTCAGTTCTTGGGTCATATTGTCAATGAGCAGGGTATTCACGTAGATCCATCCAAGATTGTTGCAATTAAGGATTGGAATACACCGACGACAGCTACAGAAGTTCGTTCTTTTCTTGGTCTTGCTGGTTATTATCGATGGTTTATTTCTAACTTTTCAAAGATCGCGGTTCCACTCACTGCTTTGACTCAGAAGAATAAGCCTTTTGAGTGGGGACCTAAGCAAGAAGAAGCGTTCCAAACGCTGAAACGGAAGCTCTGTGACGCTCCTGTTTTATCTCTACCTGAGGGAAACGATGATTTTGTTGTCTATTGTGACGCGTCGAATCTAGGACTTGGTTGCGTTCTTATGCAACGAGGTAAGGTCATAGCTTATGCGTCTAGACAGCTGAAAATTCACGAAAAGAACTATACGACTCACGATCTCGAGTTAGGAGCTGTGGTTTTCGCACTTAAAATTTGGAGACACTATCTCTATGGAATGAAGTGTGTGGTTTTCACAGACCACAAAAGTCTCCAGCATATTCTCAATCAGAAGGAGCTGAACATGAGGCAACGACGTTGGGTTGAACTCTTAAACGATTATGATTGCGATATCCGCTACCATCCTGGTAAGGCGAATGTCATACCCGATGTGCTTAGTCGAAAGGAACGAGTCAAGCTTCATTCTGTTCGAACTCTATCTGATATTCAATCTCGTGTTCTTCAAACTCAACGATCTTGTGTGATCAATGACTTATTGAAATATGAGCTACCACTTCAACTTAAGCTTAAACTCGAAAGGAAAGACGATGGTTTACTCTATTTTGAGAATCGTTTGTGGATTCCGAATCAGGACGATCTTCGCACCTTAGTAATGGACGAATCTCACAAGTCTCGATATTCTATCCATCCTGGTGCTGATAAAATGTACAAGGATCTTCGTACTAAGTTCTGGTGGCTTGGTATGAAGAAGGATGTTGCCTTATATGTATCGAAATGCCTAACTTGTCTCAAAGTCAAGGCCGAAAATCAACGACCTTCTGGCTTGCTTGTACAACCAGAGATACCGGTTTGGAAGTGGGAGAACATCGCAATGGATCTCATTACTAAACTACCGCGTACTAGTAAAGGTCATGATGCTATTTGGGTTGTAGTTGATCGTTTAACAAAATCTGCTCACTTCTTACCAATCCGTGAGGATTTCTCTGCTGAAAAGCTTGCCAAGATCTATGTACACGAGATCGTATCACGACATGGTGTTCCTTTAGATATCATTTCCGATCGTGATGCTCGGTTTTCATCTCATTTTTGGAAGACCATGCAATCTGCTTTGGGGACCCAACTAAATCTAAGCACTGCTTATCATCCCCAAACAGATGGTCAATCTGAGAGGACGATTCAAACTTTGGAGGATATGCTTAGAGCATGCGTGATAGACTTTGGTGGTAATTGGGATTCTCATCTGCCACTGATCGAGTTCTCATACATTAATAGTTATCATGCTAGTATTAAGATGGCACCATTCGAAGCTCTCTACGGTCGAAAATTTCGTTCACCCGTCTGTTGGAATGAGATCGGTGAAGCTCAGGTTACTGGACCTGAGCTCATTCTGGAAACAACGGACAAAATCAAGAAAATCCGCGATAATCTTGTGACTGCTAGAAGCCGTCAAAAGAGTTATGCAGATTTGGGACGCAAGCCCATGGAATTTCAAATCAGAGACCGTGTCCTACTCAAGGTTTCACCTTGGAAGGGAGTGGTGAGATTTGGAAAGAAAGGAAAACTTGCACCACGATATGTTGGACCATTTAAGATTGTTGAAAGAATTGGAAAGGTTGTCTATCGACTAGAACTACCTCCAGAGCTTGGAAATGTTCATCCGACTTTTCATGTGTCCAATTTGCGAAAGTGTTTAGCTGATGTTGATCTTCACATTCCTCTTGATGAGATTCAAATCGACGAAACGATGCACTTTGTCGAGAAACCTGTGGAGATAGTGGAACGTACATACAAACAATTGAAGAACAAACAGATTCATTTGGTCAAAGTACGTTGGGAATCCAAACGTGGCCTCGAGTTTACTTGGGAACGTAAGGACCAGATGAAGGCGAAATATCCGCATTTGTTTTCACAAGATTCCTCTAAATAAAATTTCAGAACGAAATTTCCTAAAGTAGGGGAGACTGTGACTACCTTGGTTTTCACACTCGTATTTGTTTGACTTTCATTGTAACAAATATTGTATTTGGAATGAAACTTATTTGAACGTACTTGCTTTGTGCTTATACATGCTTATACCAATACAAACACGTGAAACAATTGCAAATTTGTTGAGTTTTATGCTATTAAACAAGGTTACATAAACTATGAGGGCCTATTGTGACATTTTGTGAAACTACAATCTAAAGGACCTATTTGACATTCTTTGGAAACTTACTTTATACAGAGATAAATATATAGTTTTGAAATAAAAGTCCAAGGTTCATTTGGTCGTTTTCTGAAACTTAAACTCTAGGGACTAAAGTTGATCTTCTTAAACTCATTTTAACTAAAGATCCTAACCTGGTTAACTTTTATATAAGGATTCCTTCTTTAAAACTTAACTCAGTTAACTCATTTAACTGTACAGTACAGGGGCCAATTGTGTCATTTTTCGAAACTTCAGGGACCAAACTTGTATTTTGTACCAAAGTTTAGGGGCTGTTTTTGTAAATTTTCGAAAGTTCATGGACCATTTTGTAAAAAAATGAAACTACAGGGACCTAAGTGTAATTATGTCAAAAATCGGTAAAAAATGGTTTAAACCATTCGGACCGGTCACGAACAAGGATCGAACTCGAGTCTCTACGATATAAGCGAAGTGTCTTAACCAGTTTATCCTCCTGTAGGGGTGTTCATAAAAATCCGAATCCGAAACCGAGTCCGAAAAATCCGAAAACCCGTATCCGAAATATCCGAAATTTCGGATTCGGATTCGGATGTGAGTTTTAAAAATTTTCGGTTAATCGGATTATCCGAATATCCGAAATGCATATATATAATAACTTTAAATATTAATATATTAAGTAAATATATGCATTTCCATATATATTCCATCCCGATTCCCCAAGTCATCCGTATAATAATTTAATATAAAACATTTGAATTTTGAAATGTAAAATATCTACACATCCAGATCTAGATAATTCTCATCTGGTCGTCGCACAGAGCCTATTCTCGCCATTCACCTTGTCATTGCAATTAACCCTCATCACTTCTCACTTTGCCATTTGAATTTTGAACCCCTAAATCAACGTTGCTTCTCACCTAGCAACCCTTACCTCCGCCGTCGCAGCCCATACCTCCGCCATCACAGCCATCACCTTCAGCGCCGCAACCCTCACCGTGAGGTTATTAACGACACAGTGAGATTCGATGGTTTGGGTTGTAGTTGATTCAGGATGTTGAAACTTTATGTTTGTTTGAAGTTTGAATCTGATTGAAACAAACATTGGTTTTCTTTTTTCATGATTCAAAATGGAAATGCAAATACCAAATCTTCAGTGTTTGATGTTTTGATTTTTTATTTTTGAAATCGGATAATCCGTTCCACTATCCGAATCCGTATCCGAAATTTCGGATATCCGAAAGTCGGATATCTGAAATTTCGGATTCGGGTTCGGATACTAGAATCTACTATCCGAAATTTTCGGATATCCGACTTTCAGATATCCGAAACACCGGATATCCGAATTTGAACACCCCTATCCTCCTGTACAGGAGCTGAAAGTTATAGAGTTTAATTCCTTATATATACTATTTAGAATTTAATATAATTATTAACTAAATTCAGTTTTAAAAAGGTTTTTTGAAAAACCTTAAAGAACCGGCCACTAAAGGGAATCGAACCCGCGCCCCTTCGGACAACACACACGTGCACAACCAGCTGGTCTACCAGCTTGGTTGTTGATTATTCTAGTTCGTAATATATATGTATAGACCTTAAAATCAGAGCTAAATATTAATTCAGTTCTGCCAGCTCGCGGATTCAAACAAAAAACACCAAAAACCGATCTTGATCCATTTTTTTACCTCTAAAGTTACCCACATGATTCCCAACCTATCCCAACTCGTTCCAATCATTCAAACGACACAAATTTATGCTTTAACCACTATGAATCAGAACTTTTTATTGAAAAAAAAAGAATTTAAAGTAGACCAAATCCACTAAGTTTTGTTGAATCTGAGATCTAAACTTCGTGTATTTAAGTTCCCTACAATCCTAGCAACATTCCACACCATTTACAAACACTTAAACACCCGAAATCGTCGGATTAAAACCTGCAACTCGCCAGAATACTCATTTTTTCGCCGGAATTTTTCAATCCGATCATCCTTTCAATACCGGTTCGTTTTTATTGTTTCAATTAATTCTTTTATGCTTATACAATGTTTCTCCAAAGTTAATTTGAATATGACACAGTTTTCCCGTAGAATTGAAAGAGTTGACTTTCTGTTTGACTCCAATTGGGGAAGATGACCAGTTCCTGTTTGGTTATAAATGTAGCAGTCCTAAACCAAACACAAACATAAGCTTAGCCCAGTGGTTAAGACTCTGTTTGGTTACAATACAGACCCAAGTTCGAACCCAGGGGTCTGCATTTCTTTTTAATCAATTAATTTTTAATATTTTCAACATTCCAACAATTTTTATAAGATTATTAATCAATGTTGCTTTTATTAAAAATGTGAAATTAGTCAATTTATTTATAAAACTAATTTTTATGATATTAAAACATTTATTACTAAATAAATTCATAATAAATCAATTCTAAGGAATTAAAATCTGAAATTTTCAGATTAATTATTTTAAGTGTTGATCTTTACAAAAATAATGTTGCTACTGATATTTTATATAACTTCAATATTTATATAATTAAATCAGTAATATTCAAGTTCAATAATTAAAAATGTTATTTTTAATTATTATGATATAAATTAATTATATCACTTGTACAATATTTTGCCAATAATCATTATATTTAATTATGATACTAGTTAAATATATTTGATTTATTATTACAAATGTTTATATTAAATCGATTGTACATTTTTTTTTGCAATTTAATTATTTATGATAAATAAATAAATATTTTTCATAAATAATTCCTCTATATCATGATCATTTTTCCGAGCCCTCTAAACATATAATTCACAAGATCCTTCTGTTAATCTAAACACTATCAAATACAATAAATACTCAACAAATCCCGTCAACACTATACGACCTCAGTATTGATACATTATTCTTGTACGATTCATTAGGACAACTTGAGTTTCCTTATTATCAGACACTTTAATCTTGACTTGCGTATTCTGAATCGCCTGCAAAATAATGTGAGTACATAGATCCCCTCTTTTTACTGTTTTCGATTATTTTGGGGTGATTCATATGTATCAAAACGATTTCGATATTCTAATAATGGTTTCAAAACGATTGAGATGGTTTATACTAAACTAATAACGATTTCGATAATGTGAACGAGCTTGTTGGCTGTAATTACATAACGAATGACATTCATTAATTTCGGCCAAACCGACCAGTATTAGGTTATGGTACCATAGGATCCGACAAATCCCGTTATCAACTAGACCCATGGTTATGTGTGGGTTAAGTGGGTAACGACTGAATCTGATGATTGTTAACTTACCCTTTGGAGGTTTGTTAATGCGAGAACGATTGGGAACGATGAACGAGTCACAAAGGTTTGAATGTTATTAGCGAGACGACCAAAAGTAGTTTTCACAATTAAAACGAGAACGATTTAAACGAGTGAATGAATTGAACGAATTGGAACGATTTAAACGAATGAACGATGTTCTATAACGAGACCAAGTTAAACAATATTACACAACGATGTTTACGAAACTATATAAACCATACGAGTTTTATTATAAGAACGATTTATGATTTGGTTTACATAAACAAATGTTTTGGGTTAAGATTCATGGCAAGGGTTATAAATTATGACCAATCTATTTTAACTTGGTTATTCATTTACAATACAAACATTTTACAAAACAAGGTTTTCTAATATCAATTAACGAAGTTGTACAAGTGTTTCAACATACAAATGAGCCATGAATCTGATACTCACACAAAAACTATGTACTCGCCAGCATTTCTTTGCTGACTTTGTTTTTACATATGTTTCAGGTGTTGTTGCTTAATGTTGATTGCGAATAGGATGCATGCTCACTTAGGACCGGACGAGGCCTTAGTGATTTAATAACGATGATAAACTATGTTTGAATTGCTTGTTTAACTTTAAGACAATGTTTAATATTCAATAAAACGAAACTCTTGTATCCATGGTTTGAAACAATAATTCTGTTACAACAATCCCCGACGTTTCCGCCACGATTTGTTGTTTTACGTGGTCGGGGTGTGACAACGAGTGGCGGAAACAAACGTATCGAGTTCAATTCAGCAAGATTCACACTTAAAATTGTCCGTATATTGATTTCAGATCAATTACAAGTCTGTGGACACTTCGGCAGCACTTCGTTACACTGACCGGAACCATTACAAATGAACTAGCACTCAAGGTAATTATAGGATGCCTGATTTCGCTTGAAACTGACTCAAGCGAAATCTCATTCACTTGATTTCGCTTGAAATGAACTAACAAATGTTCAAGCGAAATATGAACTTGTGATTTCGCTTGAAATGGTTATTGACCATTTCAAGCAGAAATACCTATAAAGACAATTCCTTGATTTCGGTGCTCTAATCTATCATTCTATATACAAGACTCGACACAAGACGAAGTCGACAGATGCATGCACCAACATCTAGCCATTTCCTTGATCCTCGTAGGGACTCCGCCCTGATGTTCTCTGCTTTCAATGCTTCAACCTAAGCATCTCGTATCTGAGTAGGAAGACTAGATTGGATGGTGAGTTGTAACGCTCGCACACGTTTAGGTATAGTATCCTTTCGACTGAGGGCATCGGCCACAACATTGGCTTTGCCCGGATGGTACTTGATCGCACATTCGTAATCATTCAAGAGCTCGACCCATCGACGTTGTCGCATGTTTAATTCCTTTTGCTTGAAGATATGCTCGAGAATCATGTGATCGGTGTAAATGGTGCACTTGGTACCGTACAGGTAATGTCTCCATATCTTAAGTGCGAAAACAACTACTCCCAATTCCAAGTCGTGCGTAGTGTAGTTCCTTTCGTGAACTTTAAGTTGGCGCAATGCGTAGGCAATGGCCTTGTCACGTTGCATCAACACGCAACCAAGTCCTTGGATGGAAGCGTCGCAATAAACCACAAAATCATCTGTGCCCTTAGGAAATGAGAGGATAGGCGCGCTACAAAGTCTATCTTTTAAGTGCTGAAAGGCAGATTCCTGTGCATCACCCCAACGGTAGGTGACACCCTTCTGAGTCAGTGAAGTGAGAGGTTACGAAATCTTTGAGAAATCCTTGATGAATCTTCTGTAGTAGCCCGCCAAACCCAAGAATTGGCGGATTTCTGTTGATGTACGGGGTGCAGGCCAGTTCTTGATCAAGTCTACCTTGGATGGATCAACATGAATCCCATCCTTGTTTACCACGTGGCCTAGAAAGTGGACTTCGCGAAGCCAGAAGTCACATTTCGAAAATTTGGCATACAACTGCTCTATTCGAAGAAGTTCCAAAATAAGCCTCGGGTGTTGCTCGTGTTCTTCCTGACTCTTCGAATAGATCAGGATGTCGTCGATGAAAACTATGACAAACTTATCCAGGTAAGGTTTGCACACCCGGTTCATGAGATCTATGAAGACCGCAGGTGCATTCGTCAATCCGAAAGGCATAACCAGAAACTCGTAATGCCCATAACGAGTTCTGAATGCTGTTTTGGAGACGTCCTCCTCTCGGACTCTCAATTGGTGGTAACCTGACCTCAGGTCAATGTTGGAATAGAAACTCGACCCTTGCAACTGGTCGAATAAGTCATCAATGCGTGGAAGAGGATAACGATTCTTCACGGTCACCTTCTTGAGTTCGCGGTAGTCAATACACATTCTGAAGGTACCTTCTTTCTTCTTCACAAATAACACTGGAGCTCCCCAAGGCGAAGAGCTAGGGCGAATAAAACCCTTGTCCAAGAGGTCTTGCAATTGAGTGGACAATTCTTCTAGTTTTGATGGGGCTAAGCGATAAGGTGCTCGAGCTATGGACGCTGCTCCAGGAGCGAGCTCGATTTGAAATTCAACTTGTCGATGAGGCGGAAGACCAGGTAATTCCTCGGGAAATACCTCAGGAAAGTCGCGCACAATAGGAATGTCTTCAATTCTCTTCTCTCCCATTGATGCGTCAGTAACGAGAGCTAGAATGGCAGTGTGGCCCTTTCGCAAACACTTCTGGGCCTTAAGGAAATAGATGATGCCCACAACAGCACCACTTTTGTCGCCACGGATTACGAGGGGTTCTTCACCAGAACGAGGGATGCGGACAATCTTCTCGTTGCAAAGAATTTCCGCTTGTTGATGAGATAACCAATCCATCCCAATAACAACGTCGAAACTACCCAGAACGATAGGAATGAGGTCGATGGAAAAGGTCTGATCAGCAAGAACAAGATTACAACCCTTAACTATGTGTGTGGCCTCAAAACTTTTACCGTTTGCTAGCTCTACCATGTGTTTGGTGGTCAAAAGTGTTGGAGTGCGCTTAAGCATTTGACTAACTTTTAAGGACACATAACTAGTATCGGCACCTGAATCAAATAAAACAGTAACAAAGAAGTCGTCCAGAAGGAACTTACCCATTACAACGTTGGGATCGTTCCTTGCATCACCCTGACCCAGCATGAAAACACGTCCTCAGGCGCCATTGCCATTATTGTTACCCCCGTTGTTGCCTCCATTGTTGTTCCCGTTTCCTTGGTTGTTGTTCTGATTCTGATTTAGCTGTGGACAGTGCCTCTTGAAGTGACCCTCAGTACCTCATTGGAAGCATCCCTTATTACCCTGCTGGTGTTGATGTTGGTTCTGTGGAGCTTGTGGCTGCTGTTGTCGATTCTGATTCACAGGACGTGAGCTCCTGCAATCTTTGGCTTCATGTCCAGGCTTGTTACATCTCTGACAATGACCCTTGCTGCACGCCCCGCTATGGTGCAAATTACATCGATTGCACTTAGGGTGATTTCCCCTGTATCCACCCTGACCTTGATTCCCAGAAGAATGCTGACTGGGGCTCATGTACTCATCTGTCTTTCGCTGCTAGGATTGAGACTTAACTGAAGTAGAACCCTTGCCCGAATTTCCATCCCACTTGCGCTTGTCATCACTGGGAGCATCAGAAGTAGTAGTAGCGCTAATACGCTTGGGCAGCTTGTTCTGCTCAACTGCCTGATCTGTGAGACGATGAGCCAACTGGATGATTTGCTAAATGGTACCCAGGTTAGCTGAAGTTACGCGACTCTGAATCTCTGGTACAAGACCCTTAAGGTACAACTCAATATGTTTGATGGGAGGGTCCACCATAGTAGGACACAAGATGGCCAGCTCGTTTGACCTCTTCGTATACGCCTTAATTTCAGACCCCGTCATTTTCAGATTGAAAAATTCCACTTCTAGCTTATGGATGTTGTCACGACTACAGTACTCTTCCTTGATCAAATCTTTGAAGTCGTTCCATGGGGTGGCATTAGCAACTGCCAGCCCTAGCAGTTGAACCTGTACTTTCCACCAGGTTAACGCAGCACTTTCGAGTGTTCCAGTAGCAAACTTCACCCTACGAGCCTCAGGGCATTCACACATTTCGAAAACAGACTCGAGCTTCTCGAACCAGTGAAGGAGACCTACTGCTCCTTCCGTGCCGCTGAAGGTACTGGGTCGGCAATCCATGAAGGTTTTGAACGTACACATAGGAGGTTGAGCAGGTTGACCTGTCGTGTAAGAAAGGATAGACAAGATTAAGCACGAAAGTGGTTCGCGGGGTAGGATCTAAACGTCCTAAGATGGGTTGATATGGAAGGTTATACCTCCTGCAGGGACAGCTGCGAGTGCCTCAGCCATTCGTTCGTTGATTAGAGCTGTCAGTTGGGCTTGAGTAAAGTTCAAGCGTCCACTCATGATCTTCACATCAAAGAGGGCATAAGTGAGAAAGGTGTCGCGAAAGTGCGTAAGCGTGGGACGACAGAAGAGAGTAAGCACACATGGCTCAAATAGCAGTTATCACGTTAACTAATGCACTATGTGAACTATCAAAAAGACAATATAAACATAAATCATACCACTTATTGTGTCAAGTCTTGCACGTGGAGCGAAGCGTCGTTGTGGATTGTTGAGCACTGTACAGGTTATAGTCTGGTTTTGTCAAAAAGCATTTCCCCTTTTAAAACGAAGTTCGCTATAACCAATGGCTCTGATACCAATCTGTCACACCCCCAAAATCCACACGCGGAGTATCACCGCTTGGAGGCGTGACATGACCAGGATCGAGCCACCAATCATATTGAACAACGTAATTAAGTAAATAAAACCAACCACTATACAATTGGTGACCAAAAGCTAGTTAACCAAGTTCAAATTAAACAGCGGAAGCATAAGACGTGAAACCAAAACATAAGTTTAATAAGTTCATAAGTTTAAATGTTTAACACGGGACTCGACAGTCCATATCCCACAACGATCTCCTCCTCGCGCAAGCTCCATAAGCATCTAACGACCTGCAAGGCATGTAACGACAAATCAACAACAAAGTTGAGCGAGTTCACAGTAGGTGTTCATTACAAAGTAGTTTTTCAAGAACTATGAGTTTGTTTGCAACTACAAGTTAAATCAGCTTTCCTTGTTTTCTGAAACATGAACGGTGGGGGCTACCCCATGTTGTAAAACCACTAGACTAGATGTATATATAGGTGTCCATCCCAATCCAAGGACAGTGGTACATATTGAATACGTAGGTTTAGCGTAGGTGCCCTTCCCAATCCGAGGACAGAGGTACGTATAAGAATACATAGGTTTAGCGCTAGCGTCCTTCCCAATCCGAGGACGGAGGCACGTAGTGAATACGTAGGTTTAGCGCTGGCGTCCTTCCCAATCCGAGGACGTAGGTACGTAGTGAATACGTAGGTTTAGCGCTGGCGTCCTTCCCAATCCGAGGACAGAGGTAAGTAGTCTAGTATGCAGGTTTCGTCTTAGCTATTTAATCCCATTCCCATCCCACCGGGAATCCCATGCCTTAAGAGTGTGAACTCACCTTTGGTTGCTCGGTTTGACTCTCAAAAATAGCTAACAGTCAAGGTCGGTCAATCACGTCCAAGTATGATTACCACTTAGTTTATTAGTGACTTCAAATAAGCACGAAGTTCCTACACACATCTATCACATAACATGCATCACTTTAACGGTTCATGCCCATATAAACTTCCCATCTATTCCCATTCATAAGCAAACATACGACATTGCACATAACACTTTCATTGACATATAACACGTTAGATCATTCTGAGATAACCTACCCGACATTTAGACACACAAATTACTACTTATGTCGTTTCAGCTTTTATATTCAAAACTGGGTTGTTTTCGGGAATTTTAATAAAATGGTTAACCTGTTCCAAAAATTCCCAAATTTTTAAAGAAGGTTTTAAATGATCCAAATATTATTTTGTAAAAATCGTGGGATCCAATTCATTACCAATATTTTATAAAAAATCATTTACCGGACTGCAATCAGATTCGTCACTTTCTGACTGCAGTCCACGGAATAATTTATTTAAAATTCATCGTAAGTCTGATTGATAAAATTCCAGTGGGAGAATTACAACAACATCAGTGGTCATATACAGTACAAATTTCATGAGCAAATTCTACACACATTTCAAGTTATGACGAAAAATATATCATACATTTTCAGCAGTAAAAACGCAGCTTTTGCTGCTGTGAAAATGACCCTTTTAAAAATAGCAAACGAAGTCCAAAAATTATGATTCCAGTGCCATTAGAACCGTATTTCGAAACAAGAAAATCAAGTTTTCGTTAAGTTATGATCTGGTTACAGCCAACTGAAGTTGGTTGTAAACATCAACCAGCTTCCTGTTTTCAGCTCTCAACTTTCTAACGCGTGCTCGATTGATTCCGTTAACATGTTTAGCGAACAACAATGACTCTCATACACACTTATAGCAGATTATAAGTCATTCATATCGTGTAACCCTAATCAACACATAATCATCATATTACATCTTTATGTAAACCTTATGTTTAAACTTTTAGTTCATGTTCTTTTAGTGTTCTAGTTATAATCAACCTACTACAACCTTTTAACCAACAAAAAGAGAAGTGACAAGGTTAATCAAGGACTTACAACTAGCTCAAAGCCTAGGGAAGATCTCTAGTGAAAAAGATGATGAAGAGGGGATGATGAAAGCAAATGAGAAGGATTCTCCAAGACCTTCAAGCTCCAAACTCCATGTATCACCTTCTAGAATTGAATGAAGCTTAAAAATGGAAGAATATGGTTGAGTTATGGTGGTGATGGTGGCGGTTATGGTGAGGCCGAGAGGGAGAGAGGAGAGATGTGAGGGATGGGGTGTGAAGATTGTGAAGTGATGTTATGATCTTGGAAGCCATACTTATAATCTTCATATCTAATATTTTGGCAATGTAATCAAGCAAGATCTCAAGAAGATATGGAATAAGATCTAGTAGTATGGAGGTGATCTTGGTGGGGTCCCTTGGGGACGGTTGCACAAGGGGGGGAGGGGTTAAATGAAAATTACTAGGTAAATAAATCAATTAGTGGAAGGTTAAAGTGCAAGATCTAATGTTTAGTGTATACCATGTATTTTCAAAATGTGTTTAAGTGTTCGGGAACCATAACTAGCTCAGAAAAATAAAAATAATGTTTCTTGCAATATTTTAGTGTTCCGGGTAATGTCTGGTTGTTCGGTTAGATACCGTTTCATTAAAGTGCTAAGTTGTTCCGTATAGTGTCCTATATATATCTTTTTGTAACACTTTTAATTCCCAACACTCAGGAAAGCATACAGGACTATTTAGTCAATTTTCTGTACAAGACAAGTATGTTAACAAGCACATGTAAGTATGACGCAGTAATAAAAAAGTAGTTAAGTAATTCAACACATACATTGTGCACTTTAATTAACATTAAAAAATCGTACGGATACATGTAATTACGAGGGTTGTCACAAAATGTTGATTCATCAATCTATTTAAAAATATCATTCGTCAATTTAGTTAAAGAGACCCTTTGGTGGTCTAGTTCAAGAGGTCATTCGTTGATCTAGTTAAAAAGATCCTTTGGTGACCTAGTTGAAGGAACTTTTCGGTAGTCTGTTTAAAGAGGTCATTCGTTGATCTAGTTAAAGAGACTCTATGGTAGTCTAGTCAAGTCACCCCAGGATTATTCATTTGATTTTCTTCCCCTGCACATTATAAAATGAACTGTGCGGACTGTGCAAAGAATTACGTAATTATGGATGCATACGTAATTATCGAATTCAGTGCACAGAAACCACAGCAAGTTTTGTCATGTGTAATTTAATTTACTAGAAGTTTTGGACCTTGACCGATGTTGTTTTTATGTTTTACTCTCCGACTTCAATTTCGAGCACACACACAAGTTTCCTCTAAATTAAATTTCGGGACGAAATTCCCTAAAGTAGGGGAGACCGTTACATCTGTGCTTCTACGACCATCATACAAGTACGAATCCAATGAAATCTTGTGTTTCAATCTTGGAATTTGTACAAATACATGTGACCTTTGCACATATCAATTCTTGTTCAATTTCGAGCTTTAAATCGCCTTCTGGAAAGTTATACGCGAACTGATGCGAAAACATAATCAGTTTAACGCGAAAAACACTCCGGAATAGTGACATAGGCTTAACATACCTTAAATAACCCTTACATAAATTTGAAATAAGTTTTGGATGGTTTGGTGTGTTGAAAACAAGTTTATTCGATCGCAGGGACAATTTGCGTCAAACTGCGAAACTATGCCGATTTGTATAGTAACGAACATTCCGAAACTTGATAATAAGTTAAACATACCCTAAATATCCTTTAAATAGCTTAGAAATAGGCTTTGAGGGGTTTGGTATGCGAAAATAAACTTATTCGATCAATAGGGACTAAAAGCGTCAAAAAGTGCATAAGTTTGCATTTTTGTGCACATCTTACGTTCTGAACATATCTGGGCATCCAAAAATTTTTGTAATCATTAAAATATTTTATTTTAGTGATTGGAATGCAAAAAATACCATTCGTAGCGCAATTTGGATCGTTTTCACGTCCGTTCTAGTTTTCATCGTAACTAACCGAACAACGCAACCGTACGACCAAACGAACCGACATCCGAGACGTTTTTGAGCATATTTCATGTTCCCTATACTTTAGCTTCATTTTTGAGCATTGAAATGGGGTTAACGTGGCTTAAACGTGTAGAAAATGCATCAAAAACTGAGTTTTGGACTTGGAGGGACTAAAACTGTCATTCTGCCAAACTGTCGAGGCGGGGCGCGTATGACCCTGTGTGGGTCTATGCGGGGCGCAACCTACTGTCAGACAGAAGCAATGAATCTGGCCATTTCAGCTGATTGTGATGGTTTTGATAACTGATTTGTGATACCATTTGATAGTTTTAGTGTTCCCCTGGTATTGTAAACCATGGGAAACACTTTTATGGTCTAGATTAAAGCCCGAATTACGAGAAACAATCCTAACGGTTCTTGAAATTCTATAAATACCCACCATTTTCATTCATTCCAACTCGCACATTTGCTCTAATCTGCTCTAAGTTGAAGCCTTAGCTTCATACCTAATTATTTTAGATCAAATTCTTCATTGCTTGGACCTTTTGTAAGCTTCTTTCATGCTTTTATTGCTTTTTAAGCTTGAAAGTCAAACAGTGTTTGACTTTCTGCTTTGACCATGTTATGGTCAACACAAAGTTCATTTGAACTTTGCAAGGTGAGCATAATCACGATGGTTATAGTCCCTTGTGACTATAACTACTGATTACCACGTTGATTAGTCAAAGTGACGAGTCAAAGTTTCGGTCAAAATGTCGTTTATGCGCATTTTGATACGAAACTATCTTAGGATATCAAAACACTTTGTTTTGATATCAAAACCTGTTTTCTAACTTAGTTAAACATGTTTTAACATGTTTAGCTCGTCACTTTTAGTCTAGTGCTTGTTTAGGGTCGTAAAGTCAAGCGGTCTTGACAACCGCTTAGACTTTCGAACCCGACCCATTTGGTCGATCGTTAGGATCCAAACAAGCATATTTGTGACCATAGTTGTATAGGGAATAACCTTCCAAGGTTATACCTTATGGTCACTTAGTTTAATTAGTTGTATGATAGGTAGTTTATATGCCTTAGGTAAATGACCAAAATGCCCTTTTCATGCATAATTGGATTTTAAGCATATGTAACTTAACTTTTGTCACTTAAACTGATTATGCAACATATTTAAACATGTTTAGGCATATAATACTTGTCATAGGACTAGTTAGGCGTCTCGAATGCGCATTTGCGCGAACGACGCATTAACGTAGCATAGGCTACCTTAATGGGTCATAACAGGTCGTAAGCACTTAGGATAGGTTCCGATTTAGAATGTAGGCTTTGTTAAACCATATCACATGAGTTCCAATACTCATTTGGTTTACAAGACCTCGTTCTACCCGATCTTCCGATTTAGGTGTCGATTTATTAACTAGCGATCCGATTACTAGGTACTATTTGATTTCCTTGGTTTACTCGAGCTTTGCTAGTTCACTTTAATCAAGGATACTTTGCACTTCAATGTGAGTACATAGTTCCCCTATTTTACTGTTTTCGATTATCTTGGGGTGATTCATATGTGTTAAACGATTTCGATGCTTTCAACGATGATTTCAAAAACGAATATTATGGTTTATATTAAACAAAAATGATTTCGATAATGTGAACGAACTTGTTGGGACGTATTTACATAATGAATGACATACATTAACATTGATCAAGCCAACCATTATTAGGTTATGGTACCATAGGATCTCACAAATCCCGTTATCTGACTGCCACCATGGTTATGTATGGGGGTTATGTGGGTAACGACTGAACCTGATGATTGTTAACTTACCCTTTGGTGGTTTGTTAATACGATTTGAACGATGGACGAGTTGCGAAGGTTTAAATGTTATAAGCGAGACGACCAAAAGTTAGTTTACACAATTAAAACAAGAACGATTTGAACGATTGAACGATTTTGAACGATTGAACGATTTTGAACGACTGGAACAATTTGGAACGAATTGAATGATTTAAACAAATGAACGATGGTCTATAACGAGAATGAGTTAAACGATTTAAACGATGGGTTTTTGGTATGTGATTAGATAACGGGACGGGTGTAACATGATAAAAGCATGGTAGATACGCCGCTGGTACTTTTTATATATAAGTGCTTTTATCATATTACATACCGTGGCGTTATTTAGTTCACTTGGGCGAACGATTCGAAACAATGTCACACAAACAATGTTTACTAAACGATATAAACCATACGAGTTATTTCACGACAACGATTTATGAATTGGGTTTACATAAAAAAATATTTTGAGTTAAAATTCATGGCATCGAGGTTTTATTAACTATAACCAATCAATTTTGACTTGGTTATTCATTTTACCATACAAATGTTTTACAAGACAAGGTTTTCCAATATCGATTAACGAAGTTGTACGAATTATTTCAAAATATAAACGAGCCATGAATCTAACATACTCACAAAACCTATGTACTCGCCGGCATTTTTATGCTGACGTATTTTCACATATGTTTCAGGTACCATAGTTTGATGATGTTTGACGATGATTATGATGCATGCACAGATAGGGATGGATGAGGCCTTAGTGACTTAATAACAATGAAGGATAATATGTTCATGCTTTGATTTTAATATTCGAGACAATGTAATAAACTTGATTCGATAAAACAAAACTTCAATCCATGTGTTGTGAAACAATGATTCTGTTACGACACTCCCCGACGTTTCCGCCGCGGTTTGTTGTTTTAACGCTGTCGGGGTGTGACACCATTCAGTTTTAATAAGTATTGAAAGCGTGACTTATCAAATGGTTTAGTATGTAAATCTGCCTTTTTTTCGTCGGTGTGGATCTTTCCAGTTCGAATCAACTTCTTCTCGTAGCAATCACGGATGAAGTGATGTCGAATTTCAATGTGTTTAGTTTTAGCTTGATGTACCGGGTTTTTTGTTATATTGATTGCAGCCTCGTTATCAACAAAAGTAGGAGAAGTAAGAAATTGCAAACCCTAATCTCTCATTTGTTGTTGGATCCACAGAATCAGCGAGCAGCAGCTGCTGGCTGACACGTACTCTGCTTCACACGTTGAAAGAGCAATGGTGGTCTGCTTCTTACATTGCCAAGTGATCAGTCGTGGTCCAAAGAATTGGCATCCTGCAGTTGTTGACTTTGCATTGAGCTAGCAGCATCTGAAATCTGAGTCTGAGTAGCCTTCGAGTTTGAAATCACCGTCTTTGGGATACCACAACCCCAGGCTTGGGGTTCCTTTCAAGTAGCGTAGAATCCTTTTGACGATCATCATGTGTGAAGCTCTTGGACTCGACTGATAACGGGCTGCGAGCTAAGTTGGGTACATTATGTCGGGACGAGATGCAGTGAGATACATCAGTGAACTAATCATTGAATGGTATAGCGTCTTGTCGACCTTCTCTCCGATGAGATCAGAGCTGATACCATGATTAGTTGCTAACGGGGTGGACATTGGAGTAGTCTCGGACATCCCAAATTTCTCCAGAACATCGTAGACATATTTCGTTTGATGTATAAAGATTCCATCCGGCATTTGATCAATTTAAAGCCCAAGAAAAAACTTCATCTCAGCCATCGACGACATCTCGAACTTCTGTTTCATCACTTGTTCGAATTCTTTGCAGAGTTCCTCGTTCGTGGACCCAAATATAATGTCATCAACATATATTTGAACGATCAGCAGATGACCAGCGACCTCCTTAGTGAAAAGTGTAGCATCCACCTTTCCTCGAATAAAGCCGTTGGAAAGCAAGTGTTGAGAGAGCGTCTCATACCAGGCTCTCGGGGCCTGATGCAATCCGTATAGCGCTTTGTCCAAGAGGTAGACCTTGTCTTTATGAATCAGATCGGTGAAGCCCTGTGGCTCACTGACATAGACCTCCTCTTTCACTTTTACGTAAAGGAACGCCGACTTAACATCTAACTGGTAAACCTTAAACCCTTTCCATGAAGCGAACGCAAGAAAGATTCTGATGGCTTCGAGTCTGGCAACCAGAGCATAAACTTCTGTGAAGTCTATCCCTTCTTGCTGACTAAAGCCCTGAACGACTAAGCGAACTTTGTTTCTAAGTATCACTCCTCGATCATCTCTCTTGCATTTGAACACCCACTTGGTGTTTATCTTTCTGTGCCCATCAGGTAGGTCGACAAGCTTCCAAACTCCGAGCTTTTCAAATTGACTCAGCTCCTCCTGCATTGCATTAACCCATGATTCTTCCGTCAGTGCTTCTTTGTATGTTCGTGGTTTAATCTGCGAAATAAAGCAACTGAGTGAGAAATCAGTTTGTAGTGGAGCAGCTTTAGTATAAGAACATGTAAAGCCTTGGTCGATTTGATTTCTCGTCCAAACTCCTGATTGAAATTCCCCAATTATCAACTCCTCGGAGTGATAAGATAGAGTCCTCGGCATAACTTCACTGGGAACGTTCACCTCGCTTTCCAAATTTGTGACATTCTGATCCGCAACTTGTTCATCAACTTGAACTGTCTGGTCTGAAGATTGGATCTGCTCCCCCTCAGATTTTGAATCACCTCGATCAAAGGTTGGGCTATCCGAATCAGACTCTGAATCATCATCAACTGTCGTCTGATTTTCTTGAGCAGGCTCTTGTTCTGAAGTATGAGTTTGCTGCAAATCATCGCTTTGACCACTGTGACTGGGACCAGCTTCATGATCATTGGAAATTTGTTGACGTCTTGAAGATTTTGCTGGAAATCTATTCTGGGAAGCTTCATATTCCCGAAATAGATTAATTTGATCAAAGAACTCTGGCTCTTCTGGTAAGTCGAATGAATCCCATAAAGTATCATAATCGAATTGCCATGAGTCTGTGGGTTTTTGTGGAGGCATAGTGTATCCTTGACATTCCACGTGCTGAGCTTCAATGATCCTCCCGAGACTTGGAACGAACACCCGTCTAAGTGGACTGGAATAACCCACGAAGATTCATTCCAAACTCTTTGAACCAAACTTTCCATCAGGATCTAGAACTGTGCAGGGTGACCGGAATGGCTCTAGATATTCCAAGTTAGGCTTACGTTTGTTGAGGAGCTTGAAACACGTTTTGTTATGCTTCTTCACGGTTAGAACCCGGTTGAGGGTATAGCAAGCGGCAGATACGGCTTCTCCCCAAAAGTTGATAGGAAGCTTTGAGTCAGGGAACATCGTTCGTGCCGTCTCTATCAGCGTCCGATTTTTCCTTTCTGCAACTCCATTCTGCTGTGGAGTGTACGGCACACTGAACTCTTACAATATACCTCTTCTGTTACAGAATTCTTCCATTTTGTTTTTTTTTTGAACTCCGTACCATTATCACTTCGTAATCTGCATATGCAAGACTGGTACAAGTTCTTTATCTTTCTGAACAATTTCAGCAAACTCTCGAATGTTTCATCTTTAGACTTCAGGAACATCACCCACGAGAATCTCGAATAGTCGCCGGTTACCACCAAACAGTATAAGTCTCAGGTAATGCTCTTCACGTTCACATGACCAAAGAGATCCATGTGAAGTCTTTCAAGTGGCTTCGAGATTGAGTTCTCCATTTTTCTAGGGTGAGATTTCTTGTGTTGCTTTCCTTTCAGACAGCTAATACATTCTCCCTCCAAATTGAAACTCTTTAGATTCACACCTTTAATAAGATCGTTATGAACCAGGTGATTCATCTTTCGTAGGTGGATGTGGCCCATTTTCCGATGCCACAGCACTGACTCCTTCTCGGTAGCTTTTGATACAAAACACTGAGGATGACCCGTAGTAGTTGTAGCAACACTCATGTCTAGCACGTACAAGTCCCTTACTCTCGGAGCTCTCATAATGATCCACTCCTCGGGGATAACAAACCCCGACTTCAGAATCAGACACTCCTTGTTGGTAAAATGCGTTGTGTACAACCTGTCACAAATTTGAGAAATGATGAGTAAATTGTTCTCCAGTTCCGGTATGTAGTTGACTCATTTGAATGTAACGACCCCGTTAGATAACGTGCCCTCCCCAATAATTCGACCACCTTGGTTTCCAACGAAACCAACATAACCACCATTAAAACCTCTAACGTCATACAGTGGGGTCTTCCGCCCTGTCATGTGCCGGGACGCTCCACTATCCATAATCCACTTTGAAATAGATCTTGGGAGCTCCTGCACATTTCACATTCAATTTAGTTAGAAGTTGAAGCAACCCAAGCCTCCTTTGACTCGGGTAGCTCGACGTTAATGTGAGTTTTCGTTGTATACAGTGGTGGGAAGTTTTTGTCGTTCATTTCTAAACTTTTCTCGGTTCCAACCTCAACCTCTTTGTAAAGAAAAAAATCATCCTTTTTAGGTTGACCAGATGGTTAGACTTTCTTTGGAACATACTTCTTTCCCGGTGGGGTCGAAGAAGTTTTTTTCTCAAAAAAATCCAAAGGTACATTCATCTTAACCGGTTTGGTTGAAGATGATTGTTTTGCAGCTGATGTATTGTAAAATGCATCTTTATTCGTGTCCGGTTTTAGACGTTAGAAAGTCGTTTTTGTCCGTTTTTAGCGTAGAATGTACATACTTTTAATTATTTTGTGTTGGTCCAGGTCCTGGTGCAAATGGAGTGAAAAAGAATAATAAATAAATAACCAGCCAGTTGGGCAGAGTGGGGTGCCGGAAAGCGAAGTAAAAGTGCCGTTATTTTTCAAGAGTAGGCCGATCCCACTATCTCTACGTTGTCTATTAAAGGCTGTGTCATAAATTCAATTGGACAAATTCAAAAGAATAAAATAAAAAAAGGGAATCTTGACACAATTATATATCTGGAAGTGATACATCTCTTGGAAGAATAAGGAAGCAATATTAAACAGTTAATGGATTTTAACTCAGCTATTGGGCCGAGAAGGTGGAAAAAAATATAGTCCAGCAATGTTAGTGCATTCAGGGTTATGGTTCTTTTGGAAAAGTATAAATTGAATATTATTAAAACCCTAGAAAAATATATTCCTTTGACACAAAGGAATATGATACTAATAAAGGAGCTGGACGTGAAGCAATATTGGGAGGAAAATTATAAAGAATTAGAGGGGACAATCTAATGGGCCGCCAAGCATTCGAGCCCAACAGCAAACTTTACGTGAACAGGGGGCATATTATAGTTGGGATATATTATGGTGACGGTGGATATATATTTGGACGAATAGAATATAGGAGGACATTTAGCCGCACATTAATTGGGACGGTTGTATCATCTGGGTTGGCATCGAACGAACAGACAAAGAAAAAAAGGCGATCAATAGAGAAGAAGGTGATTGGTTCGAGGGTTCAAGCCGCGATCAAGATTTAAGTCCGGGTTTGTAATTTAGTAGTATTTAATTTTAAAGACTTTGTGTTCTTTATAACTTGATACTATGATTTGTTATTTATTTGAGACTTGTTTCTTGTTCTTGGTCATGATTCTTGGCTAAATTTCTTTAAACTACCTAGGCATGACAATAGTTAAATAAAGTTTGGTTCTTTATTCGATTTTTGGCGTGGTTGTGGATTTTTCTTGTATTGTAAAAGCTTCGGGAAATTAACTTGGTGCATATGCGTGCTTGACGATTATTTTATCACTGTTTATTGCTTCGTATAATCCTTGATGACGGTCTTTATCACATAATAGGGTTGTGCTAGGGTTCTTGATTTAGGTGACGGTCTTTATCACGTAATAGATCATTAATCCTTTAGGGTGAAAATCGAGTAAGTAACCTCAGAAGTAGTATTCGGTAATTTAATAAAATCAAGTGTTCTGCTAAACTTGTCGCTGTGAGGCTCGAGGTTATTAATAGGTCTCGGTTTGGTTATAAGTCCTTAACATTCCATTGTCTATTAAACCAAGATTAAAACCCGTAGTTGCTTTAGACGTTCGCGCTGTGAGGTAGAGCGTCTTATATAGGCACTTTCAAGAAACTAGAGGACTGTGAGGAAATCTAGAAAACCGGTGAGCGTAACAGCCTAGGTAGTGCCACAAGAATCGCCTTGAGAGTGTTTGAGGGGCTTAGTGGTGTCTTAATAGGTTTAATATCTAAAGATCCCGGTTCCACACCACAAAATCATCAAATAGAAATCCATTCTGAGTTTAGCTTGCGTCTAGCCTAGGTAGTCTTCATCATCTCTGGTCAAAGTCTTCATTCGAGTTCGTGTTAGTTATTTAGGTAATCTAGTTATTCGTTATTTGCATTCTTAGGATTTTTAGAAACCCCCCCAATTAATAAACAAATAGTTTGAGTCGTGTCAGTCTTAGTCTTTATAGAGTCTTAGCGTAATCCATAGAGTCTCGTGGGTTCGATACTCGGACTTGCTTTAGCTTTACTACATTGATCGGTACACTTGCCGGTTGTGTGGTTTAGGGTTTAGATCGAGTCTTAGTTTATAAATTTAAAGCTTAGAGTGTCTAAATTAGGATTAATTTTAGTTGTTTTTGTTAAACCACTTTGTCCACATCAGCAGCACTATCAGAAACCTTTGGTTTTGTTTCATTTGATGCCTTTGCTTGAGATATCGGCATCCAAGTTTGTTGTGGAGGAGCAACCCGTTTGTAAAATTCACCATTTTTCTTTACCGGTTGTTTAAGAGATTTAGATTTGGTTTTAACATTTTCAGAATTTGGAATCTTCCTTTCAACAAGCATATGTGCTTTGCCTTTGACATCATTTGACTTCTTTGGATTCTCAACAACCACAGACTTAGGTTTCTGATTGGTACATTTTCGTGCAATGTGACCAATTTGGTTGCATATGAAGCACGTTCGGGTGTCAACAACCCAACTTTTACCATCAGTCTGCGTTTGTGAGGCCTTTTTAGCAAAGAACTCTTCATTTGTTTTTGAAAAAAAATTCTTGTTCTTGATCGGTCATTGAGCTTGAGCTCTTCACAAATGTTTTCTTTTCAACAAACTTAGATTTCTGAAAGTTCTTTTTCTGGTAATTCTTACCACCCTGATTCCCACCAAACCCTCTGTTTTGGTTGTTTTTATGAAAACGTGGTGGCACACTTGGTTTGTTGTAGTAAGACATATCACGTTGAAAGTTCAAAAACCTTTTAGAACTTGTCAAACCTTCAATTTCAGAAACATCGATCTCAACTAACTTGAAAACCTTTTTCAGTTTATCCACATTTACGTTTTCGATCGGAAACTCTATATCCGAGTACAACTTATCAGAACCATTCATCTTGTACATGACAAGAGTCGGTTCATCACTTAGGTTGTCCTAGGACTTAAGTTTCGGGATGTAATTGTTTAAGAAACATTCATCATCCTCAATTGTGGAATCACTGTCAGATTTTAACACTTTCTCAACAACATTTTTCACAACCTCAGATTCAATGTTATCTTCATCGGTTTGTAAATTGAACGTGACATCAATATTTTCTAGTAGTTTTTCAACATCACTTTTCTCACTTGATTCAGATTCACTTACCAACCCAGATTGTTTTTTCGTGAAATTATTGCACATGGGTGGTGGAACCTTGTGATAACCCACCCCTGTTCCATCAGAATAAACATCTTCACCGGCTTTGTTCTTCCCAATTGGTTTGGGAACAATATGTTGAAGAACAAAGCTGGCAGATGAATAGTTGTTCAGCTTCAGATTGATTCTCTCATTCTTGATTTTAGCTTCCTGAAATTAAAGCTTGAGATTCGCAATCTCATCCAGTTGCTCATTTATCAGTTTCTCTTTAGCTTGAAGAACTCCTGATAAATGTGTGTTTTCTTTATGAGTTTTTAAATTGCGTTCATCTGAATCTTTTATTGTTCTTTTCAGTTTGTCAAAATTTTTAGAAATTTTTCTGTTTCCAAGCATCAGTTTTTCATTTTCTTTGCGAAATCGTTCAACATCATTTTTATCAGTTTCAATTTTTTCAGTTAATTCTTTGATTCGTTCAGTTGAACCTTTTATCAGTTTATCTCGACCAATCACTTCTCTGTCTATAATGCCAATTTTATCTGTTAGCTCCTGGATTCTCGTTCTTGAGAGATATTCGTGTGTGTTGCAGACTTTGCACTCTCGCATGCAACCTCTGCAAACACTTTCAGATTTAGACTATTCAGCCTTACCTGGTTCATTATTTGAACCACTAGAACTGACCTTTTCTGACGACTCAGACTTAGAGGCAGACTTGGATTCTACCTAAAGTGCCTTCGCCATCAAGACTTGATCTGCCATCTTGGTCAAGTTTTATGCTGTCATCTCTTTCTTAACGTCGATAATCCCTTCGCCCACTTTCTTTAGCTCCTTAGATCTCAGATATGCCTCATATCTCTCCTGTTTCAGTCTTTCTCTCTGAGCTCTGTTTGTTGCATCTATCTTGATTTGTTCTTCCACTGTTGGGATTGATTTAACAAGAGCTTCGAAATCAATGGATTCAGGATCAACAAAAATGTTTCCCTTTGGGTCCAAATAACACTCTCGGTCTAGATCCCATCTTTTTACCTTTTTAGTTTCTTTGTAAGCATTGTAGATCCTTCTTTTTTTTATTGATGCCAAACTTCTTTCTCAGTTATACGTTGAATTTGGTGGTGGTGTTGGTGGTGCTTCAACTTGTGCCATAAATGCATAACCGACAGCATCCTCTTCAGGAAGAAAATCACCCCAATTGAATCCCTCATCGTCTTGAATCACCGCCAAAGCTCTCGACTTTTCTTTCAGATTATCTTCAATCTACTTCATTTTCGATGGTTCCTAACGATTTCGGTGGTAAACTGCCTTTCTGTAATAGTCGTCGTGGAACGGGTTTGCAGTCTTGTCAGCAACAGAGTTCTGGCATTCTCTCTTGAAGTGGCCCTTTTGTTTGCATTTAAAACAAGTCACCTTCCACATGTCAAATCCTAGCTTTGTTGAAGGTCCTCCAATCGAGTTTCGCCCTGTAATCTTCATGAATCTCTGAGCTCGGCGAATAATGCTAGCCATACCCCAACGGATGTCTATCAGTTCCATTTCTTCCGAGTCTATTTGATCATAGTCTTCTTTAGTTAGATTGGTGTTGGCAATCTTCCCACCGACTAGGCTCTCATATGATTCCAGAATTGATGTGAGAAACACCATTTGCTGCTTAGCCATTTCTTCATTAAAGTTCTGTGCATTGTTCAGATTGACGGCTATGTTGCATTGGAAGACGTTGGAATTCAGAACACTTTGAGATTATTGAGTGTTTGATGTAGATGATGTAGGTGCACTCGAACTAGTACCATGATACCCGTGGCTGCTTGAAGAAGACCCGCTGCTGGACTTCTCTTGTGCAACAATGTTTGAGCTTTCGGCACTGAAAGTAGTTTTTGGTGATGTAGCTTTGGAAATCATGCTACCTCTGTAATACAGATCAACATTTTGTTGATATTGTGTGTTGCTTACTTTATTCATCTTCTTGATTTCCAACTCGTGCCCCTCTAGTCGTTCAATTAACCAGTTCAGTGTCATTTCTGCCATCGGCTTTGTGTTCTTGAGCACTAGACCAAAATATTACCAATCTTGTTCATTCGGCAATGCCTCAAACATCTTATCAACCAACTCCTCCTCATCTTTCTTGATTCCGAATCTTGCTAATTCTGCCTTTAAATGACAAAATCTTTCAATCATTTGGCGGACATTTTCATTTTTCATACAAGTAAATAAATCGAACTCCTTTTGTAACAAAGATTTTTTGTTTTTCACTATCTCTTCACCGCCAGTACATTTCTTTTTCAGCTTTTCCCATAAATCCTTTGAGTTATCGTAATCGATCAATGAGATGATATCGTCTCTGACAGACTGGTGTAGCAAGGCAATGGCTTTTTGTTCGAACACGAACTCTTCTTGCTCAGTATCTTCTAGATTCTCATAGTCTGCTCTTGAAGCAACGTATCCATTCTTAAGACATTTCCAACTGTCATAAGCGAATGCTCTCAACCATCCATCAAACCGCTTTGACCAACAATTGTAATCCTCTATCGCCATAAGATTTGGTGAAGTGTCATACGCGTTGTCAACACTTAGTGAATCGGATATCGCCTTAGTGGCAATTTTGGGGTTTGTGTCAGATGAAGTAGCTCCACTGCTATTGTATGCAAAGAAATCACCAAACGGATTCATGAACTCGTCACCAATGATTGTCGTACCTGAAAAGTCAAACTTGGTCAAACTTAAAAGTACAACGACAGTTGTCGGATGGTAATTCGTCCGAATGACTGTCCGGACAGATCACCAAAATGAATTAGTATCAAATGTGTCAATGACAGATGGCCGTCCGGTCGGATCACAATCTGATCGGATGATAATCCATTGATTGAAGAACTTGAACCTTTTTAACAACAAAATACTGATCCGGTCGGATGACAATCCGATCGGATGAGTAGTGACGTCAGCGAGTAGTATGAACCAGTAACAAGGCAATCCGATTGGATGACTATCCGATCGGACGAGTGACGTCAGCAATGTTCTTCACAAATTTCATGGTTTTCGATCGATTTCGATGTGTTTTAGTTCGAATTTGCCGTGAAAATTTGTAGGATTGTAATATAACAGATTGCGAACACAATATGTCAAATTTAGTTCATTTTAACCGTGAATTCTATGTCAATTTAAGATTTTTCGCTGTTTTAGATGAGAAAAGGTAGAACACATGTAGAAATAGAGAAATGGATGAAGAATCAGGTAAAATCTCCGGTGAAATTGGCTGAAATTGTCACACCCAACGGATAGCGGAAACATCGGGGCGCGGCACTAAGCGTTCAGATTGCTCAAAAGTTTCCATAACACTAATAATTTCAATATAGATTAATTAAATTCAAAATCTTGTCTAAACACCAATCAAGTTTCACAACCACGAAACACCAAGTACAAAACATTCCAAATATTGTTCAAGTATCCAATTTAACTACGGTGTGTTTCTAAGCAGCAGCCTAGCAAGTTTCTTGTTTCCTCAGCTACTATCAACCTGCAACATGTGTTAAAATATAACAATAAAATGTTGGCGAGTATACAAGTTTGAGTACGTAATAGCATAATAGTTTAAACGTTCCAAAAACTCACACACTCTATGATGGACAATGGATGATGGTGGTGGATGATGGTGTTATGGTGGTGGTGGGTGGTGGGTGAAGTGTGAGAGAGGTGGTGTGCCAATGGATGGTTTGAGCTTGAGCCAAGCACTCCTATTTATAGGCAGAACAGAAGCTCGGGCACGGCCCCGTGTCCAGTGGGCACGGCCCCGTGTCCACATCCTTCTCTTTCTTCATTTATTGCAGCTTGTCTGTATTAGTTGACCACGCCCCCATGAATGCTGAGCACGACCCCGTGTGCAGAAGCATATCTGTACTATCAAGATTTGCCTGGATTCTGCGAATCTTATAGTTGAGCACGGCCCCGTGCCCGCTGAGCACGGCCCCGTGGTGGGCAATAGAAGCTTCTACCACTTTGTCTTTTCTGCTGACACTTGGGCACGCCCCCGTGCTGGCTGAGCACGGGGAGTGTTAGTCTTCTGTCTTCTTGTTTTGCTTGGGAAGATGCTGTCGTGGGGTCGGGCATGTCACGTTTGTCCCTTTTCTTGTATTTATGTTAGATTTTGCTGTCTTTTTGCTTCTTTTGTTAATTTGAGCTCATTTAATCCTGAAAATACAAAAGGAAGACAAAAGCATACTTTTTCCAACATTAGTACTAAAAAAGGGTTAGTTTTATGCCACAATTGATGTAATTTATATGTTGCATTTTGCACACATCAAATACCCCCACACTTGAATCTTTGCTTGTCCTCAAGCAAAACTCTTTATAATGTGGCTTTACACTCCCAAATGGAATGGGTAGAAGAGAAAGTTTTTTGGGCTTGTCATAGAGTGTCGGGATTTCCAAGATTCTTTATTAAGTTTTATTTTTATTTATTTACAATCCTATTCGTCACGATTTATTTAAAACTTTTCAAAAGATAAATTACTTATTAGGGCATAACATGCCTCTTTAAAATTCTCTTTATATACAAGTTCACATACCTCACGGGGGATCACTCAACACTCGGCCGAAAATGTATTTTAGTAGATCACTCGAGAGCGGCATGGAACTTACTCCTACCATAAGCTTGCCAAGCAATCAATCCTCCTCCTTTTTAACTATATACATTTGTAAATATCAAGAGGACTTTTGGGGTGAAGGGTTAGGCTTGGGTTAAAGGTAGGTGGTTGGGTTAGTGGTTAGTAGAAAGGGCGAAAAACGTAACAAGCGTCGGTTTTCGTAAGACTTTTTATTTTTGTAACTTTTATTTTGATGAAGCTATTATTCAAACAAAGTTATTTTTGATGAACTTGTTTGTTTATTATTTTTTTTCTTTTGCTTCATCAACAACACTAAATTTTTTTTTTTGAAAAGTCATACGAAGAACCGAGCTAGTTACTAAAACAAAGGGTTAAAAATGAAAAAGGTTTTGGTGGGTGAAAGGGTGTTTGGTTTGGGTTATGAAATGAAAAGGTTTAGGCTCAAAGGGGCTAACTAGGGGGATTTTGGGTAGGTGGCAAAAAAAAAAAAAAATAATGGTGTAGAAATAAAAAGGGTTAGTCCTAATGCCTCCATCATTTACTTACTCGGGTTTAAGTTGGTAAGGACCGGGAATGTATCGTCATGGCAAGTTCTAGAGTCGTAAGAACCAAGCGGCTATTCACACAAGAAACGAAAAATGAGCATTTAATTTAAAGATATGTATTGTATGCTCAATAAAGGCTCAAAACTCACTTTTGTGGGAATGGGTTTTTATGTGATCAAGTATATATAATCAAATTTTAACTAAGTTTGCCATGCCTTTTCATAATTTTCTTATGTTGGTTCTTTTTATCACGACGCTATCGGTTGTAAATTTGTAAAAATATAACCTTTTTAGAACTTTGAAATTCCCAAGTTAAACCTACACAAGTAAAAAAATGAAAATTTTTGAAAAAATTTGGGGTGATTAGCGGTTCCAATAGAGTTTTGTGTAAGGCTTGTATTTAGGACTTGCAAGATTCAAGGTTTTAGCATCCCCCCCCCCCCACACTTAAATTACACATTGTCCTCAATGTGTCCCAAAAATAAGTTTTTAGGTTGATTGAATGTGTAAAAAGGGTGAAAAAGCAAAAAAATTGTGTTACTGGGCGCTGAACACGGCCCCGTGTTCAAGTACCAGTAACAAAATTAAATCAAGAGAAACAGAAGCCTGGACACGGGGGCGTGTTGGGTGAGCACGGCCCGTGTCCAGTTTACCTGAACTGGGTATTTCTGCATACTGTGCAGCACGGGGCCGTGTTGGGCGGACACGGCCCGTGCCGAACTTACTGTTAACAAAGAAAATCATCGGATGACTCTGTTTTCCTGCATGGGGTGTTGGTTCAAGCTTCCCTTGATTCCTTTGCCATCTCAAGTGTGTTTTATTCCTAAAAATTAAAACTAACTAGAAAACATAAAGATTAATCTAAACTAAACTAAGGATAGTTCCGCGGAATGCCTTCGTGGTGCGCCACGTTTATAAGGGTCCTTGGCTAGACCCAAAGCCTGGTCATATGTTACCCAAGTGGGATGTTTTGCATCCCATGCTACACCGTCGGAGAGCGTCATCCAAGCTTGAGTCTATGACCTTCATGTAGTTGACCGGGTCTTCGTCCTCTACTCTCTTTCCATATTCAAACTTCACTTCCTTGTCCCCAAACTTCAATGTTAGTGGTTCGTCATTCATATCCACCACTGCTTGGGCGGTGGCTAGAAATGGCCTCCCGAGGATGAGAGGGACATCGGTGTCTTCCTCCACGTCTAGGATGACAAAATCGGTCGGGAAAACGAAATTGTCAACTTTGACCAATAGATTTTCAGCGACACCTTGTGGAAATTTGACGGATCTGTCGGCGAGTTGTATGCTCATCTTTATAGGGCTCGTTATTCCTAGGCCGAGTCGTTTGAACATCGATGTGGGCATGAGGTTAATGCTAGCCCCAAGATCGGAAAATGCATTACGAATGGGGGATTCCCCGATCGAGCAAGGAATCGTGAAGCTTCCGGGATCAATTTTCTTTTGTGGGAGTTTGTTGAGTACTAAGGCGGAGCATTCTTCGCCTAAGTTAACTAATTGCAATGATTCAATTTTCCTTTTGTGAGTGAGGAAGTCCCTCATAAATTTTGCATATTTAGGCATTTGGGTTAGGACCTCAATAAAAGGGATATTAACATGCAATTGTTTTAGTAAATTTTCAAACTTTGCGAATTGCTCATCGGTCTTTTGACGATTTAACCGACCGGGGTATGGAACCGGAAGAGTCTTGGTGGGCTCTTGATTTGGTGGAGAAGCCTTTTCTGGTTGGGGCGCGGGTGAAGTCGTGCTTTGGCTGAGCTGACTTCTTTCAACCGGTGGTAATGGGGCCTCCTCGGGACCCACGGTTTGGTTTCTCAATGTGATGAGATGTACTTGCGCCTTTGGGTTGGTTTCGGTATTGCTTGGTAACGCGCCTTGTGGTCTCTCGGAGAAATTTTGAGCTATTTGATTTAATTGTTTTTCAATGTTTTGAATGCTAGCTTGTTGATTTCTAAAATTCGATTCCAATTGCTGAAACCGATCTGAATTTTTCTTTTCGGTTTCAGAGATGAGGTGAGATACAGTATCTTCAAGCCTTTCTCTTCCACCTTGTTGTTGAGAAAAATTTTGTGGTTGTTGAAAGTTAGTTCGTTGGTTTTGTTGGTTACTACTATTGCCGGGATCTCTCCAACCAAGGTTGGGGTGGTTACGCCATCCTTGGTTGTAGGTACCCGTTGGTGGACCTGACGGCCTAGGTCTATTATCAATGTAGTTTACCGTTTCTATTTGATCATCTACTTCTTTCATACAACTCCAATTTTCATGTGGTCCACCACACCCCTCACAAGCCATAACCGAGGCCGTTTTTGTCATTTCTAACTTTTTGATTTTTGAAGAAAGGGCCTCGATTTGGGCTTGTAAAGAAGTGCTTCCATCAACCTTATGGGCGCCCGGGGCAATAGATTTATTACCTCGGGTGTGCCACTGAAAATTGGTTTGAGCAATTTCCTCAATTTGATTGTATATTTCATTTGGGCGACGATTACCTAGAAGTCCCCCGGAGCTAGAATCAAGTGTTTGTCTTGTGTGTGGCAACAACCCATTATAGAAACTGGATACTTGTTGCCACACTGCTAGACCGTGATGAGGACACTTTCTTAGTAGCTCCTTTAAACCTTTCCCAAGTTTCATATAAGGATTCCCCATCCTCTTGTGAGTATGGATTAATTTCAGTCATTAATTTAGCCGTTTTAGCAGGAGGGAAATACTTATATAGAAACTTTTGGGCTATCCCAGGTGTTTACCGAGCCAACTGGGAGGGTGTTAAGCCAAGCCTTAGCTCGGTCTTTTAGCGAAAATGGAAACATTCGAAGGCGGATGGCATCATTTGATGCTCCATTGATCTGAAAGGTATCACATATTTCTAAGAAATTAGTAATATGTAGATGGGGATCCTCATCCGCAAGCCAATGGAAGGTGGCAGAGTTTTGAAGCATCTGTATCAAATGTGGTTGAAGTTCGAAGTTATTGGCTTCGACATTCGGTGCACTGATAGCGGCGCCGAGATTACTTACGGTGGGCCGTAGGTAATCCATGATGGTACGTTGGTCCGCCATTGGAAGTGGGTCCCCCGAAACTTTCTCTTGATTTTTAGCTTTAAGTCTTTTTCTGGGAAAGCGTTCGGGTTCTTCTAGAGGTTCTTTTATGTCTCTACTAGAATTGGAGCTCATGCACTACGTAGGAAGTTCAAATGTGGCGCCGAGGTTCCAAGTCATGCAATAAAAACAGAAAAGAATGTTGGTCAGAAGGTTCACCACGGCCCCGTGCTCAGTGAACACGGCCCGTGGTCGGAGTTACAGTGATTGTTCTCTGGATCCCTGTTACTGGGAGTTGGACACGGCCCCGTGTTGCACCGACACGGCCCCGTGCTTAGCTCTCTGAAACTCGGAAAATAAAAACTGCCAGTGATAACGCTGGGCACGGCCCGTGTCCGACCAGACACGGCCCGTGCTGAGTTCTGCAGAAACTGAAAAAACTAAGAAAAATCCTAAAAAAATGAAAAATAAGAAAAAACGATTAGGCCGCTGATTCCTAACTTTCTTAAAATCCTTGTGTCCCCGGCAACGGCGCCAAAAACTTGATGCGTGTGAAGTGTATATATAAGTTTAAGTATATTTTAAGCCCTTTTACACTTTTTTAGCCAAGTTTTAAATTTATAAAACACGATACTTACTAACACTAAACACACATATGGGCAAGTGCACCCATCGTGAGCGTAGTATAGTGTTGGTAAGATACCGAGGTCGTCCAAGGACACAAGAGCTTTTAATACCGGTTTATACTCAACGTCTAATCAAATCAAAAATTTAGAAAAATGTTTTAAACTAAGAAAATAAAAATTAACTAAAATGTTGAAAATAAAAATAAAAATAAAAACAGATAGACAAGATGAATCACTTGGTTCCGACTCGTGTATAGTGTAACCTGTGATTATTTCCGCACTTTTGCACTATTTAACTTATGAGGGGATCAAAGAGTTTGGACCCCCGCCATCCAATACCGTTAAGTATTGAAGGAGGTCCTACTAAATTTGACCCAGGTCCCTTGCAGGATCTCTAAACGCTGAACAACGGCAAGACTCTTACCAAACCGTTCCCTTAACCCCCGACCAGGTAGCCAACATACCTCCATATAGACCGTGGAGATATGAATGGTGAAAATCTTTTATTTTATATAGACAGTAAAATAATGCCAAGACACCACGGACAAACGATAAGGAAGAATCACCTTCAACATAAGAAACTAGTAATTAAAGTCATTAATACATAACCAATTAAAAAGTTCGAAAAGATTAAAAATAAAAAGTATTACACTAGACACTTTGTCTTCACCAAGTGATGTAAGAGACTTAGGCAAACATGGCCTTGATTGTCAAGAACTCTTACGATCAATCTTGGATCCCGAGACGACTCACACACTCTATGATGGACAATGGATGATGGTGGTGGATGATGGTGTTATGGTGGTGGTGGGTGGTGGGTGAAGTGTGAGAGAGGTGGTGTGCCAAGGGATGGTTTGAGCTTGAGCCAAGCACTCCTATTTATAGGCTGAACAGAAGCTCGGGCACGGCCCCGTGTCCACATCCTTCTCTTTCTTCATTTATTGCAGCTTATATATATTAGTTGACCACGCCCCCGTGTCCGCTGAGCACGACCCCGTGTGCAGAAGCATATCTGTACTATGAAGATTTTCCTGGATTCTGCGAATCTTATAGTTGACCACGGCCCCGTGCCCGCTGAGCACGGCCCCGTGGTGGGCAATAGAAGCTTCTACCAGTTTGTCTTTTCTGCTGACACTTGGGCACGCCCCCGTGCTGGCTGAGCACGGGGCGTGTTCAGTCTTCTGTCTTCTTGTTTTGCTTGGGAAGATGCTGGCGTGGGGTCGGGCATGTCACGTTTGTCCCTTTTCTTGTATTTATGTTAGATTTTGTTGTTTTTTGCTTCTTTTGTTAATTTGAGCTCATTTAATCCTGAAAATACAAAAGGAAGACAAAAGCATACTTTTTCCAACATTAGTACTAAAAAAGGGTTAGTTTTATGCCACAATTGATGTAATTTATATGTTGCATTTTGCACACATCAGCTACCATTGTTAAGGCGGAACTACACACAAGGATTAAACGTTCGCATAGCATAAAAAGTCTCAAGTTTCTAAGTATCAAGTTTCCATGTTTATAGCGGATAGAGTAAGTTTCAAATAGTTTCAAGTGTTAAGTTTATAGAATACATGTTACATCCCAAAAGTGTTTAAAAACAAAAAGGGATCGAGTATACTCACAATGGGTGCTGAGTATCAACACCGACTAAATAGATTGAAGGGGGCGCTGGAGTTAGCCTGATTTTAGTATAACAATATGAGTTTCGAATAGAATGTCGAATCATTCGAACAATTGTGTACAAGTTTCTGACAGGGTTCCTGACGGGATGGTCATCCGGCCGGATGACCATTTGCCCCGGATGGAGCCCATTTGGTCGGACGGTTATTCGACCTGTAGAAACAACAAGTGTAATGATGATCAGACCCTCTGGACAGATGGTCATCCGATCGGATGGCCATCCAGACAGACGATCAACGACATGTTTGAAAAAAAATTTAAACTTTTGAAGTTTTCGTTGTAGTATAAATCCAAGTCGTTCGATCGGAGGGTCATCCGGATTGATGACCATTCGATCGGATGACTGTTTGGGTGATATTTTAATAGTTCAAAACCTGATTCAAATAGTTTAAGTGTTGAGGGCTACAGGGAACAGGTCATTCGGTCGGATGACCGTTTGATCGGAGGATCGTCCATTGGATGGTCATTCTTCTGCTGTGACTCTGCTCCTTCGAGACCTTTTTATGATTTCTAAGCTCGGGTTTAACGGAGATGACGTGGTAACGTATCAAGACAATGGAAACTCATTAAGGTTCAGCTCATCTGATCGGATGGGAATCACCTCGTCCGATCGGATGACTGTTCTTAACGGTGTTTCATATCTGATCCGTAATTTGGTCATCTCTCTGGTGGAAATCCGTTATCAAGCCGACTCTAGACTAAAGAACAAGTCTACAGCCTGTTTGTACCCAAATTTCACCGATTTGAGTAAAAAGTTTAAGAAAGCTTGAAGAAAAAATGCAACCAACTGAAAATGCTTAGATTTTGGGTAGATTCGTAGTAAAACGAGTAGAAATCTCTTTGATCTGGACTAAATCTTAATGGGTGGACTAAATCTTAACGGGATGACATCACTTAGCCGATTGTACAACCAACCATGATGACGTCATCTTCAAGTAGCCCCAATCTTGGTGATTTCACGATGAAAAGTATGATTTTGATAAGGAATCTAGTGAGAAAGTGTATAATGATGATAGCTGTACAAGAATCATGAAGAAAACTTACAAGAATCGCTTGAAAATTGAAGAAAAGTGCTAGAGGATTACTTGAAGTGCTCTGGGTCGGAGGAGGCTATCACATTAGTGAAGAATGATGTGACAGCGGGTATTTATTAGTATCAGGGAGGTTAAGGCGGTGCAAGTGCTGGGTCGGATGGGTGTTCGGTCGAATGGCATTCCGATCGGATGGTCATCCGATCGGATGTCCATTCGGATAGCCGAGTCCCGTTTGCTAGATTCCTGATTTCGATTTGATTCGCGAGCTAGATTAAGTGTTGCGTTGCATATTATTGTGTAATTACATGACAAGATTATATAACTAACACAAAAGTTTCCATGTTTCAAGTTTACATAAGCAAGCTATTAAGTGTCATGTTTCAAGTTTCTCGTTCCATAAGTATCAAGAGTCTCGTTCAACAGTATCAAGAGTCAAGATTCAAGTTTCAAGCATCGAGTTTCAAGTTTCTTCAAGAATCAAGATTCATAGCGTTAAATAAGTGTCAAGCATCAAGAGTCAAGAATCAAGTATCTAGTATCAAGTATCAAGTGAAGTATAAAGAATCAAGTTTCAAAGCATCAAGAGTCTAGATTCATAGTTTAACAAGATTCAAGTATCAAGAACCAAGAATCATGAAGTTTCACATAGTTCAACATAGTTTAAGACTCAAATAGGCAACACCAGATATTACCGGGACTTGTCTTGCCAAAAGTTAAAGGTTTAGGGACGCAGGGCGTTACAATCTCCCCTCCTTTAGGAGATTTCGTCCCCAAAATCTAAGAGGAAGACTGCTCAAAGAGTTGCGGATATTTAGTCTTCATCTCACTCTCGAGTTCCTAAGTGAATTCGGCGCCACGCGTTCCTTACCATCGAACCTTGACTATGGAAATCTTGCTGCGCCTCAATCGCTTGATACCTTGGTCCATGATTTCGACGAGTTTCTCCACAAAATGCAAAGTTTCATTTATTTGCAAGTCTTCGAGGGGAACCTGAAGTTCCTCGTCGGCTAAGCATTTCTGAAGATTAGATATGTGGAATATCGAATGTACATTATTAAGTTTCTTGTGGCAAATCGAGTCGGTAAGCCACCTTGCCAATCCTCTCGAGAATCTTGAAAGGACCTACATAGCAAGCGGCGAGCTTTACCTTTTTACCAAAGCGAACCACTCCCTTCCAGGGAGATACCTTGAGCAGTACTCGATCTCCAACATCAAATTCCAGAGGCTTATACCTTTTATCAGCATAGCTCTTCTGTCTGCTCCTATCCTTGTCCAAGTTATCACAAATCTGAAGAATCTTATCCGTTGTCTCTTGAATGATTTCAGGGCCAGTAAGTTGCCTGTCATCAATCTCATGCCAAGTGAGAGGAGATCGGCACTTGTGACCATATAAAGCTTCGAAAGAAGCCATCTGAATACTGGAATGATAGCTGTTGTTGTACGAGAACTCAATCAATGGTAAATGTACATCCTAGTTACCACCAAAGTCGATGACACAAGAACGGAGCGTATCCTCTAGGGTCTAGATAGTACGTTCGATCTGTCCATCTGTTTGAGGATGAAAATCCTTACTAAGATTCAAATGAGAACCCATAGCGGATTGAAACGTTTGCCAAAGACGGGAAGTGAAACGACCATCACGGTCAGAGATTATGTCGAGCGGTATGCCATGACGGCATATAATCTCATCGGTATAGATTTGAGCAAGCTTCTCCACTTTATAATATTCCCGAATGGGAAGAAAATGGGCTGACTTAGTTAAACGGTCAATGATCACCCAAATACTATCATGACCAGCAGGTGTACGGGGTAGTTTAGTTATAAAGTCCATAGCGATACTACCCCATTTCCAAACAGGGATCTCTGGTTGTTCAAGAAGTCCTGAAGGACATTGATGTTCAGCCTTTACCTTCGTGCAAGTAAGGCATTTTGAGACGTACGCATCAATGTCCTTTTTCATACCAGGCCACCAATAAGTCATATGCAAATCATGGTACATCTTATCAGCACCTGGATGAACATCGAGATTTGTGAGCCTTATTCATAATGAGCTCATGAAGATTGTCGCGATCTGGCACCCAAATGCGATTCAAATAGTATTGAAGTCCATCAGACTTAGTTTCGAGTTGATCAATAGTAGCACCTCGTACTTCAACGATTAGACTACCTTCATTAGCTGACAAATATTGAGCTTCACGGATACAAGTATGAAGATTGCTAGAGATGTGAAAATAACGGATAGTATTAACATGAGCCTTACGACTAAGAGCATAGGCCACGACATTCGCCTTGCCAGGATGATAGCGAATCTCGCATTCGTAGTCGTTAAGCAATTCCGCCAATCGTCGCTGACGCATATTCAGCTCCTTTTGGTTAAAGATGTGCTGCAGGCTCTTATGGTCAGTGAAAACCACACACTTAGTACCATATAGGTAGTGTCACCAGATCTTTAACGCAAAGACAACTGCGCCAAGCTCAAGGTCGTGGGTAGTATAGTTTTTCTCATGTATTTTGAGTTAGTGGGAGGCATAAGCGATAACCTTGTCCCGTTGCATGAGCACACAGCCTAGACCACGGTTCGAGGCATCACAATATACCACGAAGTCATCGTTCCCATCAGGGGGGGGCGAGGATAGGAGCAGTACAAAGGAGGGTCTTAAGAGTCTGAAAAGATTCCTCTTGCTCGGGACCCTAAACAAAAGGTTTCTCTTTCTGAGTCAAAGAAGTAAGAGGAGCGGCGATCTTTGAAAAGTCAGAGATGAATCGACGATAATATCCCACCAATCCTAAGAAGGAACGAATCTCAGATGCAGATTTAGGCGTACTCCAATTCTTCACAGCTTCGATTTTAGAAGGGTCAACATGAACACCTTGTTTACTAACAACGTGCCCGAGAAATTGTACTTCATTAATCCAACACTCACACTTAGAAAACTTAGCGTATAAGCGTTCACCATGTAAAAGTTCTAACATAAGACGTAGATGTCATTCATGATCAGCTCTAGTTTTCGAATAAATAAGAATATCATCAATAAAGATTATCACAAAATGATCCAGATAAGGTTTACAAACGCGGTTCATAAGATCCATGAACACGACGGGTGCGTTGGTCAAGCCAAAAGGCATAACCACGAACTCGTAGTGCCCATAACGAGTGCAAAACGCAGTTTTTGGGATATCATCTTCGAGAACACGGAGCTGATGATAACCAGATCGAAGGTCTATTTTCGAAAAGCAGGACGCGCCTTGTAGTTGGTCAAATAGATCATCGATGCGAGGGAAAGGATAACGATTCTTAATGGTGAGTTTATTCAGCTCGCGGTAGTCGATACACATACGAAACGAACCATCTTTCTTCTTGACGAATAGCACGGGAGCACCCCACAGAGAGGTACTTGGACGTATAAAGCCTTTGTCGAGAAGTTCCTGAAGTTGACTGGATAGTTCTTGCATCTCGGAAGGTGCAAGTCAGTAAGGAGCCTTGGCGACAGGAGACGCACTAGGTATAAGATCAATACGAAAGTCAACGGATCTAGGAGAAGGAAGACTAGGAAGATCCTTAGGAAAGACATCAGGGAAATCACACACTACTGGAACATCATTTATGTTCTTTCCCTTGCCCTTTTGTTCCACCACGTGGGCCAAGAAGGCAAGGTTCTGCTTACGTAAACATTTGTTTGCCGGAGTGCATGACATCAACTCCAGTCCTCTAGAAGGTCGGTCTCCATAAACGTGTAGGGTATCACCGGATGGAAGAGGTAAGCGGACGTATTTCTCATGGCAAGCGATCTTGGCATGATTCTTATGCAACCAATTCATGTCGATTATGATATCAAAGCTTCCCAATTGCATAGGTATAAGATCAATAGTGAACACGTGGTCGTTAAGAGTCAAGGAACAACCACTGAGAATAGAATCAACTAGTATAGATTTACCATCGGCAATTTCCACCGAAAACGACTTAGGTAGTTTAGTGCATGCACAGTTTAACAAAGATTCAAATTCTACATACACAAAGCTTCTGTCGCCACCAGTATTAAATAGTATCAAAGCGTAAAGATTATTGACGAGAAACGTACCACTAACGACAACATTGTCGTTGCGAGCCTGGTTTGCATTAATGTTGAACGCTCGTCCTCGAGCGGCTGGCTGTTGCTCCTGGTTCAGCTGGGGACACTGATTACGAAGATGATTAGTGTCTCCACACTTGTAGCATGCACGAACACTGTTGATTGGTCTGGGGTTCTGCGGAGGAGCTAGGGGAGCTGGTAGAGCTGCCTGAGCTGGTGCTTGTTAGGCTTGTTGGGCCGGGTTGACTTGATGGCAGTAGGGAGTTGTGTGACCATAGCGATTGCAATTGGTACACAAACGGCAAGCAGAGGTAACAGGATGATGAAAGTTACAAGTTGCGCACTTAGGACGAATCCCAGTGTACGACTTCTTGTTTTCCGGAAGTACACATTATTAAGGCGGAACTACACACAAGGATTAAACGTTCACATAGCATAAAAAGTCTCAAGTTTCCAAGTATCAAGTTTCCATGTTTACAGTGGATATGGAAACTTTCAAATAGTTTCAAGTGTCAAGTTTATAGAACACATGTTACATCCCAAAAGTATTTAAAAACAAAAAGGGATCGAGTATACTCACAGTGGTTGCTAAGTATCAACACCGACTAAATGGATTGAAGGGAGCGCTGGAGTTAGCCTGATTTTAGTATAACAGTATGAGTGTCGAATAGAATGTCAAATCATGCGAACAATCGTGTACAAGTGTCTGACAGGGTTCCTGACAGGATGGAGCCCATTCAGTCGGACGGTCGTTCGACCTGTAGAAACAACAAGTGTAATGATGATCAGACCCTCTAGACGGATGATCATCCGATCGGATGGCCATCTGGACAAACGATCAGTGATGTGTTTGCAAATTGTTTTAAACTTTTGAAGTTTTCGTTGCAGTATAAATCCAAGTCATTCGATCGGAGGGTCATCCGGACGGATGACCGTTCGATCGGATGACTGTTTGGGTGAAAGTTTAATAGTTCAAAACCTGATTCAAATAGTTTAAGTGTTGAAGGCTACGGGGAACAGGTCGTTTGGTCGAATGACCGTTCGATCTGAGGATCGTCCGATCGGATGGTCATTCGTCTGCTGTGACTCTGCTCCTTCGAGACCTTTGTAAGATTTCTAAGTTTGGGTTTAACGGAGACGACGTGGTAACGTATCAAGACAACGGAAACCCATTAAGGTTCAGCTCGTCTGATCGGATGGGAATCACCCCGTCCGATCGGATGATTGTTCTTAACGGTGTTTCATGTCTGATCCGTAATTTGGTCATCTCTCTGGTGGAAATCCGTTATTAAGCCGACTCCAGACTAAAGAACAAGTCTACAGCCTGTTTGTACCCAGATTTCACCGATTTGAGTAAAAAGTTTAAGAAAGCTTGAAGAAAACATGCAACCAACTGAAAATTCTTAGATTTTGCATAGATTCGTAGTAAAACGTGTAGAAATCTCTTAGATCTGGACTAAATCTTGATGGGATGACATCACTTAGCCGATTGTACAACCAACCATGATGACGTCATCTTCAAGTAGCCCAAATCTTGGTGATTTCACGGTGAAAAGTATGATTTTGATGAGGAATCTAGTGAGAAAGTGTATAATGATGATAGCTGTACAAGAATCATGAAGAAAACTTACAAGAATCGCTTGAAAATCGAAGAAAACTGCTAGAGGATGACTTGAAGTGCTCTGGGTCGGAGGAGGCTGTCACATCAGTGAAGAATGATGTGACAGCGGGTAGTTATAGGTGTCTCAGAGGTTAAGGCGGTGCAAGTGCTGGGTCGGATGGCTGTTCGGTCGAATGGCCTTTCGATCGGATGGTCATCCGATCGGATGTCCATTCGGACAGCCGAATCCCGTTTGCTAGATTCCTGATTTTGATTCGTGAGTTAAATTAAGTGTTGCGTTGCGTATTATTGTGTAATTACATGACAAGATTATATAACTAACACAAAAGTTTCCTTGTTTCAAGTTTACATAAGCAAGCTATTAAGTGTCAAGTTTCAATTTTCTCGTTCCATAAGTATCAAGAGTCTCGTTCAATAGTATCAAGAGTCAAGATTCAAGTTTCAAGCATCGAGTTTCAAGTTTCTAGTTTCTTCAAGAATCAAGATTCATAGCATTAAATAAGTGTCAAGCATCAAGATTCAAGTATCTAGTATCAAGTATCAAGAATCAAGTTTCAAAGCATCAAGAGTCTAGATTCATAGTTTAACAAGATTCAAGTATCAAGAATCAAGTATCATGACGTTTCACATAGTTCAACATAGTTTAAGACTCAAATAGGTAACACCAGATATTACTTGGACTTGTCTTGCCAAAAGTTAAAGCTTTAGGGACGCAAGATGTTACATAAATCGGCTGTAATCGGTCAAAATCTCTGTGAAAACGCTTTAATCCTCTCTGAATCCGACCTCCAAGCTCTGATACCACTTGAAGTGGCCCTTTTGGTTTGGTTCTAGATTGAACAACTCAGGTTGGATCGATCAATGTAGAAGTGCGGAATCCATATACAGTATAGAAGATGAATCAACAACGAGATCAACGTTTAAAGCTTCAGTTCTTATTAAGATGTGTAAAAGTACATGGAACCGTTGAGAATTTGACAGAGCTCCGCCTCAGAGACAACCAAGAAACAACTCAGAACTAGCCCTAACAAATGAACCCCTAGACTCTATTTATAGGCGAGTTGAACTGGGAGAACTTATGTCGTCCGATCGGATGGTCATCCGACCGGATGATCATCCGTCCGGATGACACATGCCATCCGATCGGACGGCCTTTACAATTAACGTTTCATTCCATCTTTCTCCCAGTTATATAATAACATACAATCAAAACTATACATAGACACATACATGACAAAATATAGACTAAATATAGACGGAAGCTACAGACATAGTGCATCTACAATCGCACAACCCCTTACAACTCTGACCCAAAAGGGTATCACCTACAAGTGGGGCGACACTCGGGAGTCTGCATTTCAGTAGCTGAAGGAGAAACTCTGTAGTGCTCCTATTCTTTCATTACCTGAAGGCACCAACGATTTCATCGTCTACTATGATGCGTCTATTCAAGGACTCGGTTGCGTGTTGATGCAACGCGAGAAAGTTATTGCTTACGCCTCTCGGCAACTCAAAGTTCACGAGAAGAACTACACTACACACGACTTAGAACTGGGAGTTGTAGTCTTCGCACTTAAGATATAGAGGCATTACTTGTATAGTACCAAATTCATGATTTACACCGATCACAAGAGTCTCCAGCACATACTGGATCAGAAGGAGTTGAACATGCCGCAACGCCGATGGGTCAAACTCCTAAACGATTACGAGTGCGCAATTAAGTACCATACGGGCAAGGCAAATGTCGTAGCCGGTGCCCTCAGCCGAATGGAAACCAAACCTAAGCGTCTCCATGCGCTTCAGCTTACCATTCATTCGAACCTTCCTAACCAAATCTGAAATGCTCAAGTTGAAGCACTAAAGGAGGAAAACCTCCTAGCTGAGTCCATGCGGGGCATGGAGAAGCAACTCGAACTCAAAGATGACGGCATCCACCACTTCATGGAATGAATATCGGTTCCATCTTACAGAAACCTCTGAGAACCTGTGATGGACGAATCACAAAAGTCTCGTTACTCGATACATCCTTGTTCTGACAAGATGTATCACGACCTCAAGAACCTTGTACTGGTGACCTAACATGAAAACGATCATAGCAAAGTATCTTAGCAAATGGTTGACCTGTGCTAGGGTTAAGATCGAATACCAAAAGTCGTCGGGACTATTGCAACAACCAGAAATACCAACATAGAAATGGGAACAGATTTCCATGGACTTTGTCACTGGATTACCTCGATCCCAAAGCAGGAATGACACCATTTGGGTGATCGTAGATCGCTTAACCAAATCCACACACTTCCTTGCGATCAAAGAAACCGACAAGTTTTCGTGACTTCCAAGCATCTACTTGAAAGAAGTAGTTGCTAGGCACGGGGTGCCAACTTCCATTTTCTCTGATCGTGACCCACGTTTCGCATCTAATTTGTGGCAGGCTATGCACAAATCCTTCGACTCGCGTTTGGACATGGGCAACGTTTATCACACACAGACAGATGGTCAAACTGAACGTACCATCCAAACCCTCAAAGGCATGCTGCGAGCATGTTTCATCGACTTTGGTAACGGTTGGGAACGACACTTACCTCTAGTGGAATTTTCCTATAACAATAGTTATCGCGCTAGCATTCAGGCGACACCGTTCAAGGCATTGTACGAACGGAAATATCGATCACCTTTACGTTGGGCAGAGGTTGGCGATAGCCAAATCACAGACCCTGAACTTATACTCGACACCACGGAAAAGATTGCCTAGATCAGACAACGAATGGCGGCAGCTCGCGACCGTCAGAAAAGCTACGCTGATAAGCATAGGAAACCTTTGGAGTTCCAAGTTGGGGACCGAGTTTTGCTAAAAGTCTCACCTTGGAAAGGTGTGGTCCGTTTTGGTGAAAGGGGCAAGCTTTATCCATGTTATGTTGGACCTTTCGAAATCACCAAGAAAATTGGTACAGTAGCGTACAGACTAAACCTGCCTGAGGAGCTCAGTGTGGTACACAACGTTTTTCATGTTTCGAATCTGAAGAAGTGTCTATCAGACGAAACTCTCATTGTTCCTTTTAAGGAACTCACGATCGATGATCAGCTTTGCTTCGTTGAGGAACCGGTTGAGATCATGGATCGAGAAATCAAAACCCTCAAGCGTAGCAAGATACACATAGTTCGACTTCGTTGAAACTCACGTCGTGGCCCACAGTTTACCTGGGAACGGGAAGACCAAATGACGCGCAAGTATCCCTAGTTGTTTAAGAGCAATACTTCCAGCACTGAAGCTACTATTGAATTTCGGGACGAAATTCAAAACAAACAGGGCGATTATGTGACACCCAACGAAAATGTTTAACTACACTAGCTTATTCAGTGGTTGCGCACTAAATTTCGGGATGAAATTTCTTTCAACTTGGGGATAATGTGACAACCCAAACTTTCCCTTCACATTCCACATACATTGTAATCGTATGAAGTTAATAGATAAAAAAATATTATGAACAATTTGGCTCTTATGTGAAATACGTGGATATATGTTTGAATAATTATGTGATGTGATAATATAAGAAATCATTGTAATTAAAATGATCGTAGACCGCACGCTCGAATCAGTCGCACACTTATGAATTGTAAACAAAAGAGTCTATTGGAATGTGCAGTCGCACACTCCGCTGACTCGCACACTGGCTTCTGACTGTACACTCGCCTGGTAGGCTCTCGGCCCAAAAACAAACCTGTCATGGGCCGCACATTTGGTTTAAATACCCTATGCTGCCAAAAACCCTAACATTCTTGCCAATCACTGACAGCAGCAAACTTTCCTAGGATATCCCTCTTTTTCACCAACATTCTTCCCCTTTTGGAAACCCTAAAAACATTCCAATATCCTTTCTTTCTCTCAGGATCTTGACGGCAATATTATCATCTTGAAGAAAGCCGGTGTTCACCACTTTGGAAGCTTTATTTCTGTAGTGTCTACATACTAATTGATTTCTATACATGATAATTTGTATGATTTCATGATGATTTATTCGAATAACATGTTTGACATCACTATGAAGTATGAAAGATGGATGATTTAAACTAGGAATTATTTGATGATTAGTGTGCTAAAAGTTTGATAGGTTATTCACAAATTTGATTCTAAGTTTCATGATTATGTGCTTGGTGATTAGACAAAGGTTCAATATTGCTTTAAATAGATTTTGTTGTGTGCAACAAGGAATCTTTTAAAGTTTTTATATAATGAAACCCTAGATCTATTCTTAATGATTTAATCTGATAGTTGTCTATTCTTGATGATTTGACCTGATGGTGTTAAGCATTAGAAGATATAGGTATTTGGATGAAAGATGATTGCCAGATCTGATGATAAAATCATGGACGACTAGAGTTGTATGTGATACTCGAATCAGATGAATGAAAATAATATTTGATGAACTGATTGATAATATATGATTTTAGAATTCATAAGGGTTGATGTGGAAATTTGTGTTTTTGCTGCTTTGATCATACAGTCTGAATGGATATTGGTTGGATAAAATGATACCACACACTCATGCAATGTACGACTTAAGTTGCGTACTGTACAACCCAGCACAGCACACCGCACACTGATGTTGACACAAGTGCTGCACACTCATGGAGGTACAGCCAGTGGTGCACATCGTACCCCCAGATTAAGCTAGACCGCACACCTCTGAGGCCGCACACTCCCGTGTACAAGCCTTGACTGCACAAGGTGCAAGAAAGTTAAGCGGGTCGCACATTATGTAGACCACACATTCTTGTACAAACTTTTAAAGCAAAGGTATAACCATTATTTGCATGACCGCACACCAGCAATGTGGCCGCACACTCTCAGGAAGGTCGCACACTCCCTATTGGGCCACGTACTGTTTTGTGTCGCACACTTAGAATGTACAAGCTAAACTGTTTATGTTATTGTTCATCTGTTGGACCTTGATTACGAATTTCATATATGGCCCACATGCTTGTTTATGTGCTACTTACTAGATACGTGTAAGACTACGTGGGCTACTTGTATACGAACCAAATCGATATTGGTAACCATAATAGGATGTTGTTGACTGACTGTTAAAACAAGTAAACTATATGCCGAGCAAAACAAAGGTGAGTTCACATACCTTACTAAAAGCATGTATTCCTGGTGGTTAGGAACAGAACGAACAACATTTTCCCTGGTTTGGGGATTGCTTAGTATTCTTAGTTTGGAATACTGTTAAATGCTATTTATATTTCATGAACTAGCATACTGAACGAAACTTTATCACGAAGTCCCCACTTTCTGTACCGATTAATCATCGGGGCCTGGCGAACGGGATATGTGTTGATAGTTTAGGTTTCACTAATCTCACACTGTGCCTTTTGAGGAAGGGCGTGAACTAATAGACCTTGGCAAACTGTTAATGAAGATAGACATTGATAAACGGGGCAATAACGATTCAAGAAGTCGCAAGTGTTCGGTATTACGGAGTTTAGTAGCTTACAGATGGGGTAGCTCCCCATGGCATGATATAAATGAGCAATTTAACAACATACGTTTTTGGAACTAAAACTGGAAAACCGTGAACTCGCCAACTTTATGTTGACACCCTATTGCATGCTTTGCATGTACTCAGTAACAACTCGAGAGCTTGCAGTGGAGGAATGTAGTGGTTGCGTTGACTCTTGCTGGGTTTCTTAATAATATTCATGGACTTTTAAACTATTGCTTGAATTATTAACCTTATGCTTCCGCTGTTAACTTTAAAATGTTATTTTTGAACTTTAAACTTTGGACATTAGTCACTAATCGTATTGGTAGTGATATGTTTACTTTATTTTATTTATTATTCAATATGATTGGTGGCATGATCCTGGTCAGTCACACGCCTCACGGTAGTACTCCGCATGTGGAAATTGAAGGTGTGACAAATATCCTTGAGTTTGTTAGATTAACAGGTCTGTAAGTATACTGAGTTTGTAAGATGGAGATGCTATTGTTTTTTTACGTAAATTACAAGTTTTGTCCTTTATGTTAGCACCATTTTTCAGGCGGTGTCCTTTGGCGCGAAAGTTGACGACTTTTGTACTTAACGTTTCAAAATCTTGCACGTTATGTCCTTTAGCCCTAACCCAGTTAGATTTTTTTACTAAATATGATCATGTGCCTTGCACATGAGGGCATTCTTGTCATTTCATCATTCCAGGGGTTATTGTGTAAATAATACAGGGACTATTTTGTAAAAGTAAAAAAAGATATTTAATTACAATCTGCACTATCTCTCTCTCTCTCTCTTTAACTTTTTCTCCCTCTTTCTTCTTCTCTCTCTCTCTCTCTAACACAAGCTCTCCACACACACACTCTCTTTAAAAAACCACTGCCCTCACTCACACACTCTCTCTAAAACCTCTGCACGTTGGTGGGTGGTGGATTGTGGTGTGGTGCGATGGTGATGGTGGGTTAGCGGTGGTGTAAGGTGTACGGTGGTGGGTTTTGGATGGTGAAGGTGGATGTGGTGGTAGGTTTTGGATGGTGAAGGTGGATGTGATGGTGGGTTGTGGATGGTGAAGGTGGGTTTGCGGTGGTGAAGGTGGTGTTAGGGGCGGTTGTAGGGGGTGGTGGTCGGAGTGGTGGTGGGTTATGGATGGTGATCGATGATGCTATATTGAAGGTAAAAATATTTTTGAATTTTGGCTTGAACAATTTGTGCCGATGTTGATTCATTTAAAAATTTTTGAATTACCGACTTATTTTACAGTGATATTCATTTTAAAATGGTGGTTTTTTGAGGTTTTGAGGATTATTAGTATTGAGGGTTTTAGGATGGTGGGTTGATTTGGAGATGGTGGTGGAAGATGGTGGTGATGGTGGTTGTAGATGATGAAGGGTGGTAGTGGTGGCGGTGAAGGGTGGTTGTTGATTTCAGAAATATATATATATATATATATATATATATATATAGTATTTTAAATTATTTTTTTTATTTTTTTAAATTATATTAAATAAATGGGTAAAAAGACTAAAATACCTTTGGGTGATTATACTTAACCAAAAAAATAACTGGGTTAGACTCAAAGAACATATGTGCAAGATTCTAAAACATTAACTACAAAACTTGCCAAATTTTGCGTCAAAATACACCACATATAAAATGATATATAAATAAAGGATAAAAATTATAATTTACTCTTTTTTATTATTGAACAAAAAGGGGGATCAAATTTATTGCTACAACTCACAACAACACGTTTGCTCAATAAATAATGAGTTAAATGCTTGGTTGGTCCCTGTGGTTTTCAAAAATTGCAGACTTGGTCCCAATGGTTTACTAATTACACGCGTGGTCCCTGTGGTTTTCAAAAATGCACTCGGTTGGTCCCCAGCCCTGACATCAGTTAAATTTCTTAGTTAACTATGTGTGAAATGACTACATTACCCTTGAACAATTAAAAACCTAAAACTAAGAATTAAAAAATAAAAAAAACAGTATATAAACCCATCATCATCTTCATCACCAGGTCATCTTCATCATCTTCATCACCATCATCTTCATCACTATCATCATCTTCATCACAAAACCACACCCCATCTCTGTCTCTCGTTCTTTTCCGGCGACTGAGATCAGAAGCGAAGATAGAGGAGAGAGACGACAAGAGAGAGAAGAGATTGGAGAAGATGGTGGAACGGAGGTAGCGCCGTCGCTCACGGCGGCGGCGGTGGAGGCACAGGCGGTGGAGGCACAGGCGGTGGTTTAACCCAGATCTAGGGTTTGGATGCACAAATCGTTGGTGGTTTAACCCAGATCAGGTGCGTTTTATCAATCACTCCAATTCCCAGATCAGGTGCGTTTTACATCGATTATTGTGCCGCAAGCGAGTTTTTTGAGGCATTTGTCGGGGATTATTGTTGGGTATTCGATCTCGTGGGGGTTGATTCATGGGATGAATGATTATTGGGCGGTTTGTATGGTGGGGTGGATTGTGGTTGTGTTTGTTGTTAGTTTGAAGTAGTCGGTTTGTATGGTGGGGTGGATTGTGGTTGTGCTTGTTTGTTGTTGTATGGTGGGGTGGATTGTGGTTGTGTATGGAGGTGGTGGTGGTGGTGGTGGGTTGATGAAGATGATGATGGTGATGAATGGTTGTTGGGTTTTGATGATGGTTGTTGATGACGGTGGTGGCAACGATAGATGTGTTGACGGCGGAGAAAGATGATGATGGTGGTGGTTTAGATGGTGACTGTGGTGGTTCAGAGATGGTAGCTGTTGGTGGCTGCAGGCTGGTTTGGTCAGAGATGGTTCAGATGGTGACTGTGGTGGTTTAGAGGTTGAAGAAGATGATTGGGCTTTCAGGGGTAATATAGTCATTTCACACATAGTTAACTGAGAAATTTAACTGATGTTAGGGCTGGGGACCAACCGAGTGCATTTTTGAAAACCACTGGGACCACGCGTGTAATTAGTAAACCACTGGGACCAAGTCTGCAATTTTTGAAAACCACAGGGACCAACCAAGCATTTAACTCATAAATAATTAACTAAATCGTCAAATGTTTTAAAAAGGCAAATATTTGCAATGATGGATTTAAAGTTTTTTATACTTGTAAAAAAGAATAATGATTAAGGAAATCCAAGAGCGGTGGGGCCATTATGAAGCTTTAAAATATACTCCTTTTGTCATTACACGAAAGCTTTGTTTCTTTGCCCTCTTTTCCCGGCCGTACAATCAGGAGCGTCTCTATTTTATTTTGTATTTAATTTTTTTTACAACCCAATATACATAGTTATAGTTATACGAGTTAAATGTGAGGTTGGTTTCTTTAATTTGTCATTTTTGCATAGTAATTACAGAGTTGATCTGATGCTTCATATAATTATAAATATCCTAGAGTAATTATAATTACTCAGATTAATTATAATTACTCTAGAGTCATTACACATAATTACTAGTAAAGTAATTTTAATTATAATCTAGAGTCATTAATTGGAATTTTGTTTTTGAATTTTTTTTCTTATCTTATTAAGTACGTATTTTAGTCTTAGAATCTAAAAAAAATTGTGTAAATAACACTGGTAGAGTAATTATAATTACTCTAATATATAATTATAATTACTCTTGAGTCATTATACATAATTACTCTATTAGAGTAAATACATGTTTTTTTTTTACATTTTGTAACCAAACAGAATGCTTAACTGCTTAAGTGGATGGAAAAAAAATAAAAAATAAAAAATCTCTTCTTTACTTCTCATGTTAATACCCTTTGTATTTCATCTTTACATTAAACTAGTTGGATTCTCGTGCTTCGTGGCAAGCTTTCGGTCGACATTGACTCGGTTCGTTAGAGTATAGGCATGATACATGCACTAGGTATAACTACCAATAGAGATACGCTTAAAAAGACATCGACACGTGCTTAAAAAGATATCGACACGTGTTTTAGAAACAAATGACGGTATTGATGTTATTCGAATGGGCATTGGTTCGGTCAATGTCACTCGCTAGAGCATACAATAGTACGATACTAAAAAAACTATATTACCAATACAGCGCCGAGAAAACCATAAAAACGAATACAGACTAGTGCGGTCCATCACCGCAAAGAACAAAAAAATTCAACTATATTTACGCGTTCGATCAAAAGTTTTATCGAATCGTAGATAAAAATAAGCATGTTGCAACAATGTATTAAAAAATGTTTATTATGTTACTCAGATAAAAAAAAAGAAGGTAAAAGATGTAATTGTATATTAAAAAAAAACTCATTGAATTTTGTATCATCATATTAAGAAAACCATAAAACTGAATACAACACCGGTATTGATATTCGTTCAAATAAAATTTTATCGTAGATAAAAATAAACACGTCGCAATGATATATTCAAAATGTTAATAAACATCATAATATCTTACTCAAATAACGAAAAAGCTAATCGGCTTATAAAACATTATATTATATTGCTTAAATAACGAAAAGGGTAAACGACATCATTTTATATTACCATGTATAACTAACTCTGTTTTAAATAAAATTTATATATAAACACAACTAAAAATAAGAAGATTGCAATAAAATGCTTTGAATTCGATATATATTTTATTATTTAAGTTATAAAAACAAAACGGAATATAATCAAAATAAATTATAATATAATTATAAAAAAAATCAAAATATGTTTGATGGACTCCATAACAACTCTTTTTTAAAAAGTAATTAAAAAACAAAAAAAAATGCTAAAAATATGATTGGTCGTACAAGTGCTTTGAACTTGTAAGGTATAAAACTTTATAAAAGTGGATTCATTAAAAGTAAGCTATGTATTGCATATATCTTGAAATTTTACGATATGAAATAATTTCTTATTATTTAGATGGATGCATATATCGTGAAATTTTACAAGGTTGTTCAGTTCAGAGATATTTTCATCATCATTCTCTCTGGTTTCTCTCTCTAGAAAGTCTTACGGTTTCTTCTTGTTGAGATGGTTTGTCTTGTATCAGTGATATAGTGTGTTAAATCCAGTATTCTTCTGGTGATTATCGTGTTGATAGTCAACTGTAGAAGAGAGTTGAGAGTTTTTGGTTGTTAGATCTTCTGTTTTGTACAAGTTTTTGTAAGATTCAATTCGTTCTTGAGAAATAAAACTTTGGTTTGGGTTATCGTCGATTACATCGTTGATACCGAATAATTTTCTTATTATAATGTATCACTACTAAATGTACCCTTTTTTGTTACTTTTTATATCCTATTTTCATAAAATCACATTTAAACATATTATATTTACTCTCTACACATGTCATTATTATCTAAAAGTATTCTTTTGTTACAAAACAAATTCAAAAGTATAAAAAATATTATAGACGTTTTTTTTTTTCAAAATTTGTGTTTGTTTTTTATGTTTATTTAAAAACATACTCCTTAAACCGGTTTTAACTTGTTTATAATATACTCCCTATACTAATTAAATTTGAATTTATATAGATTGTTAATCTATAGTTTGATCAAATTATTTCAGTACCTATTGTTTATTTGTTCACTTACATGGTTTGAATGATTAATATGTGATAGGGCTGTAAATAGTATTTTATAAAAAAACTTTATTACTTTTCTAATAAATAAAAATTGTTAATTATTTTATAAACACATTTAAAGTATTAAATTATAAAAGTAGAACCTTTAAAATACAAACTAAAGGAGGGAAAAACATAATATAGACATTCTTTAAAAAGATAGTTCAAAACTTTTTTTATTGTTTTTATAAGAAAAATGTTATTATTTATTTGTAAAGATTCAATAAAAAGCATAATTAAAATTCTACTTGAGAAAGTGTCTTTAGAAACAATATCCGAAAACTTTAAAAAATAAGTTTTTTTAAATAAAAATTAAAAACAAACATTTATTTCAAAAAAATTATGTAATCTTTTTTTACACTTTTGAACTTGTTTTGTAACAAAAATAATATTTTTTAAAATGATGATTTATATAAGGGGTAAACATTACAAGTTTTAATGTGATTTATGGAAAGGGGTATAAAAAGTAATAAGAGAGGGTACATTTAGCCTATGTATAAGTAATAATTCGTATCTTCAATTTTCTTCTTCTCTTGCCTCTTCTGTCAGAACAAAAGAACGGACATTCGATGTATGTGTTTGACAACTTTCGTCGATTTATTTTCGATTTCTTTAATCAAATATCATTTTTAACTTACGGCAAAGGATTCTATAGTTTATAGAAAAAACGGGCCAGCAAGGCTGTAAAACCCAAACAACATACAAAACAGAAAAACGGAAAACAACATAAAACACAAACTAAACTATTACATCGCTAACATTGAAATCATACCATCTCTCCCAATTTATTTCCTTAAATGTCGATCTTTCCTTAAGCTAAATATCATTTTTAACTTTGTTATATTTTAGAGTTAATTGTCAAAATCGTCCTTGAGGTTTGGACATGTTTGTCATTTTCGTCCAAGATGACTTTTTTGTACCATTTTGCCCCCCACATTTGGCATTTTTTGTCATTTTCATCCAAATGACTAACTTAGTTAAAAGAACACCGTTTATGAGGGGTATGTTTGAAATTTTACATTTATAAGTAGGGGTATTTTGGTCTTTTGTCTTTATCATTTTATATAAAAATGTATATCTGATTATTTATTTCCATTTATATATTATATTCAAACCAAAAAAATTTGATCATCCTGCTTTGTATAAATGTTCATCATCGCATACAATATTTCTCCACCCAACTTATCTCCAACAACTACCACCGCCATCAACCACCATCCTCGCCACTACCTGCCACCACCTCCATCATCGTCATCAGCCACCACCCCCATCACCTCCACCTCCACCAACTACCTGGCATCACCGGATTCCTCTCTACCACTGCCCAAAGCCGTTGACGAAGCCGATGATGACAGATCTGGCGCGTGCATTCAACTCTCTAAACTCCTATGACTCTTCGGGGATCATTATACTGTCCGGGTTGGGTCAGTTGTTCTGTTCGGGTGTGGATCTGACTTCTGGTAAAGATGTGTTCAAAGGAGACGTGAAGGAGGTAGAAACTAACCCAATTGCTCAGATAGAGCGGTTTTATGTTTGCTTCAGTTTCATTCATCATGCTGATTTTGTTTTAGAAACCTTAGAATTCGTTTTAATTGAGTTGACTAGGGCTCAATACGTTTCGGATTTGTTTAAGAATTGAGTCAAATCAAGGAGATGTCAACAGTTTTTTTACTAAAATTGAAGAAAAATTGAAGTGTGTTATTTGTTGAACGCATTTTGATAGAATTAGGTGGGGTTTGAGATCCGACAATGGTGGTTATGGCTGGTGTGGTAGGGTGTTAAATTTGGTAATGGTGGTAATGGCTGGTGGAGTGGTGGTGGAGGAGGTGCAGGTGGGGTGACTAGGGATGGAGAAGAATGTTTTTTTTTATTAAAATAAAATGATAAAGGCAAAAGACCAAAATACCCTTATTTATAAATGTAAAATTTCAAACATACCCCTCATTAAACGGTGTTTTTTAACTAAGTTAGTCATTTGGATGAAAATGGCAAAAAATGCCAAACGTGGGGGGCAAAATGATAGTCCAGGAACCGGCAAGTTTGACGGAGCCTCGGACCCGATACGACATGTTCAGTGTGTTTATTATTACTAAGAAAGGAGTAGAAGATAAATACGACACCGAGCAGTCAAATTCAATTTGAAGTCGAAACCACCCGAATACTGTTGCAGTGTCACGAACTTCAAAAATGCTAGAACACCTGAAAAATTTTATTCCCCCCTCATTTTTGCAAATTCTGACGTCTATATTACTGAATTCCCCCTCAAACTGAGCAATTCAGTCATCTTTTATCTGTGAAAAAACTCGACTATGCTGAAAATATGACAATTTTCCTCAAAACGTTAGTTTTTCATCATTGCGGATTTTACGTTTTGGCCCATAAATAGTCAGATAATCTGAATGATAAACATTCTGCACCAATATCATGACTACCCCACTAATTTCCACAATCCGTGATCGCATCATCAAATCTGTTCACTGAAGCCCCAGACGGTGTCCCCGAACAACCCAGCTTGGTCGTTAAAAATCCGAAAAAAAATTCAATCACCAAATTTTTTTTCTGGAGACTCTCCTCGTCGTTGCGATCAAAAAATGCCTTTGTTTTTTTAGGCATTTGTTCATCCGTCCGAATGGACTTGAAACGCCCTAACACGTTTTAACCTAATTTATCGCAGCGGAAATTCATATTTTAAATTATTCTTTTATTAATTTCATTCATTCACCTTAAATACTTTAATCCCTCTATAATTTAAGTAAAACCCGACATAGTTAAGTCATATTGCGTAACCACGCACATCCACGTACAATCTATGTCTTGACTCGATCTTCAACTGCGTACACTTATTGATGAAACATCCATAAACCTGTACAACCTGCAGTCACCACATTCAATCATATTGTTAGCAACCGGTGTCATAATACAAAATCTTAACACATGCATAATAAGGCGTCAACGTATCATGCTTTCTCTTATACTAGCCCCTTCATCCATCCAATCGTTCACTCGCATCAGACTACGGAGTCAACCTTCACTGTCATTGTTAACATGCCTATACTTCACATTAATTCTCAAATAGAAAAAAAAAACGGTTAGTATCATTAGCTTCCCTTCATATGAACATGTCCTCGAATACACACAACTCAATATGTAAGTTCCCTTTCTTACCCAAACTTAATCGAATCTCTTTCTTAACCACTTCTGACCCATTTGCACCAAAACTTATCTTAGTAATAACATCGATTCATATCTTCTTATATTACATTCAATAATTACCATACATCAGAAATATATTACCAAACAATAGGGTAAGTTCGGAGTTCACTTACCTCGTGCGTCCGAGTTCAAGCATAGCTTCCGTGTTTATCCTTGGCCCGTTGCCCTTCCATGCTTGTGTCCACGTTGACATGACTCCTATCCGTACATGTTATTACATTCACATTCTTGTTAGCAGATACGATTGTATGTATGAACGATCATATCAAATTCATATCTCCCATATGACTTTCATTAGTCAATTCAAACAAGCATAAAGCATACTCAACATCAACCGAACATAATCTTCACATGAACTATATCTAAAATGCATTTCTCATGTTAGTTTACTATCAATCTCCTCATTACCACATTCTATACATGTTTATCCATTAATTGCTTACAATTTCACATATTATTGTCATTTAGACATTTCATCGAACACTTGGTGTGCATACTACTTTCTAAGCATAATGTACAAGTATTTCATGTGTTTCTTCCTAATTATCACTTTCATTTATCAACACAGGTAAACATCATACAAATTCCATACCATAATCAATCCATGACCAAATACGCATCACATAATACACATATTCCTAACCAAGTTCATACCATTTCATGGATTAAACATAAAACCACTTAACTAAGTGTGGTAATTCATCCAAACACCTAAATTCTAGCAATTTACTCAGAGTCTTCGCTTAGAGTTTGTTCCTAAACAAGCATACATCGCCAATTTGGCCATCACCTCTTTGATACATACATAAATCACTACTTGTGATGTTCATCAAGATTCTCAACTTCATTAAATATCAAGATTCAACATACCTTATGATCCCCTAGCTTGGGTGATCGTTAATTCATGCTCCTTTATGAGTTTGAGCCTCGATTCATCCTTAAATTTGGAGATTTATGAGGAACTAGGGTTTGGCTCTCTTGAGTCTCCCCTGATCACGCCCAGAACACACACACACGATGTGTGTGTGTGTTGTTTTCTTTTAATAAAACAACTTTCAAGTTGTTCACTTTGGTCCCTCATGTTTCGTTTTAATTAATTAAGGCTACAACTCTTCGTTTAATACCAACGATACTAATATTCAACTAGGTTGATTATTCCTAGTTAATATTCATTTACAGGTTTACTTTTACCCCTAATGGTATTTTTACCCGTTCCTTTATATTAACCGGGTTTAGATTACCAAACCCATTTTTGGGGTGTTACAGAGTTGGTCCATTCGTCCGGATGGACTAATCTTGGATCATGTTGACAATTTGCCACCTGAGTGTCTTCATCCGTCCGAATGGAGTTGATATCCATCCGGATGAGGTTCTACCCATCCGTCCGAATGGAGTTGAGATCCATCCGGATGAGTTTCTTTGGTCCATCCGGATGGGTATCCGCCCGAATGACCATCCGTCCGAATACCATCCTGACCGAATATGTTCGAACAACTCAAGAACACTCCAAATCACGTTTTTTCGATCCAGAATCTTTATTTGTGTGAATTTCATGATGAAACTTCACAGGATTGTGCGCGGATCAATTCCGAACAGAATGATGGCTCCAATTCCAAAATCCATCCGTGAATCGACCTTTATTTTGATGATTTTCTCTGTTTTAACGTCAAAACTCTCGTTTAACCCAAAATTGATAAGCTTGGATGATTTAACCGACTGTTAGATCGATTAAATCGGTACCGTAGTTCTGATACCACTTGTAGTCCAGGAACCAGCGAGTTTGACGGAGCCTCGGTCCCGATACGACGTGTTCGGTGCGTTTATTATTACTAAGAAAGGAGTAGAAGATAGATACGACACCGAGCAGTCAATTTCAATCTGGTCTCTATTGATTATTCAACGTTACAACACCTTGAGACCAGTTGGACAGCATGTCCCCTCTGGTATCCAAAAGCATGTTCAAATGGGAACCCCAACTCCCTATTTATAGGCAACAACCTACACATGTTCGGATGAACCTATGTCCATCCGTCCGGATGGACTGATACATTACACACTCTATATCCGGATGGGGTTTTGGACTATATGTTGTCCATCCGTCCGGATGGACTTGTCCATCTGTCCGGATGAACCTTTACAATGTCTAATCCGTGTCCGACTTTCTCTAATCTATACAATATTCAACACACGCTCTATCTAACTATTCGCACAGTGGCAGACGTACGAAATATGCACCAACACAAAATGATACAAAAAAGTCATTTTTGACGAAAATAACAAACGTGCCTAAACCTCGGGGACGACTTTGGCAATTAACTCTTTATTTTATAATCATATGGGAGCTTTTAGTTCAATATTATTATAAAATGAAAAAAAGTTTGAAATTTATTAACTTACAACTATTTATATAATATTATTATTGTAGGCATACCCATTTATGATACTTTGACTGGTATAGTGGTATCCAATAGTGCATTTGCTTGTAGGCATTAACAAAAGATATTTAATTTTCGTTTTAATTATGTAGTAATCTAATCTGAATTCCCGCCGCAACGCGGGAGGAATTCTACTAATATTAAGTAATTTTAATTCAAAAAGTTATATTAAAATATTTAGACCATACAGCATTAGACCACACAGTGTGTAGGGACTTGAAACATGGGCGTTATGCGACATATGGATGACACGTCAACGCGCATAAGAAAAAATGGCGTGGTGGAAAACACGGGGGTGTGGGACGGGGCGTGGAAGAGAGGGGGTTAATCGACACGTGTCACATATTTAATATTATTTTTAGGGTCAAACTAGCCGTTTGAACGTCTAGTTTGAAGCAACCAATAACTAACATCCAGGTCGTTCGAAGTTTGCCAACAACGCCGGTGAAGATTTCCAAGCCAAATCACAACGCGGTTAATAACGCGGGGGGACGATGTGGAAGTGTAGGCCTGGATTGGCAACAATGCCGAGAATAAACGTCCACACCGCATGGTCTTATTAAAGCATGAAGGGGTTTGATAATGCCATAAACTATATACCCATTAACTAATAAACACTGACGCCATGTCAAATTTGATACAAATTACCCATTAACTAATAAACACTGACGACACCTACCCATACCATAAACTATATATATATGTGTATATATATATATATATATATATATGACAAAGATCCGTTAGGAACCACCCCTTATTGCGAGAAACGCGAGAACCAATGTGAATACAATAAAAAATGCCTAAAAATAGCTAAAAAACACACAAATTTTTTTTTAATATTTTTTTTTTGTTAAAATCGCTACTTTTAGTAGCAAAAAAAAAAAAAAATTTAAAAAAAAAAATTTTTTTGGCTACAAAAAGTAGCGACTTTAACATAAAAAATATTAAAAAAAAATTAGATTTTTTTTAGATTTTTTTAGGTTTTTTGAGGGTTTAGTTTTTAGCATTTTAGCTTTGGGGTGGGAGGGGGGGGGGGGGGTGTTTAGGTTTTTGGGGGTTGGGGCAGGGGTGGGGTGGGGTTAGGTTTTTTGGGGGTTTTAGTTTTTAGCATTTAGCTTGAGGGGGGGGGGGGGTTAGGTTTTAGGTTTTGGTGGGGGGGTTTAGGTTTTTTTTTTGGGGGGGGGGGGGGGTGGGTGTTTTTAGCTAATTTAGGTTGTGTTCACATTGGTTCTCGCGGTTCTCACAATAAAGGTGGTTCTCGCATGAACCTTACCCTATATATATAGGGGAACGTTCAAATGAAAACAACTAGTTATTGTGAAAACTCGAAAACTAATTAAAAAAGCCAAAAAAAAACATACCGATTTTTTTTTTTTTTTTTGCATATCAATTTTCGCCACTTTTAGTATATAAAAAAAATTAAAAAAAAAATTGTAGTGCACATGTCTACACATGTGTAGTACACATACACATGTATAATACAATTTAAAAAAAAATATATAAGAAAATCAAAAAATTTGAAAAAAAAAAATTTGGTATGTTTTTTTGGCTTTTTTTAGTTAGTTTTCGAGTTTTCGCATTAAAAGTGGTTTTTCATTTGAATCATCCCCTATATATATAAATATATATATTAATATTCCTAAAATCAAATACTACAACCAATCACAAGCCACCAACAAATCTCAAAGTCACCTTGAACAACAACATTCCCATGCGGGTACCCCTCCTAGGTAACCGAACCCGCCTTGCCTATCCTTGGGGGTGGCATCGGTGTTCTGGCATGGATAAATACCCTAGACACCTCTACTCGTGACTGCCTTGGATGATCTTAGAGGGCATCAATCATTAAGGATTATGTTCTTAAAAATTATTCTAAAACTGTTATGAGTAACTAAATTCTTATATTTAATAATTATAGTATAACTATTGTATATTGAATATATGCACACACAATAGTAATTAATATTTCATTTCAAAATTTAAAATCAGACCATTGCACGCTTTGACCATGAAATTATTTATTGTAACTATTCACGTTTGAAAATAAATATGTATTTATTTATTATATCATGAGGAATGACATTCAGATCATTCCTGAAACACATGTTTTAAAATGGCTAAGTTGGATACCGAAAAAAATAAACTGTTTTCTATGGAGGGCGGTGTTTGATCGGATTCCGACAAGGGATGCTTTGGCGATAAGAAATATAAATATCCCTTTGGTTATGTATGCCTTATGTGGCTCGGTCAATGAATCGGTTGATCACTTATTGATCTCCTATCAATACGCTCAACTACTATAGACAACGATCTCTTTATGGGTCAAAATACCTTTTCCGAGATACTTGATCAGCTTGGTGGGATTAATGGAATATATTGACTCATATTGTTCGTCACAAGAGAAGAAGAAGGCGATCTATCTTATTACTGCTTTAACATGTTGGACCCTATGGCGGATTCAAAACAACTTAATCTTTAATCATAAGACAACACATGTATCAAGGGCTGTTGGAGACGTCAAGGCACTCTCTTTCTTATGGATGAAAGAAAGGGCTAGAAAATCGGATATAGATTGGAAGGAATGAGGCAACTTTAGTTGTTTCATGTAATATTTTTTGAATATCTCACTGTATTCTCTTTTCTTTCTGTATCTGTATTATTGCCTTTAGCACCTTGCTAAGGCTTTCTTTCTGTTTTGAATAAATAGCCTCTTTCAAAAAAAGGAAAAAAACAATCATTATTACAAACTAGGGGTGTTAATATCAGATTCCGGTTTTTGGATATTCAAAAATTTCAGATAGAGAATTAATAAAAAAGATCAAAAAATCCGTATCATACATAGATTAAAACTAAACCTATATTCGAATTTTCAAATTTCAAACATTGAAAAGAAAAAAAACATTCATAAATCCACATAAGAATCCGATTATTTACTATTTTTATTATATTTGAATCTAAATATAGTACTCCTATACTATATATATTAGTTTTTGAATATCGAATAATCCGATTATCCGAAATTTTTGAGATTCACATCTGAATCCGAAAATTCGAATAAGTTGTGACTTTTAATCTATATATATGTATATATATAAGTTGTGACTTTTAAAAAACTATAAATCATAATAAGTTATACATATGATTGTTACGAATCAAGGCAACTTGACTTGGTATCAGAACAAGCTTGTAGTGGAGCAACTAATTTTTGACACGTTTTACACAATTTTGTATGTTTTTTTCCTAGTTTACACAATTTTGTATGTTTTTTTTCCTAGAAGTCTAAATTAAAATGAAAAGCTTTAATTATACAAGTGAATGCTAAAGTGCTAAACTACTTGTTGAAATCAACGAAATCAAGTTCAAAAATGGCGTTGTTGTGTTCAATGTGGTTCACACCGTCCCGTCTACGGCGTTTACCACGACATTATTGATTGGGCGAGGGAATCTCCACCGGCGTGGAAGACATTTTTGCAGGTGACGTGGCACGCGGTTGATGGACGTGAATGTTAGTCGTTTAACCCCACAGTTAACTTTTAAATTTAATAAAATAGTTTTTTTTTTTTAAATTCTAATTTCACACTATAAAATACAATCCACTTCTTCACCCAAATTTATACAAACTTCACAACTTCATTTTTTTACCACCTTCACCACTTCAACGCCGTTCAATTTCACCCATAAAACAGAGGATGACAGGGCGTGGACCGAAAAGGAGGATATAGCACTTTGTGAGTCGTGGGTCGAAGCTTTGAGCCACCACACGCCGGGTAGGCGCTCGAGCGGTCCTTTTTGGAGGACAATCCGACAACACTTTCAATCCTATACCGGTGAGAACAACCGAATCGTCGACTCCCTCTCGTCTCGTTTTAGGACGATCACTCTTGATTGAGAAAGATTCGAGATAATCCACACCGCCGCGGAGCTAGAGGGTGGTGATCTCGAGGAGGACGACATCATTCAAGTGGATCTCATCAACTTTAGTCACGTGCACAACTGTGAATTCAAGCTTCACTCGGCGTGGGAAATCATTAGATTTTTTATTTAAAGTATGTGTTTTCTTTCGTATTTTTATTTTATATAATGTTTTTCATTTTAAATTTATTTTACTAGTAATATATTAATAAGTAATACATTTATATAACTTTAATTATAAAACAATACAAAAAGTGTGTAACATGTGTCGAAAAAACCACGTTTTTAAGCTCCGCGTCACACCGTCCGTTTTAATACCACGCCCCGTTCTAACGCTTGGTTCATCTTCAAGTCCCTCTTATTAGATTTTTAAAGTAAGAGATAAAAATATAAATTAAATTTGGACCCCACAGTATTCAAAATTATAGTTGGAATAGGCAAGGCAAGGCAACGTATGTATCGTTCGAAAAATTCGCCGAACAACCAACCATCTCTTCTAATAATATCCTCCTTCCTTCCTTCCTTCCGGTCTCTCTCTCTCTCTCTGATTTGACAACAAAGCCTACCTTCCGATGGCTTAATCTGCAGGCTTCCTCTCCGTCAATAAAATTTCCTCTGAATTGATATGGAAATTGTGGATGATTTGGTTGCAGCAGATGACGCCGCCCATGATTTTGATTCCGATTACGAGTTTGATGCTTCTCATTTCTGTGATTTTTTGAGAGAGGAGACGATTGCAGAGGCTCAACAGGCTGAGAGCTGGTTCCGATTCGCTCATGAGTATCCGCCTTCTCGTAAGCCTTCTCTTTCGATTGTTATTGTGATTAATCATTAGCAAACTAACTATGAGTACGGCTCCGGTGTATGTTGTTAATAGAACAAGTTCTTCGTTTCAGCTTTCACTGTGCTAGAGGTGTAGATTGATGTTTCATTATTGTGTGATCGATCGATTATTATGACTGTGCTAAAGCTATTGAAATTCTGACTTGAATATATATATATATATATGAGGTTGAAGTTTGACTAGTGACTTATTTGGCTGGCTGGCTTTTTCAATAGTTTTGTTGTATACAGAACCTAGGTTATTAGTCAAAGGTCAACTTCAAGTGGTTTGGAAAGGAAGATTAGATTTGTTAGTTTTCACTTTTCAGCTGTTAGAAGAATGGAATTATGTTGTGTTTAATTGATTTATAACAATAATACAGTTATGAAGAGCTACAAGATTGGTCAAAAAATTGGTATAAATGACACAAGATACGGATATGGGAGACCTTGAAGGAAAATGTTCGATACTTGCATTATCCCAGCTTGTTGCCAATAAGAAATCTAATCCTGACATTTTATATTTAGTTTGGCATAATAAAGTTTTTCCTATATATATGATTAGAGAAATATATATATTATCGAAAGCAACATCAACCCTTTTTTCATTTATGGTTGTGGCTAATTCCTTATGTTGGAGTTGCAAAGTGGTCCATTTGTCTTTTCAACACAAAGAAGCCTGCCTTTTTGTTGTTGAACACAAGGAGGGGATAGGGAGTATATGATTATCAATTATTAAATTGGCAACAGAATTTGTATCGCATTCAGTGTGAATTTACTTATTTTTTTTTTCTGAATTTTACTACTTAAGCTATGAATATACTGTAAGTAATTTTTAAATTACGTTATGATCTATTCAATCTCTCTCTATTATAGGGTTGTGATGAATTTAGTGATTGCAAAAATATTTTTGTTTGGATATTTCAGCCTTTCTTGTGAAGTTAAAATTGATGAAGGCAGCCAAAACCAATCCGAACAAAACCAGCTCCAGTAAATTAGAAGCTAATAAAAATACCACTACATCCATCATTTCGGATGGTGACATTGATCATAAAGCTGCCTCAAGAGAGATGAAAATCAAAGGTACGACAAGTTACTTAGTGCCGATAATAATTATTGTTGAGTCTCATATATTTAATTTACAACTTTTTCCCTTTGTTCAGGTGTGAAGCATCATAATCATATTCCTCAAGATAATAAAAAGGCTAAACCAAAGTCCACAGTCAACTTATCTAAACCAAGTGATTCATCGTTCATGAAACCTACTGCTAGTCATTTGGCAAAGCAAAATAAAGAGTGTGACATACATTCAGGCGGCTTTGGAAGGTGTTAACAACTAACTAATTAACCAGATCCTTTTCTTTATTTATGACTGTAATAAACCGTATCATTTATCAACTTTTAGGTTGCAGAAGCCATTGGTTAGTGCAGTTGAAAAGCTACGATCTCCTATCAGAATTCAAAATCAAACCACCAAAAGACAGAAGCTAGAAATTGGTTATTTGCGTAAGGTGCACATGGTTCAAGTAATCAAGTCATTCATCTTTAATGTTTCATATTAAACTGCATAAATTAGTCGATGTTTGCAAATGATAACGGACCGTCTTGTAATTAGGCTGCACAATTGAAGCACCGGGCTTCATTTTTGCACAAAACATCCAAGAAGGTATAGTACATGTGTTTACTTCTTCTCATGAACATTAAGTGAAGAAAATACAAAATTCATGCATGTATTTAAGGAAACAAATGTTTATCTTCACAGGCTGTACAACTGGAAAACAGCTCAAATTCTAAAGTTATACCCACTATTCCCAAAAGGCCTGCATTGGTAACCGAAGAGCGAGCTCAAACGCGCATGTATTGTTTTTTAACATTTGTGTTACGCTTATTATTTACACTTTTACAAAATAGCAACGATTAACTACTTTTTATTGACATTTAGGTCCCAGAATAAATCTGAATCCCTTCATGGCCCACCGAACCAAAAAGTTGGTACCTGCAGTAAAATAGTGTCGTTTTTAAAATGTCGTTTCCATGTGTAATCTATATTTACCAAAATTTATGTATGACAGATTCTTGATGCATCTAAGTTGGCCCAACATAAGAAAAACATGACTCAGTCAAATGACAAGGTAAATACTAAATACAACTTGGCGAATTCACTTTTCAAGTTTATGTATACACTCCAATTGTAATCCATTTAATTTACTACAAAGGTGCATCCAATTAAAGATGGCGGATTTAAACTAAATTCAAAACAAAACTCTCATCTACCACCAACAGAATTATTCAAAAAGGTAAACGAATTATTACTTAAGCACCAACAATCTTGAAAATCTCAACTTCTTTTGATCATCGTGAGTCGTTATGTATGCAGCTCTCTTTGAAATCTGAACCAGAGACAAAAGTTACATCGTCGTTAAAACAAACTCATTTAACGAAGGTTAGTTTTCATAACCTCCTGCCAACTTGCATAAAAAGTTAGATATTTTGTGCATCGTTTAACCAAAATTATTCCTGATGTTATGTGTGTGCGCGTTTAGGGGGTGAAGGAGAATGTTCCTGATTACCAACAGGAATTTCGGGTATACTTTCTAAGCACATTTGTTTAATCCATTCTGTATGTTTAGCCCTAACTCCTAAATTTTGTTATATGTTTACAGAGATGTGTCGGGAAGCCAAATCATTATGGAACCGATTCAAGGATCACTGAAGTTAAAATATAGCCCCACATTAACAGGTACCAAGACCTTTTTTGCTGTATGTAAGAACATTGTTTTTCCTGTTTTTATGTAACACAGTTTTAATTAAAAAAAAAGTTTTTTTATACCCTATAAACACTACCCATTTTTTACAATTTTTTACCACTTCTCTACATCTCTACTTCTTCTATCTCTATATTTTTATAAATTTAACCCACATCCTCTACAATGCATCCTTTTAACCGTGGATACGACCCAAACAACCCCTTTGGATACCAAGAAACCCCGAACCCTAGCCCGCCACAAAACCGTCAACCAACAAACCACCGCCCTTTAGTCTACTCACCGTGTCCCGAACTAGCGGGAATCGCGTCGTATATAGGAAACCGTGTTTATACGAACTTTCCATATGACGAAATCTTGAGAAATATGATATGGGCCAATCTTGAAGTATTTAATCTTTTTTTTATGTAGCTTTTTTTTTTAATTTTATGTAGTTTTTCTTAATTTTATTTGTAGTTTTTTAAAAATTATATGTAATATTCTCTTTTAGTTAAATGAAATTTTAAATAGTTAAATCCCCAAACCAAAGCCCCCACACCCCACAGGCCACAGCCAAAATATTTTTACTAATATTCGATGCTGCAGGAGCTCGAGTTTTAATTGGTGGAGAAGAAAGACATGCGGCGAGGAAATATATTTCTGTATTTTGACTTCCAAATATAAAGGAAAAACACTAACAGCATATAGCGGAAGCTTTAATCACATATAGAATATCAATACCAAAGGAGAGAGATTCTTGAAGCGGCTAATCCCATCTGGCCAGCAACGGTTCTATTCTTATTCATCGATAAATATGTAATAAATGCCGTCTATATTCATGTATATCTTTTCAAAAATCACTGCTTTGAACATTTATAATGAAAAAGATGTTCTATACAGATTATACTATAGTGGAATCCTGTTGAATATATTTGCTTGTGGCATGTAACATTTAAAGATGTTTCTTATAATTCACTTTGAATTCATTATCTTGCATGGCATGTTGATCAATACAGGACTAGAACCCTCAACCACTTGGGGAGGAACACCTTTACTATACCCATTGATAATGCTAGACTACAAGCACTTTGGTATCTGAATAACAAGTATACTCTTGTAATAAAACACAACCAATATATACAATTATAAATATAACAATATTATAACAATAATAAGAATAATAATAATAATAATAACAACAACAGCAGGAGGAACAGCAGGAACAGGAACAGGAACAGTAACAGTAATAATAATAATAAATCTATTAATACACAAACCTTAGAAATAGTGCCAGGCTGCCTGACACACCTGTTTGTTGGACCGATGACACCTCACTCACACTCCCACACCTATGCAGAGAGTGAGAGATGCGAACATGGGCGGACCTATTAACAAAGAACGGGTTCCCAGGAACCCATTCGGTTTTTAATTTTTAGTGTAAATATATATAACAAACTGAAGAGGAACCCATAAGTAAAATATAAAGGGAACCCATAAACAAAAAGGCCTTCGTTCCCCACTAGTTATGTCCGCGTTATTCTCCCCAAGACACCCGGGTTCGAATCCCGTATGAGGCACAATTGATGCTTTTTGTTTTGTTTTTTTTTATTTCTCTTTCTATTCTTTCCTTTAATGTAAAACCCATTTAGGGTTATAACAAAACAATGTGAAGCTCGTCGCCTCCACCAGTCAGAGAAGAGAACAAGTGATGAAATATTGAATGAACGGTGAACCACATCAGCAGAGCTGCTGTCACACCCTGACTTTTGCGGAAGCGTGTTATGTGTGACTTGCTTAATATCATTGCATTCAATTATACCAAATAACTATATGCTAGAAATCATGATGTGCATCCATTACTGAGTTTCAAAATAATACAAACCATATTGTTTAACATCAACCAAGACTTTGAGATTAAAATACAAACCATCCGAATGTTTAAAGTTCCATAAAGGACTTGACAAAATAAATTGATAAAACAAGGCTTTGAATTGTATGTTTTATCTAGGATAAAACATCAAAATCAAACCCTACAAAAGTGCGGATGACATCATTTATTGTAGACACGTCTTGAAAACCTTGAACGCCTGTCAGGTCTATTTTCAATTTCCTGAAATACATGTAGTTTGAAAACATCAACAAAAGTTGAGCGAGTTCATGTGTTTGTATGTGTGCATGAATAATCCTTGTAAACATTTGTAAGTATGTACTTGTAAACCGGTATGAAAGCGTCTATGAACAGATCATTTAATGATTTGCAAGGTCATTAATATGTGTGCAACGGCGTAGGAAGGCTCAAACCTAGCAGATGTTGTACCGGGCTTCCGGTTGGAAGACATAGTCACCACCTTCGGCCACTTCGAGCCCAGGGGTGGAGCTCGCAACACCCAAATAGATCTATCACTCATGTCCCTCGGTCCTTATACGAGGATTAATGGTCTTAAGTGTGCGCCTACCCATTTGCATGATCTAACAGTTCATTCCTTAGCTAACCATACCATTTGTAATCATTAAAATATTTGTAACATGTATTTCGCCCCCGAAGTTATAAAACTGAAAACAGTTAAAAGAAAAGGGGGACATGAACTCACAATCTTGCGTCCTGCAAACTGGTATAACTCAAAGATCTTGTACCGAAGTCGTGCAACTACCTACACGTGTTATGTGTGACAATTGTCAAATTTGAATGTATCCGTACAATTATTAAACAGTAGTTATGACTTAATGACTGTGCTGATTTACAATTAATGACATGAATTGCCTTCTGATTATTGTCATATACATACATGTGCATCACATATTGCATAATGTCATATCATTACTGCATGCAACACTTTATTGATTCAAATGATGCACGAAACAAAGATAGCACAGTTATCAGACAAATCAGAAAAATGCTGACGGAGTTCAGTACATAGACAGACATGGTATTGAGACACAGAATGAGTCAGAAACCAAGAGTTACACTAGTATACTGTGTAGGAAAGTATGGATCATAAAACTGCCTTCCGAGTGATAGTTTAAGTGCCGGAAAGTGCCTAAAACTCACACAAACTGCAGAATTCTGCAGAATTCAGCAAAATTCAGTATTTAAACAACTTAATATCATGCAGAAATATGGTTAAATGGTTCAGAATGCTTTCCTAAGTATCGGGAAACAAAACTGTCACAAAAGGTAACATAAAGCACACTAAACTGCATAGTGTAGCACCTTAACAAACCGGTAACCAACCGAACAACCGGACACTACCCGAATCACCAAATTTTCACTAGAAGCATTGTTTTACCATTTCCGAGCTAGTTATGGTCCCCGAACATCATAACACACTATATAACATCCTAATAACTAAACACCTAACTATAACACTTAGATTTCAACCATAAACCTAACTAACAATTTCAAACTAACCAAGACCCCCCCTCATGAACACGGTTACAAGGTGGCCCCACACCTTGATTTTATTTTGTTATTTTAATAGATCATGTCTCCATCTTTGTGAACATATTAACCATTAGAGAATTATGTGTTGGAGGATATTATAAGTGACCTTAGGAACATAAGCTTATCATTCTCAAACTCACAACACACTTGAACTCTCTATTCTCCTTCCCTCTACTCTCGGCCGTAACCCACACACACATCACCACCTTCATCATTCAATCTTCATCCATTCTCTACATATACAAAGGTGTAAGGAGCATAACAAGGAAGCTAGGAGCTCTTGGAAGTGGAAGGACCTCTTGCAAGTGCTATTAACCACCTCATTCATCTTCATCTTGTGTTCATCCTAGCCTTGAGCTAGTAGTAAGATCATCTACATCTCATTTTACATCTTGTTTAATTGGTTAAAAGATGTTACAAGTGTATAATCATGAAGAACACTAATGATCAAGAACTTGAATCATAAGCATAAGACTAAAAATCATAAGAATACATGTTGTTTAATGTATGTGTGAATGTTGATTGATGATTTCTTGTGTTTATGATGTTAAACATTATATGAACTTGCTAGATGGCGATTAAAGACATAATCTAGCAAATTGAGAGGATGATTATGTTAGAAATCAAAATGATCATCCTTATGTAAAAGCATGAACTTGAAGCATAAATTGTTTTCTTGAAAAATGATGATCAAAGTGTGATGTAAATCATATAAATGGATGATTTCAAAAACTAAATTTTCAAGAAACTAAGTTAAAATACAAGATTTACATAAACTTGGTTCTTAAAGAAACTAATCACATTTTTAGTGGTTAATCAAGTGTAGAATCATGTATTTGACAAGAAAACCCAAGAAGAAATATTTTTAGAAAAATATTTTACAAGTTGTAAACATCCAAATTCTTCAAGAATGATGTTTTCAAATAAATAACCACACTTTAAAGGGTAGCTAAGTCTACTAAACACATAGTAAGTTACTACAAATTTTTTATAAACTTTCAAGTTCATGAAGTAGTGATTATGGCTTGATTTTGGCAAATTGGTAAGTATTATTTGATTTGTTGTTGATTGTGATGATTTATAAAAGAAAATGATATGCTTTGAAAGCATGGAAACCTCCATTTTAAGGGGAAACTATAGCAAATTGTTTCTAGAAATTTAACACTTAGAAAAATATTTTAAACAAATATTTACAAGTATATTTTAACCTTGATTTTTCATATAAAGTTTGCCATAATATTTGTTACAAAAATTACAAAATATTGGAGGTTGGTTTTTAATAATAAAAGTGACTAAATATGTATTTAGGAGGATATATATTTAGATGTCACCATGTGTGTGATTATTTGTATATTATGTGTATTAGTTATATTATTTTAGGACTTGAAATAATATAACTCATCAAAATACCAAGAAATACAATACAAAATATTACCAAAATTCCAAGAAATAAATATACAATTTATACCCAAAATATTGGAGAAACCGAACAAGGAATGTAACTTACACTAAATATTCCAGAATTAAATTCATAAGTATACTTTGGTAAACGGTATTTTGGAAACAAAGTGAACAAAAATATGATTTTTACAATTATTACAAGAATATATCATATTTTTGACAAGAGAAAATATATTATTTTTGAGTAAAGAAAAATATATATGTTTTCTTGAAATTATTAGAAGATATATAATTTTAGGAGAAAAAATATATTTTCTTAAATAAACATAGAATACATTATTTTTGGGTGAAATATAGATTTATATATATTTTCTAAGTTAAACTTGAAAATATATTATTTCTGAGGTTTAAATGAAAATACAATTATTTTTGCCAAGGGAAACATTATAAATAATTTTTCTATCTAAGTTTTCTTAAAATATATATACTGGTGAATTTTTATTAGAAATATTATTCTGGAAAAGTAAATACAAAATTAAGTATAAGAATACTTAATAAACTCAACAAGAATGCGTATTCTCGTACGTATAAATATACACCGGAATACGCCACCGATACTTGGCAAAAATATACATGTTTAAGAATACGAGTATGAATACACCCATCCTTGGGAAGATGTACATGTGCAAATACATAAATGTGTCAAGTTAAAATATATTATTTTAACTAATTTTCCGAAATTTAATAAATATAATTTAAGTTAAAATATTTATTATTTTAACAAATAATTATATAACTTGGAATAATATTGATGACACAAGGCAACGTAACTCAAAGACACTAATTAAGACTAAAGTTAAGGCACGATCTATCTGTCTAATAAATCGTAGTACGTTTGTAGGTAGTCGTGCGAACTAGAAGAAGCTTTGGGTTGTTTGATCAAAGACGCAAGATTGTGGTTCATGTCCCCCTTTTCTCTTAACTGTTTTCAGTTTTATAACTTCAGGGGTGAAGTACATGTTACAAAATGTTTACAAACGTTCACATATGGTATGGTTAGCTAAGGAATGAACTGTTAGATCATGTGAATGGGTAGGCGCACACTTAAGACCATTAATCCTCGTATAAGGACCGAGGGACATGAGTGATAGATCTATTTGGGTGTAGCGAGCCCCACCCATGAGGACCGGGATTTGGCCCATGAGGTGACTATGTCTTCCAGCCGGAAACCCGATATAAAATCTTCTAGGTATGAGCCTTCCTACGCCGTTGCACACATGTTAATGGCCTTCCAAACCATTAATTGATCTGTTTCCTTGTTGCTTTCATACCAGTTTACAAATACAAGCATACTTACAATGATTTCAAGGTTTATTCGTGCACACATACAAAACACATGAACTCGCTCAACTTTTGTTGATGTTTTCAAACTACATGTATTTCAGGAAACTAAATGTGGATCTGGCGGGCGCTGAAGTTTCCAAGTTGTGTCTTAATAAAAGATGTCATCCGAAGTCGAAGGGTTTGAGTTATGTATTTTATCTTGGATAAGATACATGGCTCAAAACCTAGTTTGTTAGTGTCTTTTGTGAAGTCCTATTGGAAACTTAAAACTTTGTTGGTGTTGTATTTTGAACATGAAGTCTGTGTTTGGGATTTAAAACAATGTTGTTTGTAATGTTTTAAAACTATCTATGGATGAACATCTTGGGTTTTATCATATAGTTGTTTGTTATGGTTGAATGCAATGATATTAAGCAAGTCACACATAATCACGTTTCCGCAAAAGTCAGGGTGTGACAGTTTGGTATCAGAGCTTCGATTGTAGCGAACTAGGATTCTTTCTCGAGTCAAGACTACAATCATTAGGGCTCTCACGAAAATACTTTTACAACATTGTTTTGGTCAAAAATTACCGAAGCAATTAAGTGATCAAATTAGTCAAGTGAGGTAGTGTGCTAAGAAAGTGTGTTGAAAATATGCTGATTAAGTTGTTTGCAAAAACAGTTTTCAGGATACGGCTCAGGATATTGAGCTGTATCTACGATCAAGCTATGAGCAAAAAGTAAAGGGGGTGACACGAGATATACGAGGAAAGCCCTTGATCAATCTAGATCGCCGGCACAAAACCTCGGGAGCTGACAATCGCAGCTGTCTTGTTCTTCTTATTGCTTTAAACGTCAGGATACAGTGCATGATATTGTTCAGATCGCTAATTGTTACAATGCTTTTTGTGAGAGTGAAAGTTGCGAGAGAGTAAAGTGTGAGAGAGCAGTGAGTGTTGTTGTGTCATATTCGATCTGATTTATCTAATTATTTATAGCTAAGAAATATAAACAAAAACTCCTATAAACGGGGGATGCTTCCGAATATTCCATAGTTAACGTTATGGACCGAGTAAAGCGGCTTCAACATCTTCCTTTGAACGACTTAGACCGAGTCTTCTGGGGAAAGGGTCCTCATGAACGTTACCAGCTTGGACTCGTACTCCTGCACATAATCCGTTAGTAATCCTTAGGATACCATTCAGGATGTTACCAATATCCTGAATCAGCATCCCGGACATGAACATATATCATACAAGCAAGATATAATTTAAGATATTATCCAGGATATGAGCTCAGAATTTCACCCATAACAATTGTCCCCAAAAAATGTTACCGTTTAGTATCCTGGCACTAACGGTTATTTTTTTTTTTACGAATAACGAGGCAATTAAGAGATTGGACCTTGATGTGACAACTTGTAACCGCTTAGTCTATAATTACTCATTACCTCCCTATAACTTCTCATCCTCATCCTCTTTAAACCTTTACCGAAGAGAAAAAAGGTAAATATCTCTCTCTCAATCCCATCTCCATCCTTCATTCTGTTCAATATTCCGGCACCATATGACGAGACAAACAAGATCGAGCTCCGGTGACTCTGCTCCCACGTTCATTCAGCAGAATCTTCTCCAAGAACCGGAGAAAGAGATATGCTCCTTCGATAGTGCCCACTTGTCGGCTCTCAAATCCTCCGGCATCTTCCCGGAAGGGACGGTGTTCCGGCCGTTTGACCGGGAAATCCGGTCAGACATGGTTTCCGACGAGTGGTTATGTTTCAATGCCTTTCCCTTTACCTTAGGATTGCAGTTTCCCTTTCCCAATTTCATCACCGATTTCTTTAATACCACGAAAATCTGTTTTAGCCAAACAATGCCGATGCTCTGGCGAGTCTTGTCCGTTCTTGATAAGATCAAGAGAAATCATATTCCTGACCTTTCCATTCATGACCTCCCCTTAGCATATCGGCTTAGATGCCATGGTTCCTGTAGATTCTTGTTCTATTCTACCTCCGGCGATCCACTGATACTTCGTGCCACCAGGAATGAGGAGAAATGGCAATCCAAGTTCTTCTTTGTAAAAAGAGACTCAATCCCTGGTGGAACGGAAGATCCGGTGAAGTGGTTGAGAAAGGGTAGGATTTAGGGTTTAAGGATGATCCTGCCTTATATCCTGTTTCATATCTTGTACTAATTTTTTTTATTTTCTTGTACACAGCCGATTTTAGGAAGCTTGCACCTCCCCTAGCTGACTCACAGAAGAGAATTGACGCTATCAGACTCCTCCCAGAGGCTGAAAGAAGTTTTAATCCGTCTCCACCATCTCCACCATCTCCAAGCCCTCTTTCTAGTGCAAACATGTCTGGTAATGATCCTGCACGATATCCTCCATACATGTTTTTATTTGATATATTTAGGAAAGAATTTCACTCCCTGTATGCAGACTCCAGCAAAAGTTCCAATCCTCCTTGATCTTGACGAGCTTGACAGTTACCCCACTCCAGTCATTGTCAAGAAAGAGACTCCTGCTGCTACTAGCTCCAAGCCGCTCTCGGCTCCTAAGCCCAACATGAGGACTCGTGCTTCCACCGCAAAAAAGAGGAAAGGTTCCGAAGTTAGTGCCCCAGGCTCTGAAGGGTTCTCCTATGAAGAACTCAGCTTTTCTGACTCCTTGGAGCCGATGACATCCTTCCTCAACAAGGTAATATCCTGCGACTATATCCTGCACACATATCCTGATAGGATATCCTGACAGGATATCCTGGTTAATATATTTTGACTTATACCTGAATTTTGACGTGCAGGGCCTCCAGCATCTGCTCCACCTTTACACCGATGCTTGCAGCACGAATGCGTTCCAAGAGGCCAGGATCAAACAGCTCGAGACCATCGTTGCCGACCAGGGTGCCATTGCCGAGGTGAAGACCCGGCATTACGAGGACAAATTGAAGAAGGTCACTCAGGATGCTGAGATAAAGCTGGCTGCCGTTCAAATGGAGCATGAGCTGGCCATGGTCTCTTTCCGGGAAGGGATCAAGAACTCAGTCATTGTCTCTCTGCTGCAAGCCCGCATCAAAATGGCTTACGAGGCCAAGGAGACAGGTCTTGAATGCCCAACCTGGCCGGTTGATTCCTGGGTGGCGAAGCTGAAGGAACTTGGGGGCAAAGCTGTGCCACTTCCTGCTGAGACTGGCGAATCCTCTAAGTTAGCAGAGCCGGTGGACAAGGCTGGAGAAAATAAGGATGCTGGGACGGATGCTGGGACGGATGCTGGCGAGGATGCTGCTCAGGATGCTGGGGCCGAGAAGACAGAGAAGGCTGGTGAAGATGCCACTGTGTGAGGGCATTCAAGTGGGCGTTGATGGATGTTGATGCCTAGGCCGGAGCCCACTTTTTTTTTAAATTTGATGGTTGTGATCGTTTAAACAATTTACCTTTCTTGTCCTTAAAACAATTTACTTTCCTGCACTTAGACAATATGATGACCAAAGGTGGATGGGTCCTGGGTTTCAGGATGAAGCCCTTGGTCATCAATTAGTATAATCTGTTTTGAATGATGGAACGGTTGGAGGCGGATGGGTCTCGTTTTGAGATGAAACCTTCAACTGTTGCGTACATATGGCAAAAAACTAATCGTGCTTTTGGCGGATGGGCCTCGGTTTGAGGTGAAACCAAAAGCACAACTTTTGATATGTTAATAATGTTGGACTCTGTATGCCCAAGACACATATTAAATTGATGTGGCTAGTACGTTATGATCCAAGTCGAGTCATACCCAATAACAAGCTAGACAAACACTTACAATATTTATTTATGATATGATCAAATAAATAAATATCAACACTTAGAATATTTAGAAATTGGTTTTCTAAATAATTGCACTTGACAAACTAATAAATTATATGGATAATTTATTTTTGAGAGAATATTTTATTTTGTTATTTAATGGGTTAAATAACATAATAAAAATAGCATAAGTCTTATAACATATGATGTTATATTTTATAAAAGGTTATAAAATAAACAAAGACTTATATTTTATAAAAGATTTGATTTTTTTTTATAAAAATAAAGGCTAGGCCGCCCCCCCCCCCTTCCCAAGACATAAAGTGGCCAATAAAATTACTTGCATGTGTAGGAGGAACTTGATTGGGTGAGAATATGGTCCTATGAACATGCATGCAATTGTCATAACTAGATGGCACTTGATTGGGCAAAGGGTGTGGTTATTCTCTAACATATTTTATAAAGATTTGAAGTAGTAAACTTGAGAAAAATGGCTGAAAGGAGCTGCCAATTTTCGGCCTCATCATGCTCTTCCAAGAGAGTTTTTCAAGTTGAGAAATCAAGTGTAAGACTCTCTAACAATCGGGTCATGTATGATTGATCTATTGGTGTGTTTCAAGTTCATATATCAAGTGCAAGAACTCCAAAACTCCCCTCTAATTTTCGGCCATATGATGGTTCTAAGAGGGGACCTTTCATGTGAGTTGCAAGTGTGAAATCCTAGCTAAACATGAAGTGTTTGTTGGAAGCTTGGGGTATACAAGCTTGAGGTCTTCTACTCTTGAAGACAACCATTTCAAGAAGCATCATCTTCTTCATAACCATTACTCTTTGTACTTCAAGAAGGTAGTTTTTCTAAACATCCTATGGTTATGTTTTGATAGTATACATCTCATATATGGATCCGGGTTTTGGGATTTTGCATATAAATGGTTTTATATCTTATAAAAGTAACATGTTTTAAACTTATTTTCCGCTGCGTTTTTATTTCATATGGATGAAATTGCTTTGATAAACATGTTAAAAATCCCAACAATGGCATCTAGAGCCGCTTATATGAGTGCATGCTTCAATAGACTTAAAATTTCGGGTTTCGGGTTTGGTGAAAACCCTATGGCCGAAATTTTAAGTATGGTTATCCCTTTGTTTTTCAAGATTATTTTCTTACATGCATAAGAGAATCTTGAAAAATTTATTTCATATGGATGATTTATTTTGTTTGGACAAAACTTAACTTTTCGGTTTTTTGAAAATAGCCGAAAATGTTTATAAAAGGGAACCATTTTTTTTATGCTTCTTGAAATTAAAATAAATATATATTTGGATATATATTTTGGTGCATATAACCTAGCCATGACCTTGTGTTGAATGTTTGTGTTTGTGATTTATATTTAATTATTTCAAAGGTTGTAATAATTATTATTTTGTCTTCCATTTGTAAAGTTATGTAATTTATTTATTTTCATTTGGTATGTAAAATAAATAGATTAGGTGCATTTTATTTTACTAGAAAAATGTATTAGGATATATTTTGTAAAAGAAGATGCACACAAAAATGCGGTTTTGGTTTTTGCCAATTTCGGGCATAAAGGACTTCATAGTTCTAAACGGGGTTTTAGCCCGATAACCAAAACACATTTACGGAGCCCAAAGGAGTTTGGAGCTGAATTAAAGTACATTTTGGAAGCTCAAAGAAAGTGGAGTAATCACAACACAAGAAGGATACTTGAAGCATTTGGATGCGGGATCAAGTGGGAGCTCAACGACACATTATTTGTGCAATATTCACCCTTTAGGAAGGACCTTTTGGCACACTTGTTTCGGCTAACAAGTGTGGTCAAAATAGTTGGCTATGGTTATGCACCTATTGTTTTGCTTGTGTGGTTGCTTATTTATATTGTTTTGATGATATTTGGATATGCATGCTTAACAAACTAATAATCAACAACAAGCTTAAAATTGGTTCTTTAAAAGATCATTAAAATTGGTTAATAAAAGGTTATTAAAAATTAATGATTTTATAATAAAATGGGTTTTATTAGAAAGAACCTTGAAAATTTATTTTCACAAAAGTACCAAGGATTTGAATGCATGCAAATGTATGGTACATAAAGTTTTCTAAACTAGAATTTTTGAAAACTCAAAAATCCCTTTTATAAAACAAGTCAAACACCATCCTTTTATACAACACTCGAAACACTTGGGAACTCTTTTGTGGGATAAAGGTCACCTAACCATATTTGAGGGAACTTGTATATTCGAGGTGGGTTTACCATGTTTGTGGGATAAAGGTCACCTAACCACTTATGTGTATAAACTCACACGTGTGTGTAAGTTGGACGACTTGATTTGGAAACCATGAACTTAGGGTCACCGAAGCATGGGGAACAAAGGTGTTGATGGGATTAAACATGCCAACTAAACATAAAGATGTTTAACCGATCCCATATGGCTAGAAGTTGCAAAGAGTTGCAATTGTCAAACGTTGACTACCTTGTTAATTTAAATAGAGGGATAAAGGTCACCTAACCAATATTTAAATGTAACGTTGGATTCTAGATTTTAATTATTAATTGTCTATGAGACACAAAGGGTATTAATGATTAAAATATAATAATATCGAAAATACTAAAATTGAACCTTGTAAAATTTTGTAGATGGCCGCTAACAATATTACCCAAACCGTTCGTAACCTATCATAGAAAACGATCCTAATCCCGATGAACATCTTATGGAAGATAAGGATGCCTATAACGATTGGATTAAGTATATCGAGGATACTACGCAAGCCTCTTGCCTCATGTTAGGAATTATGATTCCCGAGATTCAAAAAGGTTTTGAACATCATGAGCATACGACATGATTAACCAATTGTAGGAAATGTTCCTATGGGTAGAACGCTTCGAAACGGTTCAAGCACTTCATGCATGTCGAATGGAGGAAACCCAATCGGACTCATCTTATGTCTTTAAGATGAAAAAGCCACATTGATAACCTCGAAAGGCTCAATATGGATAAAAGGGTTTTATCCATTATAACGATCAATGAGGGTGGCAACAAGAAAGGACATCACCCCGACACCAAAGCAAATGTTGCAAATGGAAGCGGGTAATTCAAAGGGAAATAATTAGAAAGACTAAAGCGAAACCACCGAAACCAAAAGAGAAGAAGGCAAAGGTTGCCATGAACGATCCATGCTTTAAGTGTGGTGAGATAGGGCATTTAAATAGGAATTGTCCAACCTATCTCAAAGAGTTGAAAAAACAAGAGGGATGCTAGGCAAACCTCAGGTACAATCTTAATGATACATATTGACCTTAATGTTATCTCTTCTAACACATGGGTATTTGATACCGGATGTGGAACTCATGTTTGCAATTCGTTGCAAAAGGTTCAAAAGAAATAAACATTAAAAGAAAGGAGACTATGTTTTGAAACTTCCAAATGGTTTGGAAATTGTTTTAAAATGTTTTGAATGCTCCTAGTTTGACTAGGAACATTATTTAAGTTCCCCTTTGAGACAATATGTTTTGATTTAAAGTTTGTAAACAATGACATTTATATTTCGATGAATGACATGTTTTACTTTAAAACTATGCCTTCAAATGGTAGTTATGAATTGGTTCATTAATAATACATCATTTGATAGTTCAATGTACCAAGCAATCACCAACAAACTCAAAATGGATTTGAGTGAGACTTATCTTTGGCATTATCGCCTTGGTCATATAAACAGATGTCGCATGTAAACACTTCGAAAGAATGGTCTTTTGGAAACAAATGAAATTGGTTCGTTTGATACATGTGAATCTTGTTTACAAAGTAAAATGACTAAGAAACCCTTTATTGGGAAAGGGCAATAAATTTCTTAGGTATCATACATTCGAATGTATGTGATCCTTTTAAACCAATGACTAGGTATGGTGATAGATACTTCATTACTTTAACCAACAACTATAGTAGTTATGGTTATGTGTACTTGACACAAAGAAGAAGTTTTGAAACGTTCAGAATCTTCAAAAAGTAAAGTACAAAATCAACTCTTTTAAAGTTCTTCGTTTCGATAGAGGAGGAATCGAACTCTAGTAGATATGGTTCGATCTATGATGGCTAAGAGCGCATTATCTCTATCACTTTGGGGTTACGCTTTGCTCTCCGTGGCCCATATGGCCCCAACCAAGAAAGTGGATACGACGTCTTTTGAAATATGACATGGAAAGGCTCCATCATTATCATATTTAAAAGTATGGGTTGTGAAGCTTATGTGAAGCAATACACCCCAAACAAGTTGGAAGTACGATCCACTAAGTGTATCTTCGTAGGATATCCTAAAGATGATATAGGATATTATTTCTACGATCCAACAGAGCAAAAGTATTTGTTGCTCGAAAGGCTAAGTTCTTGGAAGCTAAGTTCCTAATGGAAGGAACTAGTAGAACAATGGAACTTGATGAGGATCAGGAACCAAAAGCCGATACACGTTTGGTTGATACTAGCACTCAACAAGAGGTTGTTGAAAATAATCAAATGGTTGATTAATACACACAAAACGTTCGCAGATCTGGTAGAATTAGTAGTCCACCTGAAAGATATGGATTTTTCATGGATGGATTCTACGTGGTAGTTCGGGTGAACCTGCCACATACCATGATCCAATGTCAAAATCTGATTGCGACAAATGGCTTGAGGCTATGAACGTAGAGATGCAATCCATGTTTGACAACCAAGTATGGGAATTGGTTGTGCCACCACTTAACTCTAAAGTAGTTGGAAGTAAGTGGGTTTTCATGAAGAAAACATATATGCATGGAAACTTGGATACTTGTACAGCGAGACTTGTAGCAAAAGGTTTCAATCAAACTCAAAGGTTGATTGTGATGAGACCTTATCGCCTGTGGCGATGCTAAAGTCAACTAGGATATCATTTGCCATACTTGCACAATATGATTATGAGATTTGGCAAATGAATCTCAAAACGACTTTCCTTAATAGATATCTTGAGGAAGATGTCTATATAGTTAAGCCTGAAAGTTTTGTCGATCCAAAACATCCTAACAAAGTGTGCAAGTTAAAGAAATCAATCTATGGATTGAAACAAGCATCTAAAAGTTGGAATCACCGTTTTGATGAAGAGATTAGGGAATATGGATTCATTAAAAACGTTGATAAATCTTGTGTATAAGAAGGCTAGTGGGAGCATTATTATTTTCTTTATATTATATGTCGATGACATTCTACTATTTGGAAATAACATTCCAACCTTGGAGGGTGTAAAAGCCTGGCTTGAAAGTTGTTTTTCCATTAAGGATTTTTGTGAAGTCGCCTATATTTAGGAATAAAGATCTATAAGGATAGGTCAAGGCGCTAGATAGGTTTAAACTAAAAGTGCATACATTGACAAAGTCTTGAAAGGGTTCAAGATAGAGAACTCTATGAAAGGTTTGGTACCTATTCAAAGAGAGGACAATATTGAAAGCGTTTCAATGTCCAAGCTCAAAGGATGAGCAAGAAAGAATGAAAGGAATCCCATATACGTCAGCTATAGGATTCATTATGTATGTAATGATATGTACTAGACCGGACAAGTTATGCGCTTTAAGCATGACGAGAAGATACCAGTAAAATCCAAATAACGGTCATTGGATGACTATTAAGAGCATATTGAAATACCTTAGAAGGACTAAGGATATGTTTCTAATATGTGGATCTGGTTAAAAGAACTCGTTGTAAAAGGGTTACAAGGATGCGAGTTTAGGAATTCGTTGTAAATGGTTACATGGATACGAGTTTCCAAGACTAATCGAGATGGTTCTCGATCACAATCAGGGTAGCATTGTCCACTACATAATCAGAATACATCGCCGCTTCATTGATTGTGATAATTCATATGGATCTGCCACTTGAATTATTGCCGATCTAGGGGAAGTCCCTACCATTCAGGACCCCTAGAGATCTTTGTGATAACGATGGTGCGATTGCTTAAATCAAGGAACCTCGTGTACATCGAAAGACTAGGCACATTGAGCGGAGTTTCAACTACATAAGGGATGAAGTTGAAAAGAGAAAGATATGTATTCGCAAAGTTCACACTGATCAAAATATTGCGGATCCACTCACGAAGTTTCTTGAAATGGGCAAAGCATGAAAGGGTCATACTTGTGCCTTAGGACTTCGATATTCTAGTGATTGGATTTGATCTATTTTATATTTGGATATTGGAACAACTGTTATTATAACTCATTATGATATTCTGAGTTATGTTCCATATTAGCATGTTTAAATCCGTGAATAAGTTACTTATTCTAAATGTCCGTAGTCGATCATACTTGTGGGAACAAATATGAATGTAAGACTATTATGAACTTGGATTGGTAGATATTCATGAAGTATGAATATAGAGCAAGGCGTTGCTGCCAAGGTTCATAGATATTTGTGGGATACAAATATTGGACTGACTCGCTCTCAAATATTACTGCATGGAATCATTTGTGATTGGTCATAAGTAAATTTGAGTAAAGGAGAATATCATAGTATCCTCAGACCTGAGATACATATTGGGTCTTGATATTCACCAAATATTATGCCTTGACTTATTTCTTCGCTGCCAGTAATATGACAGTACATAAGGCTAAGCTCAGGTGTGGTACAAGGTGATTGTGAGAGACGTATGTAGTCAAGATGGGATTTGTTCCTCTTATTCGTTGAGAGTAAGATGTCTAAGGCCTGCTAAAGTTAAATCAACAGAGAGTGATCACTCTGTGTCTCTGGATTTGACATGACATCTGTAACGAAAGGATAAATGATAGATTCACCTAAATCATTTTCAAGTAAGGGACTTGAAGAGGATGATGTTATTGAATGGCACATATAGTCATACGTATTAGGGGTAGTAAACCGTAGTTAGGCGTTATTTACTACTTGCATCAATCTTCTATGTATCTTGTGCAAGTGGGAGATTGTTGGACTCTGTATGCCCAAGACACATATTAAATTGATGTGGCTAGTACGTTATGATCCAAGTCGAGTCATACCCAATAACAAGCTAGACAAACACTTACAATATTTATTTATGATATGATCAAATAAATAAATATCAACACTTAGAATATTTAGAAATTGGTTTTCTAAATAATTGCACTTGACAAACTAATAAATTATATGGATAATTTATTTTTGAGAGAATATTTTATTTTGTTATTTAATGGGTTAAATAACATAATAAAAATAGCATAAGTCTTATAACATATGATGTTATATTTTATAAAAGGTTATAAAATAAACAAAGACTTATATTTTATAAAAGATTTGAATTTTTTTTATAAAAATAAAGCCTAGGCCGCCCCCCCTTCCCAAGACATAAAGTGGCCAATAAAATTACTTGCATGTGTAGGAGGAACTTGATTGGGTGAGAATATGGTCCTATGAACATGCATGCAATTGTCATAACTAGATGGCACTTGATTGGGCAAAGGGTGTGGTTATTCTCTCACATATTTTATAAAGATTTGAAGTAGTAAACTTGAGAAAAATGGCTGAAAGGAGCTGCCAATTTTCGGCCTCATCATGCTCTTCCAAGAGAGTTTTTCAAGTTGAGAAATCAAGTGTAAGACTCTCTAACAATCGGGTCATGTATGATTGATCTATTGGTGTGTTTCAAGTTCATATATCAAGTGCAAGAACTCCAAAACTCCCCTCTAATTTTCGGCCATATGATGGTTCTAAGAGGGGACCTTTCATGTGAGTTGCAAGTGTGAAATCCTAGCTAAACATGAAGTGTTTGTTGGAAGCTTGGGGTATACAAGCTTGAGGTCTTCTACTCTTGAAGACAACCATTTCAAGAAGCATCATCTTCTTCATAACCATTACTCTTTGTACTTCAAGAAGGTAGTTTTTCTAAACATCCTATGGTTATGTTTTGATAGTATACATCTCATATATGGATCTGGGTTTTGGGATTTTGCATATAAATGGTTTTATATCTTATAAAAGTAACATGTTTTAAACTTATTTTCCGCTGCGTTTTTATTTCATATGGATGAAATTGCTTTGATAAACATGTTAAAAATCCCAACAAATAATATAACCTTCTTTTGGCTTTATTTCTGTTGTTATACCTTTATTGCATAAATTTTATTTATGAAAACAGTTTTGTTTGAACATTCTTGGGAACATATTGTAAGAGTATCCTGAGAGATATCCTGCTCATGATACTGCCACATAACTTATAAAACTCAAGTTATCTAAATAAAAAGGAGAGACCATACCAAATATTCCCAGAGAGTCAATTCCAATCTTCAATCATAGGAATGTCCCCAGTGCACACTTATAAGTTTGAATCCATCCTTTAAATTGTATAATGTATGTCCCCTGTGTTCAACATATTTGAAGACTTAGGAATGTAAACATAGTCGTATTTTAGCTTTACTGTGAATAAATCCTGAATACCCTGGGGATAAACCCTTAATATACTGGGGATAAACCCCTAATATCCTGGGGATAAACCCTGATTTTCATGCGCTACAGGTGGGAGTGTACAAACTCCAAGACTTAGAAAGGTGAAAACATTTAAACCTTAGAGAGTATGAAAATACCCTTTCGTGAGAGAGGGTGATCAATCCTCATATACCTTTAGGATCCAGGATATAGCCAATAGTAACGAAATTGTCAGCCACTTTTACATGAACTGGTCCCGCTACCTTGAACTATCCCAAGATAACTAGCGCTCCAGGCGGGGTGTTTAAACCCAATTCGTAAGAAAGGTAAATACCTTTAAACCTTTGAAGGGATTAGAACCCTTATACGTGAGAGAGGGGGCCAATCCTCTAATCTGTAACACCTGTGCCTCCACGGCCATCAAACAAATGCCAAACCAATGAAATATTGTATTTCATACTTGGGATTTGTAAAAATATGTGTATCGTTTACACATATCAACTCTTGTTCGATTTCAAAACTCTAAATCGCTTTCTGGAAGGTTATACGCGCACCGATGCGTAAATATAACCAGTTTAATGCAACGAACACTCCGGAATAGTGAAATAGGCTTAACATACCTTAAATAACCTTTACATAACTTAGAAATAAGATTTGGAAGGTTTGGTATGCCAAAAGCAAGTTAATTCGCTTACAGGGACTAAACTTGACAAACTGCGAAAGTATGACGATTCGTACTGGAACAGACATTCCAGAACATGACCATAAGTTAAACACACCTTAAATATCCTTTACCTAGCTTAGAAATAAGCTTTGAGGGGTTCGGTGTGCTAAAATATACTTTTGGGTCATTCAGGGACTAAAAGTGTCAAAAAGTGCACAAGTTTGCATTTTCGCGCATAACTTACGTTCTGAATACATCCGGACATCCAAAAATTTATGTAAGCACTAAAACATTTTATTTTAGTGTTTGGCATAAGAAAAATCCATTCGTCGCGTCATTTGGATCGTTTTTCGCGCTTATGCGCATTCCGTCGTAATTAACCGAACATCGCGATTGTACGACCAAACGAACTGACATCCGAGATATTTTTGAGCATGTTTTGAGTTCCCTATGCTTTAACTTCATTTTAGAGCCTTGAAATGAGGTTAACGGGGTTCAAACGCATCGAAAATAGCGTAAACGGGCTGCAGGGACCATTTCTGCCATTTTTGAAACTTTGCTGAAACTGGTAGGCAGTGGCGTAGCGCGAGCACTAAGGCCTTTACCAGTGGCGCTACGCGACTGCCTTGTCTGGACAGAAACTTTGCAGAAACATCGAATCGGGTCCATTCCACTTTCGCACATGGTTTTGGGCAATACCATGGGCTCAAATGGTTTTCTAAAACCAGGGTTTTGAGGTGGAGGGTTGAGATTGAATCACGGTTAACGAGGAACGATCTTAACGGCTCTACGAATCCTATAAATACCCCACCCCACTTCTTGCAAAAACCCACTAGAATCTTGATTTGAGAAGCTCTAAGTTGAAACCATTGTTTCATACCTGAGCTACTTGGATCGAGGTTAGCATTCGGGGACCCTTCGTAAGTATTCTTTCGTTCTTTTATTGCTTTTCGAGTCTTTTCGAGTCTGAAAGTCAAACTTTGTTTGACTTTCTGCGTTGACCAGTTTATGGTCAATGCGAAGTTCGTTTGAACTTCGCAACGTGATTGTAATCACGATGGTTATAGTCCCTTGGGACTATGCCTACTGATTACCACGTTGTCTAGGGTCGTAGGGTAAGCGATCTAATAAATCGCTTATGCCTTCGAACCCGACCCATTTGGTCGATCATTAGGATCCGACCAAATACATTAGGTGACCATAGTATATAGGGAATAACCTTCCAAGGTTATACCTTATGGTCACGACGTTTAAGTAGTTGTATGATAGGTAGTTTATATGCCTTAGGTAAATTACCAAAATACCCTTTTTATGTGTAATTGGTAATTAAGCATATGTAACCTAAACTTTCATCACTTAACTGATTATGTAACATGTTTAGGCATATAACACTTGTCATAGGGCTAGTTAGACGTCTCGAGTGCGCTTTTGCGCGCACGACGCGTTAAAGTAGCATAAGCTACCTTAATGGGTCGCGATGGGTCGAAAGCACTTAGGTTAGGTTTCATTTAGTATGTAGGCTTTGTTAAACCATATGACACGAGTCTCTATACTCGTTTGGTTTACGAACCCTCATTCTATCTAAATCCTCCGATTTAGGTCCGGTTTATTAACATAGTTACCTATATTAGGTGCCATTTGATATCCGTGATCTCTAGCATTGTTTGGTTGTTACTCAAGGACTACTAAGCAATCTCAAGTGAGTACATAGACCCCTCTTTTACTGTTTTCCAAACTGTTTTGGGGTGAAACACATGTGCCTACTTGTTACTTTCATGCTTTCCTGTTTTCACATCATATACTTCCTATGTTCATTAGTACATTTATAGTACATGATTTCATTACATTTTATGCTATGTATGCCCATTGCGTGCGTACTTAGTACATTGTTTTACATTTACATTTTATGCTATGTATGTCCGTTGGTTACATACTTAGTACAGTGTTTTCATCACATGCTTACATTTTGTTATGACATTTGGGTTGTTTACAATGGAACAATACATTCATTAACATTAGCTACGCCGTTCGTTAGTAGGTAGTGGTACCATAGGAATTGACAACTCCCGTTCCTGAAATCCTGGGTTGGTGTGGATTGGAAGGAATGACCGAATCCGATATACATAATTTAGATAAACCTTTAAGTTGTTTAAGGGTTTATCGCCACAGTCTCAAGGCTTGGATGTATGCATTTTCACAACACCGCATAGATGTTCGTATCAGTATAGCATGCATTTCCACAAAACATAGTTTTGATTTAAACCATGTTTTACTTCAATACTTTGTTTTTGTGCATATGGTTTAGTTGATACATTTCACTAGCCATGCAGATCATTTTGGTTACACATTACATGATTTACATTTGACACATGAACATTATTGACATTGGTTACACATCACATGATTTACATTTGACACATAAACATTATTGACATTGGTTACACATTACATGATTTACATATTGACATAAACATTTTTGACATATTATTCAATACGTTTGACAATTTGTTTAAACATAGACATCTTACATTGGTGGTTTGTTTGGGTAAGTGATTTAAGTAACGGTGCGTGTGTAATATGATACAAGCATGGTGGATACGCCGCTGGTACTTCCTATATATAAGTGTTTGTATGGTATTACATATCGTAGCGTTATTTGAATCATTTCAATTTAAGATATATAACATTTTATACAAATAACATACTTTTCACAAGACATTCTTTTACAAACAACTTATCTTATACAAACTCATTTTAGATGGTTATTCATTTAACCATACATTATTCTCTTATTTATACATATCATCTGATCTTATCGTTTTTCAAATGATTTACAAGACAAATCAAATTACAAGGTTCATGACTAAACATTTTCTTAAACAATAAGTCATGAATCCTATTTTCATAAACCTATGTATCTCACAGGCATTTTTATGCTGACGTACCTATTTTCACATGTGTTTCAGGATATGATGCATAGGATTTATCAAGATACACTTAGGCGGACTTGGGCCTTAGCGACAATAAAAGATGCAAGACTAGTTATTTATGTTATGTTTCTTTGATTGTCAAGACATTGTAACTACTTTAATCAATAAAACAATATTTCAATTTCCATGTGTTATGAAACAATGATTCTGTTACAACACTCCCCGACGTTTCCGCCACGTTTGGTTGTCCTACGTGGTCGGGGTGTGATAGAAAAGTTGGTATCAGAGCTCATGGTTATAGGGAATTAGGTTATTAGTAATACTTTGACCTAGTCTATAACCTTCTTAGGACCCTAACGCGAGTTTACTTGCGTTTAGTCATAAAACAATACTGTCACCTATCCTTAGGCGACAACCACAACAAGAACATAAATTTCCAAACCGCTTTGAAAACTAATCATCTGTTCTAGGATGATTGATTTCTAGGTTTGAACCCTCTGTTATATGGTTTTGAACCCCTTTGAATTTTCAAAATCTCGTCAAGGTTTTGGGTTTTAAATAATGTGAACACGTGCAAACTGGAAGGGTGAATGCCTGTATTCTGGGTTTTCTGTCTAGGCAAGCACTTCGTATACATCTCATCAGACGCGAGACCAGTTGTGCTTACCTGGGAATTCTTGGGATGAGTGTTCACTTATAGGCGAGCATGTCTTCGCGATACATTATTTTTGACCCATTTACTTTGATTTGTCACCGTCTCATTTGTTTGCCTTAGGTAACAAACAAATGATCGCAAAATCTTATGCATTACCATTATGTATTGTTTATCCGATGACGTTTCACTTGTTTCTTCCTATGTCTTTCATCTCCTTCTAGAATGTCTCTTCCTCTCAGCGATGGTCAAATGTCCGAGCAAACAGCCAAATTTGCCCAGCGAATAAGCGAAGTAGTCCTGAAGACTGTTGAATTAGCTACTGCCATGTATCGTCTCCAGGATGAAGCCACTCAAGAGTCACCAAGACAGGCAGGACCTAGTCAGGTGACAACACCACCAGCCAAGAAACCAATCGAGGAATCAAAGACCATGGATGAACGATCCCCTAAGAAGTCAAAGAAGCGAAAGGCTTCTCAGAACTTCGCCATGGTCGCTCACAATGGTAAAGCCGTCCCCAACCAACCAGCTCAACCCCTGCTAGGAAGCCAGACAACGGAACTGCACCCTTGTGCAACCAATGTAGCCTTCATCATCACCCTAGTGTGAGGTGCCGCAAATGCCAGATTTGTGGACTTATAGGTCATACAGCAAGGGTTTGCCCAACTGCAGCTGTACCAAATCAAGCTGGCGACAATCCTGCTCAAGCTCGTTTCTCACGAGGGTCTTGCTACAACTGTGGCGAGATGGGCCATTTCCAAAGGGATTGCCCAAAGCTTGCTAATGCAAATCTGACCCACGGATGAGCAGTTGGCTGAGTAGAAGATGTTGCTGTCTTATGCTTCGTTTCTTCTATTTCTAGTAATGTGAAACAATATGTCTTGTTCATAAATAAAAGTTGTTGTTCGCAATTCTGATATACAAGTGTAATTACATGTGTGTATGACTTTTCCTATGATACCTACATCAAGAAACTATGTACCTTGCAAACTACTTTTGTGATTTCTCTCTTTCAAATGATCGCTCATGATTCCCTCGAAAATTTTAAGTACTCGTTTCACTCTAAGAAACAAAGTACAGAAAATAAAGTGACATTATGAGTAATCATGCTTCTGCACATCTGTGCCTTTGAATCCTTGGTTAAATAACTAAGGGTATTTCCAAATCTCATACCCATTACGTTTTGATTTTTCAACATATACAGTACAAGTATTTCAAAAACAATCTTCATGATCTCAAAACATTTCATATAGTTTGAAAACAATTTTTCTAAATGCATTGTCTATGTTATTTCAAAAAACATTTGCCATGTTATCAAAACCAACCTTCCTAATTTCAAAATGTTTCATATAGTCTGAAAACAATATTAACACAGTACATTTTCTTATCAAGTGCATGATTTCAAAAAACATCATTCATATTTTCAAAAACCTTATACATAATTTCAAAATTCCTCTCGCATGATTTTAAAACATTTTGTAAAAAAATATCTACCTAATACACCTACTTTATGATTTCAAAAGTATTATATATAATGTTTCAAAAACATTTTTAGAACCCCATGCATAGTTTTCCAAATATATTTTTCCTCATACATTTACTTAACTTTCAAATTCTGCTTCATATGTTGCCTTGACATATCTAGCATCTCCACTTCATAAGCATTTTTACTTCATGTTTTGACTTAAGCACATCCAGTGCAAGGTTTCAAACATCTTCAACTTCTAAAAATCCATAAGGGATCTTTTTATCTTCACATTTGGATCCTTGTGGATGATTATCATTCAAATCAGAGTCCTTAATTGGATTCCTTATGTACCTGAATTCGGACATTTCGGTTCCTCATAATCGAAATCGAATTTTTCTTTTAAAGATCTTTCTATCTTTATAGTTAGATTCTTGATAATGTTTAAAGTACCAAATGAAATTCACGAGATGGATTCCTAGTTTGCTTTAAATACTTGTACTCTGTTAGCAGAACAAACTTCTAGTTAAACAATTTTGTGGTTATGTGACTATGTGTTTATTCATCTTATGTTTTCTTTTATGCATTTTGTGTTTTTAACACTCTGGATATTCGTTATCCAAATCCTCGCAGGATCTTTCATATCTCCATATGAGGGATTCGTAGCAGGATATTCAAAAGGTACTACCTTCAATCCTTAATGGGCTTCTATGTAATAGTTAAGACCCTTGGATTATATAGTACTATTCCATGATTCATAAGAGACCCTTAAGTGGTCTAGTAAAAAAGATTGATTCACAATTTGGTTAAAGAACGACATCTAGTGATGTAGCTGAACAGACTCATTGATAGTCTATTTAGATCATTTATTGATTTAATTAAAAGGACTCTATGGCGGTCTAGTCACACTCATCACAGGATTGTTCCTTTGGTTTTACCCTACACAGTATAAAATAGACTGTGTGAACTATGCAAGGAATTGTCTAATTATGGACGCGTACATAATTATGAGATTCAGTGCACGGTAACCACAGTAAGATTTATTATGTGTAAGAACCGATAGTGACAACAATAACGAAATGAGAACGATGTAATGGAGGTACGGTGGACGCACCAATGACGCTTTATATACTGGTATATAAGTATCCCTCTTACATTGCAATCATGATGTTATTAAAGTTACTAGAAGCTCAGAACCCAAACCGATGTTGTTCGATCTTTTCAACTTCATGTTTTCAAGTTCTCACAAGTTTCCTCTAAATAAATTTCGGGACGAAATTTCCTAAAGTAGGGGAGACTGTAACACCTGTGCCTCCACGGCCATCAAACAAATTCCAAACCAATGAAATATTGTATTTCATACTTGGGATTTGTAAAAATATGTGTATCGTTTACACATATCAACTCTTGTTCGATTTCAAAACTCTAAATCGCTTTCTGGAAGGTTATACGCGCACCGATGTGTAAATATAACCAGTTTAATGAAACGAACACTCTGGAATAGTGAAATAGGCTTAACATACCTTAAATAACCTTTACATAACTTAGAAATAAGATTTGGAAGGTTTGGTATGCCAAAAGCAAGTTATTTCGCTTACAGGGACTAAACTTGACAAACTGCGAAAGTATGACGATTCGTACTGGAACAGACATTCCGGAACATGACCATAAGTTAAACACACCTTAAATATCCTTTACCTAGCTTAGAAATAAGCTTTGAGGGGTTCGGTGTGCTAAAATATACTTTTGGGTCATTCAGGGACTAAAAGTGTCAAAAAGTGCACAAGTTCGCATTTTCGCGCATAACTTACGTTCTGAATACATCCGGACATCCAAAAATTTATGTAAGCACTAAAACATTTTATTTTAGTGTTTGGCATAAGAAAAATCCATTCGTCGCGTCATTTGGATCATTTTTCGCGCTTATGCGCATTCCGTCGTAATTAACCGAACATCGCGATCGTACGACCAAACGAACTGACATCCGAGATATTTTTGAGCATTTTTTGAGTTCCCTATGCTTTAACTTCATTTTAGAGCCTTGAAATGAGGTTAACGGGGTTCAAACGCATCGAAAATAGCTTAAACGGGCTGCAGGGACCATTTCTGCCATTTTTGAAACTTTGCTGAAACTGGTAGGCAGTGGCGTAGCGCGAGCACTAAGGCCTTTACCAGTGGCGCTACGCGACTGCCTTGTCTGGATAGAAACTTTGCAGAAACATCGAATCGGGTCCATTCCACTTTCGCACATGGTTTTGGGCAATACCATGGGCTCAAATGGTTTTCTAAAACCAGGGTTTTGAGGTGGAGGGTTGAGATTGAATCACGGTTAACGAGGAACGATCTTAACGGCTCTACGAATCCTATAAATACCCCACCCCACTTCTTGCAAAAACCCACTAGAATCTTGATTTGAGAAGCTCTAAGTTGAAACCATTGTTTCATACCTGAGCTACTTGGATCGAGGTTAGCATTCGGGGACCCTTCGTAAGTATTCTTTTGTTCTTTTATTGCTTTTCGAGTCTTTTCGAGTCTGAAAGTTAAACTTTGTTTGACTTTCTGCGTTGACCAGTTTATGGTCAATGCGAAGTTCGTTTGAACTTCGCAACGTGATTGTAATCACGATGGTTATAGTCCCTTGGGACTATGCCTACTGATTACCACGTTGTCTAGGGTCGTAGGGTAAGCGATCTAATAAATCGCTTATGCCTTCGAACCCGACCCATTTGGTCGATCATTAGGATCCGACCAAATACATTAGGTGACCATAGTATATAGGGAATAACCTTCCAAGGTTATACCTTATGGTCACGACGTTTAAGTAGTTGTATGATAGGTAGTTTATATGCTTTAGGTAAATTACCAAAATACCCTTTTTATGTGTAATTGGTAATTAAGCATATGTAACCAAAACTTTCATCACTTAACTGATTATGTAACATATTTAGGCATATAACACTTGTCATAGGGCTAGTTAGACGTCTCGAGTGCACTTTTGCGCGCACGACGCGTTAAAGTTGCATAAGCTACCTTAATGGGTCGCGATGGGTCGAAAGCACTTAGGTTAGGTTTCATTTAGTATGTAGGATTTGTTAAACCATATGACACGCGTCTCTATACTCGTTTGGTTTACGAACCCTCATTCTATCTAAATCCTCCGATTTAGGTCCGGTTTATTAACATAGTTACCTATATTAGGTGCCGTTTGATATCCGCGATCTCTAGCATTGTTTGGTTGTTACTCAAGGACTACTAAGCAATCTCAAGTGAGTACATAGACCCCTCTTTTACTGTTTTCCAAACAGTTTTGGGGTGAAACACATGTGCCTACTTGTTACTTTCATGCTTTCCTGTTTTCACATCATATACTTCCTATGTTCATTAGTACATTTATAGTACATGATTTCATTACATTTTATGCTATGTATGCCCATTGCGTGCGTACTTAGTACATTGTTTTACATTTACATTTTATGCTATGTATGTCCGTTGGTTACATACTTAGTACAGTGTTTTCATCACATGCTTACATTTTGTTATGACATTTGGGTTGTTTACAATGGAACAATACATTCATTAACATTAGCTACGCCGTTCGTTAGTAGGTAGTGGTACCATAGGAATTGACAACTCCCGTTCCTGAAATCCTGGGTTGGTGTGGATTGGAAGGAATGACCGAATTCGATATACATAATTTAGATAAACCTTTAAGTTGTTTAAGGGTTTATCGCCACAGTCTCAAGGCTTGGATGTATGCATTTTCACAACACCGCATAGATGTTCGTATCAGTATAGCATGCATTTCCACAAAACATAGTTTTGATTTAAACCATGTTTTACTTCAACACTTTGTTTTTGTGCATATGGTTTAGTTGATACATTTCACTAGCCATACAGATCATTTTGGTTACACATTACATGATTTACATTTGACACATGAACATTATTGACATTGGTTACACATCACATGATTTACATTTGACACATAAACATTATTGACATTGGTTACACATTACATGATTTACATATTGACATAAACATTTTTGACATATTATTCAATACGTTTGACAATTTGTTTAAACATAGACATCTTACATTGGTGGTTTGTTTGGGTAAGTGATTTAAGTAACGGTGAGTGTGTAATATGATACAAGCATGGTGGATACGCCGCTGGTACTTCCTATATATAAGTGTTTGTATGGTATTACATATCGTAGCGTTATTTGAATCATTTCAATTTAAGATATATAACATTTTATACAAATAACATACTTTTCACAAGACATTCTTTTACAAACAACTTATCTTATACAAACTTATTTTAGATGGTTATTCATTTAACCATACATTATTCTCTTATTTATACATATCATCTGATCTTATCGTTTTTCAAATGATTTACAAGACAAATCAAATTACAAGGTTCATGACTAAACATTTTCTTAAACAATAAGTCATGAATCCTATTTTCATAAACCTATGTATCTCACAGGCATTTTTATGCTGACGTACCTATTTTCACATGTGTTTCAGGATATGATGCATAGGATTTATCAAGATACACTTAGGCGGACTTGGGCCTTAGCGACAATAAAAGATGCAAGACTAGTTATTTATGTTTCTTTGATTGTCAAGACATTGTAACTACTTTAATCAATAAAACAATATTTCAATTTCCATGTGTTATGAAACAATGATTCTGTTACAACACTCCCCGACGTTTTCGCCACGTTTGGTTGTCCTACGTGGTCGGGGTGTGACATAATCCTTCGAGATATGCTGAGCGAATATCCTTGAGCTATATCCTAGGCGTATTCTGCAAAACAATCTTAAACTAAGGTGGGTGTTAGCTTGGCTAACACCCCTCCGGTGCTTAAGTCAGTATTGGGTTCAAGATAATAGGCAAATTCAAATATATTTAAAAGAGATAGAATACATACCATTCTGAGATAGAAATTAAATTATATTCTTACTTGAAATAGAGCTTTAAGTGTATAGCATTCCAGGATCTTGGTAGCATATTCCCCTCCATACTCCTGAGTCGGTATGCTCCTTTTCCTGATTCTGATTCAACCTCATATGGTCCTTCCCACTTTGGAGCCAACTTTCCATCGGCAGGATTAGTGGTATTTTGAAAAGCCTTTCTTAATACCCAATCACCAACTTGAAATCTTCTAGTCCTTATATTCTTGTTATATACTCTAGATATCCTTTGTTGATATGCTGCCATCCTTAGCCTTGCTGCATCTCTTGTTTCGTCTACAGTGTCCAAATCTTGGCACAAAGCTTCAGGATTCTGCTCAGGATCCCGGAGGATAGATCTTGCCATAGGTATCACCATTTCTGTTGGGATCGCTGCTTCTGCTCCAAATACCAAGGAAAACGGGGTTTGGCCAGTTGCATTTTTTACCGTTGTTCTATCAGCCCACAAAACAAAGGGTAGTTCTTCTGCCCATCTTCCTTTCTTAGCTCCTAGTCTCTTCTTCAAGTTGTTGACAATTATCTTGTTCGAGGATTCAGCTTGTCCATTTGCTTGAGGATGTACTGGAGTAGATGTGATCATTTTGATTCCCCAACTCTTGAAAAAGTCAGTAGTCCTCTTACTTATAAATTGGGATCCATTGTCACAAATGATTACAGCTGGTACTCCAAACCTGGTCAGGATATTCCTCTTTATGAAGGATACTATTTCTTGGTCTCTAACTTGAACAAATGTTTCAGCTTCAACCCACTTAGAGAAATAATCAGTCATTGCCAGCATAAAGACTTTTCCTCCTGGTGCTTTTGGTAATTTCCCTACTATGTCCATCCCCCATTTCATGAATGGCCAAGGGGAAGCTATAGGATATAGTGGTTCAGCTGGTTGATGTAGTATGTTACTGTGCCTTTGACATGCATCACATCTTCGAGCATATTCTGTAGCATCTTTTTTCGTTGTCGGCCAATAGTATCCTTTTCTTAATACTTTTGAGAATAATGACCTGCCCCCAGTGTGGTTACCACAATCCCCTTCATGTATATCCTGAGCCGTATCCTGAAAACTGTTTTTGCAAACAACTTAATCAGCATATTTTCAACACACTTTCTTAGCACACTACCTCACTTCACTAATTTGATCACTTAATTGCTTCTGTAATTTTTGACCAAAATAATTTGGCGCCTACCGTGGGGCAAGTGGTGCTATCTTTACTAAAAACTTTTGCGAAATCATTACTTGGTTTTCTATTCTCAAAACTTTTTGCCACACTATTTACAATGGCCTCGAGATAAAAAATGAGCTCCTCCACCGTGTCTACTACAACTTCTGCTACTACTGGTTTGGTGCTTCCACCACCTCCTCCAAGGATGCAAGCTTCTTCACAACCTCAGGATATTATTCCTACTCGGAACACTCAGGGATCTGGTCCTGTTCTGGCTTCTAATGATGAAATTCTAACCTTGTTTGGTAGTGTATAGGAACAGATGAGGCAACAGCAAGAAACCAACCAAATGCTAATGAGAGAAATACAACTCTTGAAATCTAGCTCAAGCTGGCCCGCTGAGGATAATGTCACTCCTTTACTGCCCAGAGCTTTGAACTTCAGTTCGGCTGTAAATACTGAGGATAACAGGGGAAATATTGTGCCTAGCCATTCTCAGAATCATACTCCTGAAATACTCTCTTCGGTCAGGATGTCAACTGTGAGGAGCTCAGGATATGCTTCAGGATATGGCCAGAATCCTCAGACTGGTAACGTGTCAAATAATAATAATATTCTTACGACTAACAATAGTGGATCTTTGCAGGATTCAGGTTTGACGTCAGCATTTACTAGGGAGCTTCAGAAATTGAAGGACATGATATCCAGTGTACCTGGGGTGGTCCAGCCAATTCCGGAAGTATCCCAAGACAGCCACAGGATATCTCGCTTTGCACATCCTATTTGTGATGCTGAAATCCCAAAAGGATTTCAAACCCCCAACATGAAGCTCTATGACGGAACTACGGATCCTGAAGAGCATATTGCCCAGTATAGGGAGAGAATGGGGATCAACCCCATCCCTCCAGAGCTCAAGGAAGCATGCCTATGCAAGGGTTTTGGTTCTACCTTAACAGGATCGGCCTTAAAATGGCTCTTAAATGTTCCTCCTCATTCGATTACATCGTTTGCTCACTTAGTGAATTTATTTAATAGTCAATTTTCTTGCAGTCGAAGTTTTGAAAAGCTAACAAGTGATCTCTACAGGATAACTCAAGGACCTCAGGAATCCTTAAGAGATTATGTGAACAAGTTTAGCCGGGAATCCTTAGATATTCCACATCTTGATGTTGCAACAACTGTGCAGGCTTTCAAGATGGGGCTGCAAAAAGATTCTCAATTTTACCAAGATCTTGTAATGAACCCATGCAGGAACTTGGATGAAGCTCGAAACAGGGCCCTAAGATATATTCGACTGGAGGATGACAAAAAGATGCAAGAGAGAATGAATTCCTCCACCACTTATGAATCAACCAATAGGAAATCAGAATCCTTGTTTAAACCATATCGCTCTAAGCCGTATGGCAGGAATGACATCAAGAAAGTGAATGCTGTTGAAGACGAGGATCCTGAGGAGTATCCTGAATTATCTGAATATTGCTTTTCTGTTAACATACCTGAACTGATGTATGCTATGCAGGGTCTAGGAGACAAAGCCAGGTGGCCTCGGAAGAATCAACAAAAAGCTGATTGGAAGGATAAGTCCAAATGGTGTGCCTTCCATGAAGATTTCGGACATGTAACTGAGGATTGCATTGCTCTAAGAAAAGAAATAAGTTATCTTCTAAGCAAGGGATATCTGAAGGATCTCCTAGGAAGAAAGAAGAATAAGGGTCAGGATACTGAGAAGGATCCTGAACGAGCAGCATCACCTATCCGACATTTGTGGGACTTCGTATTCTGTGGCCAAGAGACATGCAAAGGAGGCTAAAGCCGAAAGAGGAGATAAACCAGTCAGGATGACTACCCTCACAACTGATAAAGTGATCACTTTCGACAGTGATGACAGGGATACTGTCCAGGATCCTCACCATGATGCTCTGGTAATAACATTATATGTGGCTAACCATTTTGTACGCATGATATTGTTGGATAATGGCAGCTCCGTCAACATAATCCAACTAGAAACTTTGAAAAGAATGAATGTATCTCCAATGGATATCACTTCAAAATCCACCGTGCTTGTCGGATTCAGTGGAGAGGCTAGAAACATAGTGGGAGAGATAAAGTTACCAGTATATGTTGAAGGGGTTAACTCAATATAACGTTTCTGTGTAATGGACTCCCTATCCTGCTATAACATCATATTGGGTAGGCCATGGATCCATGATATGAAAGCTGTGCCATCAACTTATCATCAATGCATCAAGATCCCTACCCCTCGGGGGGTTGTCAAGGTTGATAGTGATCAGCAGGAGGCAAAGGAATGTTACTCATCCTCAATGAAATCCTCAACCAAGCCTAATGCAGCACAGCAATTAAAGATGCGGGCCCAGGATATCATGGAGGCTTCAGAGCAGGATATGAAGAAAATTATCCTGGATCAGGATAATCTGGATATCTTGGTGCTCGTAGGAACCAATATCCCTCAGGATATTGAAGAACAGTTAACTAACTTTTTGAAGTGCAGGATGTTGATATTCTTGTGGAAGCACGAGGATATGACAGGCATTTCCAAAGATATTATAACACATAAGCTCGGTATTGACAGATCATTCAAACCTGTCCAACAAAAGAGAAGGAAGTTTGCTCCGGAGCGAAATATGATCATTCAGAAAGAAGTAGAGAGGCTATTGAAATCTAAAATGATCAGAGAAGTCAAGTTTCCAAGATGGCTAGCAAATGTAGTCGTGGTACAGAAGAAAAATGGGAAATGGAGAGTTTGTGTAGATTACACAGACTTGAATAAAGCTTGTCCCAAAGACCCATTTCCTGTTCCTCATATTGATGCAATGGTGGATGCTACTGCCGGCCATGAGATGTTAACCTTCATGAATGCATCCTCAGGATTTCAGCAGATTCAAATGGAACCTTCAAACCAGGAGGATACTGCCTTCATGACACCAACAAGTATTTATTGTTATACTGCTATGCCTTTTGGTTTGAAAAATGCAGGTGCAACATACCAGAGATTGGTGAACATGATGTTTAAAGACAAGCTGAGGGACACCATGGAGGTATACATCGACGATATGGTGGTAAAATCTAAGAAGGCTGAGGATCACCTCCAGGATATTAAGGGAGCATTTGATATTCTGGATCAGTATAACATGAAACTAAATCCTGCTAAGTGCCATTTCGGAGTGGGGCAGGAAAGTTTCTAGGGTATATGGTGACTAAAAGAGGAATAGAGGCAAGCCCGGAGCAGATTAAAGCTATCTTGGATATGAAATCACCTTCAAATATGAAGGATGCCCAACGGTTAACAGGGCGAGTAGCAGCATTAAACAGATTTATTTTAAGATCCTCGGAAAAGTGCAAGGAATTTTATGATATCCTGAAGAAAAAGAAGAAGTTCGAATGGAAAGAGAAGCATGAAGCAGCCCTGCAGGATTTGAAGCAGTATCTTTCAACTGCACCTCTATTGATGAAGCCTGAAAATGGTGAACCACTGTCCCTATACCTCGCAGTATCAGGGAATGCTGTAAGTGCCGTCCTAATAAAGGATCATGAAGGTCAGCAATATCCTATCTATTATGTTAGTAAAAGTTTATTAGATGCTGAAACTAGATATTCTCATTTAGAAAAATTAATATTGGCTCTAGTTATGGCATCGACAAAGCTTAGACATTACTTTGAGACACATAGGATTCCTGTTAAAACCAATTATCCTGTTTAAAATGTGCTTAGGAAACCTGAGATGTCAGGCAGGATGGCTAAGTGGCAAGTGAAATTAAGTGCTTATGACTTAGTATATGAACCTAGAAATGCCATAAAATCACAGGCTCTAGCTGACTTTGTGGCTGATTTCAGTAGTGATATTCAGGATGAAGTAGACCTAGAAGTCCAACAATTAGGAGAATCCTCAGAATCCTGGACATTATACACTGATGGAGCATCTAATGTTAGAGGAGTAGGATTGGGAATACTACTAAAATCGCCACAGGGGGACATACTACCCCAGGCTATTAGGTGTGAATTTCCTGCTTCTAATAATGAAGTAGAATATGAGGCTTTAATTGCAGGATTAGAGTTGGCTAAAAATATGAATATCAAGAATTTGCAAGTATATGTTGACTCCTTGTTAATCACTAATCATTTTAATGGATCCTATGTAGTTAAAGGTGAGAAGTTAATCGAGTACCTCGATATTCTCAAAAAATTAGCTGGATATTTCGATGTTTTTACACTTGAACAGGTACCAAGAGAAGATAATGCTGAAGCGGATGCCTTGGCAAACTTAGGATCATCAGTCAGGATACCAGAGGGAACCCAAATACTGATACTTCATATCCTGTATCCTGCTGTGGATCCCTTCAAAGCTCAGGATTAGGAGGTAACATCCCTAAAGACGAAAATCCTAAGGCATTTAGGATGAAGGTATCACGATTCACCATTATAAATAATGTTTTGTACAAGAAATCTCTTGCAGGACCATACCTGAGATGCTTGGAGGATCCTGAAACTAAGGAAGTGCTTCAGGATATACATGAAGGGGATTGTGGTAACCACACTGGGGGCAGGTCATTATTCTCAAAAGTATTAAGAACAGGATACTATTGGCCGACAATGAAAAAAGATGCTACATAATATGTTCGAAGATGTGATGTATGTCAAAGGCACATTAACATACTACATCAACCAGCTGAACCACTATATCCTATAGCTTCCCCTTGGCCATTCATGAAATGGGGGATGGACATAGTAGGGAAATTACCAAAAGCACCAGGAGGAAAAGTCTTTATGCTGGTAATGAATGATTATTTCTCTAAGTGGGTTGAAGCTGAAGCATTTGTTCAAGTTAGAGACCAAGAAGTAGTATCCTTCATAAAGAGGAATATCCTGACCATGTTTGGAGTACCAGCTGAAATCATTTGTGACAATGGATCCCAATTTATAAGCAAGAGGACTACTGACTTTTGCAAGAGTTGGGGAATCAAACTGATCACATCTACTCCAGTACATCCTCAAGTAAATGGACAAGCTGAATCCTCGAACAAGATAATTGTCAACAACTTAAAGAAGAGACTAGGAGCTAAGAAAGGAAGATGGGCAGAAGAACTACCCTTTGTTTTGTGGGCTGATAGAACAACGGTAAAAAATGCAACTGGCCAAACCCCGTTTTCCTTGGTATTTGGAGCAGAAGTAGTGTTCCCAACAGAAATGGTGATACCTACGGCAAGATCTATCCTCCGGGATCCTGAGCAGAATCCTGAAGCTTTGTGCCAAGATTTGGACACTGTAGACGAAACAAGAGATGCAGCAAGGCTAAGGATGGCAACATATCAACAAAGGATATCTAGAGCATATAACAAGAATATAAGGACTAGAAGATTTCAAGTTGGTGATTGGGTATTAAGAAAGGCTTTTCAAAATACCACTAATCCTGCCGATGGAAAGTTGGCTCCAAAGTGGGAAGGACCATATGAGGTTGAATCAGAATAAGGAAAAGGAGCATACCGACTCAGGAGTATGGAGGGGGATATGCTACCAAGATCCTGGAATGCTATTGATGTGTGCAAAATGCAACATATAAATTACATCAATTGTGGCATAAAACTAACCCTTTTTTTAGTACTAATGTTGGAAAAAGTGTGCTTTTGTCTTCCTTTTTTATTTTCAGGATTAAATAAGCTCAAATTAATAAAAGAAGCAAAAAGGCAGCTAAATCTAACATAAATACAAGAAAAGGAACAAACGTGGCATGCCCGACTTCCCCGAAAGCATCTTCCCAAGCAAAACAAGAGAACAGAAGGCTGAACACGCCCCGTGCTCAGTGAACACGGGGGCGTGCCCAAGTGCCAGCATAAAAGACAAAGCTATAGAAGCTTTTATCGCCCACCACGGGGCCGTGCTCAGCGGAAACGGGGCCGTGGTCAACTATAAGATTCGTAGAATCCAGTCAAATCTTGATAGTACAGATATGCCTCTGCACACGGGGGCGTGGTCAACTAATGCAGACAAACTGTAATTAATGAAGACAGAGAAGAGGATGGACACGGGGCCATGCCCGAGCTTCTGTTCAGCCTATAAATAGGAGTGCTTAGCTCAAGTGCAAACCATCCCTTGGCACACCACCTCTCTCACACTTCATCCGGCACCCACCACCACCATAACATCATCATCCACCACCATCATCCATTGTCCATCATAGAGTGTGTGAGTCGTCTCGGGATCCAAGATTGATCGTAAGAGTTCTTGACAACCAAGGCCATGTTTGCCTAAGTCTCTTACATCACTTGGTGAAGACAAAGTGTCTAGTGTAATACTTTTTATTTTTAATCTTTTCGCACTTTTTACTTGGTTATGTATTAATGACTTTAATAACTAGTTTCTTATGCTGAAGGTGATTTTTCCTTATCGTTTGTCCGTGGTGTCTTGGCATTATTTTACTGTCTATATAAAATGAAAGATTTTCACCATTCATATCTCCACGGTCTATATGGAGGTATGTTGGCTACCTGGTCAGGGGTTAAGGGAACGGTTTGGTAAGAGTCTTGCCTTGTTCAGTGTATAGATCCTGCAAGGTCCTGGGTCAAATTTAGTAGGACCTCCTTCAATACTTAAACGGTATTGTATGGCGGGGGTCCAAACTCTTTGATCCCCTCATATGTAAGCTACTATTAATAATTTAACCCAGCTACTTAGGACTGTATCCCTGCTGACTTAGACTACTTAGCCGAGGGTAACGTCACCTTCAAAAGAGGGGCCTACCATAATACGCATTAATAACTTAATTAATTATCTTTCATTAATCCGACCCTTTAGGATTGTATCCTTGCTGACTCAAACTACTGGGTTGAGGGTAACGTAACCTTCAAAAGAAGGGCCTACTACAATAACTAAGATAATCTATTAAAAAGTGCAAAAGTGCGGAAATAATCAAAGGTTACACTATACATGAGTCGGAGCCAAGTGATTCATCTTGTCTATCTGTTTTTATTTTATTTTATTTTCAGCATTTTAGTTAGTTTTTATTTTTCTAGTTTAAAACCCTTTTTCTAATTTTTGATTTGATTAGACGTTGAGGATAAACCGGTACTAAAAGCTGTTGTGTCCTTGGACGACCTCGGTATCTTACCAACACTATACTACGCTCACGATGGGTGCACTTGCCCATATGTGTGTTTAGTGTTAGTAAATATCGTGTTTTATAAATTTAAAACTTGGCTAAAAAAAGTGTAAAAGGGCTTAAGATAAACATTAAAACCATAACACACTTCACGCACATCAAGTTTTTGGCGCCGCTGCCGGGGACACAAAGATTTTAAGAAAGTTAGGAATCAACGGCCTAATCGTTTTTTCTTATTTTTCTATTTTTTTAGGGTTTTTCTTAGTTTTTCAGCTTCTGCAGAGCTCAGCACGGGCCGTGCCTGGTCGGACACGGGCCGTGCCCAACATTGTTACTGGCAGTTTTTATTTTCCGAGTTACAGAGAGCTGAGCACGGGGCCGTGTCAGTGCAACACGGGGCCGTGTCCAATTCCCCAGTAACAGGGACCGGGAAAACAATCACTGTATCTCCGACCACGGGTCGTGTTCGCTGAACACGGGGCCGTGGTGAACCTTCTGACCAACGTTCTTTTCTGTTTTTATTGCAGGACTTGGAACCCAGGCGCCACATTTGAACTTCCTACGTAGTGTATGAGCTCCGGTTCTAGTAGAGACATAAAAGAACATCTAGAAGAACCCGAACGCTTTCTCAGAAAAGACTTAAAGCTAAAAACCAAGAGAAAGTTTCAGGGGACCCACTTCCAATGGCGGACCAACGTACCCTCATTGATTACCTACGACCCACTGTAGGTAATCTTGGCGCCGCTATCAATGCACCGAATTTCGAAGCCAATAACTTCGAACTTCGGCCACATTTTATGTCACACCCCGACCACGTAGAACATACAAAACGTGGCGAAAACGTCGGGGAGTGTTGTAACAGAATTAATCGTTTCAAATCCATGGCAATTAAAGTTTCTTTATTAATCAAACATGAGAGTTTATATAGTTTTAAACAAGAAACAAAGAGTACATAACAAAAATTAACTAGTTCTTGTCTCATTTTAAGTCACTAAGGCACAAGTCCGCCTAAGTATGTCTTGATAAGTCCTATGCATCATCTCCTGAAAACACATGTGAAAATAGGTACGTCAGCATAAAAATGCCTGTGAGATACATAGGTTTTCTGAAAACAGAATTCATGACTTATGTTTGAGAAAATGTTTAGTCATGAACCTTGTAATTTTCTTTGTCTTGTAAATCATTTGAAAAACGATAAGATCAGATGATATGTATAAATAAGAGAATAATGTATGGTTAGATGAATAACCATGTAGAATGAGTTTGTATAAGATAAGTTGTTTGTAAAACAATGTCTTGTGAAAAGTATGTTATTTGTATAAAATGTCATATGTCTCAAATTGAAATGATTCAAATAACGCTACGATATGTAATACCATACAAACACTTATATATAGGAAGTACCAGCGGCGTATCCACCATGCTTGTATCATATTACACACGCCTCGTTACTTAATCACTTACTCAAACCAAACTACCAAAGTAAAATGTTCATGTCTGATGTAAATCATGTAATGTGTATCCAAAAATGTAAGCATGTGATGAGTAACAAATGTACTAAGTATGCAACAAAGGACATACATAGCATAAAGTGTATTGTATAACAATGTACTAAGTATGATGAACATGCATAGCATAAAATGTAATGTAAAACAATGTACCAAGTACGCACACAATGGGCATACATAGCATGTAATGTAAGGCAATGTACTAAGTACGCACACAATGGGCATACATAGCATGTAATGTAATGTAAAACAATGTACTAAGTACGCACACAATGGGCATACATAGCATAAAATGTAATGTAAAACAATGTACTAAGTATGCACACAATGGGCATACATAGCATGAAATGTAATGAAATCATGTACTATAATGTACTAATGAACGTAGCAGGTATATGATGGGAAAGCATGAAAGTAACAAGTAGGCACATGTGTTCCACCCCAAAACGTTTGGAAAACCATAAAAGAGGGGTCTATGTACTCACTTGAGATTGCTCAGAAGTCCTAAGATAACCACCAAGCAATGCTAGAGATCACGGAATCAAACGGCACCTAATATAGGTAACTACGTTAATAAACCGGACCTAAATCGGAGGATCGGATACAATGAGGGTTCGTAAACCAAACGAGTATGGAGACTCGTGTAATATGGTTTAACAAATCCTACATACTAAATGAAACCTAGCCTAAGAGCTTACGACCCATTACGACCCGTTTAGGTAGCTTATGCTACTTTAACGCGTCGTTCGCGTGAAACGTGTTCGGACCGCCTAACTAGTCCTATGACAAGTAACATATGCCTTAATATGTCTAATATTGTTGTCAAATCAGTTTAGATGTCAAAAGTTATGTTACATACGTTTAAAATGAATTTTGGCATCAAAGTGGTAATTTACCTAAGGCATATAAACTACCTATCATACAACCCTATAGATCGCTTATCCTTACGACCCTATATAAGCACTAAACTAAAAGTGACGAGCTAAGCATGCTAAAACATGCTTAACTAAGTTTAGAAAACAGGTTTGGCATCAAAATAAACGGTTTTGATACCCATAAGTAGTTCGGTTACAAAATACGCAAGAATACATACTCTGACCGAAACTACGGCTCGTCACTGAGCCTAGATAACGTGGTAATCAGTAGGTATAGTCACAAGGGACTATAACCATCGTGATCACGCTCACGTTATGAAGTTTAAAATAACTTCGCATCAACCATAAACTGGTCAATGCAGAAAGTCAAACAAAGTTTGACTTTCGGACTCGAAAAGCAATAAAAGAACGAAGGAACACTTACGGAGGGTCCCCAAATGCTAATCTAGATCAAAATAGCTCAGGTATGAAACAAAGGTTTCAACTTAGAGCACATTAGATCAGATTCTTGTGAGGAAAAGTGAAGGGTGGAGGTGGGTATTTATAGTTTTTGGTCCACCGTTAGGATCGTTTCTTGGAGAAGAGGGAATGATCACATCCCTACACTTGTTGGAAAGTTATGGTAGCTAATTTTGGCCACCATAAGAGATTAACATGTGGCACTTGACCTTTGGAGGGTGTTAGGGGATGTTAACATGTCATTAAAATGGATTTTGCTGATCAGAAGGGGCCTCGCGTGACGCCAAGGGGGCTAGGTGTCACGCTAGGGTCCCCCTGATCAGCAAACACTTTCTAATGTTCACCTTTCAGTCCCCGTTGCGTATTAAGGCCATTTCCGACATGTTTAAGGCTTGTTAATCCATTTTAAAGGCTCCACAAGGATGCCTAAACATTGTGGACATGAAACATGCTAAAAAATATGCCGGATGTCAGTTCGTTTGGTCGTACGATCGCGATGTTCGCTTAATTACGATGAAATGCGCATAAGCGCGAAAAACGATCTAAATTGCGTGACGAATGGATTTTTCTTATGCCAAACACTAAAATAAAACATTTTAGTGCTTACATAAATTTTTGGATGTCCGGATGTATTCAGAACGTAAGTTATGCGCGAAAATGCAAACTTGTGCACTTTTTGACGCTTTTAGCCCCTGAATGACCCAAAAGTTTATTTTAGTACACCGAACCCCTCAAAGCCTATTTCTAAGCTATATAAAGGATATTTAAGGTGTCTTTAACTTATGGTCATGTTCCGGAATGTTCGTTACTGTTCAAATTGGCATACTTTCGCAGTTTGTCAAGTTTAGTCCCTGTAAGCGATTTAACTCGATTTTGCCATACCAAAGCCTTCAAAACTTATTTCTAAGTTATGTAAAGGTTACTTAAGGTATGTGAAGCCTATTTCACTATCCCGGAGTGTTCGTTGCATTAAACTGGTTATATTTACGCATCAGTGCGCGTATAACCTTCCAGAAAGCGATTTAGAGCCCGAAATCGAACAAAATTTTATATGTGCAAATGATACACATATTTTTACAAATCCCAACTATGAAACACAATATTTCATTGGTTTGGTATTTGATTGATGGTTGGAGTGACACAGGTGTCACAGTCTCCCCTACTTTAGGAAATTTCGTCCCGAAATTTATTTGTAGGAGCATGTCTGTGACTTTGTGTTAAATAACCATGAAGGATAAGGCATATCCTGATATTCCTCTTTAATGGACATTTTCAGAAATGGAAATGAAGGAAGAATCAGGGATATTCATTTCCCTTCAATGGACAATTTTCAGAAACAACAATGAATGGAATGAGTCATTTTCCACAATTTCTTCAGAAACGAAAATGAACGGAATGAGTCATTTTCCACAATTTCTTCAGAAACGAAAATGAACAGAAAGAGTCATTTTCCCACGATTTCTTCAGAAACAAAAATGAACGGAATGAGTCATTTTCCACGATTTCTTCAGGAACGAAAATGAACGGAATGAGTCATTTTCCACGATTTCTTCAGGAACGAAAATGAACGGAATGAGTCATTTTCCACGATTTCTTCAGGAACGAAAATGAACGGAATGAGTCATTTTCCATAATTCCTTCAGGAACGAAAATGAACGGAATGAGTCATTTTCCACAACTTCTTCAGAAACGAAAATGAACGGAATGAGTCATTTTCCACAATTTCTTCAGAAACGAAAATGAACAGAATGAGTCATTTTCCCATGATTTCTTCAGAAACGAAAATGAACGGAATGAGTCATTTTCCACGATTTCTTCAGGAACGAAAATGAACGGAATGAGTCATTTTCCACGATTTCTTCAGGAACGAAAATGAACGGAATGAGTCATTTTCCACAATTCCTTCAGGAACGAAAATGAATGGAATGAGTCATTTTCCACAACTTCTTCAGAAACGAAAATGAACGGAATGAGTCATTTTCCACAATTTCTTCAGAAACGAAAATGAACGGAATGAGTCATTTTCCACAATTTCTTCAGAAATGCGAATGAACCGAGTCAACTCTAGACACATGACAAAACTCGCTGTGGTTTCTGTGCACTGAATTCCATAATTATGTATGCATCCATAATTACGTAATTCCTTGCATAGTCCGCACAGTTTGTCTTGTAATGTTTAGGGGAGGAAAATCAAACCTGTGATGAGTGTTACTAGACTACCATAGGGTCCTTTTAGTTAGATCGACTAATGATCTCTTTTAGTTGGACCACCAAGGAGTTTTTTCAGCTATTTCATCACATGATATTCCTAACCAGATTTTTTTGAATCAATCTGTTTAACTAGCCCATTCAAGGGGTCTAATTATGGAATAGTATAATGTAATCCAAGGGTCTTTACTATTACTTGAAAGCCCCTTGAGGATTTAATATAGTAACTTTGGATATCCTACTATGAATCCCTTATACGAAGATATGGAAGATTCTACGAGGATTTGGATAACAAAACTTGGATTACACAAGAACATAAAAGGGAACACATAAGCACATAATCACATAGTTGTTTAACTTGATTATTAATTTGTTATTGATTGGGAATGGATATGGAAAACAATCGATGGATTTCAAAGTCCTCCGGGATCTATCTGAAAAGATAGGAAGATCTCCCAAAAATTCGATTTTGTTCTCAAAGAAACGTAATATTCGAATTAAGGAACATAACAATTTTAGGATTTACGGAAATACCCTTAGGTACCCTATTAAGGATTTATAGTGGTACTTTGGGTATTCGTCGAGTGTTGTAACTTGCGCCTTGTACTTCGTTTTCCTTAGAAGAAACGGGTACTTAGGAATTTCGTGGAAAACGCAAGAGATCATAAGATGGAAAAATTTTGGGGGTAGTTTGCTTTACAAGGAATACGATTCCTTGATTGTTGGTATTGTAAGAGATATGTTGTTTATACATACAACCACATAAATACATTGAAATGTAAATAAAAGATTTATTTATAAACAATGATAACAACTGTTTCATGGACCTTGACAACAAAAGAAAATAATACATAAGACATGATTATTTCTAAAGGGTGTTGTCTTCTAGTCGGTCAGACGCTCATCCCTGCGCTGGATTAGCATTAGCAATCTTTGGGCAATTTCTTCGGAAATGACCCATCTCGCCACAATTGTAGCAAGAACCTGGTGGAAAGCGAGCTTGAGCAGGATTGTTGTCAGCTTGATTTGGTGTAACTGCTGCTCGACAAACTTTTGCTGTATGACCTTTAAGTCCACAATTTGGCATTCGCGGCACTTCACCCTAGCATGATGATGAAGGTTACATTGGTTGCACAAGGGTGAGGTTCCATTGTATGGCTTCCTAACAGGGGGTTGAGCCGGTTGGTTGGGGACGGCTTGATCATTGTGAGTAACCATGGCGAAGTTCTGAGAAGCCTTTCGCTTCTTTGACCGCTCAGGGGATCCAGTCTATTCATCCATGGTCTTTGATTCCTCGATTGGTTTCTTGTCACCCTTTCGAAAAAGTTTACGTTTCCTGATCTGAGATTCAGTTAAGGTTGCAGATAGCTCAATGGCCTGCCTAACCATAGTGGGGTTATGACGTGTGCGTATATAAACATAATTTTTGCAATGAATTACACACGATTGGGTTTTAAATTTATAAAAGTGATTATTACTTTTACATCAAAACACACACGAAAGAGGCAAGTGTACCCCGTCATATATGTAATAAAGTATTGGTAAGAACCAAGTATCGATCCAAGGAAATGGGCGGAGAATTTGTACTAGACCTTTGTCACTAAACTACCGGTAAAAACTTAGGTTTTGTTGATTTAAACTAAACTAAAGTAACATAACCAAATACATAATAAAAACATAATAGATAGTAGATAAAAAGCCTTGCTAAATACACAACCACAACATGTTAACTAAGTCAGTTTTGGCACTAGAAGCATTCGGTCAATTTTCCAATTTAAAACAATTAGTATCCCTTTCGGGAATCCTAACATGACAATCATTCGGAAAGCTAAAACGATAAACACACTTTAACCACCTAAAATTGTTCTTTAACGTGCAATTGATAAATGTCTATGAAAATCTCTTAAAAATAAGTTAGTCAGCCGTTAGGATTATTCTAACCTCACTTAAACAAGGAAAGCGACACCGATAGACACAATGCAACCACCGAGATAAGCATAATCTAGATTAAATCACAACCGAGTTCATTTTACAAATCTTACACAATAATTCACTAAGATAGCAATTTTGGCCTAAACTACTAACTAAGCTAACAAATCATGGCAAGAATTTATAACGACACCATCTAACCCGTTTAGGCCCTTACGTGACGGCAAGCTCTCTTGATTAACAATAATTACATTTTATTAAATCACTAACCATTTCTAGTATCATGATGCATACATTTAAACCAAGTTAAACTAGTTAACCAAATTCAAAGTTTACTAATACAAGATTAATTAAGCTTCATTTTTCAACTATCTTAACTAACCAAGCACCAATCATCCAACATAATTACTTATAATCAAGAGTTCAATATCAATAACAAGGTTGCAAACTAATCATCAAAGATTAACATAGAAAATACTTCAAATGTCATTACAAACAAAGTTTAACAAACTAATGGTTATAATCTAGCAAGGGATTGTTGTGTTTTTGCCCAAAGGCTACAATAATACATAAATCATAATCTAAGTACTTGAAAGATTAACAAAAACTTGGAAAGATTAGAAAATCAAACCATAAACAAGTACTAGACTAAGGATCCGGGTAGTAATCGAGCTAAACGAGACAATGTGGCTTGAATCCGGGTGAAAGCTAATGCCTCCGGAGCCTGAAAATCGCCTGCTGAGCTCTCCAAAAATCCAGAATGTCGAGCAGAAAGTTTCTGCTGTGTTTTTATACTTTTTTGCTGATGTACGGTCGTTCCCCATATGGAACGACCGTTCACTTTATTTAATTATTGGACATGGGTCACCATACTGCATACGTCATCGGATCGTTGACCAGATCTGAAATGGAACGACCGTTCTTTGTGTGGAACGGTCATTCAGTTCCGGGCTTCATGTTGCACGCCAAGTCGCACCTACCGTTCAGTTCCGAGACTCTGTTGTTTCATCGGAGATGCACGGTCGTTCCCTATATGGAACGACCGTTCTTCACCAAGTCGCTTGTTTTCCCTGGAACGCCCAGCCGCACCGATCGTTCATTGCCGAGATGATCAGCTTTGTCGGAGATGCACGACCGTGCATCAGGTGGAACGGTCGTTCCACAGGCCCAGATCAGAATCCTTAACAGAAAGTCCGCAGATTTGTCGTTTTGTCCGGAAAGTCCTCGTTTTTGGTATCATCTTGTCTGAAATGCAGTTTTAGGCCTGTAAACACAAATGTAGATAAATAAGTATCCGAACGACGGTTTTACGGCCAAAAACGCATAAAATAGGGGTAAAACGGGGGACTAAAATATGTGTAATTTAGAGTGTATCAAATCTCCCCACACTTAAACCTTGCTTGTCCTCAAGCAAGCTAAACTAAAAAGCAATAAAAGACATAAACAAACAAGAACGATAATTTACACACTATTTTATTGAAAACTAATATATAAACGGTTAGCCGGTTTGTCGAAAGACAACATCAAAAGATTCAAACTCAACAAGCATATGCAATTTAAAAAGCGACAACCAAGAAGCCGAGACTAAACATTTAATTGACTCACATGTTAATCTTCACCCAACTCACAATGTTCACACACACTCGGTTTTATTTATGAATCATACATAAAATGTGTATGCGTAAACACTCAACGCCTAGTCAATGAAATGTGCAATATCATAAGCTTGTCATAAGATCTCGTCTCCACCAACTAACATGCAAATAAGTGTAAATCAAGAGGTCTTTACGGGTTGTAACGTTAGGTTTGGGCGAAGGGTATGGAAGTGGACATTTAAAATGGCGAAAACGGTTAAAACCCGGTAGTAGCGTTTAACTAGCAATAAACAATACAACTTTACAAACAAACGCCTTAAAAAGGCGACTAAAGCGCAATCGAGCTAATCAACAAGATTTTTAACATTTAAGCATTCAAAATTGCTCGATTTCTATCAACTTCACCCTATTTTAGGGTGTTTTATTTTCTGTTTTTTTTTTTTTTTTTTTTTTTTTTTTTTTTTTTAACAAACTATACAATGAAATATAAATACTAACAAGCTAGTTAAACTATTATTTTAACCGAGTTTCAACACTAAAAAGGGTTAAAAACATAAAAGGCTAAATTTGGTTAAGTAGGCGATAATGTGGGTAAACAAAGGTGAACGGGAAGGCTCGACATGGTTAATCCTAAAGGGTAATATAAGGTGAACGGGAAGCACAACACAAAGAACAAGGTACACAACAAAGGGGTAATCTAAGTGCCTCTATCACGTTTACACAAATCCGCACGTTCATGGTCTTAACAAGCATACTAGTGACAAGTTCTAAATTGCACAAAACATCCGGCTCACTCCTATATCCTAAATGAACAAATATATAACAATCTAAGCTCAAATATGCTCACGTAACGGAAGGAATGGGTAAAAGTGTGAAAACTATCATGCAAGTCTTTCTTTGTTTGTCACGCTTTCCGGTTTCCTTTTTCAAAAATATTTTGCTTGTCGAGTTTTTATCAAGTCCGATGCTTTCTAAAACATAACCAACCGGTTTATTTACCAACATAAACACAAAACACAAGTATTTTTAAATGATTTTTCTGATTTTCTGTGTTTTTTTTTTTTTTTTATATGAGGACAAACAAAGCTAAGTTAACAAAGTTAACCCCCTCCCCACACTTGAACTTCGCATTGTCCCCAATGCGAGACCCGAAATATAGAGAAAGGGATAAAAATACTCCCCTCAAGATGATGTTGGTGCCATGAGACTTCCGAAGCTCTAACTGGTACGTGCTCCGGTCCAAGATCCGATAGATAAAATCTGCAAGTATGTCGTGTACACCCAAAATATAACAGAAAAAGAAAAACCAAATAACCATAATGTACATAAATGCTAATATCCAAACAAAACAGAAAGGAAATTGTTTGAAAATACATATCCGGGGTGTTTTAAATACTAAGTCAAAATAAACACCCAAAGAAAAACAAAGTACTGAAACATAAAACACCACCAAGTGCTACCACTACCGCAAACTACTCATCATCATCGTCATCATGCCTCGTGCCAGATGGGCCCTGATCGCCATAGCTAGGGGGGTTCCATGGTGGGAACTCCGGCGGGTGCTGAAAATAGTTGGGGTGTGCGTGATGCATCACCCTGAACAAATAAGAAAAACCCGCGGACACCCCCTGGTATAGAGTATCCTGGCGCTGCTCTAGTCGGTCATGTGTGGCCCGAAGCTCTGCCTGACTGGCTCTAATCTCGTGCTGGCTAGCCCGGATCTCATCAAAGTATGTACCATGCTGCTCCTGTGTGACACGCATGTCCTGGAACTGCTGGTAAAAAGTAGGCCAATCCTCGTGCTGCTGAAATGCATGATGCTGCGGCGAGTGTGGTGGTGTCGGTGGCTGTGGCTCGTGCTGCTCTCCCATCTCTTCGTCTTCATCCTGATGTTCCTCCTCAGCTGGAGGTAACGGGTCCCATATCTCTCCATTCAAACCCCTCAACCTATCTATTCCATCCAACTCAGCAATAACCCCCATAAACTTCAAAGACCGGATATCAATATGCACCCCCTCAGTGATCAAAGTGAGACCCCTAAGCACCCCCGGCGTCATCAATCGCTCATTGTACGCGATCTCGGTCACGTACTGACCGCCATGGATCTCACTATTGTGGGTCCGCCCTGAACACTTAACAAAGTACTCAGCCATTCTCGCGGCGAGGTTGATCGGTGCTTTGTCAACCAACGCATAAAGAAAAAGCAAATCAGGCGTGGGACAGTTACCCTGACTGTCCATGCGTCCGCATATAGAATGGCTGAATACGTGGTGCATCACTCGCACCAGAGGGTCTCGGAGGCGCGAAGCCTTTGACATCCGTGGGTTGTATGGGCCCCCAATAGTGTTACGTGCCCAGAATGCCTCTCGCGCTGCATCATTTGGGAAGTTGAACTGATCGTTGAAGATGTCGGGATCATCCATGTCCTCCCGCGTATAAATCCCAAGCCTCCGTCCTAAACGACCCACCGACCATGTATGCCATCGACCACACAACCTGAAGGTTACCCGATTCCTGTAGCGGAAATCGGGCTCTGTACGTGCAACTGGCCTTTCATACTGATACGAGGCGAAGAATTCGATTGTCAACTCCTGATAAACCGGTCGGTTGCAACCGACCAAGTTTGCAAGTGGGCGGGTCATCATTTCATCTAGGCGATCATACTGGTTGAGGTCACGCATAACCTCCCAGTCCAACCAATGGGGCTCTCCAAACTGATCCCGCCTCGCCCACAATTCATCGCGCTTCGCGATGCATAACGGTTCCTTCTCGATGTTAGGGTTAAATTGTAGGAAAGGGTGATCCATCTGCAATGGGGAATGTTGTTAGGAAGACAGAAACAGGAGAAAAATGAGTTGAAAAACAAGCGAGCAGCCAATTATGAAGCTACTGTCCAAACTGTACTGGCAATATGGCACGGTCGTTCTCCGGGACGCACGGTCGTGCGTCACCGAGAACTAACAGGCCAAGCCAGTCGATATCGTGAATAGCCGGCGATGCACGACCGTTCCACCCGAGGAACGACCGTGCACTTCCGAATCTGCAGAATACGACCCCTGAACTTAGAACAATCAGATTTTGCAAAATTTCAACAAGTATTGGGTCAACAGGGGTCTGCAAATCAACCGGGTGTTCACGATACTTCGATTAAACAAGGGTTAGGGTTTCGATTTGTTTATGAAGAGAACCCTAAAAATTCCTTGAAAAATCGGAAGAGAATTACACTAGAAAGAAGGAAAACAAGAAATCTAACACTAGAGACATACCGTGCGAAGTTGGGTGTTTGATCGTGTGAAAAAATCGTGGGAAACGGTGAAAAATCGCCCAGGAACGGTCTGCAGCTGCTAGGGTTCGCGAATGGTGGGTTTTGCAGCAGATAATGGTATATATAGTGTGCAAAATGACCAAATTGCCCTCAGCCTGTCGCACGGTCGTTCCCCGTAATGGAACGGTCGTGCGTCACCGAGGTCGTTCAAATCCAGCAGCGTGTTCTCGGAAATGCACCGAGGGTGCGATCTACCGTTCCGGCTTGCTCGGAATTGCACGGTCGTTCCACAGGTGGAACGGTCGTGCATCAGCTGCAGATACAAATTTTCTGCAGAAGCTATTTCCAGCAACCGTTTCGGCCGTTTTTCGCCGTTTTTTCGATACACCAACTGTTCTAATAATATTACAATACAGAACCTTCGCCCGGTACGTACGGAAACTAAACAAACAAACGAAAACTACCTAACTAACCTAAATTACGCTAAAACTACAAAAACAATTAAAAGGACAATTTTGCCCTAATAGCGCCAAAGACGCTCCGGCTGCATTTTTGTCGGCGAGTCAGCAGCGTAGACTCAGGCTAAATTTTTGTCGACGAGTCGATAGCAAGACTCAAAGCTAAAAAACTAGAAAAACTACGAAAAAGACTACAAAGACAAAACTACCCCTAAAGCGCAAAATACGCTCTTGCTACATTTTTGATCCGCGAGTCAGTAGCGTAGACTCTCTCCTCCCCACACTTATGATGTGTGCGGGGTTTGGAGTTCAATCACCTCCACCGCCGATTCTACCGGCCCGGCAACGTACAACTTCAACCGGTGACCATTTACCTTGAAAATAACGCCATCCGCGTTCTCTACTGCAACAGTACCATACGGAAATACTTCCTTAACTGTGTATGGTCCTGTCCAGCGTGAATGAAGCTTCCCAGAAAATAAGCGCAGCCGTGAATTATACAGAAGAACAAGATCACCCGCTTGGAATTCTTTGTGGTCCTTCAAGCGTTTGTCGTGACGTTTCTTCGTGCGCTCTTTGTAGAGTACGGAGCTCTCATAGGCTTGGTGCCGCAATTCTTCCAATTCATGAATTTGGAGAAACCGGGCTTCACCTCCGGTTTTAAGGTCCAAATTCGCGGTTTTCAATGCCCACATAGCCTTGTGCTCCAACTCCACCGGTAAATGGCATGCCTTTCCGTATACCAACCTAAAGGGGGTGGTCCCTATAGGGGTCTTATAAGCTGTACGGAATGCCCATAATGCCTCATCAAGCTTGTCCGACCACTCCTTGCGGTTCGCTCCAACCGACCGCTCAAGGATGCGCTTAAGCCCACGGTTCGTGACCTCCACCTGCCCGCTTGTCTGCGGATGATAGGGCGTGGATAAACGGTGATGCACACCGTATCGGGACAAAGCCTTTTCAAGCTGTGTATTGCAAAAATGAGTCCCTCGGTCACTAATGAGCGCTTTCGGAGCGCCAAATCGGGCGAACAAACTCTTAAGAAACCTTACAACTACTCTGGCGTCATTAGTGGGTAAGGCTTGCGCCTCCGCCCACTTTGATACATAATCAACAGCCACGAGTATGTATTTGTTTTCACGTGAGGGGGGGAACGGTCCCATGAAGTCTATCCCCCAAACATCAAAGACTTCACAAACCTGTATCCAGTTCTGGGGCATTTCGTCGCGTGCCGATATGTTCGTCGCCCTCTGACAAGCATCGCACGCTTTCACCCAACTCTGCGAGTCACGGAAAATGGTCGGCCAATAAAACCCGGAATCCAACACCTTCTTCGCGGTGAAGTTGGCTCCGTGGTGGCCTCCGGTAGGTCCCTCATGACACTGGCGTAGAATGTCGGTCGCCTCAGACCCAGATACACATCTCCTAATCACCTGATCAGCACCCACCTTGAACAAGAAAGGGTCGTCCCATATGTAGTGCTTGAGATCCGAAAAGAATTTCCTCTTTTGCTGGTGAGTCAACCCTTTTATCAGAATCCCGCAAGCAAGATAGTTCGCAAGGTCGGCGAACCATGGCGACTCATCACAAATCTCAACACCCATCAAAGATTCGTGTGGGAACTTGTCATTTATTGAATCCCAACGCGAATCCTCGATGTCTCCGTGCTCTAACCGAGACAGATGGTCGGCAGCTACATTCAAGGCACCCTTTTTATCTTGTATCTCAATATCAAACTCTTGCAGCAACAGGATCCATCTGATTAGACGCGGTTTTGCGTCCTGTTTGCTGAAGAGGTATCTAATGGCTGCATGATCAGTGTATACAACGGTTTTCGAAAGCACTAAATACGATCTAAATTTATCGAATGCGAAAACGACCGCCAAGAGCTCTTTTTCAGTCGTGGTATAATGCTCTTGAGCGTCGTGGAGAGTTTTACTCGCATAGTAGATCGGATGGAAGTGCTTTTCCTTCTTTTGACCCAGAACGGCCCCTATAGCGTAATCACTCGCGTCGCACATGATTTCAAAGGGCAGACTCCAGTCCGGTGCGACTAAAATAGGGGCCTCTACCAACTTTTGCTTGAGGAGGTCAAAAACCCTCAAGCAATCATCTCCAAACACGAACGGAGCATCTTTCTCTAACAAACGAGTCATGGGTCTGGCGATTTTGGAAAAATCTTTGATGAATCGCCGATAGAACCCGGCATGACCGAGAAAGCTCCGTATAGCACGAACAGAGGTGGGGGGTGGAAGTCGTGATATAACGTCGACCTTAGCTGGATCGACTTCCATGCCCGCGTGAGAGATTTTGTGTCCCAGAACTATGCCCTCCTTCACCATGAAGTGGCATTTCTCCCAGTTCAGGACCAGATTGGTCTCCTCACACCTCTTCAACATTCTTTTCAAATTTTCCAGACACTGATCAAAGGAATCCCCAAATACCGAAAAATCGTCCATGAACACCTCCATGGAATCCTCAATCATGTCGTGGAAAATTGCGACTATACATCGCTGGAAAGTAGCCGGCGCATTACACAGCCCAAACGGCATACGCCGGTAGGCGAATGTACCGAAAGGACAGGTAAATGTGGTCTTTTCCTGGTCCTCAGGAGCGATAGGAATTTGAAAGTAACCCGAGAACCCATCCAGAAAACAATAATATAACTTCCCTGACAGACGCTCCAACATTTGATCAATGAATGGAAGCGGGAAGTGGTCCTTGCGGGTGGCGTCGTTGAGTTTGCGATAATCGATGCAAACCCGCCATCCAGTGACCGTCCTGGTTGGAATGAGCTCATTCCTATCGTTCGTGACCACAGTCATGCCCCCCCTTTTGGGCACTACCTGCACAGGGCTGACCCAAACAGAGTCGGAAATGGGATAGATCATACCAGCATCTAACAACTTAATCACTTCCTTTTTAACGACCTCTTGCATGTTCGGGTTCAGCCGCCTCTGGTGCTGCGCACACGGCTTGAACTGGTCCTCCATAAGAATTTTATGTGTACAGAAGGAGGGATTTATACCTTTAATGTCCATGATTTTCCAAGCGATTGCTTTCTTATGAAGTTTCAACACATTAAACAGCCTGCTCTTTTCCTCTCCCGCCAAACCAGATGAAATAATGACAGGCAAATGACGCTCCTCATCAAGAAATGCGTACTCTAGGTGCGGTGGGAGCTCTTTAAGCTCCAAGGTAGGAGGATCTTCCACTGAAGGCTTCGACTTCACTTCACTCTCGCGATCAATTTCTGTGAAATGATCCGGACTCTGGGGACTATCATCACCAATCTGATAGACTGGCTGCTCTAAGTAGTGGCCCTCCTGCGTAATGCCATCTAAGTCCCCACACAACAGATGTGTGTCCGAATCTATCTCCTCGATCGTACCCTGGAAATGCGTGCTCACATAAGTGTCGACAATGTCAACATAATAGAGCGCGTCGTCCTGACTCAGAGGATGCTGCATAGAACGTTTAATGTCAAACGTCACATGCTCATCATCTACTCGGAGTGTGATCTCACCCGCCGCCACGTCCACAATCGTCCGGGCGGTATTCAAAAACGGGCGTCCGAGTATCAGAGGCACTCTCGAGTCCTCATCCATGTCCAGGATAACAAAATCCACGGGAAATACAAACTTGTCAATCTTAACAAGCATATTCTCTACAAACCCGCGTGGATACTTGACAGAACGATCCGCAAGTCGAATACTCATCCTCGTAGGTGACGGCTCACCTAGATCCAACTTTGTAAAAACCTTATAGGGCATAAGGTTTATACTCGCTCCTAGATCTGCTAACGCATTACTGACTGACAGATTGCCAATGAGGCAAGGAAGCGTGAAACTGCCTGGATCGCCCATTTTTATAGGCAGGCGATTCTGGAGAATAGCAGAGCAGCTTTCATTCATAACCACACAAGACATATCCTCGAGTTTTTGCTTGTTTGAGAGGATGTCTTTCAGAAACTTCGCATACTTTGGCATCTGTGCCAAAGCCTCAACAAACGGTATGTTTATATGCAATTGCTTAAACATCTCAAGAAACTTACCGTTTTGTTCATCCATCTTCTGCTTCTTCAACCTTCCTGGATAGGGCACTGGAGGCTTGTAACCTGTGACCGGCTCCTGGACTTGTGCTGTACTTGCTGGGCGGAGCCTGGCATGCACCTCATCCGGTGTGTCGGTCGGGACCGCTTCAGTGATCGGTGGTGAGTCCGATATGATGGGTCCGGTAGGTTTTCCACTCCTGGTCATCACCGCATTCACATCTCTATGCGGGCCCGGGTTTGTCTCAGTATTTCCCGGGAGACCACCCTGGGGTCTCTTTGACATCATCTGTGCCAGCTGACCAACCTGATTCTCTATGTTCTGAATCGAGGCCTTGTGGCTCCTCATCTCTCCCTCATGAGAGAGAAACCGATCCTCGCTCTACTGATTGCGTTTTTCAGCTAGCTGATTCGCGCTCGAGGAGCTAGTAAGAAACTGGGACATCATCTCCTCCAGCTTAGAACTAGACTGAGGGGCCTGCTGCTGGGAACTACTCCCAGAGCCTTGATTCTGATGCGGGTATGAACGCTGTTGGTAGGATTGGTTGTACTGCTGAAAATGCTGACCCTGACCCTGATGCTGTTGCGCTGGAGCGCGCGGAGTGAATCCCAAAGGATTTTGATTGCCTGTGTTCGCACGCCACCCAAAATTTGGGTGATTTCTCCAACCGGGATTGTAGGTGTTACTGTAAGGGTTGTTTTGCGGCCTAACTTGATTACCCACGAAATCTACCTCTTCGTGGCTCTCGTATCCGACTCCCTGAAAACATGCCCCAGGCTCGTGTGACACACCACACTGGTCACAACCCGAGCCTGCATGCGCAATCATCTGGGACCTGTCGAATCTCGATGCGAGAGCTGAGATCTGAGCAGTAATAGCCGTATAGTCGTCAACAGCATGCACTCCTGCGCGGGATCCTGATGATGATGATGTAGCCTGACTCCTATCTCCTTCGCGGCGAGAGCTAGATTTCAACGCAGCCTTTTCAATGATATCGTAAGCCTCATTGGGCGTCTTTGTCCCCAAATCGCCTCCTGCATTCATATCTAAACGCTCCTGCGTATTGTAGCTCAGCCCCTGATAGAATGTCAAGACTAACTGTCTCCTGGTGAACCCATGATGTGGAACATCAAGTAACAGATCCTTGAATCTCTCCCACGCTGCATGCAACGACTCCCCCTCATCCTGACGAAAGGTCACCACTCGGTTCCTTAGCTTGGTTGTCTTCTCGGGTGGAAAGTACTTTTTCATAAATAGCTCCGCCAACCCATTCCAGGTCCTGATGGACCCAGCTGGCAGTGACATAAGCCACGCTCTGGCTTTGTCACGCAGTGAGAAAGGAAACAACCGTAACCGAACGGCATCCTCCGAAACATCCCGCATTTTGAACGTGGAACACACTTCAAGAAAAGCTGCAATATGTCGTCCGGGATCCTCATGTTCGCGTCCGTCGAACTGCACCGAATTCTGCACCATATTAATTATACTAGATTTAATTTCAAAGTTAGGTGCATCAATAGTAGGTCTAAGGATACTCGGCTCCAGGCCAGTCGCTCCAGGCTGGTTAGACTCATTCAACGGTTGATTATCGTCTGCCATGGTTATGTTTCCTCCTGAGCCCTCGGCTTCAGTAGGTACCACCGAATCCGGCCCGCCAGATGCGAGCAATAGCCCAACCGCACGCCCTTTCGCGCGAAGACGCCTCCGAAGATCACGTTCGGGTTCGTCAGACGGTTCAACAAGTTCTGGAGCGGGGGTCGAGAACATCAACCTGCAAACGAAAATTCGACACGGTGAATATTTTATTAATTAAATAATGCTATATTTTTTTTTCCAGCTGAATAGAAGCAGAAAATTATTATAAAAGGGCTGAAAATTTTATAAAAATCCGAAAAATAGCCCGAAATTTTATAAAAATTCAACAAAATAAATAAATGAATCGACTAATACAAAAATGGCTTTAGGGTGCCGAAAACCCAAAGAATAAGCGAATAAATGAACCCGGATCAAATAAACAAATGAAACAAAAATAACGCAAAAATGAATAAATCGAATAAAACAAGAAATATTAACAAATAAATAAACAAATAAATAATCAAGAAATTATACACAAATATTAACAAACATATACACCGATAACCAAATGACTCGGGTCGTTCCTAAAACTCGCCATTTCCCCGGCAGCGGCGCCAAAAACTTAACGTGTGCGTATATAAACATAATTTTTGCAATGAATTACACACGATTGGGTTTTAAATTTATAAAAGTGATTATTACTTTTACATCAAAACACACACGAAAGAGGCAAGTGTACCCCGTCATATATGTAATAAAGTATTGGTAAGAACCAAGTATCGATCCAAGGAAATGGGCGGAGAATTTGTACTAGACCTTTGTCACTAAACTACCGGTAAAAACATAGGTTTTGTTGATTTAAACTAAACTAAAGTAACATAACCAAATACATAATAAAAACATAATAGATAGTAGATAAAAAGCCTTGCTAAATACACAACCACAGCATGTTAACTAAGTCAGTTTTGGCACTAGAAGCATTCGGTCAATTTTCCAATTTAAAACAATTAGTATCCCTTTCGGGAATCCTAACATGACAATCATTCGGAAAGCTAAAACGATAAACACACTTTAACCACCTAAAATTGTTCTTTAACGTGAAATTGATAAATGTCTATGAAAATCTCTTAAAAATAAGTTAGTCAGCCGTTAGGATTATTCTAACCTCACTTAAACAAGGAAAGCGACACCGATAGACACAATGCAACCACCGAGATAAGCATAATCTAGATTAAATCACAACCGAGTTCATTTTACAAATCTTACACAATAATTCACTAAGATAGCAATTTTGGCCTAAACTACTAACTAAGCTAACAAATCATGGCAAGAATTTATAACGACACCATCTAACCCGTTTAGGCCCTTACGTGACGGCAAGCTCTCTTGATTAACAATAATTACATTTTATTAAATCACTAACCATTTCTAGTATCATGATGCATACATTTAAACCAAGTTAAACTAGTTAACCAAATTCAAAGTTTACTAATACAAGATTAATTAAGCTTCATTTTTCAACTATCTTAACTAACCAAGCACCAATCATCCAACATAATTACTTATAATCAAGAGTTCAATATCAATAACAAGGTTGCAAACTAATCATCAAAGATTAACATAGAAAATACTTCAAATGTCATTACAAACAAAGTTTAACAAACTAATGGTTATAATCTAGCAAGGGATTGTTGTGTTTTTGCCCAAAGGCTACAATAATACATAAATCATAATCTAAGTACTTGAAAGATTAACAAAAACTTGGAAAGATTAGAAAATCAAACCATAAACAAGTACTAGACTAAGGATCCGGGTAGTAATCGAGCTAAACGAGACAATGTGGCTTGAATCCGGGTGAAAGCTAATGCCTCCGGAGCCTGAAAATCGCCTGCTGAGCTCTCCAAAAATCCAGAATGTCGAGCAGAAAGTTTCTGCTGTGTTTTTATACTTTTTTGCTGAAGCACGGTCGTTCCCCATATGGAACGACCGTTCACTTTATTTAATTATTGGACATGGGTCACCATACTGCATACGTCATCGGATCGTTGACCAGATCTGAAATGGAACGACCGTTCTTTGTGTGGAACGGTCGTTCAGTTCCGGGCTTCATGTTGCACGCCAAGTCGCACCTACCGTTCAGTTCCGAGACTCTATTGTTTCATCGGAGATGCACGGTCGTTCCCTATATGGAACGACCGTTCTTCACCAAGTCGCTTGTTTTCCCTGGAACGCCCAGCCGCACCGATCGTTCATTGCCGAGATGATCAGCTTTGTCGGAGATGCACGACCGTGCATCAGGTGGAACGGTCGTTCCACAGGCCCAGATCAGAATCCTTAACAGAAAGTCCGCAGATTTGTCGTTTTGTCCGGAAAGTCCTCGTTTTTGGTATCATCTTGTCTGAAATGCTGTTTTAGGCCTGTAAACACAAATGTAGATAAATAAGTATCCGAACGACGGTTTTACGGCCAAAAACGCATAAAATAGGGGTAAAACGGGGGACTAAAATATGTGTAAATTAGAGTGTATCAGGTTACTACCAGTAACAATGTCTTGAACTGAGTCAGGGAGACCATCAATGTATTTTTCGATTGCCTTATCCAAAGGCGTAACCATGGTAGGACACAACAGGCTCAGCTCCTCATATCGATCAGTGTATGCTCGATGTTCACCGCTGTCTTGCTTAAGATCGTCGAATTCCCTTTCCAAGGCCCTGATCTCGTGACGAGGACAGAATTCCTTCATCATGAGTGCTCTAAGTTCTTCCCACGTTTGAGCCAGTGCCACTTCGGCACCCCTATCTCTCACCACACCGTTCCACCACGTCAAAGCTCGTTTCTCAAAGACACTAGATGCGAAATCTACCTTTCGCTCGTTTGGACATTGAACATGCCTGAAGGTGCTCTCTAGACTCTCGAACCATTGCAGAAGTGCAGTCGCTCCTTGAGACCCAGAAAACTTTGATGGCTTAGCCGAGTTGAACGTCTTGAAGTTGCAGGGGGCATTATTGTTGTTGAGAGCTTGGTGACATTGAGCAACGATGTTCGGGATTGCAGCAGTCATTTGTTGTGTAATGACAGCTGCCAGCTCTTCAATGGATACCGGATTTTTGCGTCGTGGAGGCATTCTAAAAGGGGAAACAAGAGAGAAAACAAATGAAATGACATTGGGTAAGAATAGGATGTTACAATTACCGACCAAAATCATGGGTGATGGTCATTTGTTTGAACCACGAAGCAAACAAACAACACACAAAGGCTGAATCAAAGCAATTAGATCCTCATAATGTATCGCGAAGACATGCTCGCCTATAAGTGGACACTCACCCCAAGAGTTCCCAGGTAAGAGTGACTGGTCCGATTATGTGGATTTGTACGAACACTCTAGCCTTAGACAGAAAACTCAGGGTATAGGCATTCACTCTTCCAGTTTGCACGTGTTCACATTATTTAGGACCCAAAACTTTGACGAGATTTTGAAAACTCAAAGGGGTTCAAAACCTTATAACAGAGGGTTCAAAACCTTACAATAGAGGGTTCAAAACCTAGTAATCAATCATCCTAGAACAGATGGTTAGTTTTCAAAGCGGTCTTGAAATTTATGTTCTTGTTGTGGTTATCACCTAAGGATAGGTGAGGTATCGTTTTATGACTAAACGCAAGTAAACTCGCGTTAGGGTCCTAGAAAGGTTATAGACTAGGTCAAAGCATTACTAATAACCTAATTCCCTATAACCATTGGCTCTGATACCATCTTTTCTGTCACACCCCGACCACGTAGAACATACAAAATGTGGCGGAAACGTCGGGGAGTGTTGTAACAGAATTAATCGTTTCAAATCCATGGCAATTAAAGTTTCGTTTTATTAATCAAACATGAGAGTTTATATAGTTTTAAACAAGAAACATAGAATACATAACAAAAATTAACTAGTTTTTGTCTCATTTTAAGTCACTAAGGCACAAGTCCGCCTAAGTATGTCTTGATAAGTCCTATGCATCATCTCCTGAAAACACATGTGAAAATAGGTACGTCAGCATAAAAATGCCTGTGAGATACATAGGTTTTGTGAAAACATAATTCATGACTTATGTTTGAGAAAATGTTTAGTCATGAACCTTGTAATTTTCTTTGTCTTGTAAATCATTTGAAAAACGATAAGATCAGATGATATGTATAAATAAGAGAATAATGTATGGTTAGATGAATAACCATGTAGAATGAGTTTGTTTAAGATAAGTTGTTTGTAAAACAATGTCTTGTGAAAAGTATGTTATTTGTATAAAATGTCATATGTCTCAAATTGAAATGATTCAAATAACGCTACGATATGTAATACCATACAAACACTTATATATAGGAAGTACCAGCGGCGTATCCACCATGCTTGTATCATATTACACACGCCTCGTTACTTAATCACTTACTCAAACCAAACTACCAAAGTAAAATGTTCATGTCTGATGTAAATCATGTAATGTGTATCCAAAAATGTAAGCATGTGATGAGTAACAAATGTACTAAGTATGCAACAAAGGACATACATAGCATAAAGTGTATTGTATAACAATGTACTAAGTATGATGAACATGCATAGCATAAAATGTAATGTAAAACAATGTACCAAGTACGCACACAATGGGCATACATAGCATGTAATGTAAGGCAATGTACTAAGTACGCACACAATGGGCATACATAGCATGTAATGTAATGTAAAACAATGTACTAAGTACGCACACAATGGGCATACATAGCATAAAATGTAATGTAAAACAATGTACTAAGTATGCACACAATGGGCATACATAGCATGAAATGTAATGAAATCATGTACTATAATGTACTAATGAACGTAGCAGGTATATGATGGGAAAGCATGAAAGTAACAAGTAGGCACATGTGTTCCACCCCAAAACATTTGGAAAACCGTAAAAGAGGGGTCTATGTACTCACTTGAGATTGCTCAGAAGTCCTAAGATAACCACCAAGCAATGCTAGAGATCACGGAATCAAACGGCACCTAATATAGGTAACTACGTTAATAAACCGGACCTAAATCGGAGGATCGGATACAATGAGGGTTCGTAAACCAAACGAGTATGGAGACTCGTGTAATATGGTTTAACAAAGCCTACATACTAAATGAAACCTAGCCTAAGAGCTTACGACCCATTACGACCCGTTTAGGTAGCTTATGCTACTTTAACGCGTCGTTCGCGTGAAACGCGTTCGGACTGCCTAACTAGTCCTATGACAAGTAACATATGCCTTAATATGTCTAATATTGTTGTCAAATCAGTTTAGATGTCAAAAGTTATGTTACATACGTTTAAAATGAATTTTGGCATCAAAGGGGTATTTTGGTAATTTACCTAAGGCATATAAACTACCTATCATACAACTACTTAAACGAAGCGACCATAAGGTATAACCTCGGAAGGTTATTCCCTATATACTATGGTCACCTAATGTGTTTGGTCGGATCCTAATGATCGACCAAATGGGTCGGGTTCGAAGGTATGAGCGATTTATTAGATCGCTTATCCTTACGACCCTATATAAGCACTAAACTAAAATTGACGAGCTAAGCATGCTAAAACATGCTTAACTAAGTTTAGAAAACAGGTTTGGCATCAAAACAAACAGTTTTGATACCCATAAGTAGTTCGGTTACAAAATACGCAAGAATATATACTCTGACCGAAACTACGGCTCGTCACTGAGCCTAGATAACGTGGTAATCAGTAGGTATAGTCACAAGGGACTATAACCATCGTGATCACGCTCACGTTATGAAGTTTAAAATAACTTCGCATCAACCATAAACTGGTCAATGCAGAAAGTCAAACAAAGTTTGACTTTCGGACTCGAAAAGCAATAAAAGAACGAAGGAACACTTACGAAGGGTCCCCGAATGCTAATCTAGATCAAAATAGCTCAGGTATGAAACAAAGGTTTCAACTTAGAGCACATTAGATCAGATTCTTGTGAGGAAAAGTGAAGGGTGGAGGTGGGTATTTATAGTTTTCGGTCCACCGTTAGGATCGTTTCTTGGAGAAGAGGGAATGATCACATCCCTACACTTGTTGGAAAGTTATGGTAGCTGATTTTGGCCACCATAAGAGATTAACATGTGGCACTTGACCTTTGGAGGGTGTTAGGGGATGTTAACATGTCATTAAAATGGCTTTTGCTGATCAGAAGGGGCCTTGCGTGACGCCAAGGGGGCTAGGTATCACGCTAGGGTCCCCCTGATCAGCAAACACTTTCTAATGTTCACCTTTCAGTCCCTGTTGCGTATTAAGGCCATTTCCGACATGTTTAAGGCTCGTTAAGCCATTTTCAAGGCTACAAAAGGATGCCTAAACATTGTGGACATGAAACATGCTAAAAAATATGCCGGATGTCAGTTCGTTTGGTCGTACGATCGCGATGTTCGCTTAATTACGACGGAATGCGCATAAGCACGAAAAACGATCTAAATTGCGTGACGAATGGATTTTTCTTATGCCAAACACTAAAATAAAACATTTTAGTTCTTACATAAATTTTTGGATGTCCGGATGTATTCAGAACGTAAGTTATGCGCGAAAATGCAAACTTGTGCACTTTTTGACGCTTTTAGCCCCTGAATGACCCAAAAGTTTATTTTAGTACACCGAACCCCTCAAAGCCTATTTATAAGCTATATAAAGGATATTTAAGGTGTGTTTAACTTATGGTCATGTTCCGGAATGTTCGTTACTGTTCAAATTGGCATACTTTCGCAGTTTGTCAAGTTTAGTCCCTGTAAGCGATTTAACTCGATTTTGCCATACCAAAGCCTTCAAAACTTATTTCTAAGTTATGTAAAGGTTACTTAAGGTATGTGAAGCCTATTTCACTATCCCGGAGTGTTCGTTGCATTAAACTGGTTATATTTACGCATCAGTGCGCGTATAACCTTCCAGAAAGGGATTTAGAGCCCGAAATCGAACAAAATTTGATATGTGCAAATGATACACATATTTTTACAAATCCCAAGTATGAAACACAATATTTCATTGGTTTGGTATTTGATTGATGGTTGGAGTGACACAGGTGTCACATTTGATACAAATGCTTCAAAACTCCGCAACCTTCCATGGGCTTGCGGACGAGGATCCCCATCTACATATTACTAATTTCTTAGAAATATGTGATACCTTTCGGATCAATGGAGCATCAAACGACGCCATCCGCCTTCGGATGTTTCCATTTTCATGAAAAGACCGAGCTAAGGCTTGGCTTAATACCCTCCCAGTTGGCTCGGTAAACACCTGGGATGAACTAGCCCAAAAGTTTCTATATAAGTATTTCCCTCCTGCTAAAATGGCTAAATTAATGACTGAAATTAATACATATTCACAAGAAGATGGGGAATCCTTATATGAAACTTGGGAAAGGTTCAAGGAGCTACTAAGAAAGTGCCCTCATCATGGTCTTGCGGTATGGAAACAAGTATCCACTTTCTACAATGGGTTGTTGCCACACACAAGGCAAACACTTGATTCTAGCTCCGGGGGACTTTTAGGTAATCGTCGCCCAAATGAAATATATAATCAAATTGAGGAAATTGCTCAAACCAATTTTCAATGGCACACTCCCAGAGGCAATAAATCTATTGCCCCGGGCGCCCATAAGGTTGATGAAAGCACTTCTTTACAAGCCCAAATCGAGGCCCTTTCTTCAAAAATCAAAAAGTTAGAAATGACAAAAACGGTCTCGGTTATGGCTTGTGAAGGGTGTGGTGGGCCACATGAAAATTGGAGTTGTATGAAAGAATTAGATGATCAAACAGAAACGGTAAACTACATTAATAACAGACCCAGGCCGTCGGGTCCTCCAATGGGTACCTACAACCAAGGATGGCGTAACCACCCAAACCTTGGTTGGAGAGATCCCGACAATAGTAGTAACCAACAAAACCAACGAACTAACTTTCAAGAATCACAAAATTTTTCTCAACAACATGGTGGACGAGAAAGGCTTGAAGGTACTGTATCTCGCCTCATCTCCGACACAGAAAAGAAAAACTCGGATCGATTTCAGCAATTGGAATCGAATTTTAGAAATCAACAAGCTAGCATTCAAAACATTGAAAAACAATTAAATCAACTAACTCAAAATTTCTCTGAGAGACCACAAGGCGCGTTACCGAGTAATACCGAGACCAACCCAAAGGCGCAAGTACATCTTATAACATTGAGAAACCGTACCATGGGTCCCGAAGAGGCTCCACTCCCATTAAGTAAAAGAAGCCAATCTAGCCAAACCACAACTCCACCCGCACCCCAACAAGAAAAAGGCTTCTCCACCAGTTCAAGAGCCTACTAAGACTCCTCCTGTTCCATACCCCGGTCGGTTAATTCGTCAAAAGACCGGTGAGCAATTCGCAAAGTTCGAAAATTTACTAAAACAATTGCATGTTAATATTCTATTTATCGAAGTCCTAACTCAAATGCCTAAATATTCAAAATTTATGAGGGACTTCCTCACTCATAAAAGGAAAATTGAATCATTGCAATTAGTTAACTTAGGTGAAGAATGCTCAGCCTTACTACTCAACAAACTCCCGCAAAAGAAGCTTGACCCTGGAAGCTTCACAATTCCTTGCTCGATTGGAAAATCCCCCATTTGTAATGCACTAGCCGATCTCGAGGCAAGCATCAACCTCATGCCCTCATCAATGTTCAATCGACTCGGCTTAGGAAAAACAAGTCCTACAAAAATTAGCATACAACTCGCCGATAGTTCCGTCAAATATCCACAAGGTGTCGCTGAAAATCTATTGGTCAAGGTCGGCGAATTTGTCTTTCCAGCCGACTTTTTCATACTAGATATGGAGGAAGATACCGAAGTACCACTCATCCTAGGAAGGCCATTCCTAGCTACGGCCCAAGCAGTGGTAGATATGAATGATGGACCACTAACATTAAGGGTTGGGGACGAGGAAGTAAAGTTTGGAGTCGGGAAAAGTGTAGAAGAAGAAGACTCGGTCAACTACATGGAGGTCATTGACTCAAGCTTGGATGATGCTCTCCGACGGTGCAGCATGGGATGCAAAACATCCCACTTGAGTGACATGTGACCAGACTTTGGGTCTAGCCAAGGACCCTTATAAACGTGGCGCACCACGGAGGCATTCCGCGGAACTATCCTTAGTTTAGTTTAGATTAATTTTTATGTTTTCTAGTTTAGTTTTAATTTTCAGGAATAAAACACACTCGGGATGGCAAAGGAAACAAGGGAAACTTGAACCAGCATCCCATGTAGGAAAACAGGGCCATCCGACAAAACTTTCTTCATTACAACAAGTTCAGCACGGGCCGTGTCCGCCCAACACGGCCCCGTGCTGCACAGTCTGCAGAAAATGCCCAGTTCAGGTAAACTGGACACGGGCCGTGTTCACCCAACACGCCCCCGTGTCCAGGCTTCTGTTTCTTTTGCTCAACTTTTTGTTACTGGCACCTGAACACGGGACCGTGCCCGCACACCACGGGGCCGTGTCCAGGCGCCCAGTAACACAAATTTTTGCTTTTTCACACCCTTTTACACATTCAATCAACCTAAAAACTTATTTTTGGGACACATTGAGGACAATGTGTAATTTAAGTGTGGGGGGATGCTAAAACCTTGAATCTTGCAAGTCCTAACTACAAGCCTTACACAAAACTCTATTGGAACCGCTAATCACCCCAAATTTTTTCAAAAACTTTCATTTTTTTTACTTGTCTAGGTTTAACTTGGGAATTTCAAATTCTAAAAAGGTTATATTTTTACAAATTTACAACCGACAGCGTCGTGATAAAAAGAACTAACATAAGAAAATTATGAAAAGGCATGACAAGCTTAGTTAAAATTTAATTATATATACTTGATCACATAAAAACCCATTCCCACAATAGTGAGTTTTGAGCCTTTATTGAGCATACAAATACATATCTTTAAACTAAATGCTCATTTTTCGTTTCTTGTGTGAATAGCCGCTTGGTTCTTACAACTCTAGAACTTGCCACGGCGATACATTCCCGGTCCTTACCAACTTAAACCCGAGTAAGTAAATGATGGAGGCATTAGGACTAACCCTTTTTATTTCTACACCATTATTTTTCTTTTTTTTTTTACCACCTACCCAAAATCCCCCTAGTTAACCCCTTTAAGCCTAAACCTTTTCATTTCTTAACCTAAACCAAACACCCTTTCACCCACCAATTTTTTTTTTATTTTTTTAACCCTTTGTTTTGTAACAAGCTCAGTTTTTCGTATGACTTTCAAAAAAAAAAAAATTGTGTGTTGATGATGAAGCAAAAGAAATAAACAAGCAAGTTCATTAAAAAAATAACTTTGTTTGAATCATGGCTTCATCAAAATAAAAAAATTTCAAAAAATAAAAAGTCTTTCGAAAACCGATGCTTTTTACGCTTTTCACCCTTTTTCTACTAACCACTAACCCAACCACCTACCTTTAACCCAAGCCTAACCCTTCACCCAAAAGTCCTCTTGATATTTACAAAGGTATATAGTTAAAAGGAGGAGGATTGATTGCTTGGCAAGCCTATGGTAGGGGTAAGTTTCATGCCGCTCTCGAGTGATTCACTAAAATACATCTCGAGTGATTCACTAAAATACATCTTCGGCCGAGTGTTGAGTGATCTCCCGTGAGGTATGTGAACTTGTATATAAATAGAATTTTAAAGAGGCATGTTATGCCATAATAAGTAATTTTATCTTATGAAAAGTTTTAAATAAATCATGACAAATAGGATTGTAAATAAATAAAAATAAAACTTAATAAAGAATCTTGGAAATCCCGACACTCTATGACAAGCCCAAAAACCTTCTCTTCTACCCATTCCATTTGGGAGTGTAAAGCCACATTATAAAGAGTTTTGCTTGAGGACAAGCAAAGATTCAAGTGTGGGGGTATTTGATGTGTGCAAAATGCAACATATAAATTACATCAATTGTGGCATAAAACTAACCCTTTTTTTAGTACTAATGTTGGAAAAAGTGTGCTTTTGTCTTCCTTTTGTATTTTCAGGATTAAATGAGCTCAAATTAACAAAAGAAGCAAAAAGGCAGCTAAATCTAACATAAATACAAGAAAATGAACAAACGTGGCATGCCCGACCTCCCCGAAAACATCTTCCCAAGCAAAACAAGAGAACAGAAGGCTGAACACGCCCCGTGCTCAGAGAACACGGGGGCGTGCCCAAGTGCCAGTATAAAAGACAAAGCTATAGAAGCTTCTATCGCCCACCACGGGGCCGTGCTCAGCGGACACGGGGCCGTGGTCAACTATAAGATTCGCAGAATCCAGGAAAATCTTGATAGTACAGATATGCTTCTGCACACGGGGGCGTGCCCAATGGACACGGGGCTGTGCCCGAGCTTCTGTTCAGCCTATAAATAGGAGTGCTTGGCTCAAGTGCAAACCATCCCTTGGCACACCACCTCTCTCACACTTCATCCACCACCCACCACGACCGTAACACCATCATCCATTGTCCATCATAGAGTGTGTGAGTCGTCTCGGGATCCAAGATTGATCGTAAGAGTTCTTGACAACCAAGGCCATGTTTGCCTAAGTCTCTTACATCACTTGGTGAAGACAAAGTGTCTAGTGTAATACTTTTTATTTTTAATCTTTTCGCACTTTTTACTTGGTTATGTATTAATGACTTTAATAACTAGTTTCTTATGCTGAAGGTGATTTTTCCTTATCGTTTGTCCGTGGTGTCTTGGCATTATTTTACTGTCTATATAAAATAAAAGATTTTCAACATTCATATCTCCACGGTCTATATGGAGGTATGTTGGCTACCTGGTCGGGGGTTAAGGGAATGGTTTGGTAAGAGTCTTGCCTTGTTCAGTGTATAGATCCTGCAAGGACCTGGGTCAAATTTAGTAGGACCTCCTTCAATACTTATACGGTATTGGATGGCGGGGGTCCAAACTCTTTGATCCCCTCATATGTAAGCTACTATTAATACTTTAACCCGGCTACTTAGGACTGTATCCCTGCTGACTCAGACTACTTAGCCGAGGGTAATGTCACCTTCAAAAGAGGGGTCTACCATAATACGCATTAATAACTTAATTAATTATCTTTCAATAATCCGACCCTTTAGGATTGTATCCTTGCTGACTCAAACTACTGGGTTGACGGTAACATCACCTTCAAAAGAGGGGCCTACTACAATAACTACGATAATCTCTTAAAAACTGCAAAAGTGCGGAAATAATCAAAGGTTACACTATACACGAGTCAGAGCCAAGTGATTCATCTTGTCTATCTGTTTTTATTTTATTTTATTTTCAGCATTTTAGTTAGTTTTTATTTTTCTAGTTTAAAACCCTTTTTCTAATTTTTGATTTGATTAGACGTTGAGGATAAACCGGTACTAAAAGCTCTTGTGTCCTTGGACGACCTCAGTATCTTACCAACACTATACTACGCTCACGATGGGTGCACTTGCCCATATGTGTGTTTAGTGTTAGTACATATCGTGTTTTATAAATTTAAAACTTGGCTAAAAAAATGTAAAAGGGCTTAAGATAAACATTAAAACCATAACACACTTCACGCACATCAGCTATATACTTAAAGCTCTATTTCAAGTAAGAATAGAATTTAATTTCTATCTCAGAATGGTATGTATTCTATCTCTTTTAAATATATTTGAATTTGCCTATTATCTTGAACCCAATACTGACTTAAGCATCGGAGGGGTGTTAGCCAAGCTAACACCCACCTTAGTTTAAGATTGTTTTGCAGAATATGCCTCAGGATATAGCTCCAGGATATATGCTCAGGATATCTCGAAGGATTAGAGGATTGGCCCCCTCTCTCACGTATAAGGGATTCTAATCCCTTCAAAGTTTAAAGGTATTCACCTTTCTTACGAATTGGGTTTAAACACCCCGCCTGGAGCGCAAGTTATCTAGGGATAGTTCAAGGTAGCGGGACCAGTTCATGTAAAAGTGGCTGACAATTTCGTTACTATCGGCTATATCCTGGATCCTAAAGGTATATGAGGATTGATCACCCTCTCTCACGAAAGGGTATTTTCATACTCTCTAAGGTTTAAAGGTTTTCACCTTTCTAAGTCTTGGAGTTTGTACACTCCCGCCTGTAGCGCATGAAAATCAGGGTTTATCCCCAGGATATTAAGGGTTTATCCCCAGGGTATTCATGATTTATTCACAGTAAAGCTAAAATACGACTATGTTTACATTCCTAAGACTTCAAATATGTTGAACACAGGGGACATACATTATACAATTTAAAGGATGGATTCAAACTTATAAGTGTGCACTGGGGACATTCCTATGATTGAAGATTGGAATGGACTCTCTGGGAATATTTGGTATGGTCTCTCCTTTTTATTTGGATAACTTGAGTTTTATAAGTTATGTGGCAGTATCCTGAGCAGGATATCTCTCAGGATACTCTTACAATATGTTCCCAAGAATGTTCAAACAAAACTGTTTTCATAAATAAAATTTATGCAATAAAGGTATAACAACAGAAATAAAGCCAAAAGAAGGTTATATTATTAACATATCAAAAGTTGTGCTTTTGGTTTCACCTCAAACCGAGGCCCATCCACCAAAAGCACGATTAGTTTTTTGCCATATTTACGCAACGGTTGAAGGTTTCATCTCAAAACGAGACCCATCCGCCTCCAACCATTGCATCATTCAAAACAGATTATACTAATTGATGACCAAGGGCTTCATCCTGAAACCCAGGACCAATCCACCTTTGGACATCATATTTTCTAAGTGCAGGAAAGTAAATTGTTTTAAGGACAAGAAAGGTAAATTATTTAAAGGATCAAAACCATCAAATTTTTAAAAAAAAGTGGGCTCCAGCCTAGGCATCAACATCCATCATCGCCCACTTGAATGCCCTCACACAGCGGCATCTTCACCAGCCTTCTCCGTCTTCTCGTCCCCAGCATCCTGAGTGTGACACCTGTGCCTTCACGACCATCAAACAAATACCAAACTACTGAAATATTATATTTCATACTTGGGATTTGTATAAATATGTGTATCATTTGCACATATCAATTCTTGTTCGATTTCGGGCTTTAAATCGCTTTCTTGAAGGTTATACGCGCACTGATGTGTAAATATAACCAATTTAATGCAACAAACACTCTGGAATAGTGACATAGGCTTAACATACCTTAAATAAGCTTTACATAACTTAGAAATAATTTTTGGAAAGTTTGGTTTGCCGAAATCAAGTTTATTCGCTTACAGGGACTAAATTCGACAAACTGTGAAAGTATGTCAATTCGTACTGTAACGGACATTCTGGAACATGAACAACATGAACATAAGTTAAACACACCCTAAATATCCTTTACATAGCTTAGAAATAGGCTTTGAGGGGTTCGGTGTGCTAAAATAAACTTTATGCTCATTCAGGGACTAAAAGCGTCAAAAAGTGCATAAGTTTGCATTTTCGCGCATAACTTACGTTCTGAATACATCCAGACATCCAAAAATTTATGTAATCATTAAAATATTATGTTTTAGTGATTGTCTTGATAAAAATCCATTCGTCGCGTAATTTGGATCGTTTTCGCGTCCGTTACGACTTCCGTCGTAATTAACCGAACAACGAAATCGTACGGCCAAACGAACCGACATCCGGGATATTTTTGAGCATGTTTTGAGTTCCATACACTTTAACATCATTTTAGAGCCTTAAAATGTGGTTAACGAGGCTTAAACGTGTCAAAACGCATCAAAAATCAAGTTCGGAGTCATAGGGGCCTGTTCTGCCATTTTTGAAACTTGCTGACCTGCACAAGGCTTACGGATCGTAAGCACAAAGCCATACTGTCCGTAAGGACCCCCCAGATCAGCAGAAAGTGTTTTCCAGCTTGATCCAGCTGTTGGGCACCTTTGCACATGGTTTTGGGGGCATTCCTAGGGGCTCCCCTGGTTTTGTAAAACTACGGGCTCGATGTGTACGGCTAGGATTGAATCTCGGTTTTCAAGAAACGATCCTAACGGTTCTATGAAAACTATAAATACCCCTCCATTCTCATTTGCAAAACCCACAATTTGAATCTGATTCATGCTCTCTAAGTGGAAGTATATGCTTCCTACCTGAGAGAGAATCAGATCAAATACTTGAGGGGGCCCTCTGTAAGTATTCCTTCGTTCTTTTCATTCGTTTTAGCGTTAAAGTCAAACTTTGTTTGACTTTCTGCATTGACCAATTTATGGTCAATGCGAAGTTCATTTGAACGTCATAACATGAGCGTAATCACGATGGTTATAGTCCCTAGCAACTATACCTACTGATTACCACATTATCTAGGCTCAGTGACGAGTCGTAGTTTCGGCCAAAATGCGTATTCTTGCGTATTTTGTAACCAAACTACTCTTAGGTATCAAAACTGTTTGTTTTGATACCAAACCTGTTTTCTAAAGTCGTTAAGCATGTTTTAACATGCTTTGCTCGTCACTTTTAGATTTGTGCTTGTCTAGGGTCGTAAGGGTAAGCGATCTAATCAATCGCTTATGCTTTTGAACCCGACCCATTTGGTCAATCATTAGGGTCCGACCAAACACCTTAGGTGACCATAGTTGTATAGGGAATAACCTTCCGAGGTTATACCTTATGGTCACTTCGTTTAAGTAGTTGTATGATGGGTAGTATATATGGCTTAGGTCAATTACCAAAATACCCTTTTTGCGCCAAAATTCATTTTAAGCCTATGTAACATAACATATTTCTCGTACTACGTGCCCTGATCTATTGATTCTAATACAAGACTCTATAAAGACGAAGTTAACAGACATCTATACACCAACAGTTAGTGCCCCAGGCTCTGAAGGGTTCTCCTATGAAGAACTCAGCTTTTCTGACTCCTTGGAGCCGATGTCATCCTTCCTCAACAAAGTAATATCCTGCGACTATATCCTGCACACATATCCTGATAGGATATCCTGGTTAATATATTTTAACTTATACCTGAATTTTGACGTGCAGGGCCTCCTGCATCTGCTCCACCTTTACACCGATGCTTGCAGCACGAACTCGTTCCAAGAGGCCAGGATCAAACAGATCGAGACCACCGTTGCCGACCAAGGTGCCATTGCCGAGGTGAAGACCCGGCATTACGAGGACAAATTGAAGAAGGTCACTCAGGATGCTGAGATAAAGTGGCTGCCATTCAAATGGAGCATGAGCAGGCCATGGTCTCTTTCCGGGAAGGGATCAAGAACTCAACCATTGTCTCTCTGCTGCAAGCACGCATCAAAATGGCTTACGAGGCCAAGGAGACAGGTCTTGAATGCCCAACCTGGCCGGTTGATTCCTGGGTGGCGAAGCTGAAGGAACTTGGGGGCAAAGTTGTGCCACTTCCTGCTGAGACTGGTGAATCCTCTAAGTCAGCAGAGCCGGTGGACAAGGCAGGAGAAAAGAAGGATGCTGGGACGGATGCTGCTCAGTGTCACACCCCGACCACCTAAAACATTAAATCGTGGCAGAATCGTCGGGGAGTGTTGTAACAGAATCATTGTTTCATAACACATGGACAATTGAAATTTTGTTTTATTGATTAAAAGAGTTACAATGTCTTAACAGCAAAGAAATATAACATAATTAACTAGTCTTGCATCTTTTAATGTCACTAATTCTGCCTTTGATATGGATCATAAACTCTTCTAATTGACTCGTTCGGGTCACACGACGATCCAACAAGTGATACTTGAAGATGGATGATTTTATGAATCCGTTCAGTGACGCTTTTGCTTTCACGGTAAACACCAGAGATGACACATCAAACAACACAAATGAAAATGCTCCGAGTGCGAAGAAAACTCTTTCTGATGCTTTAAGTGTGGAGAGTGCATATGGCACATACAACAAACCTCCCAAACTAATGGCGATTGAAGAATACAATAGATGGGCTAAAAGGTTTGAAGAGTGGCTAAAAGCGTTTGCGTATCCAAGCTGGAAAAGCTTAAAGAATGGTTTCAATATGGGAAGATCAGATTATGAAAATATAACAGATACTGATGATGTTGATAGTTTCGTTGCCGAACAAAATTGCATTGCATTGCTTCATCAGTCTGTGAGAGACGACATAATATCATTGATTGAATACACAAATTCGAAAGATCTATGGGAGAAACTGAGAGTGAAATGTGTGGGTAGTGCTGAGATAGTTAAAAACAAAAAGAAGTTGTTAAGAAAAGAATTTGATTTGTTTGGATGTTTGAAAAATGAATCTGTGTCAAAGATGATAGAAAGATTCGGGCATTTGAAGTTGGAGCTGGCAAGACACGGAATCATTTATTCTCAAGAAGAATTAGTTGACAAACTGTTTGACTCGCTGCTGGATGAGAAAGACTGGCAATACTTTACGTTGATGCTGAAGAACACAATCAAGTCAGAGGATCTGACGGTTGATCTGTTAATCGAAAGATTGGAAAGTCATGAGTTGGAGATTAAGAAATCTAACAAAGTGAGCAACTCTTCATATCAGCAGAATGTTGAACTATATTACCGTGGAAGTATGATCCCAAAGACTGTGTCCCCCAAGACAGCTTTCTCAGCTGAAAGTTCTAATACGTCAAATCAAGAAAGTTCAAACAGTGGTTTTCATAGTGGTTCATCGCCAACTACTTCAAGTCAATCAGTTCCAAAGAATCTGTTTCAATGCAACATTGCTGTGGATCTAAAGAATGCTCAAAATTTCAGTGAAGAACCCGCAAAGCAGCAGATGGTGTTCTTAGCTTCTGTGTTGGAGTCTTACGAGAGTCTTGTTGTAGGCAAGATTGGAAACACTAACCTCACCAAGGAGGATTATGACCAGATCGACCCAGAAGAGATGGAGTTAATCGATATCAGGTGGTGTATGGCTAGTGCAGTCAGACGAGCACAAAGGTTCATGGAGATTACAGGCAGACATTCTATTGGCAGACCTTCCACAAAGCTCGGGTTTGATAAATCAAAAGTTACATGCTTAAGATGTAAACAAAAGGGACATTTTAAACGTGAATGTCGAAATGCACCTGCTGATGATACTGCAAACCCATTTCGTGAAGATTACTACAAAAAAGCAATCTATCATCAGAACAAATCTGAACCTCCCAGAATGAAGCAGCTTGAAGATGCCCCCAAAGAAAAATCAAGAGCTCTTGCTGTTATTCATGATGACGAAGGTTACGATTGGAGTGAACTGCTACCAGAAGAAGATGCAGTGGGCTATGCATTTGTGACAAAGATTGTTCCTTTCAAAGATAGCAGAACAGAAGAAGAGAAATACATCAACAGAAAGATGTCATCTCAATTCAGAATTAGCAGAATCTATCGTACATACAAAGAAGCTAAAAAGGCGAAAAGATAGGATGCTGATAGAGAATGTTACCTAGATCCCAATGGAAACATTGCTGTTGATCCAGATACTGTTGATGTTGAAACCCTCACCAAACAAATTGCTGAAGAAGAAGCCAGACAGAGAGAGTGGTGGGGAGGAGGAGAAGCTGAAGAAAAAGAAAAAGAGAAGGAGCTGAAGCCAAATAAAGTGGATGACGGGATTATTGATACGTCACAAGAATTCACAGCTGAAAATTTGAAAAAGATGGCTGACATAGTGCTTGCTGCAAAAGAGCTAGAGGTAGTTTCTGGTTCTGGAACTGAGTCTAAAAGCAAGGTCAGTCAGAATGATGCAATTAATGAGTCAGATAAGAAAGCTAAAACTGAGAGCGACTGAAAAAATTGCATGAAAAACTGCAAGGTTTGTAGTACACTTGCTTACCTTAACGGTAAAAAGACCGAAGAACCGACAGGAAGGGTCAGAGACGTTGAAGATCAGATCTTAAATCATGACAAAATGTTAAAAGCTTCAAATGAACGAGTAAAAGAACTAACTGAGAAAATTGAAAATGAGAAAAATGACGTAGAAAGAATTAGGAAAGAAAACGAAAAGCTAATTCATGAAAATCGTCAACTCTCAGAAAATTTTGAAAAGCTAAAACAAACGGTAAAAGATTCTGATGAGAGAAATGGTAAGACAAACAAAGAAAATGTTCAATTGTCAGGTGTTCTTAGGGTAAAAGAAGAACTAATCAATCAATAACTGGATGAAATTGCTAAGTTGAAGCTTCAGTTTCAAGAAGCAAAAATTGAAAACGAACGCATTCTGTTGAAATTGAACAGTTACAACTCCGCAAGCTTTGTTCTTCAACATATAGTTCCTAAACCAATTGGAAAGAACAAAGCAGGCGAAGATGTATACTTTGATGGAACCGGGGTTGGGTTTCATCAGGTTCCACTACCAGTGTTAAACAATTTTTCAAAGAAAAAATCAGGGTTGGTTAATGATGAAGAAGAAAGTGAAGTTAAGCTTCCAGACACAATCGATGTCACTTTCACTTCATCTTCCGATGAAGATAATGTCCAATCTGAAGTTGTGAAAAGCATGGTTGAAAATGTTTTAAAGTCTGAAAGTGACACTACTGAGGATGATGAATGCTTTTTGGATAAATACATTCCAAAATCAAAATCCAAAAACAATTTAAATGAAGAACCTAATCTAGTGATGTACAAGATGGCGGGATCTGATAAGTTGTATTCGGATCGTGATTTTCCTTTGGAAAATGTGAATGTTGGTAAATTGAGAAATGTGTTCAAGTTGATTGAGATTGATGTGTCTGAAATCGAAGATTTGAAATGTTCCAAATGGCAATTAAACTTTGAAAAAGATAAAACTTACTACAAAAAACCTGTTGTACCACCACGTTTTTCTAAAAACAATCAAAACAAATGGTCGGGTGGATATCAGGGTGGTAAGAATTATCAAAGAAGGAACTTTCAAAACAAGAAGTTTGTTGAGAAAAAATGTTTGTAAAAAGCTCGAGTTCTCATTCCGAGCAAGAATCTGAAATTTTTTCAAAATCAAATGAAGAGTTTTTTGAAGAAGAGGCCTCACAGCCTCAGACCGAAGACACAAGTCGGGTAGTTGGTACTCGTACATGCTTTAAGTGCAACAAAGTTGGACACATTGCACGAAAGTGCACCAACTTAAAGTCTAAGTCTGAAGTTGTTGAGAGTCAGAAAAGGAAAGCTGATGCAAAAGGCAAAGCTCCAATGGCTGTTGAGAAGAAAATTTTGAAAAATGAAAACACCAAGATCAAAACTGAACCCGTAAAGAATGTGGTAACTAAAACTGACAAATTTTACAAACGGGTTGCTTCGCCTCAACAAGCATGGAAGCCAAAATCAGTTGAAAAGAAATCAAATTCTTCAAATCCAAAGGTTTCTGAGACGGAAAAACAATCATCCTTTACCGCTCCGGTAAAGATGAATGTTCCTGTGGATTACTATGAGAAACTTGAGAATTAAAAGTCTGAAAAAAAGTATGTTCCAAAGAAAGACCAATCATCTGGTCAACCTTCTAAAAATGATTTATGTTTATATAAAGAGGTTGAGATTGGGTCTGAAGAGAGCTTAAAGATGAATGACAAGAATTTTCCGCCATTATACACTGCAAAAACTCACCTCAATGTCAAGTTACCTGAGTCGAAAGAGGCTTGGGTGGCATCAAAATCTAACTAAGTATTTGTGATATGTGCAGGAGCTTCCAAGATCCGTTTCACGTTGGATTATGGATAGTGGAGCTTCTCGGCACATGACAGGGAAGAAAACCCTACTGTACGATGTTCGAGGGTTTAATGGATGATATGTGGGATTTGCAGGCAATCAAGGTGGTCGAATAGTTGGTGAAGGAACTCTATCGAATGGTATTGTCACGTTTGAAAGAGTAAACTACATCGCCGAGCTTGAAAACAATCTTCTGAGCATCTCTCAGATCTGTGATCGTATATATACAACACACTTTACAGACAAAGAATGTTTGATCTTGAAACCAGGATTTGTTGTTCCCGAAGAGTGGGTTATCATGAGAGCATCCAGAGTCAATGATCTATACGTGTTGGACATGAGTGTAGCAACTACTACCATGGGTCAGGCTCATTGTTTTATGTCAAGAGCAACGGAAAAAGAATCACAATTGTGGCATCGAAAGATGGGCCACATTCACCTGCGAAAAATGAATCACCTGGTGCATAACGACTTAGTAATTGGTGTTCATGTGAAAGGTTTCCATCTTGAGGGGGAGTGCATTAGTTGTGTCAACGGCAAACAGAGAAAGAAATCTCACCCTGGGAAGAAGGAAAACTCAATCTCGAGACCGTTAGAGAGACTTCATATGGATCTTTTTGGTCCAGTGAACGTCAAAAGCATAACTGGTGATCTCTAGTGTCTAGTAGTAACAGATGACTACTCGAGATTTTCATGTGTATCATTTCTGAAAACTAAAGATGAGACGTTTGAAAGTTTGACGGCGTTGTTCAGAAAAATTGAAAACTTGTACCAAACTCGAATCAGAAGAATCAGGAGTGACAACGGTACTGAGTTTAAGAACAACAAGATGGAAGAGTATTGTGATGAGAGAGGTATATTGCAAGAATTTAGTGCTCCTTACACTCCACAACAAAATGGAGTAGCTGAAAGAAAGAACAGGACACTAATTGAAACGGCGAGGACGATGCTTGCTGATTCGAAATTACCAGTCAATTTTTGGGCAGAAGCAGTGTCAGCCGCTTGCTATACACTCAACCGGGTTCTCACAGTGAAGAAATTCAACAAGACGTGTTTTGAGTTGATCAACAACCGCAAACCGAACCTGAAGTATTTAGAACCGTTTGGGTCTCCCTGCACAGTTCTAGAGCCTTTTGGAAAGTTTGGTGCAAAGAGCATTGAAGGAATATTTGTGGGTTACTCAAGTCCATTAAAGCGAGTCTTTGTTCCAAGCTTGAAGCGGATTATTGAAGCACACAATGTTGAATGCCAAGGTTACACAATGCCACCACAGAACCTAGGCGACTCATGGCGCTTTAACTACGATACTCTGTGGGATTCGTTTGACATGGAAAAAGAACCAGAGTTCTTTGATGAGTTGGATATTCTAAGAGAGTATGAGTCATCACAAGAAAAGTTTCCAGCTGAGTATACTAGAAGTTGATGACAAACTTTAAATGATGATGAAGCCGGTCCAAGCAATGCTGGTGAACATGATGATATTCAACAATCTTCAGAACATGCTCCTGAAAATCAGACGGCAGTCAATGATAATCAAGAATCTGATGATAGGCCTGTATGTGATCATGGTGATTCAGATTCTGAGGGGGAGCAGATCCAGATTTCAAGTCAAACAATTCCAGTAAGTGAACAAGGTGCAAATCAGAATGTCACAAATTTGGAAGGCGAGGTAGATGTTCCAGGCGAGGTGATACCGAGAACTCTTTCATACCATCCAGAAGAGTTGATTATTGGAGAATTACAATCAGGCGTTCGCACAAGACGACAAATTAACCAAGGCCTTACTTGTTTTTATTCTACAGTTGATCCGTTACAAACTGAGTTTTCACTTAGTTGTTTTATTTCGCAGATTGAGCCACGAACATATAAGGAAGCACTAACTGAAGATTCTTGGGTCAATGCGATGCAAGAAGAGCTGAGTCAATTTGAGAAATTAGGAGTGTGGAAATTGGTAGGCTTGCCTGATGGTCACAGGAAGATAAACACCAAGTGGGTGTTCAAGTGCAAGAGGGATGATCGAGGGTTTATTATTCGTAACAAAGCTCGACTCGTAGTCCAGGGCTTTAGTCAGCAGGAGGGTATAGATTTCACTGAAGTGTATGCTCCCGTTGCTAGACTTGAAGCGATCAGAATCTTCCTAGCATTTGCATCTTGGAAAGGATTTAAAGTTTATCAGCTAGATGTTAAATCGGCTTTTCTCTATGGGAAGGTAAAAGAGGAGGTATATGTCGGACAGCCACCGGGCTTCACCGATCCAATCCACAAAGACAAGATTTATTTACTGGATAAAGCGCTGTATGGTTTACACCAAGCCCCGAGAGCTTGGTACGAGACATTGTCTCAACACCTGCTAGCCAACAGCTTCATCCGTGGAAAAGTGGATGCCACTCTCTTCACCAAAGAAGTCGAAGGACATCTTCTGATAGTTCAGATATACGTGGACGACATCATATTCGGGTCAACAAATGAAAATTTGTGCAAAGATTTTGAAAGAGTTATGAAGCAAAAATTTGAAATGTCATCGATGAAATTCTTCTTGGGACTTCAGGTTGATCAACTACCCGAGGGAATATTCATACATCAGACGAAGTATGTTCATGATATCTTTGAGAAATTTGGGATGTCCGGGATTACTCCAGCTTCCACCCCATTAGCGACGAACCATGGGATAAACCCTGATCTCACCGGAGAGAAGGTAGATGAAACGATGTATCGCTCCATGATCGGATCGCTGATGTACTTGATAGCTTCAAGACCCGATATCATGTATCCAACCTGCCTCGCAGCTAGGTTTCAATCTTGCCCCAGAGCTTCGCATATGGTGTTTGTGAAACGGATATTACGCTACCTGAAAGGAACTCCATCACTGGGGTTGTGGTATCCAAGAGAAGGCGATTTCACGCTCGAAGGTTATTCTGATTCTGATTTCGGATGCTGCAAAGTTAACGCTAAGTCAACAACAGCGGGGTGCCAGTTTTTCGGATCACGATTGGTCACCTGGCAATGCAAAAAGCAGACCTCTGTTGCTTTGTCCACATGTGAAGCCGAGTATGTATCTGCTAGCAGTTGCTGCTCTCAGATCTTGTGGATCCAGCAACAGATGCGAGACTATGGTTTGCAATTTCTTAACACCCCTATCTTTGTTGATAATGAGGCAGCGATAAACATTACTAAAAATCCTGTTCATCACGCTAAAACGAAACACATTAAAATTCGTCATCACTTCATCCGAGATTGTTTCGAGAAGAAGTTGATACGAATTGAGAAAATCCACACTGATGAACAAAAAGCTGATTTACATACCAAAGCGTTTGATAAAATTCATTTTCAATATTTGTTAAAATTGAACTGTATGAAGCTTTTATTAGTGTTGGAGGAGATTCTTGGCGTAGATGAAGGTACCACTGTAGATGATGTTGAGAAGCAATCTGCAATGGGTTGTCGATTTTTTACTTGTTTTGGTATTTAGGGGGGGGGGGGTAGGTTAATATTTTCAGAAAATACAAAAACAGTAAATAAAATTTCAAAAATCCAAAAACATGAGATATTTTCAAAATACAAAAACAATAGAAAACCGAAAAAGAGCTTGTGTAAAAAGGGAAAATGATAGTACATTAGCTTGACAGTTACGGTATGCTAAAGAAATGTAAAGTTTAAAAGTGTTAAACAGTCTCGTTGATGATATGCCGATAGGTTTTTACACATTTAGTAGGTTTGTTCGGGATATAAACCTAAATCATTACTTGCTTATTTCATGGGGAACACTACTTGGATATATAGGTAACCCCTGAAATTTCGTTTGAAAGACCCCTCTTTCTGAGATACTAGGACTTTATACTCAGTGATATCTGGGGTATTATCCCGGGACTTCTGATTTTGCGGAAGCAATGGCCTAGTCCCCGTATAATACTTTACTGCTGCTTGAAATAAAAGCCCGCCCTCAGCATAAAAAATGATGAAACATTGAAAAATGCTAATCATGTGCTGTTGTAAAAAAGATCCTCTAAAGGGGACCCACTTAAAGTCGAAGCCGTCATCTCTCTGATTTTGCGGAAGCAATAGCCTGAGCTCTCACGGCCCTCGCATTTAACCCTTTACAGATATCATCTGTGGTATACTCACCTGTAAGACTGAATATTGGGATCTGGATACAGGAGTATATTCAAGAGGTGGGACACATGAATGAGTTTAAGTTCCTAATACACCTAATTTGTATGCTGGACAGATTGAAATTTGTGTGAGAATTTAAGTGGATTAGTATATCGACAATCTAAGCGAATTGTTTAATTCTGAGTATGAAATCATAACTTAACGGTACATGTGACTTGTCGATAGCTGATATGATTCCCTAACACGCTCACCAAAATATGTTTGTAAATAGTTTACATTTACTGCATTTTATTTCTGTTTAGCATTCTAGTATAGAAACTTTATTCAAAATCCAAAAAGATTTTTCATTTCTGCTTTATTTTTTCCGACAAACCAATGTGGAAAGCTAATCTTCAGATTCGTAGTTTGAAGAAGATGCAGGAAGTTTCTGAGCTGGGCAGAAGGGTTGTGAGCTTAATATGTTAAACCTGTTAATTAAAAGTCAAAACAAGTTCATTAAGTTGAAACTTGTAATTTTCAAGAAAATGTTTTGAAACTATGTTGAACAAAAATCAGTTTTTGTTTCGTCTTGGATCAACCAAGGTCATTAAGTTGGACTTGGTAGATAATTTAAGTGCCTAGGGTCATTAACTTGGACCTGAATACTTAAGTGGATTATTAAAACTGATAAAAACAAGAAAAGATGTTAAAAGTCAATAGATTGTAATGTCAAATTCTTGAGAAGCAGGTAACAAGATCCCCAGGCAAAGAAAGTGTAAAGATTGAACCAGAATTCAAGCTCCAACATATTGAAAGGGGGAGTCTACATTCTGGATCAACATTCAAAGGGGAGTTTTGAAGATAGAGATTGAAGGATGCTTACAGTCTCAGACAAATTGGACAGAGAAGAAGATAGATCAAGACTAAAGACTGAAGATTTGATGCTAAAGACTTCGTCAACATCCAAGGGGGAGTCTGTTGGTGCATAGATGTCTGTTAACTTCGTCTTTATAGAGTCTTGTATTAGAATCAATAGATCAGGGCACGTAGTACGAGAAATATGTTAAAAATAGGTTGGGAGTTAATTTCGCGCGAAATTACAATTAGTAATTCCACACGAAATTACATGGCAATTTCGCATGGAATTAGTAATTTCGCTTGAATGTAATTTCGCTTTAGGAGTTCCGTGTGAAACTACTCAGCCTATAAATACTAGGTGTGCCAAGTCATTTGTAACGTTCGAGATTTCAGAGCCGAGGTGTTGCCAGTTTGTCAAACGATCAGGATTGCTTTGAAATCAATAATAAAAGGATAATTAAGAGGAATCAAGCTGTTTCACCTCTATATCACTGATTCCGCCTTTGATATGGATCATAAACTCTTCTAATTGACTCGTTCGGGTCACACGACGATCCAACACTAACTTCGGAACCTTTCCTCTTTTTTGCGGTGGAAGCACAAGTCCTCGTGTTGGGCTTAGGAGCTGGTAGCAGCAGGAGTCTCTTTCTTGACAATGACTGGAGTGGGGTAACTGTCAAGCTCGTCAAGATCAAGGAGGATTGGAACTTTGCTGGAGTCTGTATACAGGGAGTGAAATTCTTTCCTAAATATTTCAAATAAAAACATGTATGGAGGATATCATGCAGGATCATTACCAGACATGTTTGCACTGGAAAGAGGGCTTGGAGATGGTGGAGACGGATTAAAACTTCTTTCAGCCTCTGGGAGGAGTCTGATAGCGTTAATTCTCTTCTGTGAGTCAGCTAGGGGAGGTGCAAGCTTCCTAAAATTGGCTGTGTACAAGAAAATAAAAAAAATTAGTACAAGATATGAAACATGATATAAGGGAGGATCATCCTTAAACCCTAAATCCTACCCTTTCTCAACCACTTCACCAGATATTCCGTTCCACCAGGGATTGAGTCTCTTTTTACAAAGAAGAACTTGGATTGCCATTTCTCCTCATTCCTGGTGGCACGAAGTATCAGTGCATCACCGGAGGTAGAGTAGAACAATAATCTACAGGAACCATGGCATCTAAGCCGAAATGCTAAGGAGAGGTCATGAACGGAAAGGTCAGGAATATGATTTCTCTTGATCTGATCAAGAACGTATAAGACTCGCCAGAGCATCGGCATTGTTTGGCTAAAACAGATTTTCGTGGTATTAAAGAAACCGGTGATGAAATCGGGAAAGGGAAACTGTAATCCTAAGGTAAAGGGAAAGGCATTGAAACATAACCACTCGTCGGAAACCATGTCTGACCGGATTTCCCGGTCAAACGGCTGAAACACCGTCCCTTCCGGGAAGATGCCGGAGGATTTGAGAGCCGACAAGTGGGCACTATCGAAGGAGCATATCTCTTTCTCTAGTTCTTGGAGAAGATTCTGCTGAATGAACGTGGGAGCAGAGTCACCGGAGCTCGATTTTGTTTGTCTCGTCATATGGTGACGGAATATTGAACATAATGAAGGATGGAGATGGGATTGAGAGAGAGATATTTACCTTTTTTCTCTTCGGTAAAGGTTAAAAGAGGATGCGGATGAGAAGTTATTGGGAGGTAATGAGTAATTATAGACTAAGCGGTTACAAGCTGTCACATCAAGGTCCAATCTCTTAATTGCCTCGTTATTCGTAAAAAAATATAACCGTTAGTGCCAGGATACTAAACGCTAACATTTTTTGGGGACAATTGTTATGGGTGAAATTCTGAGCTCATATCCTGGATAATATCTTAAATTATATCTTGCTTGTATGATATATGTTCATGTCCGGGATGCTGATTCAGGATATTGGTAACATCCTGAATGGTATCTTGAGGATTACTAACGGATTATGTACAGGAGTACGAGTCCAAGCTGGTAACATTCATGAGGACCCTTTCCCCGGAAGACTCGGTCTAAGTCGTTCAAAGGAAGACGTTGAAGCCGCTTTACTCGGTCCATAACGTTAACTATGGAATATTCGGAAGCATCCCCCGTTTATAGGAGTTTTTGTTTATATTTCTTAGCTATAAATAATTGGATAAATCAGATCGAATAGGACACAACAACACTCACTGCTCTCTCACACTTTACTCTCTCGTAACTTTCACTCTCACAAAAAAAGCATTGTAACACTTAGCGATCTGATCAATATCCTGCACTGTATCCTGACGTTTAACGCAATAAGAAGAACAAGGCAGCTGCGATTGTCAGCTCCCGAGGTTTTGTGCAGGCGATCTAGATTGATCAAGGGCTTTCCTCATATATCTCGTGTCACCCCCTTTACTTTTTGCTCATAGTTTGATCGTAGATACAGCTCAATATCCTGAGCCGTATGCTGAAAACTGTTTTTGCAAACAACTTAATCAGCATATTTTCAACACACTTTCTTAGCACACTACCTCACTTGACTAATTTGATCACTTAATTTCTTCGGTAATTTTTGACCAAAACAGTGAATACCTTTAAACCTTTGAAGGGATTAGAATCCCTTATACGTGAGAGAGGGGGCCAATCCTCTAATCCTTCGAGATATCCTGAGCGTATATCCTGGAGCTATATCCTGAGGCATATTCTGCAAAACAATCTTAAACTAAGGTGGGTGTTAGCTTGGCTAACACTCCTCCGATGCCTAAGTCAGTATTGGGTTCAAGATAATAGGCAAATTCAAATATATTTAAAAGAGATAGAATACATACCATTCTGAGATAGAAATTAAATTCTATTCTTACTTGAAATAGAGCTTTAAGTGTATAGCATTCCAGGATCTTGGTAGCATATCCCCCTCCATACTCCCGAGTCGGTATGCTCCTTTTCCTGATTCTGATTCAACCTCATATGGTCCTTCCCACTTTGGAGCCAACTTTCCATCGGCAGGATTAGTGGTATTTTGAAAAGCCTTTCTTAATACCCAATCACCAACTTGAAATCTTCTAGTCCTTATATTCTTGTTATATGCTCTAGATATCCTTTGTTGATATGCTGTCATCCTTAGCGTTGCTGCATCTCTTGTTTCGTCTACAGTGTCCAAATCTTGGCACAAAGCTTCAGGATTTTGCTCTGGATCCCGGAGGATAGATCTTGCCGTAGGTATCACCATTTCTGTTTGGATCACTGCTTCTGCTCCAAATACCAAGGAAAACGGGGTTGGGCTAGTTGCATTTTTTACCGTTGTTCTATCAGCCCACAAAACAAAGGGTAGTTCTTCTGCCCATCTTCCTTTCTTAGCTCCTAGTCACTTCTTTAAGTTGTTGACAATTATCTTGTTCGAGGATTCAACTTGTCCATTTGCTTGAGGATGTACTGGAGTAGATGTGATCATTTTGATTCCCCAACTCTTGCAAAAGTCAGTAGTACTCTTGCTTATAAATTAGGATCCATTGTCACAAATGATTTCAGCTGGTACTCCAAACCTGGTAAGGATATTCCTCTTTATGAAGGATACTACTTCTTGGTCTCTAACTTGAACAAATGCTTCAGCTTCAACCCATTTAGAGAAATAATCAGTCATTGCCATCATAAAGACTTTTCCTCTTGTAGCTTTTGGTAATTTCCCTACTATGTCCATCCCCCATTTCATGATTGGCCAAGGGGAAGCTATAGGATATAGTGGTTCAGCTGGTTAATGTAGTATGTTACTGTGCCTTTGACATGCATCACATCTTCGAGCATATTCTGTAGCATCTTTTTTCATTGTCGGCCAATAGTATCCTGTTCTTAATACTTTTGAGAATAATGACCTGCCCCCAGTGTGGTTACCACAATCCCCTTCATGTATATCCTGAAGCACTTCCTTAGTTTCAGGATCCTCCAAGCATCTCAGGTATGGTCCTGCAAGAGATTTCTTGTACAAAACATTATTTATAATGGTGAATCGTGATACCTTCATCCAAAATGCCTTAGGATTTTCGTCTTTAGGGATGTGTCCTTCCTTAAGATATCTTACGATTAGAGCCATTCAGGATTCAGTATCCTTATCAGGATCATGACCAGTATCCTGGATGCTTGTTACCTCCTTATCCTAAGCTTTGAAGGGATCCACAGTAGGATACATGATATGAAGTATCGGTATTTGGGTTCCCTCTGGTATCCTGACTGATGATCCTAAGTTTGCCAAGGCATCCGCTTCAGCATTATCTTCTCTTGGTACCTGTTCAAGTGTAAAAACATAGAAATATCCTGCTAATTTTTTGAGAATATCGAGGTACTCGATTAACTTCTCACCTTTAATGCATAGGATCCATTAAAATGATTAGTGATTAACAAGGAGTCAACATATACTTGCAAATTCTTGATATTCATATTTTAGCCAACTCTAATCCTGCAATTAAAGCCTCATATTCTACTTCATTTTTAGTAGCAGGAAATTAACACCTAATAACCTGGGGTAGTATGTCCCCCTGTGGCGATTTTAATAGTATTCCCAATCCTACTCCTCTAACATTAGATGCTCCATCAGTGTATAACGTCCAGGATTCTGAGGATTCTCCTAATTGTTGGACTTCTAGGTCTACTTCATCCTGAATATCACTACTGAAATCAGCCACAAAGTCAGCTAGAGCCTATGATTTTATGGCATTTCTAGGTTCATATACTAAGTCATAAGCACTTAATTTAACTGACCACTTAGCCATCCTGCTTGACATCTCAGGTTTCCTAAGCACATTTTTAACAAGATAATTGGTTTTAACATGAATCCTATGTGTCTCAAAGTAATGTCTAAGCTTTGTCGATGCCATAACTAGAGCCAATATTAATTTTTCTAAATGAGAATATCTAGTTTCAGCATCTAATAAACTTTTACTAACATAATAGATAGGATATTGCTGACCTTCATGATCCTTTATAAGGACGACACTTACAGCATTCCCTGATACTGCGAGGTATAGGGACAGTGGTTCACCATTTTCAGGCTTCATCAATAGAGGTGCAGTTGAAAGATACTGCTTCAAATCCTGCAGGGCTGCTTCATGCTTCTCTTTCCATTCGAACTTCTTGTTTTTCTTCAGGATATCATAAAATTCCTTGCACTTTTCCGAGGATCTTAAAATAAGTCTGTTTAATGCTGCTACTCGCCCTGTTAACCGTTGGACATCCTTCATATATGAAGGTGATTTGATATCCAAGATAGCTTTAATCTGCTCCGGGCTTGCCTCTATTCCTCTTTTAGTCACCATATACCCTAGAAACTTTCCTGCCCCTACTCCGAAATGGCACTTAGCATGATTTAGTTTCATGTTATACTGATCGAGGATATCAAATGCTCCCTTAATATCTTGGAGGTGATCTTCAGCCTTCTTAGATTTTACCACCATATCGTCGATGTATACCTCCATGGTGTCCCCCAGCTTGTCTTTAAACATCATGTTCACCAATCTCTGGTATGTTGCACCTGCATTTTTCAAACCAAAAGGCATAGCAGTATAACAATAAATACCTGTTGGTGTCATGAAGGTAGTATCCTCCTGGTCTGAAGGTTCCATTTGAATCTGCTGAAATCCTGAGGATGCATCCATGAAGGTTAACATCTTATGGCCGGTAGTAGCATCCACCATTGCATCAATATGAGGAAGAGGAAATGGGTCTTTGGGACAAGCTTTATTCAAGTCTGTGTAATCTACACAAACTCTCCATTTCCCATTTTTCTTCTGTACCACGACTACATTTGTTAGCCATCTTGGAAACTTGACTTCTCTGATCATTTTAGATTTCAATAGCCTCTCTACTTCTTCCTGAATGATCATATTTCGCTCCGGAGCAAACTTCCTTCTCTTTTGTTGGACAGGTTTGAATGATCTGTCAATACCGAGCTTATGTGTTATAATATCTTTGGAAATGCCTGTCATATCCTCGTGCTTCCACGCGAATGTCGACATCCTGCACTTCAAAAAGTTAGTTAACTATTCTTCAATATCCTGAGGGATATTGGTTCCTACGAGCACCGAGATATCCGGATTATCCTGATCCAAGATAATTTTCTTCATATCCTGCTCTGAAGCCTCCACGATATCCTGGGCCCGCATCTTTAATTGCTATGCTGCATTAGGCTTGGTTGAGGATTTCATTGAGGATGAGTAACATTCCTTTGCCTCCTACTGATCACTATCAACCTTGACAACCCCCCAAGGGGTAGGGATCTTGATGCATTGATGATAAGTTGATGGCACAGCTTTCATATCATGGATCCATGGCCTACCCAATATGATGTTATAGCAGGATAGGGAGTCCATCACACAGAAACGTTGTATCGAGTTGACCCCTTCAACATATACTGGTAATTTTATCTCTCCCACTGTGTTTCTAGCCTCTCCACTGAATCCGACAAGCACGGTGGATTTCGAAGTGATATCCATTGGAGATACATTCATTCTTTTCAAAGTTTCTAGTTGGATTATGTTGACGGAGCTATCATTATCCACCAATATCCTGCGTACAAAATGGTTAGCCACATATAATGTTATTACCAGAGTATCATGGTGAGGATCCTGGACAGTATCCCTGTCATCACTGTCGAAAGTGATCACTTTATCAGTTGTGAGGGTAGTCATCCTGACTGGTTTATCTCCTCTTTCGGCTTTAGCCTCCTTTGCATGTCTCTTGGCCGCAGAATACGAAGTCCCACAAATGTCGGATCCTCCCGAAATAAAGTTGATTATCTTGGCATCTGCAGGAGGTGGTGCTGCTCGTTCAGGATCCTTCTCAGTATCCTGACCCTTATTCTTCTTTCTTCCTAGGAGATCCTTCAGATATCCCTTGCTTAGAAGATAACTTATTTCTTTTCTTAGAGCAATGCAATCCTCAGTTACATGTCCGAAATCTTCATGGTAGGCACACCATTTAGACTTATCCTTCCAATCAGCTCTTTGTTGATTCTTCCGAGGCCACCTGGCTTTGTCTCCTAGACGCTGTATAGCATACATCAGTTTAGGTATGCTAACAGAAAAGCAATATTCAGATAATTCAGGACACTCCTCAGGATCCTCGTCTTCAACAACATTCACTTTCTTCCTGTCATTCCTGCCATATGGCTTAGAGCGATATGGTTTAAACGAGGATTCTGATTTCCTATTGGTTGATTCATAAGTGGTGGTCGAATTCATCCTCTCTTACATCTTTTTGTCATCCTCCAGTCGAATATATCTTAGGGCCCTGTTTCGAGCTTCATCCAAGTTCCTGCATGGGTTCATTACAAGATCTTGGTAAAATTGAGAATCTTTTTGCAGCCCCATCTTGAAAGCCTGCACAACTGTTGCAACATCAAGATGTGGAATATCTAAGGATTCCCGGCTAAACTTGTTCACATAATCTCTTAAGGATTCCTGAGGTCCTTGAGTTATCCTGTAGAGATCACTTGTTAGCTTTTCAAAACTTCGACTGCAAGAAAATTGACTATTAAATAAATTCACTAGGTGAGCAAACGATGTAATCGAATGAGGAGGAATATTTAAGAGCCATTTTAAGGCCGATCCTGTTAAGGTAGAACCAAGACCCTTGCATAGGCATGCATCCTTGAACTCTGGAGGGATGGGGTTGATCTCCATTCTCTCCCTATACTGGGCAATATGCTCTTCAGGATCTGTAGTTCCGTCATAGAGCTTCATGTTGGTGGTTTGAAATATTTTTAGGATTTCAGCATCACAAATAGGATATGCAAAGCGAGATATCCTGTGGCTGTCTTGGGATACTTCCGGAATTGGCTGGACCACCCCAGGTACACTGGATATCATGTCCTTAAATTTCTGAAGCTCCCTAGTAAATGCTGACGTCATACCTGCATCCTGCAAAGATCCACTATTGTTAGTAGCAAGAATATTATTATTATTTGACACGTTACCAGTTTGAGGATTCTGGCCATATCCTGAAGCATATCATGAGCTCCTCACAGTTGACATCCTGACCGAGGAGGGTATTTCAGGAGTATGATTCTGAGAATGGCTAGGCATAATATTTCCCCTGTTATCCTCAGTATATACTGCCGAACTGAAGTTCAAAGCTCTGGGCAGTAAAGGAGTGACATTATCCTCAGCGTGCCTGCTTGAGCTAGATTTCAAGAGTTGTGTTTCTCTCATTAGCATTTTGTTGGTTTCTTGCTGTTGCCTCATCTGTTCCTGTACACTACCAAACAAGGTTAGAATTTCATCATTAGAAGCCAGAACAGAACCAGATCCCTGAGTGTTCCGAGTAGGAATAATATCCTGAGGTTGTGAAGAAGCTTGCATCCTTGGAGGAAGTGGTGGAAGTGGTGGAAGCACCGAACCAGTAGTAGCAGAAGTTGTAGCAGACACGGTGGAAGAGCTCATGTTTGATCTCGAGGCCATTGTAAATAGTGTGGCAAAAAGTTTTGAGAATAGAAAACCAAGTAACGATTTTCAAAAGTTTTTAGTAAAGATAGCACAACTTGCCCCACGGTGGGCGCCAAATTGTTTTGGTCAAAAATTACCGAAGCAATTAAGTGATCAAATTAGTCAAGTGAGGTAGTGTGCTAAGAAAGTGTGTTGAAAATATGCTGATTAAGTTGTTTGTAAAAACAGTTTTCAGGATACGGCTCAGGATATTGAGCTGTATCTACGATCAAACTATGAGCAAAAAGTAAAGGGGGTGACACGAGATATACGAGGAAAGTCCTTGTGTTGGTGCATGTTTTGTGACAACAGCTTAATAGTTTGATTATTTAGTCTTTGGATATTTTGTATTGGGCTTAGCATTAATGGTTAGGGAGTTATTTAGTGTTATGGGCTTGGAGAATGGCCTGGCTCAGACCAAAGCCCATGTGCAAACCTTGTCCTATATAAACAAGGCTTGGCATAAGGGTTTAGGTTACACACAACAGGGACACTTAGAGGAATTGAGAGAGAGTTAGAGAAATCCACAGAGATTGGCTGAGAGATTTCTTGTGGGTCTTAAATTGATTGTAAACTTCGTGTTGGATAATCAATAGAAGACCGGATTGAGAGTGTATCGTGTTCTTGATTCTGTTTCTACTCGTTTTCTGTGAAATCTGATCTAGAGGATTCCGCACTCTAGGTTAGATCGACGATTCTGTTATGATCCGCACAGCTCACGGGACCTACAATTGGTATCAGAGCATTAGGCTCTAGATTGGCTTGGTTCAGAATCGTTTTCTGCAGAAAATCGGCGTTTTTGGACGTGTTTGAAGGCTGTGTTCGTGTTCTGCTGGTGATTTCGTATAAACTGCTTGGATTTCGGACCATTTCTAATAGAAATCAAGGATTTCGGATCAATTTCGGACCAGATACAAGTATTTCGGATCTTCTGCTTGCATTTCGGATCATTTGGACTGCATTTCGAATCATCAGAATTGCATTTCGGATTAAACTCAAGCATTTCGGACCAGGAACAATTGATTTCGGATCATCTCGGATATAACAGGTTGCATTTCGGACCAGAATTCAACCATTTCGGATCAGACTGTTGAATTTCGGACCAGATTAGTTGCATTTTGGATCATTTCGGATTGAAGGGTGTTGATTTCGGATCATACAGCTTCATTTCGGATAAGATTAGTCCATTTCGGATCAGGGGGTGTTCATTTCGGACAAAGAACTATTCCTGATAACCATTTCAGACTTAGAACCATTTCGGACGAGAGGTGGAATTTTTCTAGGCTTGCGTAAGAAAGATTTCACAGTTTCACGTTTAGGAATTCATCCGTGACTAATCTCAGGAAACCGTTCGCACCGTTGGACTCTGGAAAATCCGGAAATAGGTTTTTGACAATATATATCATTGGAATCGTAATTTTGAGACGAATCTAACGATATAATTTGGTAAAAACAGTTTTCGGTTAACTTTTGTACGGTTTTTACAGTACGGTTACGGTAAAAGCTCGACAAGGACCGGTAGAGAAGTTAGAGTTGGATTTTGACACAGGTTTGAACTTTTACGCTGCGTGATGGCTAAGATGAACAATGGAAGGGAGACTGTTAAAAACTGGCCAAAGCTTACAAATGTTAAAGAATATGCTGACTGGAAAGAGAAGTTTGAGTTGTTTATGAAGAGTGAGGATTTCAGAATGTGGTGTTGTATGATTGATGGATATGTTGCTCCTACACGTCGTGTTGAAGGAAGAGATAAGGTGATTTCTTATGAGAAGATGGATGAATCTGAGAGATAGGTGGTTTATGCTGAGAAGAGAGCTTTAGCAGTGATTAAGAAATCCTTACCTGAGGGCATTAAGCATACCTTCAAGAACTATGGGAATTCTAGAGATCTGTGGGAAGCTTTGGAAAAACGTTATCAGATCTCTTCAAAAGTAACTACTTGTGATCAAGCATTGGCAGCTGAGCTTGCAGCTCTGAAGATTGGAGAGGAAGCTGCTGAGATAGAAGAAAAGAAAAAAGCAGATGAGAAGAATGCTGAAAAGAAGGGTGCAGAAGTGTCAAAGGGTTTGAATGATGTGAATGGACTTACAGTAGAGGTAAAGGTATCATCAGAATCTGTAAGTCATACATGTCTTAATTGCACTGAACTACAGGGTAAAGTAGACAGACTATCGGAGCAAAACAAAACTCTTTTAGGTGATTTGGAAAACCGAAAAGAGTTAAATGTTCTTTTGATTAAAAGAGAGTCAAATTGTTTAGATAAACTCAAATCAAATGAATAGGAGATTAGCAGTTTAACAAGCAAAGTCAATGAACTGTTACAGGTCATTGATTTGGCTCGTGAAACTGTGAAAGAAAAGACTAACGAGCTTTCAGAAAAGTGCACAGAATTGGCTGATGCACAAGCCAAAATTGTTGAACTTCAGGGGAAGTTAAACAATTTTGGAAATTCTTCGTTAGTCAGGACTTAAATTCAAAAAGGTTTAAAAAGAAGTAATGATAAAACAGGGGTGGGGTTTACTAAAGCTTCATCTTCTGGAAATCAAGACTACTCATTTTTACCAACAGAAGATGAGCTAACTAATTTTGTAACCACTGCACAAGTAGTAGTGGATCCGATAGCTGTGGACTTACCAAATAGTCCAGTTTCTTTGAAAGAATCTGTAGGGTCTAACAGTATACCTCATAAAGTGGATGAGGATACTGAAGAAAAAAAAGGCCAAAACATTTAAAAAGGGATCAAACAAAAAGAAAACTTATAAGAAAAGATCCTGTTTTAAATGTCACAACAAAGGGCATGTGGCAAGTTGTTGTCCTTTGAAGAAAGGTAAACAACAAGTTGATGAGGTTAAAGACGGGAATCAGGTTGGGTCAAGCAATAATGTAAAAACAAGTTGTCAGACAAAGAAACCTGAATTTTAATCAAAACCCTCAACTTCGAAAAGATTTGATAGACCAAGAAGTATTTCTTCAAAATTTAGTCATCATAGAAATTTTGGATATCAAACTCGATACCAAACAGCTGGTAATCGAAATTTTCAACAAAGAAATGGTCATCATTGGTCATCCTGATGGTGAGCACATCGTGGCTCCGATCCTCGATCCTGTTCCTCTCGTGGTCATTCCTCCCGAGGATTGGCCTATCGACGATTTGTTTGATGACGATATCGATCTGTTTGTTGATGGTCCTCCAGTCGACACCCAGGGTGATGGAGAGATAGATGAGGATGTTGTTGCTGTCCCACCTCATGTGATTCCTGTCATTGAGATATCCTCTGATTCTAGTTTACATTCGGTCTCAGACTCCTTTGAGTCTGTGACATCTTCAGCTTTACAGGCGGTCGAATTACAAAGTTACGCTACTGATTCTAACGATGACACTGCTATGTCTGCTGCACCATCTCCTCCACATGACCCCGAGCCAGACCCTGTTCATTTTGATCAGCCTGATGTTGCACCTGTTGATCCTGAGTTGATGCCTTTTCCTGACCCTGTCCCTTTTGGTTTACCAGACATTGCACCTCTCATTCCTAATCCAGTTCCCGCACTTGTTGATCTTCCAGTTGTTGAGCCACTTATCCCTCCACCCGCACCCGCTGATGTTGCTCCTCTCCCTCCTGTAGAGTCCAATGTCCATCGCACCGACTTACCGATCATTTTCTTACAGGACATCCCTGCACCCCGACCAGGGGAAGGTACTTCAGGCCAGCATCCTAGTTACGATCCTTTTGTTTCAGCAGCTTTTCCTCAGGCTCCTCAGACTGCACCGTTTGCTCCCTTCACTTCTTCACCGCTTGATGAGCCACTCCGATGGTTCCCACCATACTTCGTGCCGATTTCAGATCCCTATCATCCCTCCCATTTTGTTGGTTATACACGGGATGAGTTAATTTTATCACTTCAGCTTCAGTTTGAGATTATGAGTCGTAGAGTTTGGGAGCTTGAGCTGACTCTACGTCCCCCACCGTGTCCTTGTCAATCTACTTTTGTTCCCCCACATTCATCACAGTCTCCTTTTGCACATCCACTTGCTCCTCTTACTCCTTTTCCAGGTTTTGATGCTCGGTTCCTTACTTTCGAGCAGCATATAAGTTATTTACTTCGTCGTGTATACGAGCTCGAGGAGGAGCTTGCGCATGTTCACAGCTTGCTTTTCTTCCCTCCTCCACCATCAGCATAGTTGGTTTTGTTTTTATGCAGATTGCATTACTTTTGGTAAGAGCACCACTATTGAGCCGAGATTGTGAAGACTTTTGAAGACCACTTTTTGACCATGTGATTTTGTATATTGACAGACTTATTAGACAAGGGTAGTGTGACCCTGTGTCCCTTTTGATGAGATACACTTTGTGAACAATGTAATTGTGGTCAATGATTAATGAAAGCTCAATCGTCATATTCTCACTAAACACTTTGTTGATTTACATGCTTGTGCTATGATTGTGTTGTTGTATGATTGCTTGCTATGATGAATGCTATTATATATACATACTATTTATTTACTTAACAAATAAGACCTGACCCATCCGATCTTCTTCCTAGAAGAAAGATGCCGCCGCAAAGGAACACCGATACCAACAATCCTCTGCCGACGACCGAGGCAGAATTACAGGAACGCATCTCACAGGCCATCGCACACCACGAGGTCCTTCGCTCCGAACACAACGGGGGTACCTCAGGGAATAACCCACCTAACGGTAATGTTTAAGTCACCTAAGACACATTACAATACGTTTGGACATTCCCAAAACGTGTTTTGCTAATGCTTTCTGTGAATGATGTTACTTGTGTATAGGCTGTACCTACAAGCAGTTTTTGGACTACAAGCCTCTGAACTTTGACGGCACTGGGGATGCCGTAGCTTTTGTGAGATGGGTTAAGAAGACGGATTTTGTTCTGTGGATGAGTAAATGCGTGCCAGAGCATCAAGTCACGTACATTTCTGGACTGTTCCTAGATGGGGCTCTGTCATGGTGGAACCTTCAGGTTCAAACTTTAGGTGAGGCTGCGGCGTATGCTTTGACATGGGATGAGTTGAAAGAGCTGATGCGAAAGAAGTATTGTTCGAGGGCAGAAATTCAGAAGTTGGAAACTGAATTTTGGAATTTGAAAATGGATGGTCCTAAGGTGGCTGAGTATGTTCAGAGATTTCATGATTTGTCTCGTGTTGTCCCCTACTTGGTAGAACCTGAGTTTAAGAGGATCGAACGTTTCATCTGGAGTTTGGCACCTCAGATTCTCAGCATGGTAACTGCTTCTAAGCCTCCAACAATTACTGAGGCAATTGACCTAAGCGTGGAACTGACAGAGGAAGCCGTTAGAATGGGAAATTTCTCAATTTCTGAAACCAAGAAGAAAGAGACTCACCTAGAGTCGTCTGGAGAAAACAAACGGAAGTTTTCAAGTTTCAAGAAGGGTACTAGAGCGAACAACAACAACAATGCCAACAAGCGTTGGGACGCAAACCCACCAGCTGAGGCACAAGCTAGTGCTGTAAGTACTGAGAATAGGGGAAAAGGGTACATGGGTACCCTACCAAAGTGCGACGCATGTCAGTTTCATCATGCTGGTCGATACAGAATTGGGAAATGTGAAACATGTGGAAAAGTTGGTCATTCTAAGGAGTCATGCTGGTATGGAAACGGACGTGGAAATGGTGGGCAAGGAGGAAATGGAAGTGGTAATGGCAACCGTGGTGGAAATGGTTATGGGAATAGAAATCAGAGAGGAACAACAATCAGGGAGGAAATGGAAACCGGAATGGAAATGGAAACCGCGGGGGAAATAATAACAACAATCAAGGTGGAAATGGGAATGGACGCGACCGAGGTTGTTATGGTTGTGGTCATGTAGGGCACTTTAAGCGGGATTGCCCAAAGAATAACCAAGCTCGTGGAAGAGTGTTCAACATTGGAGCTAGGGAAGCTCACCAGGATCTGAACGTAGTCACTGGTACGTTCCCTATTAACCAACATTTTGCATCTGTGCTATTTGATACCGGTGCTGACTATAGCTTCGTATCTCTAGAGTTTAAGAATATACTTGGTTTAGTTGCAAATAAGTTAGATATCCCGTACTCGATAGAACTAGCTAATGGGAAGCTAGTAGACTCCAATGAAGTGATTAGAGGGTGTGTTATAGAGCTTGGAGAGCGTGAGTTTTCGTTAGATCTTCTGCCAGTGGAATTGGGAAGCTTCGACGTCGTAGTTACGATGGACTGGTTGTCTAGTAATCGTGCTGAGATTGTATGCCATGAGAAGATTATCCGCATCCCGATGGCGAATGAAGAGACGATTGTGATTCACGGGGAGAAGCATGATACGCCTCTACAGATTATTAGTTGTTTGAAGGCACGAAAGTTTTTACGTAAAGGATGTGTTGCCTTCTTAGCTCATTTCATGGACAAAGAGGCCGAAGAACCGAAGCTCGAAGATATCCTTGTGGTAAGGGAATATCCTGAAGTCTCCCCCGAAGACTTGCCAGGATTACCTCTGCAATGACAAGTCGAATTCCACATTGACTTGGTTCCAGGCGCCACGCCTGTAGCCAAGGCACCTTATCGACTTGCATCTTCAGAGATGCTAGAGTTATCAGTGTAGCTTCAGGAGTTACTAGATAAGGGATTTATAAGGCCAAGCTTCTTGCCTTGGGGAGCTCCAGTACTGTTCATCAAGAAGAAGGACGTTAGTTTTCGTATGTGCATCGACTACCGAGAGTTGAACAAGTTGAGCATCAAGAATCGGTATCCCTTTCCGAGGATTGATGATTTATTCGACCAACTTCAGGGATCAAGTTACTATTCCAAGATCAATCTTCGATCAGGTTATCACCAACTGCTAATTCAAGAAGAGAGTATACCAAAGACTGCCTTCAGAACTCGTTATGGACATTACGAGTTTCTAGTGATGCCGTTTGGGTTGACAAATGCGCCGGCAATATTTATGGACTTGATGAACCGGGTTTGCAAGCCATATCTTGATAAATTCGTGATCGTATTTATCGATGATATTTTGATTTATTCGCGGACAAAGAAAGATCACGAGCAACACCTCAGAGCTATCCTAGAGTTGCTAAAGAAGGAGAAGCTCTATGCTAAGTTCTCGAAGTGCGAGTTTTGGATACGCGAAGTGCAATTCCTCGGTCACGGGGTAAATGAGAATGGAATTCATGTGGATCCCACCAAGATCGAGGCGATTAAGAATTGGGAAACTCCGAAGACGTCAACCGAGATCAGACAATTTTTGGGTTTAGCAGGGTATTATTGCAGATTCATTGAGGATTTCTCCAAGATCGCTTAACCGCTGACCTCCCTCACTCAAAAGGATAAGAAGTATGAATGGGGAGACAAACAAGAAGAAGCTTTTCAGCTGCTTAAGAATAAGCTTTGCGATGCACCTATATTATCCCTACCTGAAGGCACCGACGACTTCGTCGTATATTATGATGCCTCGCGTTAGGGTTTGGGATGTGTGCTAATGCAACACCAGAAGGTTATCGCTTATGCTTCTCGCCAACTGAAGGTCCATGAAAAGAACTACACCACGCGTGATTTGGAGTTAGGCGCAGTGGTGTTTGCTTTGTAGATTTGGCGACATTATCTATATGGTACTCGATGTACTATTTTTACGAATCACAAGAGCCTACATCACATATTTGATCCGAAAGAGCTTAATATAAGATAGCGACGATGGGTTGAATTGTTAAATGATTATGACTGCGAGATTAAATATCATCCAGGAAAGGCGAATGTGGTGGCAGACGCCTTAAGCCGAAAGGAAAGGATCAAGCCCATCAGGGTTAGGGCTTTAGAGATGATTATTCAGACGGACCTCGCGTTGCGTATTCGTGCTGCACAAAGGGAAGCTCTTAAGAAAGAGAACATCAAGGATGAATATCTCGGAGGAATGGAGAAAAAGTTGGTACCCAACGAGGAAGGAACCTTGTATTTCATGGAACGGATAAGATGTACCAGGATCTCAAAGATTATTATTGGTGGCCTAGGATGAAAGGCGATGTTGCTGTTTATGTGAGCAAATGTTTAACATGCGCTAAGGTTAAAGCGGAATACCAGAAGCCTTCAGGACTTCTGCAATAACCAGAGATTCCCAAGTGGAAATGGGAACAAATCTCCATGGATTTTATTACAAAGCTGCCAAGAACGCCGAGAGGCCATGACACTATTTGGGTAATAGTGGATCGATTAACAAAGTCAGCACACTTCTTACCTATCAGAGAGAAGGATAACACTAGCAAATTGGCTGAAATTTACATGAGAGAGATCGTCGCGCGCCATGGAGTACCTCTCTCAATCATCTCTGATAGAGACGGATGGTTTGTGTCAAGGATATGGCAATCCTTCCAAGAAGCCTTTGGCTCACAATTGAATCTGAGCACTGCGTTACATCCGCAAATCGACGGTCAGAGCGAGCGAACGGTACAGACTTTGGAAGACATGCTGAGAGCGTGTGTTATGGATTTGGGCGGTAGCTGGGACAAACATTTTCCTTTGGTCAAATTTTCATACAACAACAGCTACCACACCAGTATTGGTGTCGCGCCATTTGAAGCCCTTTACGGACGCAAGTGCCGATCACCCCTATGTGGGCTGACGCAGGAGATGGACAACTTGTTGGTCCCGAAATCGTCCAAGAGACGACAGACAAGATGGCGCAGATTCTAAAACGCATCGAAACAGCTCGCCACAGGCAGAAAGCCTATGCAGATCCAAACCGGAAACATATGGAACTCCAAGTTGGAGATATGGTTTTATTGAAAGTATCACCCTAGAAGGGTGTGGCACGCTTCAGAAAGCGTGGGAAGTTAAATCCGCGCTACATCGGTCCTTTCAGAATTCTGGAAAGAATAGGACTAGTAGCATACAAGTTGGACCTACCTGCTGAACTGAATGGTGTTCACGACACCTTTCGTGTATCCAATCTAAAGAAAAGTCCAACTCAAGTCACCATTGCCATTCCCGCCGACGAGATTCATGTTGACGACACGCTCCACTTCGTTGAAGAACCTAGATACCCAGCTCTCGATAGAATAAGCCTAACGTAAGCTTCGACGTGATAATTGGGATGGACTGGTTGTCGAATGACCATGCGGAGATTGACGTCCACGCCCCGACGACGAACGGAGGAATGATCGCGATTCGTGGAGCAGGATACGCTCCTACGGATTATCAGGCAAAGAAGACACGAAAATTTTCACACAAAGGATGTGTTGCATTCTTGGCTCATGTCGTGGAAAAAGGAGCCGAAGAACCGAAACTCGAAGATATCCCTGTGATTGGAAGATACCCCGAAGTCTTCTTCGAAGACTTGCCGGAATCGTCTCCTCAACGATTAGTCGAATCCCGCGTCAATCTAATTCCAGGCACTGCACCCGTAGTCGTTGCATCGTAGCGACTTACATTTTCGGAGATGCAAGGATTGACAGAGAAGTTTTAGAAATGGGTAGAGAAGGAAGATAACAGACCAAAATTCCCTTTTGGGGTAACCCCATTTCTACTCGTCAAAAAGAAGGATGATGATTTTCAAATAAACATCAACTACCGGAAGCTGAACAAGCTGACGATCAAGAATAGATATCCTCTGCCAAGGATTGATGATCTATTCGACCAACTGCAAGGTTTAAGCTTTTATTCAAAGATCGATCTTCGATCTGGATACCATCAGTTAAGGATACAAGAGGAGAGTATCCCAAAGACAGCCTTCAGAACTCGTTATGGACACTACGAGTTCCTTGTTATGCCGTTTGGTTTGACAAACGCACCTGCAGTCTTTATGGATTTGATGAATAGAGTTTGCAAGCCGTACTTGGACAAGTTCGTGATTGTGTTTATCGACGACATCTTGATTTATTCAAGAACAAAGGCTGAGCACGAGCCGCATCTAAGAGCTATTTTGGAGCTGCTAAAGAAGGAACAGCTGTATGCCAAATTCTCCAAGTGCGAATTTTGGCTACATGAGGTCCAATTTCTTGGACATGTGGTAAATGGAGATGGAATCCATGTGGATCCAACCAAGATCGAAGCGATTAAGAATTGAGAAACGCCAAAGACGCCAACCGAGATTCGACAATTCTTGGGTTTGGCTGGCTACTATCGAAGGTTCATTGAGGATTTCTCAAAAATCGCTCAACCATTGACGCTCCTCACCCAGAAAGATAAGAAGTTTGATTGGGGAATCAAACAGGAAGAAGCGTTCCAGATACTGAAGGATAAGCTCTGCAATGCGCCAATCTTAGCACTACCGGAAGGTACAGATGATTTTGTGGTATACTGTGACGCTTCGCGTCAAGGATTAGGTTGTGTGTTGATGCAACGCCAAAAGGTTATTGCTTACGCATCGCGTCAACTGAAAGTGCACGAAAAGAACTATACCACACATGATTTGGAACTTGGCGCAGTGGTATTTGCACTAAAGATCTGGAGACACTACCTTTATGGTACAAAGTGTACAATCTTTACAGATCACAAGAGCCTACAGCACATATTCAACCAGAAGGAGCTGAATATGAGGCAAAGACGATGGGTTGAGTTGCTGAACGATGACGACTGCGAGATAAAGTATCATCCAGGGAAGGCGAATGTAGTCGCCGATGCCCTAAGTCGGAAGGAGAGGATCAAACCCATAAGGGTTAGAGCTTTAGAAATGATTGTCCGAACCAATCTTTCCTTGCGCATTCGTGCCGCGCAGAAAGAAGCTCTCAAGGAAGGAAACCTTGAAGAAGATCTCCGTGGGATGGAGAAGCTACTGGTACCAAACGAGGAAGGAACGTTATGCTTCGAGAAAAGGATTTGGGTTCCTCTGTTTGGTGGTTTAAGGAAAGTTATTTTTGATGAAGCTCACAAATCACGGTACTCTATCCATCCTGGAACGGATAAGATGTACCAGGATCTCAAAGATTATTATTGGTGGCCTAGGATGAAAGGCGATGTTGCTGTTTATGTGAGCAAATGTTTAACATGCGCTAAGGTTAAAGCGGAATACCAGAAGCCTTCAGGACTTCTGCAATAACCAGAGATTCCCAAGTGGAAATGGGAACAAATCTCCATGGATTTTATTACAAAGCTGCCAAGAACGCCGAGAGGCCATGACACTATTTGGGTAATAGTGGATCGATTAACAAAGTCAGCACACTTCTTACCTATCAGAGAGAAGGATAACACTAGCAAATTGGCTGAAATTTACATGAGAGAGATCGTCGCGCGCCATGGAGTACCTCTCTCAATCATCTCTGATAGAGACGGATGGTTTGTGTCAAGGATATGGCAATCCTTCCAAGAAGCCTTTGGCTCACAATTGAATCTGAGCACTGCGTTACATCCGCAAACTGACGGTCAGAGCGAGCGAACGGTACAGACTTTGGAAGACATGCTGAGAGCGTGTGTTATGGATTTGGGCGGTAGCTGGGACAAACATTTGCCTTTGGTCAAATTTTCATACAACAACAGCTACCACACCAGTATTGGTGTCGCGCCATTTGAAGCCCTTTACGGACGCAAGTGCCGATCACCCCTATGTGGGCTGACGCAGGAGATGGACAACTTGTTGGTCCCGAAATCGTCCAAGAGACGACAGACAAGATGGCGCAGATTCTAAAACGCATCGAAACAGCTCGCCACAGGCAGAAAGCCTATGCAGATCCAAACCGGAAACATATGGAACTCCAAGTTGGAGATATGGTTTTATTGAAAGTATCACCCTAGAAGGGTGTGGCACGCTTCAGAAAGCGTGGGAAGTTAAATCCGCGCTACATCGGTCCTTTCAGAATTCTGGAAAGAATAGGACTAGTAGCATACAAGTTGGACCTACCTGCTGAACTGAATGGTGTTCACGACACCTTTCGTGTATCCAATCTAAAGAAAAGTCCAACTCAAGTCACCATTGCCATTCCCGCCGACGAGATTCATGTTGACGACACGCTCCACTTCGTTGAAGAACCTGTTGAGGTCACGGATTGGAAGGTTAACAAGACCTGCACCATTCGAGGCTCTCTACGGACGTAAGTGTCGATCACTGTTATGCTGGGCAGATGCAGGTGACAGACAAATGGTTGGTCCCGAACTGGTCCAAGAAACAACTGATAAGATCACAGAGATCCAAGAGCGCATTAAGGCGGCTCGTGATCGACAGAAGAATTACGCGGATCAGAGATGAAAACCCTTGGAATTTGAAGTGGGTGATATGGTTTTGTTGAAAGTTTCACCTTGGAAAGGTGTGGCACGCTTTGGGAAGCGTGGTAAGTTAAACCCATGATATATTGGGCCATTCAGAATTTTGGAAAGGGTTGGTTTAGTAGAGTACAAGTTGGAGCTACCAGCAGAACTAAATGGTGTTCATGATACATTTCATGTATCTAATCTGAAGAAAAGTCCAACTCAAGAGACAGTGGTCATCCCTGCAGATGAAGTACATATTGATGACATACTCCACTTTACTGAAGAACCCGTTGAGGTTACAGATTGGAAGGTTAACAAGACTCGGAGGAGTAGTGTTAAGCTTGTCAAGGTTAGATGGAATGCACGTCACGGCCCAGAGTTTACTTGGGAACGTGAAGACCGTATGAAAGCAAAATACCCACATTTGTTCCCCAAATCCCATGCAGCTAATAGTGAAGCTTAAAATTTCAGGACGAAATTTTCTTAACAGGGGGAGAATGTGACAATTGTCAAATTTGCATGTATTCGTACAATTATTAAACAGTAGTTATGACTTAATGACTGTGCTGATTTACAATTAATGACATGAATTGCCTTCTGATTAATGTCATATACATATATGTGCATCACATATTGCATAATGTCATATCATTACTGCATGCAACACTTTATTGATTCAAATGATGCACGAAACAAAGATAGCACAGTTATCAGAAAAACCAGAAAAAATGCTGACGGAGTTCAGTACATAGATAGACATGGTATTGAGACACATAATGAGCCAGAAACCAAGAGTTACACTAGTATACTGTGTAGGAAAGTATGGATCATAAAACTGCCTTCCTAGTGATAGTTTAAGTGCCGGAAAGTGCCTAAAACTCACACAAACTGCAGAATTCAGCATTTAAACAACTTAATATCATGCAGAAATATGGTTAAATGGTCCAGAATGCTTTCCAAAGTATCGGGAATCAAAACTGTCACAAAAGGTAACATAAAGCACCCTAAACTGCATAGTTTAGCACCTTAACGAACCGGTAACCAACCGAACAACCGGACACTACCCGAAACACCAAATTTTCACTAGAAGCATTGTTTTACCATTTCCGAGCTAGTTTTGGTCCCCGAACATCATAAAACACTATATAACATCCTAATAACTATACACCTAACTATAACACTTAGATTTCATGTGACAACCCGCACTAAACCAGGTATCCGTACGACTTAACTAATGATTAATTACTGCTTAATTACTGTGCTGGTTTGAACTAGCTGATGAACTGCTACTTGAATACTGATACATGTACTTACCTGCATCATACTTTACTTATCGTCACTACATTATTTACATGTTGAACCCTAGTGACAAACATGATGCACAAAAGCACAGTAGCACATGAACGGATAACCTATTGAACATGCTGATAAAGCCAGCATCAGGCAAACACTGCCTCTAAGGCCTGTACGAGCCAGAAACGTTTTGCTACACTGGTAGTGAGTGTAGGGATATAAGGGTTGTGGAACTACGTCTCTAGGAATAAGTCACTATGACTGGATGTGCCTAAAACGTACTCTAAGTACAAAACTCAGCACTTTACATAATAATTCAGCTTCTAGCTACTAATAAAGTGCCAAAACATGAGAAAAATATTACTAGACACTTTCCAAAGTGTCAGAAATGGGTAGTGTCACTAAAAAGAGTAATAACGACACTTTAAAGCTTTAGTAACGCTTTAACGGATTACTATCCAGCCAAACAACCGGACTATACCCGGAACGGGAAAATATTGTTATTTTCATTGTTTATCTTTTTCTGAGCCAGTTAGGGTCCCTGATTACCCTAACACCCATTGTAACACACTACACACAACTAACCGGGTTAAGCACTTAATTAACTATACTTAACCTAACTATGTAACCTAACTACTAGTTGGTTTCGGACTAGGACCCCCCCCCCCCTCTTTACAACCGTCCCCATGTGGGGGGACACACTTGTACTTTGTAGATTTTTATAATCTCTATTGCCTAATATCATCTAGACATATTTTCCATTGGATATTACACTTGGTAATTATCTATAAGTTCATCTCTAAACCCACCATCACATAATCACTTTCACAAATCACTCAAAACTCTCTCTTTCTCTCTCAAAGCTTACGGCCAAGCATCCCCTATTCCATCCATCATATTTTCGATCTTAATCTTCATATTTCAAGCATCTACAAGTGTTAAGGGTCACGTATTAGGAAGCTTGGTGCAAACGGAACGTGAAAGACCTCTCTACTTTGCTTTTATCCACCCATTTTGCGCATAGATTCTTCCCTAGCCTCGAGCTAGAGGTATAATGCTTAAAACTCGTTTTTGAACTAATCTAAAGTGGTTAAAAGGATTTTTATCGGTTAAAACTCGTTAACATACAAGTTGATGCTTTAAAGTCTACTTAAAACACTAAAAATGGTGGTTAAAAGCACATAAGTTGTGTAAAGCTTGTAGTAATTGAAAGTTGTGATTATTTAGACCCGATCTATGTTGTGGTAGCTCGAATCATCGTTTAACCCGGTGTAGTCATGTTCTTGGATCATGACATAAGACTATTTTAGAAGTAACAAGGGTTAAAAGGTGAAACTCTACCACACATGAAACATGAACTTGTGTAAAAGTGTTTTAGCTTGTACAAAAGTGTTTAAAACTAGCAGATCTACGCATCTGCAAGTGGTATTTTCAAAGAACCACGTATCAAATAAATCATGTATTTTAAAAGATAGATCTTACACTAACAAGCATGATTTTTATAAACCACAAGTGTGTAAACACTTGTGAAATGAAAAGATCCGACAAAATAACAGTTTATGTAAAAGGAGACTAGAAGTTGTAAAGATGGATTTTCTCTAAAAACGAGGTTTTTACAAGATCAAATTACCTTATAAGAAGGTTTACTAAATTTAAGGGGATTTACACCACAGTTTTTGGGAAAAACTGCAAGTTCATGTAATTTTGGCAATTTACACATATGTCGATTAGTTGTTGTGATGAAAGTTGTTCTGATTAAATAAAGAAAATTGTTGAGTTGATTTGTTAAAGAAAATGATACGCTTGAAAGCGTGGCCACCTCCAGTTACAGAGGAAACTCTGGCGAAATTTTTCTAAAACCCTAACACTTAGAACTAGTTACACTACAAGTGTTAGAATTATTTTTGACATGTTTTCGAAATATAAATTTCGCCATGACTTTATTTACTAAATATTCGGAGGTGGGATTTTCACAAAATTTAACGTGATAAATATATATTTTCACACACTGTTTATGATTATTTTGTGAAAATACATAGATATTATTTTTAGAGTAAAAATAATATTTACGAACGTTATCGAATCCAAAATAATACGAACGCTTTCACCATAAATATAAAAGTTACACCGGTAAGTATATTACCACTCGATTGTTAAAACGTAACTTACGCACTTACGGAAATATTTATGAACGCGTATTTTAACAACGTATTATTGGAGAAAAATTATGTGAGATTGGAAAATATATATATTGAGTGAGACTTAATGCTATAATTTGAACGCACATGTATTGAATCCCCCATCCTTGGGAAGGAGATTAACTACCAAGTATATACAGAATGTAAACACGAAATAGTTGTCTAACTATTTCCCAAAGACTTAAACTATAAAGCTAAGGCACGGCCGTCCGTCTAATAGAAATTAGCACCTGTAGGTCGTCGCACAGCTGCGTGAGCAGGGGATACTTGGTAGAGACGCTTCACTGTGAGTTCATGTCCCCCTTTTCTCTTAACTGTTTTCAGTTTTTAACTGCGGGGGTGAAATACATGTTACTATGATTACGAATGTTTCTTACATGGTATGGTCAGCTAAGGAAGGAACTGTTAGGTTATGTGATTGGGTAGGTGAAACCTTAAGAACATTAGTCCTCGTAGTACGATCGAGGGATACGAGTGATAGGCCTATTTGAGCATAACAAACACCACCCATGCGCCCGCAGGTTGGACCATGTGGTGACCTTGTCTTAACCCCACCCATGCGCCCGCAGGTTGGACCATGTGGTGACCCCGTCTTAACACCACCCATGCGCCCTAAGGTTGGACCATGTGGTGACCTGGACTTAACACCACCCATGCGCCCTAAGGTTGGACCATGTGGTGACCTTGTCCTATCCCCTCCCATGCGCCCGCAGGTTGGACCATGTGGATACACAATAACTGATATGTTTCCTTATTTGCTTTCATACCAGAGTTTACAAAACATTCATACTTACAATGATTACAAAGGTTTATTCGCGCGCACATACTAAACACATGAACTCGCTCAACATTATTGTTGATTTTTCAACTTACATGTATTTCAGGGAATTAAAGGATCTGGCGCGGTATGACACGTTTTCCCGCTGCACTAGTTACGAGGTCATCCGGGTTTGGGGAATGTGACTCTTTCCTGGACAAGTCACAATCCTTAAACGGTGCTTATGTCATGTTGATGTTTGTGATTGTTAAGATAATGTTGTTGTATTTGGTTTTCAAAACTTAATTAAATGGATGATCTTGCATGGTTTTATTTCATATAGCTTTGTTATGGTTAAGCTATGGTATTAAGAAGTCACACCAAATTAACCACGCTTCCGCAAAGCCAGGGTGTGACAGCTTGGTATCAGAGCTCTGATCATAGCGAACTAGGATTCTTTCTCGAGTCTAGACTATGATCACTAGGGCTCTCACGAAAACATTTTTACTGCATACCACTTAAGTCCAGATCCAAAACTTTTTACAAACAAATGTTGAGCACATTTTATTATTTATAGGCTCAGCCTGGAGGGCTGAGGCTCGGTCTGGAGGATCGAGGCTCGGTCTAGGTGACCGAGGTAGTTGAGCACGTTGATTTATTATAGGTTCAGCCTGGAAGGCTGAGGCTCGGTCTGGAGGATCGAGGCTCGGTCTAGGTGACCGAGGTAGTTGGCTAGTAAGGCTAGGAAGAGTGGGCTCAGTCATGAAGGCTGAGGCTCGGTCAAGGGGACCGAGGCTCGATCTAAGAGGTCGAGGTGGAGGATAGAGCAGTCTTCGAGACTGAGAGGAATTTGGCTAGTGGACTAGGAGAATGATTTGAATGCTTACTTGGTGACTTATGTGATTATATGATTATATGATTGATTATTATACGTATATGCGTTTGTGTTACAAACATCATGCTTTCATCATATACTAGAAAGATGGACACTACGAATCCCATGGCCATAGTGTCAGACGACATAGTTTCATCGAAGCACGCGGTGTACATTTCCGATACTACCGGAACAGACAATGACGACTTTCAGCCCTTTTGCGCTGCCTGAAGTCGTAGCAGAGCCTACTGATGGCCATCTTGTTGGGAGTTTGCCACTCGCGGTGATCCCTGCTCCTGTGCCCCCTTGCCGCTTATCCTGTTGATGATATGCCCCCCAACGTGGCCTCTAACGACGATAACGACCTACTAGAGGAGGACCCATTCGAGGGCAGGACCCTATTGCTGTTGGTATTAGACTACTGCATGCGGACGCTTCTGCAGGGGAAACTCATGCCAATTCCCCTATCCCAGACTCATTTGAGTTTCTGACATCCGCATCTTTGCACATACGGGGAGTGCAGCACCACTCACACGACGCCGACCCTGATATGGCGTCATCAGCTGCCCCAGTTCTCGCACACAGATTTGAGTTTGATCGCGATATTGAGGACGATTCTGTTTTTCCACCTGGTTTTGATCCAGACCATGACATTGAGTTCATGCACTTAGACCAGCCTTTGGAGGATCCTGTAACCCCTGTGTTTGTTGATCCAGCTGATCTTGAGATGGAGTTTTTGATCCGGAGCCAGCCGTAGCCCCTGAGCCAGGCGTTGCTCCTGACCCCGCATTGTAGCATGACCTTGTTCATGCCGATGCACCTGCTGTTGCTCCTTGATTGATCATCTGCTTGGACGAGAGAAAATTTGGGGTAACTGTGCAAGACAATTTATTATTACGGGGGCCCACGTAATAACGATTTGTAGTGCACAGGAATCCTGGTGGACTCTGCGGGTCAAGCTAATGATAACCAATGCAGCAGGAAATAACTTAAACACGAATGACCAAGGCGATGTAGCCTCGAGTTCATTCTATTACGAGCAACAAGCCAAATTGGCAAGCCTATGTGATGGCTCAGAAATTTACTTCCCCACTCATACAGTGAGTATATTTGCGTGTGAAATTGGGTGATTACATGATGGCTTATGTTTCTATATACACCTCATAGACAATTGAAACGTTGTCTAACCCGCTTCACACCACTTCGACAAAAGGGAATGTCACCCAGACGTGACACAAACACCAGTACGTTGCCAAGAACAGAAGCCGAGCTGCAAGAACGCATCTCACAGATAAATGCACGACATGAAGCCCTCCGCTCTAAGTACAACGATGGCATTACTGGAAATAACCCTCCGACTGGCTGCACCTATAAAACAGTTCCTGAACTGCAAGCCTTTGAACTTTGACGGAACAGGAGGCGCCGTTGCATTTGTTCGTTGGTCCGAAAAGACCGACTCCATTCTAAGAATGAGTAACTGTTCGCCCCAACAGAGTGTTACCTATATCTCGAGGATATTTCTAGAAGGCACACTCTCTTAATGGAACCTCCAGGTTCAGACCCTTGGCACAGACGCTGCTTATGCACTGAGCTGGGACGAGCTCAAGGAAACGATTGAGAAGAAATGTTGTTTTAGGACTGGAATTTAGAAGCTTGAGGTGGAGTTCAGGAATCTGAAAATGGACGAACCAGAAATTCCTGAACTTGTCCAGCGATCGCACGACTTATCTAGGGTCGCCCCCCTACTTAGTCAAACCGGAGTTCAAAAGGATTGAACGATTCATTTGGACACTTGCACCCCAGATCAGGGGTATGGTTACTACCTCGAAGCCTCGACCATTGCAGAGGCTAATTTATTTATAACATGAGATGTTATGTGGATGATTTATTGATAGCATGAGATGTTATGTGTTGATATTGTTGAATGCATACGTGCATTTTATTTGCAATGACCTAACCTACGTGAAACATCTTTTAGAAAATGCCTCCAAAACGGGGTGTACGCATACCCACCAACGAGGCGGAACTTCAGGGAATCATTGCTGCAGTTATCGCACAATACGAGGCCCATCACTCCGAGCGCAACAGAGGTACCTCAGGAAGTAACCCACCCAACGGCTGCACCTACAAGCAGTTCTTAGGCTGCCAGCCCCTACATTTCGACGGCACTGGGGGTGCCGTAGCTTTCGTACGCTGGATTGAGAAGACGGACACTGTTTTGCATGCGAGCAAATGCGCCCCAAGAGATCAGGTCACGTACATTTCCGGGCTGTTCCGAGATGGGGCTCTGTCATGGTGGAAACTTCAGGTTCAGACAATGGGCGAGACTGCTGCGTATGCTTTATCATGGGACGAGCTGAAAGAGCTAATGCATAAAAAGTACTGTTCAAGAACAGAAAGCCAGAAGGTAGAAACTGAGTTCTGGAACTTGAAGATGGAAGGTCCAAAAATAGTTGAGTATGTGGAGAAGTTCCAAGTTCTATCGCGTATCGTTCCTTACATGGTTACACCAGAATACAAGCGAATCGAGCGCTTCATTTGGGGTTTAGCTCCTCAAATCATAAGTATGGTAACCTCCTCCAAGCCTGCAACAATCACTGAGGCCATCAATCTAAGTATAGCCTTGACGGAAGAGGCAATCAGGATGAACAAATTTTCAACCTCTAAGAAGAAGAAGGAGACTCATGTAGAGTCATCCGGGGACAACAAGAGAAAGTTGGCGAATTTCAAACAGGGTACCCAGTCGAGTAACAACAACAAGGTCAAAAAGAGAAAAGAGTACACGGGTATTCTACCAAAGTGCGACAACTGTCGACGTCACCATAACGGGCGGTGTAGATATGGAAAATGTGGTAACTGTGGCAAGGTGGGACATGTCAAGGAAACGTGTCGACAGGGCACTAAACATGGAAATAGAGGTCAAGATGATAGCGGAAATCGCGGAGGAAATAACGACGACAACAACTATCAGGACAGGGATGGTGACGATCAAGGCTGTGGCCAAGCATGTTTTAATTGCGGTGATGTGGGGCATTTCAGGAAGTATTGCCCTAAGAACACTTAGGCAAGTGGATGAAAGCTCAATAGCGGGGATAGAATCCAAGCGTGGATATCGGTACGTCTCATAATAGTTAATGTTATGTTCTATTTGACAGTATTGTCAAATTTAGCTTCAGAAAATACAGTTGTTTTAGTAGTAAGTAACCTAGATACCCAGCTCTCGATAGAATAAGCCTAACGGAAGCTTCGACGTGATAATTGGGATGGACTGGTTGTCGAATGACCATGCGGAGATTGACGTCCACGCCCCGACGACGAACGGAGGAATGATCGTGATTCGTGGAGCAGGATACGCTCCTACGGATTATCAGGCAAAGAAGACACGAAAATTTTCACACAAAGGATGTGTTGCATTCTTGGCTCATGTCGTGGAAAAAGGAGCCGAAGAACCGAAACTCGAAGATATCCCTGTGATTGGAAGATACCCCGAAGTCTTCTTCGAAGACTTGCCGGAATCGTCTCCTCAACGATTAGTCGAATCCCGCGTCAATCTAATTCCAGGCACTGCACCCGTAGTCGTTGCATCGTAGCGACTTACATTTTCGGAGATGCAAGGATTGACAGAGAAGTTTTAGAAATGGGTAGAGAAGGAAGATAACAGACCAAAATTCCCTTTTGGGGTAACCCCATTTCTACTCGTCAAAAAGAAGGATGATGATTTTCAAATAAACATCAACTACCGGAAGCTGAACAAGCTGACGATCAAGAATAGATATCCTCTGCCAAGGATTGATGATCTATTCGACCAACTGCAAGGTTTAAGCTTTTATTCAAAGATCGATCTTCGATCTGGATACCATCAGTTAAGGATACAAGAGGAGAGTATCCCAAAGACAGCCTTCAGAACTCGTTATGGACACTACGAGTTCCTTGTTATGCCGTTTGGTTTGACAAACGCACCTGCAGTCTTTATGGATTTGATGAATAGAGTTTGCAAGCCGTACTTGGACAAGTTCGTGATTGTGTTTATCGACGACATCTTGATTTATTCAAGAACAAAGGCTGAGCACGAGCCGCATCTAAGAGCTATTTTGGAGCTGCTAAAGAAGGAACAGCTGTATGCCAAATTCTCCAAGTGCGAATTTTGGCTACATGAGGTCCAATTTCTTGGACATGTGGTAAATGGAGATGGAATCCATGTGGATCCAACCAAGATCGAAGCGATTAAGAATTGAGAAACGCCAAAGACGCCAACCGAGATTCGACAATTCTTGGGTTTGGCTGGCTACTATCGAAGGTTCATTGAGGATTTCTCAAAAATCGCTCAACCATTGACGCTCCTCACCCAGAAAGATAAGAAGTTTGATTGGGGAATCAAACAGGAAGAAGCGTTCCAGATACTGAAGGATAAGCTCTGCAATGCGCCAATCTTAGCACTACCGGAAGGTACAGATGATTTTGTGGTATACTGTGACGCTTCGCGTCAAGGATTAGGTTGTGTGTTGATGCAACGCCAAAAGGTTATTGCTTACGCATCGCGTCAACTGAAAGTGCACGAAAAGAACTATACCACACATGATTTGGAACTTGGCGCAGTGGTATTTGCACTAAAGATCTGGAGACACTACCTTTATGGTACAAAGTGTACAATCTTTACAGATCACAAGAGCCTACAGCACATATTCAACCAGAAGGAGCTGAATATGAGGCAAAGACGATGGGTTGAGTTGCTGAACGATGACGACTGCGAGATAAAGTATCATCCAGGGAAGGCGAATGTAGTCGCCGATGCCCTAAGTCGGAAGGAGAGGATCAAACCCATAAGGGTTAGAGCTTTAGAAATGATTGTCCGAACCAATCTTTCCTTGCGCATTCGTGCCGCGCAGAAAGAAGCTCTCAAGGAAGGAAACCTTGAAGAAGATCTCCGTGGGATGGAGAAGCTACTGGTACCAAACGAGGAAGGAACGTTATGCTTCGAGAAAAGGATTTGGGTTCCTCTGTTTGGTGGTTTAAGGAAAGTTATTTTTGATGAAGCTCACAAATCACGGTACTCTATCCATCCTGGAACGGATAAGATGTACCAGGATCTCAAAGATTATTATTGGTGGCCTAGGATGAAAGGCGATGTTGCTGTTTATGTGAGCAAATGTTTAACATGCGCTAAGGTTAAAGCGGAATACCAGAAGCCTTCAGGACTTCTGCAATAACCAGAGATTCCCAAGTGGAAATGGGAACAAATCTCCATGGATTTTATTACAAAGCTGCCAAGAACGCCGAGAGGCCATGACACTATTTGGGTAATAGTGGATCGATTAACAAAGTCAGCACACTTCTTACCTATCAGAGAGAAGGATAACACTAGCAAATTGGCTGAAATTTACATGAGAGAGATCGTCGCGCGCCATGGAGTACCTCTCTCAATCATCTCTGATAGAGACGGATGGTTTGTGTCAAGGATATGGCAATCCTTCCAAGAAGCCTTTGGCTCACAATTGAATCTGAGCACTGCGTTACATCCGCAAACTGACGGTCAGAGCGAGCGAACGGTACAGACTTTGGAAGACATGCTGAGAGCGTGTGTTATGGATTTGGGCGGTAGCTGGGACAAACATTTGCCTTTGGTCAAATTTTCATACAACAACAGCTACCACACCAGTATTGGTGTCGCGCCATTTGAAGCCCTTTACGGACGCAAGTGCCGATCACCCCTATGTGGGCTGACGCAGGAGATGGACAACTTGTTGGTCCCGAAATCGTCCAAGAGACGACAGACAAGATGGCGCAGATTCTAAAACGCATCGAAACAGCTCGCCACAGGCAGAAAGCCTATGCAGATCCAAACCGGAAACATATGGAACTCCAAGTTGGAGATATGGTTTTATTGAAAGTATCACCCTAGAAGGGTGTGGCACGCTTCAGAAAGCGTGGGAAGTTAAATCCGCGCTACATCGGTCCTTTCAGAATTCTGGAAAGAATAGGACTAGTAGCATACAAGTTGGACCTACCTGCTGAACTGAATGGTGTTCACGACACCTTTCGTGTATCCAATCTAAAGAAAAGTCCAACTCAAGTCACCATTGCCATTCCCGCCGACGAGATTCATGTTGACGACACGCTCCACTTCGTTGAAGAACCTGTTGAGGTCACGGATTGGAAGGTTAACAAGACCTGCACCATTCGAGGCTCTCTACGGACGTAAGTGTCGATCACTGTTATGCTGGGCAGATGCAGGTGACAGACAAATGGTTGGTCCCGAACTGGTCCAAGAAACAACTGATAAGATCACAGAGATCCAAGAGCGCATTAAGGCGGCTCGTGATCGACAGAAGAATTACGCGGATCAGAGATGAAAACCCTTGGAATTTGAAGTGGGTGATATGGTTTTGTTGAAAGTTTCACCTTGGAAAGGTGTGGCACGCTTTGGGAAGCGTGGTAAGTTAAACCCATGATATATTGGGCCATTCAGAATTTTGGAAAGGGTTGGTTTAGTAGAGTACAAGTTGGAGCTACCAGCAGAACTAAATGGTGTTCATGATACATTTCATGTATCTAATCTGAAGAAAAGTCCAACTCAAGAGACAGTGGTCATCCCTGCAGATGAAGTACATATTGATGACATACTCCACTTTACTGAAGAACCCGTTGAGGTTACAGATTGGAAGGTTAACAAGACTCGGAGGAGTAGTGTTAAGCTTGTCAAGGTTAGATGGAATGCACGTCACGGCCCAGAGTTTACTTGGGAACGTGAAGACCGTATGAAAGCAAAATACCCACATTTGTTCCCCAAATCCCATGCAGCTAATAGTGAAGCTTAAAATTTCAGGACGAAATTTTCTTAACAGGGGGAGAATGTGACAATTGTCAAATTTGCATGTATTCGTACAATTATTAAACAGTAGTTATGACTTAATGACTGTGCTGATTTACAATTAATGACATGAATTGCCTTCTGATTAATGTCATATACATATATGTGCATCACATATTGCATAATGTCATATCATTACTGCATGCAACACTTTATTGATTCAAATGATGCACGAAACAAAGATAGCACAGTTATCAGAAAAACCAGAAAAAATGCTGACGGAGTTCAGTACATAGATAGACATGGTATTGAGACACATAATGAGCCAGAAACCAAGAGTTACACTAGTATACTGTGTAGGAAAGTATGGATCATAAAACTGCCTTCCTAGTGATAGTTTAAGTGCCGGAAAGTGCCTAAAACTCACACAAACTGCAGAATTCAGCATTTAAACAACTTAATATCATGCAGAAATATGGTTAAATGGTCCAGAATGCTTTCCAAAGTATCGGGAATCAAAACTGTCACAAAAGGTAACATAAAGCACCCTAAACTGCATAGTTTAGCACCTTAACGAACCGGTAACCAACCGAACAACCGGACACTACCCGAAACACCAAATTTTCACTAGAAGCATTGTTTTACCATTTCCGAGCTAGTTTTGGTCCCCGAACATCATAAAACACTATATAACATCCTAATAACTATACACCTAACTATAACACTTAGATTTCATGTGACAACCCGCACTAAACCAGGTATCCGTACGACTTAACTAATGATTAATTACTGCTTAATTACTGTGCTGGTTTGAACTAGCTGATGAACTGCTACTTGAATACTGATACATGTACTTACCTGCATCATACTTTACTTATCGTCACTACATTATTTACATGTTGAACCCTAGTGACAAACATGATGCACAAAAGCACAGTAGCACATGAACGGATAACCTATTGAACATGCTGATAAAGCCAGCATCAGGCAAACACTGCCTCTAAGGCCTGTACGAGCCAGAAACGTTTTGCTACACTGGTAGTGAGTGTAGGGATATAAGGGTTGTGGAACTACGTCTCTAGGAATAAGTCACTATGACTGGATGTGCCTAAAACGTACTCTAAGTACAAAACTCAGCACTTTACATAATAATTCAGCTTCTAGCTACTAATAAAGTGCCAAAACATGAGAAAAATATTACTAGACACTTTCCAAAGTGTCAGAAATGGGTAGTGTCACTAAAAAGAGTAATAACGACACTTTAAAGCTTTAGTAACGCTTTAACGGATTACTATCCAGCCAAACAACCGGACTATACCCGGAACGGGAAAATATTGTTATTTTCATTGTTTATCTTTTTCTGAGCCAGTTAGGGTCCCTGATTACCCTAACACCCATTGTAACACACTACACACAACTAACCGGGTTAAGCACTTAATTAACTATACTTAACCTAACTATGTAACCTAACTACTAGTTGGTTTCGGACTAGGACCCCCCCCCCCCCTCTTTACAACCGTCCCCATGTGGGGGGACACACTTGTACTTTGTAGATTTTTATAATCTCTATTGCCTAATATCATCTAGACATATTTTCCATTGGATATTACACTTGGTAATTATCTATAAGTTCATCTCTAAACCCACCATCACATAATCACTTTCACAAATCACTCAAAACTCTCTCTTTCTCTCTCAAAGCTTACGGCCAAGCATCCCCTATTCCATCCATCATATTTTCGATCTTAATCTTCATATTTCAAGCATCTACAAGTGTTAAGGGTCACGTATTAGGAAGCTTGGTGCAAACGGAACGTGAAAGACCTCTCTACTTTGCTTTTATCCACCCATTTTGCGCATAGATTCTTCCCTAGCCTCGAGCTAGAGGTATAATGCTTAAAACTCGTTTTTGAACTAATCTAAAGTGGTTAAAAGGATTTTTATCGGTTAAAACTCGTTAACATACAAGTTGATGCTTTAAAGTCTACTTAAAACACTAAAAATGGTGGTTAAAAGCACATAAGTTGTGTAAAGCTTGTAGTAATTGAAAGTTGTGATTATTTAGACCCGATCTATGTTGTGGTAGCTCGAATCATCGTTTAACCCGGTGTAGTCATGTTCTTGGATCATGACATAAGACTATTTTAGAAGTAACAAGGGTTAAAAGGTGAAACTCTACCACACATGAAACATGAACTTGTGTAAAAGTGTTTTAGCTTGTACAAAAGTGTTTAAAACTAGCAGATCTACGCATCTGCAAGTGGTATTTTCAAAGAACCACGTATCAAATAAATCATGTATTTTAAAAGATAGATCTTACACTAACAAGCATGATTTTTATAAACCACAAGTGTGTAAACACTTGTGAAATGAAAAGATCCGACAAAATAACAGTTTATGTAAAAGGAGACTAGAAGTTGTAAAGATGGATTTTCTCTAAAAACGAGGTTTTTACAAGATCAAATTACCTTATAAGAAGGTTTACTAAATTTAAGGGGATTTACACCACAGTTTTTGGGAAAAACTGCAAGTTCATGTAATTTTGGCAATTTACACATATGTCGATTAGTTGTTGTGATGAAAGTTGTTCTGATTAAATAAAGAAAATTGTTGAGTTGATTTGTTAAAGAAAATGATACGCTTGAAAGCGTGGCCACCTCCAGTTACAGAGGAAACTCTGGCGAAATTTTTCTAAAACCCTAACACTTAGAACTAGTTACACTACAAGTGTTAGAATTATTTTTGACATGTTTTCGAAATATAAATTTCGCCATGACTTTATTTACTATATATTCGGAGGTGGGATTTTCACAAAATTTAACGTGATAAATATATATTTTCACACACTGTTTATGATTATTTTGTGAAAATACATAGATATTATTTTTAGAGTAAAAATAATATTTACGAACGTTATCGAATCCAAAATAATACGAACGCTTTCACCATAAATATAAAAGTTACACCGGTAAGTATATTACCACTCGATTGTTAAAACGTAACTTACGCACTTACGGAAATATTTATGAACGCGTATTTTAACAACGTATTATTGGAGAAAAATTATGTGAGATTGGAAAATATATATATTGAGTGAGACTTAATGCTATAATTTGAACGCACATGTATTGAATCCCCCATCCTTGGGAAGGAGATTAACTACCAAGTATATACAGAATGTAAACACGAAATAGTTGTCTAACTATTTCCCAAAGACTTAAACTATAAAGCTAAGGCACGGCCGTCCGTCTAATAGAAATTAGCACCTGTAGGTCGTCGCACAGCTGCGTGAGCAGGGGATACTTGGTAGAGACGCTTCACTGTGAGTTCATGTCCCCCTTTTCTCTTAACTGTTTTCAGTTTTTAACTGCGGGGGTGAAATACATGTTACTATGATTACGAATGTTTCTTACATGGTATGGTCAGCTAAGGAAGGAACTGTTAGGTTATGTGATTGGGTAGGTGAAACCTTAAGAACATTAGTCCTCGTAGTACGATCGAGGGATACGAGTGATAGGCCTATTTGAGCATAACAAACACCACCCATGCGCCCGCAGGTTGGACCATGTGGTGACCTTGTCTTAACCCCACCCATGCGCCCGCAGGTTGGACCATGTGGTGACCCCGTCTTAACACCACCCATGCGCCCTAAGGTTGGACCATGTGGTGACCTGGACTTAACACCACCCATGCGCCCTAAGGTTGGACCATGTGGTGACCTTGTCCTATCCCCTCCCATGCGCCCGCAGGTTGGACCATGTGGATACACAATAACTGATATGTTTCCTTATTTGCTTTCATACCAGAGTTTACAAAACATTCATACTTACAATGATTACAAAGGTTTATTCGCGCGCACATACTAAACACATGAACTCGCTCAACATTATTGTTGATTTTTCAACTTACATGTATTTCAGGGAATTAAAGGATCTGGCGCGGTATGACACGTTTTCCCGCTGCACTAGTTACGAGGTCATCCGGGTTTGGGGAATGTGACTCTTTCCTGGACAAGTCACAATCCTTAAACGGTGCTTATGTCATGTTGATGTTTGTGATTGTTAAGACAATGTTGTTGTATTTGGTTTTCAAAACTTAATTAAATGGATGATCTTGCATGGTTTTATTTCATATAGCTTTGTTATGGTTAAGCTATGGTATTAAGAAGTCACACCAAATTAACCACGCTTCCGCAAAGCCAGGGTGTGACAGCTTGGTATCAGAGCTCTGATCATAGCGAACTAGGATTCTTTCTCGAGCCTAGACTATGATCACTAGGGCTCTCACGAAAACATTTTTACTGCATACCACTTAAGTCCAGATCCAAAACTTTTTACAAACAAATGTTGAGCACATTTTATTATTTATAGGCTCAGCCTGGAGGGCTGAGGCTCGGTCTGGAGGATCGAGGCTCGGTCTAGGTGACCGAGGTAGTTGAGCACGTTGATTTATTATAGGTTCAGCCTGGAAGGCTGAGGCTCGGTCTGGAGGATCGAGGCTCGGTCTAGGTGACCGAGGTTGTTGGCTAGTAAGGCTAGGAAGAGTAGGCTCAGTCATGAAGGCTGAGGCTCGGTCAAGGGGACCGAGGCTCGATCTAAGAGGTCGAGGTGGAGGATAGAGCAGTCTTCGAGACTGAGAGGAATTTGGCTAGTGGACTAGGAGAATGATTTGAATGCTTACTTGGTGACTTATGTGATTATATGATTGATTATTATACGTATATGCGTTTGTGTTACAAACATCATGCTTTCATCATATACTAGAAAGATGGACACTACGAATCCCATGGCCATAGTGTCAGACGACATAGTTTCATCGAAGCACGAGGTGTACATTTCCGATACTACCGGAACAGACAATGACGACTTTCAGCCCTTTTGCGCTGCCTGAAGTCGTAGCAGAGCCTACTGATGGCCATCTTGTTGGGAGTTTGCCACTCGCGGTGATCCCTGCTCCTGTGCCCCCTTGCCGCTTATCCTGTTGATGATATGCCCCCCAACGTGGCCTCTAACGACGATAACGACCTACTAGAGGAGGACCCATTCGAGGGCAGGACCCTATTGCTGTTGGTATTAGACTACTGCATGCGGACGCTTCTGCAGGGGAAACTCATGCCAATTCCCCTATCCCAGACTCATTTGAGTTTCTGACATCCGCATCTTTGCACATACGGGGAGTGCAGCACCACTCACACGACGCCGACCCTGATATGGCGTCATCAGCTGCCCCAGTTCTCGCACACAGATTTGAGTTTGATCGCGATATTGAGGACGATTCTGTTTTTCCACCTGGTTTTGATCCAGACCATGACATTGAGTTCATGCACTTAGACCAGCCTTTGGAGGATCCTGTAACCCCTGTGTTTGTTGATCCAGCTGATCTTGAGATGGAGTTTTTGATCCGGAGCCAGCCGTAGCCCCTGAGCCAGGCGTTGCTCCTGACCCCGCATTGTAGCATGACCTTGTTCATGCCGATGCACCTGCTGTTGCTCCTTGATTGATCATCTGCTTGGACGAGAGAAAATTTGGGGTAACTGTGCAAGACAATTTATTATTACGGGGGCCCACGTAATAACGATTTGTAGTGCACAGGAATCCTGGTGGACTCTGCGGGTCAAGCTAATGATAACCAATGCAGCAGGAAATAACTTAAACACGAATGACCAAGGCGATGTAGCCTCGAGTTCATTCTATTACGAGCAACAAGCCAAATTGGCAAGCCTATGTGATGGCTCAGAAATTTACTTCCCCACTCATACAGTGAGTATATTTGCGTGTGAAATTGGGTGATTACATGATGGCTTATGTTTCTATATACACCTCATAGACAATTGAAACGTTGTCTAACCCGCTTCACACCACTTCGACAAAAGGGAATGTCACCCAGACGTGACACAAACACCAGTACGTTGCCAAGAACAGAAGCCGAGCTGCAAGAACGCATCTCACAGATAAATGCACGACATGAAGCCCTCCGCTCTAAGTACAACGATGGCATTACTGGAAATAACCCTCCGACTGGCTGCACCTATAAAACAGTTCCTGAACTGCAAGCCTTTGAACTTTGACGGAACAGGAGGCGCCGTTGCATTTGTTCGTTGGTCCGAAAAGACCGACTCCATTCTAAGAATGAGTAACTGTTCGCCCCAACAGAGTGTTACCTATATCTCGAGGATATTTCTAGAAGGCACACTCTCTTAATGGAACCTCCAGGTTCAGACCCTTGGCACAGACGCTGCTTATGCACTGAGCTGGGACGAGCTCAAGGAAACGATTGAGAAGAAATGTTGTTTTAGGACTGGAATTTAGAAGCTTGAGGTGGAGTTCAGGAATCTGAAAATGGACGAACCAGAAATTCCTGAACTTGTCCAGCGATCGCACGACTTATCTAGGGTCGCCCCCCTACTTAGTCAAACCGGAGTTCAAAAGGATTGAACGATTCATTTGGACACTTGCACCCCAGATCAGGGGTATGGTTACTACCTCGAAGCCTCGACCATTGCAGAGGCTAATTTATTTATAACATGAGATGTTATGTGGATGATTTATTGATAGCATGAGATGTTATGTGTTGATATTGTTGAATGCATACGTGCATTTTATTTGCAATGACCTAACCTACGTGAAACATCTTTTAGAAAATGCCTCCAAAACGGGGTGTACGCATACCCACCAACGAGGCGGAACTTCAGGGAATCATTGCTGCAGTTATCGCACAATACGAGGCCCATCACTCCGAGCGCAACAGAGGTACCTCAGGAAGTAACCCACCCAACGGCTGCACCTACAAGCAGTTCTTAGGCTGCCAGCCCCTACATTTCGATGGCACTGGGGGTGCCGTAGCTTTCGTACGCTGGATTGAGAAGACGGACACTGTTTTGCATGCGAGCAAATGCGCCCCAAGAGATCAGGTCACGTACATTTCCGGGCTGTTCCGAGATGGGGCTCTGTCATGGTGGAAACTTCAGGTTCAGACAATGGGCGAGACTGCTGCGTATGCTTTATCATGGGACGAGCTGAAAGAGCTAATGCATAAAAAGTACTGTTCAAGAACAGAAAGCCAGAAGGTAGAAACTGAGTTCTGGAACTTGAAGATGGAAGGTCCAAAAATAGTTGAGTATGTGGAGAAGTTCCAAGTTCTATCGCGTATCGTTCCTTACATGGTTACACCAGAATACAAGCGAATCGAGCGCTTCATTTGGGGTTTAGCTCCTCAAATCATAAGTATGGTAACCTCCTCCAAGCCTGCAACAATCACTGAGGCCATCAATCTAAGTATAGCCTTGACGGAAGAGGCAATCAGGATGAACAAATTTTCAACCTCTAAGAAGAAGAAGGAGACTCATGTAGAGTCATCCGGGGACAACAAGAGAAAGTTGGCGAATTTCAAACAGGGTACCCAGTCGAGTAACAACAACAAGGTCAAAAAGAGAAAAGAGTACACGGGTATTCTACCAAAGTGCGACAACTGTCGACGTCACCATAACGGGCGGTGTAGATATGGAAAATGTGGTAACTGTGGCAAGGTGGGACATGTCAAGGAAACGTGTCGACAGGGCACTAAACATGGAAATAGAGGTCAAGATGATAGCGGAAATCGCGGAGGAAATAACGACGACAACAACTATCAGGACAGGGATGGTGACGATCAAGGCTGTGGCCAAGCATGTTTTAATTGCGGTGATGTGGGGCATTTCAGGAAGTATTGCCCTAAGAACACTCAGGCAAGTGGATGAAAGCTCAATAGCGGGGATAGAATCCAAGCGTGGATATCGGTACGTCTCATAATAGTTAATGTTATGTTCTATTTGACAGTATTGTCAAATTTAGCTTCAGAAAATACAGTTGTTTTAGTAATAAGTAACCTAGATACCCAGCTCTCGATAGAATAAGCCTAACGGAAGCTTCGACGTGATAATTGGGATGGACTGGTTGTCGAATGACCATGCGGAGATTGACGTCCACGCCCCGACGACGAACGGAGGAATGATCGTGATTCGTGGAGCAGGATACGCTCCTACGGATTATCAGGCAAAGAAGACACGAAAATTTTCACACAAAGGATGTGTTGCATTCTTGGCTCATGTCGTGGAAAAAGGAGCCGAAGAACCGAAACTCGAAGATATCCCTGTGATTGGAAGATACCCCGAAGTCTTCTTCGAAGACTTGCCGGAATCGTCTCCTCAACGATTAGTCGAATCCCGCGTCAATCTAATTCCAGGCACTGCACCCGTAGTCGTTGCATCGTAGCGACTTACATTTTCGGAGATGCAAGGATTGACAGAGAAGTTTTAGAAATGGGTAGAGAAGGAAGATAACAGACCAAAATTCCCTTTTGGGGTAACCCCATTTCTACTCGTCAAAAAGAAGGATGATGATTTTCAAATAAACATCAACTACCGGAAGCTGAACAAGCTGACGATCAAGAATAGATATCCTCTGCCAAGGATTGATGATCTATTCGACCAACTGCAAGGTTTAAGCTTTTATTCAAAGATCGATCTTCGATCTGGATACCATCAGTTAAGGATACAAGAGGAGAGTATCCCAAAGACAGCCTTCAGAACTCGTTATGGACACTACGAGTTCCTTGTTATGCCGTTTGGTTTGACAAACGCACCTGCAGTCTTTATGGATTTGATGAATAGAGTTTGCAAGCCGTACTTGGACAAGTTCGTGATTGTGTTTATCGACGACATCTTGATTTATTCAAGAACAAAGGCTGAGCACGAGCCGCATCTAAGAGCTATTTTGGAGCTGCTAAAGAAGGAACAGCTGTATGCCAAATTCTCCAAGTGCGAATTTTGGCTACATGAGGTCCAATTTCTTGGACATGTGGTAAATGGAGATGGAATCCATGTGGATCCAACCAAGATCGAAGCGATTAAGAATTGAGAAACGCCAAAGACGCCAACCGAGATTCGACAATTCTTGGGTTTGGCTGGCTACTATCGAAGGTTCATTGAGGATTTCTCAAAAATCGCTCAACCATTGACGCTCCTCACCCAGAAAGATAAGAAGTTTGATTGGGGAATCAAACAGGAAGAAACGTTCCAGATACTGAAGGATAAGCTCTGCAATGCGCCAATCTTAGCACTACCGGAAGGTACAGATGATTTTGTGGTATACTGTGACGCTTCGCGTCAAGGATTAGGTTGTGTGTTGATGCAACGCCAAAAGGTTATTGCTTACGCATCGCGTCAACTGAAAGTGCACGAAAAGAACTATACCACACATGATTTGGAACTTGGCGCAGTGGTATTTGCACTAAAGATCTGGAGACACTACCTTTATGGTACAAAGTGTACAATCTTTACAGATCACAAGAGCCTACAGCACATATTCAACCAAAAGGAGCTGAATATGAGGCAAAGACGATGGGTTGAGTTGCTGAACGATGACGACTGCGAGATAAAGTATCATCCAGGGAAGGCGAATGTAGTCGCCGATGCCCTAAGTCGGAAGGAGAGGATCAAACCCATAAGGGTTAGAGCTTTAGAAATGATTGTCCGAACCAATCTTTCCTTGCGCATTCGTGCCGCGCAGAAAGAAGCTCTCAAGGAAGGAAACCTTGAAGAAGATCTCCGTGGGATGGAGAAGCTACTGGTACCAAACGAGGAAGGAACGTTATGCTTCGAGAAAAGGATTTGGGTTCCTCTGTTTGGTGGTTTAAGGAAAGTTATTTTTGATGAAGCTCACAAATCACGGTACTCTATCCATCCTGGAACGGATAAGATGTACCAGGATCTCAAAGATTATTATTGGTGGCCTAGGATGAAAGGCGATGTTGCTGTTTATGTGAGCAAATGTTTAACATGCGCTAAGGTTAAAGCGGAATACCAGAAGCCTTCAGGACTTCTGCAATAACCAGAGATTCCCAAGTGGAAATGGGAACAAATCTCCATGGATTTTATTACAAAGCTGCCAAGAACGCCGAGAGGCCATGACACTATTTGGGTAATAGTGGATCGATTAACAAAGTCAGCACACTTCTTACCTATCAGAGAGAAGGATAACACTAGCAAATTGGCTGAAATTTACATGAGAGAGATCGTCGCGCGCCATGGAGTACCTCTCTCAATCATCTCTGATAGAGACGGATGGTTTGTGTCAAGGATATGGCAATCCTTCCAAGAAGCCTTTGGCTCACAATTGAATCTGAGCACTGCGTTACATCCGCAAACTGACGGTCAGAGCGAGCGAACGGTACAGACTTTGGAAGACATGCTGAGAGCGTGTGTTATGGATTTGGGCGGTAGCTGGGACAAACATTTGCCTTTGGTCAAATTTTCATACAACAACAGCTACCACACCAGTATTGGTGTCGCGCCATTTGAAGCCCTTTACGGACGCAAGTGCCGATCACCCCTATGTGGGCTGACGCAGGAGATGGACAACTTGTTGGTCCCGAAATCGTCCAAGAGACGACAGACAAGATGGCGCAGATTCTAAAACGCATCGAAACAGCTCGCCACAGGCAGAAAGCCTATGCAGATCCAAACCGGAAACATATGGAACTCCAAGTTGGAGATATGGTTTTATTGAAAGTATCACCCTAGAAGGGTGTGGCACGCTTCAGAAAGCGTGGGAAGTTAAATCCGCGCTACATCGGTCCTTTCAGAATTCTGGAAAGAATAGGACTAGTAGCATACAAGTTGGACCTACCTGCTGAACTGAATGGTGTTCACGACACCTTTCGTGTATCCAATCTAAAGAAAAGTCCAACTCAAGTCACCATTGCCATTCCCGCCGACGAGATTCATGTTGACGACACGCTCCACTTCGTTGAAGAACCTGTTGAGGTCACGGATTGGAAGGTTAACAAGACCTGCACCATTCGAGGCTCTCTACGGACGTAAGTGTCGATCACTGTTATGCTGGGCAGATGCAGGTGACAGACAAATGGTTGGTCCCGAACTGGTCCAAGAAACAACTGATAAGATCACAGAGATCCAAGAGCGCATTAAGGCGGCTCGTGATCGACAGAAGAATTACGCGGATCAGAGATGAAAACCCTTGGAATTTGAAGTGGGTGATATGGTTTTGTTGAAAGTTTCACCTTGGAAAGGTGTGGCACGCTTTGGGAAGCGTGGTAAGTTAAACCCATGATATATTGGGCCATTCAGAATTTTGGAAAGGGTTGGTTTAGTAGAGTACAAGTTGGAGCTACCAGCAGAACTAAATGGTGTTCATGATACATTTCATGTATCTAATCTGAAGAAAAGTCCAACTCAAGAGACAGTGGTCATCCCTGCAGATGAAGTACATATTGATGACATACTCCACTTTACTGAAGAACCCGTTGAGGTTACAGATTGGAAGGTTAACAAGACTCGGAGGAGTAGTGTTAAGCTTGTCAAGGTTAGATGGAATGCACGTCACGGCCCAGAGTTTACTTGGGAACGTGAAGACCGTATGAAAGCAAAATACCCACATTTGTTCCCCAAATCCCATGCAGCTAATAGTGAAGCTTAAAATTTCAGGACGAAATTTTCTTAACAGGGGGAGAATGTGACAATTGTCAAATTTGCATGTATTCGTACAATTATTAAACAGTAGTTATGACTTAATGACTGTGCTGATTTACAATTAATGACATGAATTGCCTTCTGATTAATGTCATATACATATATGTGCATCACATATTGCATAATGTCATATCATTACTGCATGCAACACTTTATTGATTCAAATGATGCACGAAACAAAGATAGCACAGTTATCAGAAAAACCAGAAAAAATGCTGACAGAGTTCAGTACATAGATAGACATGGTATTGAGACACATAATGAGCCAGAAACCAAGAGTTACACTAGTATACTGTGTAGGAAAGTATGGATCATAAAACTGCCTTCCTAGTGATAGTTTAAGTGCCGGAAAGTGCCTAAAACTCACACAAACTGCAGAATTCAGCATTTAAACAACTTAATATCATGCAGAAATATGGTTAAATGGTCCAGAATGCTTTCCAAAGTATCGGGAATCAAAACTGTCACAAAAGGTAACATAAAGCACCCTAAACTGCATAGTTTAGCACCTTAACGAACCGGTAACCAACCGAACAACCGGACACTACCCGAAACACCAAATTTTCACTAGAAGCATTGTTTTACCATTTCCGAGCTAGTTTTGGTCCCCGAACATCATAAAACACTATATAACATCCTAATAACTATACACCTAACTATAACACTTAGATTTCATGTGACAACCCGCACTAAACCAGGTATCCGTACGACTTAACTAATGATTAATTACTGCTTAATTACTGTGCTGGTTTGAACTAGCTGATGAACTGCTACTTGAATACTGATACATGTACTTACCTGCATCATACTTTACTTATCGTCACTACATTATTTACATGTTGAACCCTAGTGACAAACATGATGCACAAAAGCACAGTAGCACATGAACGGATAACCTATTGAACATGCTGATAAAGCCAGCATCAGGCAAACACTGCCTCTAAGGCCTGTACGAGCCAGAAACGTTTTGCTACACTGGTAGTGAGTGTAGGGATATAAGGGTTGTGGAACTACGTCTCTAGGAATAAGTCACTATGACTGGATGTGCCTAAAACGTACTCTAAGTACAAAACTCAGCACTTTACATAATAATTCAGCTTCTAGCTACTAATAAAGTGCCAAAACATGAGAAAAATATTACTAGACACTTTCCAAAGTGTCAGAAATGGGTAGTGTCACTAAAAAGAGTAATAACGACACTTTAAAGCTTTAGTAACGCTTTAACGGATTACTATCCAGCCAAACAACCGGACTATACCCGGAACGGGAAAATATTGTTATTTTCATTGTTTATCTTTTTCTGAGCCAGTTAGGGTCCCTGATTACCCTAACACCCATTGTAACACACTACACACAACTAACCGGGTTAAGCACTTAATTAACTATACTTAACCTAACTATGTAACCTAACTACTAGTTGGTTTCGGACTAGGACCCCCCCCCCTCTTTACAACCGTCCCCATGTGGGGGGACACACTTGTACTTTGTAGATTTTTATAATCTCTATTGCCTAATATCATCTAGACATATTTTCCATTGGATATTACACTTGGTAATTATCTATAAGTTCATCTCTAAACCCACCATCACATAATCACTTTCACAAATCACTCAAAACTCTCTCTTTCTCTCTCAAAGCTTACGGCCAAGCATCCCCTATTCCATCCATCATATTTTCGATCTTAATCTTCATATTTCAAGCATCTACAAGTGTTAAGGGTCACGTATTAGGAAGCTTGGTGCAAACGGAACGTGAAAGACCTCTCTACTTTGCTTTTATCCACCCATTTTGCGCATAGATTCTTCCCTAGCCTCGAGCTAGAGGTATAATGCTTAAAACTCGTTTTTGAACTAATCTAAAGTGGTTAAAAGGATTTTTATCGGTTAAAACTCGTTAACATACAAGTTGATGCTTTAAAGTCTACTTAAAACACTAAAAATGGTGGTTAAAAGCACATAAGTTGTGTAAAGCTTGTAGTAATTGAAAGTTGTGATTATTTAGACCCGATCTATGTTGTGGTAGCTCGAATCATCGTTTAACCCGGTGTAGTCATGTTCTTGGATCATGACATAAGACTATTTTAGAAGTAACAAGGGTTAAAAGGTGAAACTCTACCACACATGAAACATGAACTTGTGTAAAAGTGTTTTAGCTTGTACAAAAGTGTTTAAAACTAGCAGATCTACGCATCTGCAAGTGGTATTTTCAAAGAACCACGTATCAAAGAAATCATGTATTTTAAAAGATAGATCTTACACTAACAAGCATGATTTTTATAAACCACAAGTGTGTAAACACTTGTGAAATGAAAAGATCCGACAAAATAACAGTTTATGTAAAAGGAGACTAGAAGTTGTAAAGATGGATTTTCTCTAAAAACGAGGTTTTTACAAGATCAAATTACCTTATATGAAGGTTTACTAAATTTAAGGGGATTTACACCACAGTTTTTGGGAAAAACTGCAAGTTCATGTAATTTTGGCAATTTACACATATGTCGATTAGTTGTTGTGATGAAAGTTGTTCTGATTAAATAAAGAAAATTGTTGAGTTGATTTGTTAAAGAAAATGATACGCTTGAAAGCGTGGCCACCTCCAGTTACAGAGGAAACTCTGGCGAAATTTTTCTAAAAACCTAACACTTAGAACTAGTTACACTACAAGTGTTAGAATTATTTTTGACATGTTTTCGAAATATAAATTTCGCCATGACTTTATTTACTAAATATTCGGAGGTGGGATTTTCACAAAATTTAACGTGATAAATATATATTTTCACACACTGTTTATGATTATTTTGTGAAAATACATAGATATTATTTTTAGAGTAAAAATAATATTTACGAACGTTATCGAATCCAAAATAATACGAACGCTTTCACCATAAATATAAAAGTTACACCGGTAAGTATATTACCACTCGATTGTTAAAACGTAACTTACGCACTTACGGAAATATTTATGAACGCGTATTTTAACAACGTATTATTGGAGAAAAAAATATGTGAGATTGGAAAATATATATATTGAGTGAGACTTAATGCTATAATTTGAACGCACATGTATTGAATCCCCCATCCTTGGGAAGGAGATTAACTACCAAGTATATACAGAATGTAAACACGAAATAGTTGTCTAACTATTTCCCAAAGACTTAAACTATAAAGCTAAGGCACGGCTGTCCGTCTAATAGAAATTAGCACCTGTAGGTCGTCGCACAGCCGCGTGAGCAGGGGATACTTGGTAGAGACGCTTCACTGTGAGTTCATGTCCCCCTTTTCTCTTAACTGTTTTCAGTTTTTAACTGCGGGGGTGAAATACATGTTACTATGATTACGAATGTTTCTTACATGGTATGGTCAGCTAAGGAAGGAACTGTTAGGTTATGTGATTGGGTAGGTGAAACCTTAAGAACATTAGTCCTCGTAGTACGATCGAGGGATACGAGTGATAGGCCTATTTGAGCATAACAAACACCACCCATGCGCCCGCAGGTTGGACCATGTGGTGACCTTGTCTTAACCCCACCCATGCGCCCGCAGGTTGGACCATGTGGTGACCCCGTCTTAACATCACCCATGCGCCCTAAGGTTGGACCATGTGGTGACCTGGACTTAACACCACCCATGCGCCCTAAGGTTGGACCATGTGGTGACCTTGTCCTATCCCCTCCCATGCGCCCGCAGGTTGGACCATGTGGATACACAATAACTGATATGTTTCCTTATTTGCTTTCATACCAGAGTTTACAAAACATTCATACTTACAATGATTACAAAGGTTTATTCGCGCGCACATACTAAACACATGAACTCGCTCAACATTATTGTTGATTTTTCAACTTACATGTATTTCAGGGAATTAAAGGATCTGGCGCGGTATGACACGTTTTCCCGCTGCACTAGTTACGAGGTCATCCGGGTTTGGGGAATGTGACTCTTTCCTGGACAAGTCACAATCCTTAAACGGTGCTTATGTCATGTTGATGTTTGTGATTGTTAAGACAATGTTGTTGTATTTGGTTTTCAAAACTTAATTAAATGGATGATCTTGCATGGTTTTATTTCATATAGCTTTGTTACGGTTAAGCTATGGTATTAAGAAGTCACACCAAATTAACCATGCTTCCGCAAAGCCAGGGTGTGACATTTCAACCATAAACCTAACTAACAACTTCAAACTAACCAAGACCCCCCTCATGAACACGGTTACAAGGTGGCCCCACACCTTGATTTTATTTTGTTATTTTAATATATCATGTCTCCATCTTTTGTGAACATATTAACCATTAGAGAATTATGTGTTGGAGGATATTATAAGTGACCTTAAGAACATAAGCTTATCATTCTCAAACTCACAACACACTTGAACTCTCTTTTCTCCTTCCCTCTACTCTCTGCCGTAACCCACACACACACCACCACCTTCATCATTCAATCTTCATCCATTCTCTACATATACAAAGGTGTAAGGAGCATAACAAAGAAGCTAGGAGCTCTTGGAAGTGGAAGGACCTCTTGCAAGTGCTATTAACCACCTCATTCATCTTCATCTTCATCTTGTGTTCATCCCTAGCCTTGAGCTAGTAGTAAGATCATCTACATCTCATTTTACATCTTGTTTAACTGGTTAAAAGATGTTACAAGTGTATAATCATGAAGAACACTAATGATCAAGAACTTGAATCATAAGCATAAGACTAAAAATCATAAGAATACATGTTGTTTAATGTATGTGTGAATATTGATTGATGATTTCTTGTGTTTATGATTTAAACATCATATGAACTTGCTAGATGGTGATTAAAGACATAATCTAGCAACTTGAGAGGATGATTATGTTAGAAATCAAAATGATCATCCTTATGTAAAAGCATGAACTTGAAGCATAAATTGTTTTCTTGAAAAATGATGATCAAAGTGTGATGTAAATCATATAAATGGATGATTTCAAAAACTAAATTTTCATGAAACTAAGTTAAAATACAAGATTTACATAAACTTGGTTCTTAAAGAAAGTAATCACATTTTTAGTGGTTAATTAAGTGTAGAATCATGTATTTAACAAGAAAAACCCAAGAAGAAATATTTTTAGAAAAATATTTTACAAGTTATAAACATCCAGATTCTTCAAGAATGATGTTTTCAAATAAATAACCACACTTTAAAGGGTAACTAAGTCTACTAAACACACTAGTAAGTTACTACAAATTTTTATAGACTTTCAAGTTCATGAAGTAGTGATTATGGCTTGATTTTGGCAAATTGGTAAGTATTATTTGATTTGTTGTTGATTGTGACGATTTATAAAAGAAAATGATATGCTTTGAAAGCATGGAAACCTCCATTTTAAGGGGAAACTATGACAAAAATTTTCTAGAAATTTAACACTTAGAAAATATTTTAAAGGGAAATTGGTTTTTAATAAACCACCCTTTGCCCCATTGGTAAATAATAATCCTACCTACAGAATTGTTAATTAATAATCCTACGTTTCAATATGTTGGTACTCAATGGACCTCCGTTAGTTTTTTTTAACTGAAGTTAGTTTTTAAGTTTTATTTATTACACAAACAGTCTCTGTAGTTATAATTTACTAGTTTTAAGTTTTATTTATTACACAATCAGTCCCTGTAGTTATTAAAAAAATCATAAAAATAAAAAAAATCTAAAAAATAAAAAAAATTCAAAAAAAATCATAAAAATTCTAAAAAGATCAAAAAAATTCTAAAAAAATTCTAAAAAAATCATAAAAAATCATAAAAATTCAAAAAAATCAAAAAAACTCTAAAAAATCATAAAAATTCTAAAAAATCATAAAAACTCTAAAAAACATAAAAATCCTAAAAAAAACTCTAAAAAATCATAAAAATCCTAAAAAAATAAAAAAAATTTCTAAAAAATCCAAAAAATTCTAAAAAATCCAAAAAATTCTAAAAAATTCAAAAAAAGCAAACGTTTCGACGCGAACCGTTTCGACCCGAACCGTTTCGACGCGAACCGTTTCGAACCGTACCACCGCCACCACCACCGCCGCCACCGCCGCCACCACCACCACCACCACCGCCACCACCACCACAGCACCGCCACCACCACAACCACCGCACCGCCACCACCACCACCACCACCATCACCGCCACCACCGTTTTCGAAACGGTCCGGGTCGAAAACGGTCCGGGTCGAAACGGTACGGGTCGAAACGGTCCGGGTCGAAACGGTACGGGTCGAAACGGTACGGGTCGAAACGGTCCGGGTCGAAACGGTCCGGGTCGAAACGGTACGGTTCGAAACGGTTCGCGTCGAAACGGTTCGGGTCGGAACGGTTGCTTTTTTTGAATTTTTTTTATTTTTTAGAGTTTTTTTGATTTTCTAGGATTTTAATGATTTTTTAGAGTTTTTTTTATTTTTTTAGGATTTTTATGATTTTTTAGAGTTTTTATGACTTTTTAGAGTTTTTTTTATTTTTTTGAATTTTTATGATTTTTTATGATTTTTTTGATTTTTTTAGAATTTTTTGATTTTTTTTGAATTTTTATGAATTTTTTGAATTTTTTTGATTTTTTAGATTTTTTTTATTTTTATGATTTTTTTTATAACTACAGGGACTGATTGTGTAATAAATAAAACTTAAAACTAGTAAATTATAACTACAGGGACTGTTTGTGTAATAAATAAAACTTAAAAACTAACTTCAGTTAAAAAAAACTAACGGATGTCCATTGAGTACCAACATATTGAAACGTAGGATTATTAATTACCAATTCTGTAGGTAGGATTATTATTTACCAATGGGGCAAATGTTGGTTTATTAAACACCAATTTCCCTATTTTAAACAAATATTTACAAGTATATTTTAACCTTGATTTTTCATATAAAGTTTGCCATAATATTTGTAACAAAAATTAAAAAATATTGGAGGTTGGTATTTAATAATAAAAGTGACTAAATATGTATTTAGGAGGATATATATTTAGATGTCACCATGTGTGTGATTATTTGTATATTATGTGTATTAGTTATATTATTTTAGGACTTGAAATAATATAACTCACCAAAATACCAAGAAATACAATACAAAATATTACCAAAATTCCAAGATATAAATATACAATTTATACCAAAAATATTGGAGAAACCGAACAAGGAATGTAACTTACACTAAATATTCCGGAATTAAATTCATAAGTATACTTTGGTAAACAGTATTTTGGAAACCAAGAGAACAAAAATATGATTTTTACAATTATTACAAGAATATATCATATTTTTGACAAGAGAAAATATATTATTTTTTAGTAAAGAAAAATATATATGTTTTCTTGAAATTATTAGAAGATATATTATTTTGGGAGAAAGTATATATTTTCTTAAATAAACATAGAATACATTATTTTTGGGTGAAAAATAGATTTATATATATTATCTAAGTTAAACTTGAAAATATATTATTTTTGAGGTTTAAATGAAAATACAATTATTTTTTGCCAAGGGAAAAATTATAAATAATTTTTCTATCTAAGTTTTCTTAAAATACATATACTGGTGAATTTTCATTAGAAATATTATTTCGGAAAAGTAAATATAAAATTAAGTATAAGAATACTTAATAAACTCAATAAGAATACGTATTCTCGTACGTATAAATATACACCGGAATACGCCACCGATACTTGGCAAAAATATACATGTTTAAGAATACGAGTATGAATACACCCATCATTGGGAAGATGTACATGTGCAAATACATAAATGTGTCAACTTAAAATATATTATTTTAACTAATTTTCCGAAATTTAATAAATATAATTTAAGTTAAAATATTTATTATTTTAACAAATAATTATATAATTTGGAATAATATTGATGACACAAGGCAACGTAAATCAAAGACACTAATTAAGACTAAAGTCAAGGCACGATCTATCCGTCTAATAAACCGTAGTACGTTTGTAGGTAGTCGTGCACATTAGAAGACGCTTTGGGTTGTTTGATCGAAGACGCAAGATTGTGAGTTCATGTCCCCCTTTTCTCTTAACTGTTTTCGGTTTTATAACTTCGGGGGTGAAGTACATGTTACAAAATGTTTACAAACGTTCACATATGGTATGGTTAGCTAAGGAATGAACTGTTATATCATGTGAATGGGTAGGCGCACACTTAAGACCGTTAATTCTCGTATATGGACCGAGGGACATGTGTGATAGATCTATTTGGGTGTAGCGAGCCCCACCCATGAGGACCGGGATTTGGCCCATGAGGTAACTATGTCTTCCAGCCGGAAGCCCGGTATAAAATCTGTAGGATCGAATTCGAACCCAAACGAGTCGATCAGAAGAGTTTATCTCAGTTTGAGCGGCGGAAACGAACAAACTGAGGTCAATTCAGCGAGTTTACACTTTAAACTGTTGTTTCTATTGATTTGTATGACGTTTACAACCTGATAACACTTCGGCAGCACTTCGTTGCTCTGACCGGAAAATCTATGAAAGTTACAAATGATTTAGCTTGAATGGTATATATAGTGGAGGGGGTTTAGCTTGAAATGACATGCCACTTTCAAGGGAAACCTTGATTTAGCTTGAAATGACACATGACACTTTCAAGGGAAATCAATAAGAATTGATTTAGCTTGAAACTGTCTAGTGACATTTTCAAGGGAAATCACCACTTTCAAGCTAAATTACATTAAACATACTCTAAAACCTCCTATACTTTCGTATAACAAGATCTAATCTAACAATTTAATACTAGACTCGATACAAGACGAAGTCGACAGACGCATGCACCAACAGACTCCCCCTCGAATGTTGACGAGTCTTCAGTGTCGAGTCTTCGCATCTTCAGTCTTTATCAGTCCTTTCGAACTCTTTATAGTATTCGACGTTGTAAAGCATCCTCAAATCTTCTCTCTTTTCTTTTCATCACCAACATACTCCTTCCTTTAGGTGTCTTCAGACTCCCCCTTTCGATATGCTGGGATCACAGCCTGGAATTCGCGAAAAATCCTCAGGTATCGAAACCTGGCACTCTTTCTTCAGGTTCAAGATCTAAACCTGGCTACACCTGCACATTCTTAACCCAGAAATAAATTTTCTGATAACCACTTGTAGAGCATATTTTATAATGATTCAACATTTATAGTCTCTGATGAACCACTTGCAGAAAGATCATTTTCATTTCAAACATTTTCAAACAAATATTTTTCCAAACTTGTTCGTCATGTCTAGCACTCGGAATTTTGAAAATTAGCTCTTCAACACCAGTTGTCGAAAATCTTTTTGAATTTTTCAAAATTTATGCTAAAACACACTAAAATCTTTTTGGATTATGGAACGTAATGAAATGCAATAAAGAAATATTTACATACAATATTTTTGTGAGTTTGCGTTAGAGGATCATATCAGTTTTTGAGACAAAACACCAACACAGTTAAGCTTTAAACATTTTAAGTTCTAAACGATTCACTTAGATTGTCAGTATACTGATCCAATTAAATTTTCACACAAAGTTCAACTGCTTCGAGATACGATATTAATGTATTAAGCACTTAAACCCAATCGCGTGTCCCATCTCAGAATATACTCCCGTATCCAGATCCCAATAATCAGTCTTACAGGTAATTATGACACAAATGATATCTGTAGGGGTTAATAAATTATGAAGAATCATGAGAGCTCAGGTCAGAACTTCCGTTCAGCAGAGAGATAATGACTCAACTTGTGGGTGTGTCCCCGTTAGAGGATCTTTTTTACAACAACATTGCTAAGCAATTTTATTGTCTTATCATATATGCTGAGGGTGATGCTATGTTTCAAGCATTTGCGGAAAGTATTATTCGAGGACTAGGTCAGAACTACCGTTCAGCAGAAGTCCCAGAATAATACCCCAGACATCATTGAGTATAAAGACCTAGTATAACAGATTATGAGACCTTTCAAACGAGATTTCGGGGGTTACCCATATATCCGAGAGATGTTTCCCCACGATATAAGCAAGTTTGAAATTTATGTTTATATCTCGTCATAATCTACTAAATGTGCAAAAACCTACTCACACATCCACAGTGAGATCGTTTATCACATTTGTCTTTCCAATTCTTTAGCGTGTTGTGACAGTCCACTGATGTACTATCATTTCCTCTTTTATGCAACAAAACTCATTTTTGAATTTTATCATATTTTTGTCTTTTTCAAATATTCAAATGTTTTTGGATTTTCTGAAATTTTTACTCCCCCTAAAATGCAAACACATTTTAGGAAATTTGAAATCAAACAATACAGAAAGTGACAACTGATATCAAATCACCTCAATTCGCCATCCACTTGGCATAAACAATCAGAACTCCCCCTATCATAAACCATTTTCTCATTTAGATCTCAAAACACTTAAGTTTGTTTTAATCAAAATGATTTTTCCGGAAAATGAATTTGTTTTTACCATTGTTAAGTATGGGGATATGGTTCATCATCTTGTCAGTTTTATCAACTGTAGTAAATCAAGTACAACTTAATGTCCTTGATTCACTGTTTGCAATCAAGCAACCTCTAAACCATTTGTAAGAATAACCACTTGTAGATATAACCAATCAATACCAATTGTAGGAATGAGTCATCTACATTTTACCCATCAAAGTACCGATTCCTGCTTCACACTTACCAACCAGGAAGCTCCGGCGTAGTCATTCAACCTGTAAAATTTTAACAATTTCAAGCATTTTCAAGACAATCTAATTAAACATGAAAGATGCCGATTCCTGATCCACGATTACAAACTTGGGATCTCCGGCAAGTCAGGTTTTTCAATGAAAGAAAATATCCACCCAAGCCTGACCAGCCTTGGGTGTTTTCAATTCAGAAGCAGTTGGGGTGTAAGTTGTTTTCTTCTTAGCATAAAACTCTTTTACCCCTTTAACCTTCCCATCGACCATCTTTCCGAAAATTTTCTTTACATTCCCATTAAACGCTTTCTCAACATCAAATTCATTCTTATCAGAATAAAATTGATTAGAGATCTCAACTTTCCCGACTTTTGATTTAAAATTTTCAGTACTCAATGGTGGAAAGTTCTCATCATCCATTGAAAGAACTGATTTTTCAACACTCCCATCAAATTGTGGCTCCTCTGACTTTGTGGAATCAGATTCATCGCCAGATTTTACCTCTAATTTCTTAACAACCCAAGCTTGATTGTCAAGATTTCCCCTTTTCTTGTAAAATCTTTTCGAACACTCACCAACTTCATATGTAGAGTTTTTAAACACTTTAAATCGTTCAGTTGGTGGTTCGGTTTTATCAACAACTACTTCTTTGAGTTTTTCTGAAACTCCCTGTTTTGTGTTGGTTGCCTTAGGACAGTTCCATGCAATGTGACCAACTTCATTACATCTGTAACAGGTTCTTGTTTCTTTCCATTGATAAGCTCCATTCTTCATCTTTTCAGCAAGAAACTCCTTGTTTGACTGTTTCCAGAATGAGCTCTTTGCTTCTTCTTCATGACTAGTTCCTGCAACATATGTCATTTTTGATTTAAAATCTCGAACATATTTTTCATTTTTATAGTTTTTAGGTGGAATAAAACCAAGTCCTTTCTTTTTGTAGCTACGATTGTGGTTTGGTTTCTTTTGAAAACCAAAACCAGAATTGTAACCCTTTTTCTTGTTCAAACGTTGTTGTACTCTTGAGGTGTATGGTTTAGGTTTTACATTAAGATTTTCATCTTTTATTTCAGAAATATTAATTTCTGTTAGTTTGAAAACCTTTTTTATCAAATCAGTTTTGACACCTCTTATTGGAAACTCTTTATCAAAATATAATTTGTCAGAATCATTCAAAGTATACACAACTTCAAATGTTTCATCATTCAAATTAGATTTTGACAACAAAAACTCTTTACTGTAAACCCGTTTTCCCGACGACTTTGAACTCTTTTCGGACGAACTCGAACTCCTGACTGATTGACACGAACTTTCGGATTCTGACTTTGACTCTGACTCCTCATCCTTATCCAACACCTGATCAACCACTCTTTTTATCAATTCGGACTCATGATCTGTGTCGGACGCTGTGAACGTGACATCAATATTGTCCGGTAAAACATCGGTTATCTCGGATTCTAACTTAATATTGACCGCCTGTTTTAGTTCTTCCTCGTTAGGTTTCCTAGATGAGTACCCTTCCCAAATCGGAGGCGGACACTTATTATAACAGACACCCTGTTTCTTACCAGTATCTTTTTTCTTCTTTGGCTTTGTTTCTTCACTTTTAAACGCTTCAAATCCTTCAACTGTTGGATAAATTCTATCAATTATGTAGTCACAACCTTTGTAACTTTGCAGCAATCTTCTGATTCTTTCGTTCTCAGTTGCTTCACTATCCAACTCTTTCTTCCACTTTGCACATTCTTCTATGTACAAGTTGATCTCTTTTTGCTTTGTCATCATAGTAGCATTCAACATCTTCAAAGCTTTCTCTCTTTCAGAGTTAGTCTTTTCCAGACTATTCACAGTTCTGTTCAATACATCATATGACTGTTTCAAATTTTTTACATCAAACAACAACTTTTCTTTCAACTTTTCTAACTCACTAAACCTCTCATCTTTCTCTATACATTGTTTACAAGACTCTAAACAAGTAAGACAGGGTTTTGTGACTTCAACGATCTTCTCAACTTCAACTATTTTTTCAACTTCCACAATCTTCTCAATCACTTTGACTTCTTTTAAATCTTTTGCAGCTTTCCTTTCTTTCAGTTTCTTCAATTTTTCTGCAAAATAAAATTCAAAAGTGTCAGAAGATAAATGTGTTTTTCCAAGATTTTTCTGTTCCATCTCTTCATCACTATCACTTGTTTCTGATGAACAGTTTTCAGATGAAACAAATTCTTCATCTTTATCTTCATCATCAGATAACACCTCCATCCATTCCTTCAACATTTCTGGCTTTCGAACAATATGTGCAATAAACGCTTTAACATTTGAATCAGCTGGAATAAACTTGTCCCAGCTAAAGCCTTCAGCCATTTTTCTCATCTTCTTGATCAACAATTCCATGATAAGCTTTCCTGTTTGCATCCTCGATCATTCTTCCATGTGCCATTTGAACTTCTTTTTGTTGATGCGGTTGATGAGTGATTTGCTGATAAATGGTTTTTCTATAATAATCATCTTTCCCAGACGACTCCTTTGCTCCTCTCGGCTCCTGATTCTTGCATTCTCTTTTAAAGTGGCCTTTCTCCCTGCAACGAAAACAGACAACTTTAGATTTATCAAATCCTAGATTAGAAAGGTTTGCATCCAAGAAGTCATTTCTTCCTGTAATCAATCTAAACTTTTCTGCTCTCCTCAAAACGCTCGCCAATGCCCATTTAATATCCATTAGTTCCAGCTCCTCTGCATCAATCTGATCATAATCTTCTTTTGTGAGCATTGGATTGCCAATTCTTCCGGCAATCAACCCTTCATAAGACTCTAATGCAGTGACCAATAATCCCATATGATGCTTTACAACTTCTTCAGAATAATTTTGACCGTTTTGAAGATGTAGAGCTACATTGCACTGAATCAAATGACCATTTCCAGCAGATGAACTTTGAACACTTGGAGGATTCACCGTTGAGAATGCACTAGTGTTAACTGATCCTTGACTACTTGGTGTAGATTGATTTCCAACACTAAATGCAGTTTGTATTTTTGGACTTGCTTCAGCAGTTTGAACATTTCCTTTATAGTACAACTTAATATCTTGTTGATGAGCAGAACTGTTCATTCTAGCAATTTTCTGCTGCTCCAGATCCTGTGCCTCCAACTTTTCTATAAACTGTGCAATCGATAACTTTTTAAACTGTCCAGAATTTTTCAATATCATCAGATATGTACCCCATTCCTGTTGCGGTAATGCATCAGCAAGCTTTTCAACCCATTCTGCTGGAGTTTTTGTAATCTTCAACTGTGACATGGTACGTACAAGATGACAGTATCTTTCAATAAGACTCTTTGTTGTTTCACCAGGCATGCACGTAAACAGTTCAAACTCCTTTTTCAACAAAGCTGCTTTACTCTGTAGCATTTCAGTACTTCCCTCAAATTTCTTTCCAAGAGCTTCCCAAATAGAATAAGCGTTTTCATCATGTTGAAGCAACACAAATATATCTTCTTTAACAGCTTGTTGTAACAAATTGATCATCATCTTTTCTCCTTTGTAACTCTCTCTTTCTTGCTCCGTGAATTCTGAAATGATTTTACCAACTCCCGTTAAGCCTCTCATATTCAGTTTCAATGCTCTCCCAAGCTTTTAGATGATTCGCCTGAACCCAATTCTCAAACCGTTTCTTCCATCCGTGATAATCTTCAATTCCCATAAGTTTCGGGGGTTTTTGCATTGTTCCGGTTTCATTCTCCATGTTCATGTTCTTAGTAATTTCGGATGGACTAGTCGGGGTTGTAGCAAAAGCGTTGTAGAAATCTTCACTCATGATTCAATATCGAAGAATTTTTCAAACTGGCTTTCAAATGAACTGGTTCACCTCGTGAAAACACCTTAATCATCTGACAACAAACAAACACAAACACAATTAGTTTAAAGGTTTTTCAATTAACTGAAACACACTGGTACTCGAACTGATGATTTTGTGTGCGGACTGAACGTTGACCAACTGTGCAGACTGCTCTGACTCGAATCGAATCCAATTGACCTGACTCTTTTAATCCTTTGAACTCCGAATCGTATGAATTGGACTTTTTCACACAATTTGACCACACTATACGACCTGACTGTTCAAACGTACTGATCAATCCTTGCGAACCAACAAAAACTCCAAAACTGACAAACACCAAGATACAAACCACGTGACCTGAACCTTGTGGACTTTAATGAACTGTATGAACTTCATTTATATTCACAACAAACAATCATATGCACACCTTTTATTGGACCTTTATTTTTAACATCACATGCATTTTTAAGATTTCAATACTAAAAGGCTGACACAAGCACATGAAAGCAATATAATTCACGTGATGATGCTAGACCTATCAACCAATATCATATACAATCTAATTTCAAATCTGAATAAAACAAAACAATATCACATGCAATAACACTGAACTAATGATATCAATTGCATGAACCGACAATTTCAAGTATCAAGATTAACTAATTTGACCGTACATATGTGGATCAAAACAATTACACAATCATTTGGCGTGCACCGTTTGAACGAACCAATTGAATTACTTCATGTAACAGACAAAATGTGAACACCACTCAAATCTCATCGAGAATCACATTTAAACAGAAACAAACATGTGATATCTTATCCCAATTACCGTGATAATGACTTCAAGCGGGATCAAACAACAATTACAAGCGAAATCATTCAATTGTACACTCAAGCGATATCAACTAGACACATGTCCTATTTTTCAAGCGAAATCTGACAAATGTTAACTTTCAAGCGAAATTATTAACTATTTTCAAGCTAAAACATGATGATGTCAGCAAAAACGATCTGATTTTGGTCCGATTGAACAAGTAAATGACCGAATTACGTTCTGAAACTTTCAAGGATTTGTTAAAACATGTTTTCGCACATATTGTGAAAAGATTAGCTGATTTTAACCGTAAAAACCCGTTCAATTTTGAAAAGAAGGTGTAGAAGTGAGATTTTTAGATGAAAAACAAGCTGAATCAGTAAGAACTCTTCCTCCTATGCTCTGATACCACTTGTAGGATCGAATTCGGACCCAAACGAGTCGATCAGAAGAGTTTATCTCAGTTTGAGCGGCGGAAACGAAAAAACCGAGGTCAATTCAGCGAGTTTACACTTTAAACTGTTGTTTCTATTGATTTGTATGACGTTTACAACCTGACAACACTTCGGCAGCACTTCGTTGCTCTGACCGGAAAATCTATGAAAGTTACAAATGATTTAGCTTGAATGGTATATATAGTGGAGGGGGTTTAGCTTGAAATGACATGCCACTTTCAAGGGAAACCTTGATTTAGCTTGAAATGACACATGACACTTTCAAGGGAAATCAATAAGAATTGATTTAGCTTGAAACTGTCAAGTGACATTTTCAAGGGAAATCACCACTTTCAAGCTAAATTACATTAAACATACTCTAAAACCTCCTATACTTTCGTATAACAAGATCTAATCTAACAATTTAATACTAGACTCGATACAAGACGAAGTCGACAGACGCATGCACCAACAAAATCTGCTAGGTTTGAGCCTTCCTACGCCGTTGCACACATGTTAATGGCCTTGCAAACCACTAATTGATCTGTTTCCTAGTTGCTTTCATACCGGTTTACAAATACAAGTATACTTACAATGATTTCAAGGTTTATTCGTGCACACATACAAAACACATGAATTCGCTCAACTTTTGTTGATGTTTTTAAACTACATGTATTTCAGGAAACTAAATGTGGATTTGGCGGGCGCTGAAGTTTCCAAGTTGTGTCTTAATAAAAGATGTCATCCGAAGTCGAAGGGTTTGAGTTATGTATTTTATCTTGGATAAGATACATGGCTCAAAACCTAGTTTGTTAGTGTCTTTTGTGAAGTCCTATTGGGAACTTAAAACTTTGTTGGTGTTGTATTTTGAACATGAAGTCTGTGTTTGGGATTTGAAACAATGTTGTTTGTAATGTTTTAAAACTATCTATGCATGAACATCTTGGGTTTTATCATATAGTTGTTTGTTCTGGTTGAATGCAATGATATTAAGCAAGTCACACATAATCACGCTTCCGCAAAAGTCAGGGTGTGACATTATGGTTCATTAGACAGGTGGGTCGTGCCTCAGATTTTAGTCTTAATTGTTATAACTTAGTATCTTTGAGTTATGTCTTGGTGTACAAAAATATTATTCCAAAGTATATAATTATTTGTTAAAATAATAATATTTTAACTTAAATTATATTTATTAATTTTTGGAATATTTGTTAAAATAATATATTTTAACTTATTTGTTTAGTAATCCTTCGTGAATGTTTTCCCCAATGATGGGTATACTTATACTTATATTTTTAGATTTGTGTATTTTGCCAAGTTTTGGTGGCGTATTCCGGTGTGTATTTGTACGTACAAAAATACGTATTTTTGTTATATTTATTAAGGATTCTTATACTTAATTCTTGTATTTACATTTTCCGGAATATTATTCTTAACCAATAAAAATCACCAATATATATATTCTTAAAATACATATATTTTAAGAAAACTTTTATAGAAAATTATCTATAATTCCTCCTTGGCAAAAATAATTATATTTTCATATAAACCTCAAAAATAATATATTTTCAAGATTAACTTAGAAAATATTTATAATTCCATTTTTCACCCCAAAAATAATATATTCTAAATTTGTTTAAGAAAATATATTTTCTTCAAAACAATATATCTTCTGATAATTCAAGAAAATATATATATATATATATCCTTTCTCTTTTAAAAAATAATGTATTTTCTACTTGACAAAAATATGATGTATTTTTGTAACACTAGTAAAAATTATAATTTCTGTTTCTTTGATTTCCAAAATACCATTTAACTTATTTGTCAAAATATATATGAACTTAATTCCGGAATATATATATGTAATCCATATTCCTTGTTTGGTTTGTCCAATATTCGGGTATAAATTATATATTTGTTTTCTTGTAATTTTGGTAATATTTTGTATTATAATTCTTGGTATTTTGGTAAGTTACATTATTTCAAGTCCTAAAATAATATAACTAATACACATAATATACAAGTAATCACACAAATTGTGACATCTAAATATATATTCTCCTAAATATATACTTAGTCACTTTTATTTATCAAAAACAACCTCCAACATTTGTAATTTTTGTAACAAAATTTATGGCAAATTTTATATGAAAAACCATGGTTAAAATTTACTCATAAACACTTGTTTAAAAATATTTTTCTAAGTGTTTAAATTCTAGAAAAATTTTGCCATAGTTTCCCTTTAAAATGGAGGTTTTCATGCTTTCAAAGCATATCATTTTCTTTTAAAATCATCATCAATCAACAACAATTTAATCAACACTTACCATGAGCCAAAAATCTTACAATTTACACTACATCATGAACTTGAAATTTTTGTAAAAACTTGTAGTAACTTACTGTGTCTTAACATTATGTCTGTCTGAGTATTGAGCTCCCGTCAGTACTTCTAGTTTGTCTGATACATGTGCTAACTTTGTTTCGTGCATCATTTGAATCATAATGTGTTGCATGTAATAATGATATGAAATCTTGCAATATGTGATGCACTTGTATGTATATGAGAATAATCAGAAATCATTCATGCCATTAACTCAAATCAAGCACAGTCATTAAGCTACAAATTACTATTTAATTATTGTACGGATACATGGAAAATTGACAGTTGTCACATTCTTCCCCCGTTAAGAAAATTTCATCCCGAAATTTTAAGCTGCGTTATCGGTTGTAGGGGAGTTAGGGAAAAAACATGGATACTTCGATTTCATTCAATCTTCACGCTCCCAAGTAAACTCAGGGCCCTGACGAGAGTTCCAACGAACTTTGACAAGCTTAACACTACTCCTTCGAGTCTTGTTGACTTTCTAGTCTGTAACCTCAACGGGTTCTTCAATAAAGTGGAGAGTGTCGTCTATATGCACTTCATCCGTAGGGATGATAACTGTCTCTTGAGTTGGGCTTTTCTTCAGGTTTGATACATGAAATGTATCGTGAACACCCGTGCAGTTCTTCAGGTAGTTCCAACTTGTACGCTACGGTACCAACCCTTTCCAATATCCTGAATGGCCCAATGTAACGTGGGTTTAACCTGACACGTTTACCAAATCATGCTACACCTTTCCAAGGTGAGACTTTTAACAAAACCATGTCTCCGACTTCGAATTCTAAAGGTTTTCTTCTTCATTTTGCGTAACTCTTTTGTCGATCACGAGCCGCCTTGATGCGCTCTCGGATATGTATAATCTTGTCAGTCGTTTCTTGGACCAGTTCAGGGCCAACCATCTGTCTATCTCCAGCATCTGCCCAACACAATGGTGAATGGCATTTACGACCATAGAGAGCTTCGAACGGTGCGACTTGAATACTCGTATGGTAGCTTTTATTGTAGGAAAACTCAACGAGAGGTAGGTGAGTATCCCAACTACCACCCAAATCCATTACGCATGCGCGGAGTATGTCTTCCAGCGTTTGAATAGTTTGCTCGCTCTGACCGTCAGTCTGTGGGTAAAAGGCCATACTCAGATTCAACTGAGACCCAAAGGCTTCTTGAAAGGATTGTCAAATACTTGATACAAACCGACCATCTCTATCAGATATTATCGAGATAGGCACTCCATGATGTGCTACTATCTCCTTAAGGTAAAGCTCAACTAGCTTTCCAGTGCTATCCTTTTCTCGAATCGGTAGGAAGTGCGTAGACTTTGTCAATCGGTCCACTATTACCCATATCATATCATGTCCTTTAGGAGTCCTAGTAACTTTGTTATGAAGTCCATCGAAATCTTTTCCCATTTCCACATGGGTATCTCTCGTTGCTGCAGAAGCCTTGAAGGTTTCTGATACTCGGCCTTAACCTTGGCACAGGTTAGGCATTTCCCCACATAAATGGCAACGTCGCTCTTGAGTCTTGGCCACCATTAATAGTCTTTCAGGTCTTGGTACATCTTGTTCGATCCTGGATGGATCGAGTACCTTGACTTATGAGCTTCATAAAAAATAACCTCTCGTATACCACCATAAAGCGGAACCCAAATGTGTCCCATGAAATACAAGGTTCCTTCCTCGTTCAATATCGTGAGCCGGAAATAGCATGGTGTGGTATTGTATGGTTCGCGCAATGCATTCCGCGACATGCATTTTTGATGTGGTTGATCATGAGAGGAAAGTTGCTTACACAGGATAAGATTTTGAAATGGGATTTCTCGCGGAGGAGGAATATGACTATGATGTGCTGTTTGTTATGTTATGAAAATAACGACTCACATAGTCATTTGTTCTTTGAATGTAAATTCTCTACGCAAGTTTGGCTAATGGTCAGACATAAAGTGGGTATGGAATCGGTTCAACCAAAGTGGGATGATATTGTTGATTGGTTTCTTGTTCGTGTCAAGTCTAAGTCAACGGCCAACTATGTTGCAAGATTGTTGGTGGCGGCTAGTGCTTATGTTATTTGGCAGGAGCGTACTGCTAGATTGTTCAAGAACCAGTTGAGACCTCCGGAGACGATTAGTGCTATTATTATTCAACAGGTGCGATACAAACTAATGGGAGTGAAGCTGAAGAATTGTGACAATGTGCGAAGGTTTCTAGGAGATTGGGGGATTTGCGGATCTGAGATGGAAGATGGAGGCCGTTGATTAGTTATATTTGCTTGATGTTTTCTAGATTCTAGTCTAGTTGTTCTTATGTTATGGTGTTTTTTGGTTTGTTTTTTTCTTTTGGTTACTTTCATGGGGCATGTCTCATGATTGAACTAGTGTAGGATCTCTACACTACTTGTTTTATTGGTTGTGAATATATAGAATCACCAGGGTAAAACCCTTTTCCCAAAAAAAAGGTTCCTTCCTCGTTAGGCACCAACTTCTTCTCCATTCCTCAAAGATATTCAGCCTTAAGATTCTCCTTCTTAAGAGCTTCTTGTTATGCGGCACGTATACGTCAAGTGAGATCCATTTGAATAATCATTTCTAAAGCTCGAACTCTTATGGGCTTAACCCTTTCCTTTCGAATTAAGGCATCTGCTACCACATTCACCTTTCCAGGATGATACTTGATCTCGCAGTCATAATCATTTAGCAACTCAACCCATCATCGCTGTCGCATATTAAGCTCTTTTTGATCAAATATATGCTGCAGGCTTTTGTGATGCGTGAAAATAGTACATCGAGTACCATATAGATAATGTCGCCAGATCTTCAAAGCAAATACCACTACACCTAGCTCCAGATCATGAATGGTATAGTTCTTCTCATGTACCTTCAGTTGGCGTGAAGCATAAGCGATAACCTTTTGGTGTTGCATGAGAACACAACCCAATCCCTGACGCGAAGTGTCGCAATATACAATGAAGTCTTCTATGCCTTCGGGTAGGGATAATATCATGGCATCGCATAGCTTGTTCTTGAACAGCTGAAAGGCCTCTTCTTGCTTGTCTCCCCATTCGTACTTCTTGTCCTTCTGAGTAAGGGAGGTCAGCGGTTGAACTATCTTGGAGAAATTCTCGATGAACCTGCGGTAATAACCCGCTAAACCCAAAAATTGCCGAACCTCAGTTGGTGTCTTTGGAGTTTTCCAGTTATTGATTGCCTCAATCTTTGTGGGATCCATATGAATGCCATTCTCGTTTACCACATGACCGAGGAACTGTAGTTCGCGTATCCAAAACTCACACTTTGAGAACTTAGCGTAGAGCTTTTCCTTCTTTAATAGCTCTAGCATAGCTCTGAGGTGTTGCTCGTGCTCTTCCTTTATCCGCGAGTAAATCAGAATATCGTCGATAAATACGATCACAAATTTATCGAGATATGGCTTGCACACTCGATTCATCAAATCCATAAATACTGCCGGTGCGTTAGTTAATGCGAACGGCATCACGAGGAACACGTAATGTCCATAACGAGTTCTGAACGCGGTCTTCGGTATACTTTCCTCTTGAATCCGCAGTTGATGATAACCCGATCGAAGATCAATCTTGGAGTAGTAGCTTGATCCTTGCAGTTGATCGAATAACTCATCAATCCTCGGTAATGGATACCGATTCTTGATGGTTAGCTTGTTCAGCTCCTGGTAGTCGATACACATTCGAAAGCTACCATCCTTCTTCTTGACAAAAAACACTGGAGCTCCCCAAGGCGAGAAACTCGGCTTTATGAATCCCTTGTCCAATAACTCCTGAAGCTGAGTGGATAACTCTTGCATCTCTGATGGCGCAAGTTGATAAGGTGCCTTGGCTACAGGCGCGGCGCCTGGAACCAAGTCAATGTGGAACTCGACTTGTCGTTGCGGAGGTAATCCTGGCAAGTCTTCAGGGAAGACCTCAGGATATTCCCTTACCACAGGGATATCTTCAAGCTTCAGTTCTTCAGCTTCCTTATCCACAACATGAGCTAAGAAGGCAACACATCCTTTCCGTAGAAACTTCTGCGCTTTCATGCAATTGATGATCCGCAAAGACATATCATGCTTCTCTCCGTGAATCACAATCGTCTCCTCATTCGCTATTGGAATGCGGATGATCTTCTCATGGTACATTATCTCCACACGATTGCTCGACAACCAATCCATCCCAACTACGACGTCAAAACCTCCCAAATCAACTGGCAGGAGATCTATCAAAAAGTCACGCTCACCAAGCTCCAAAATACACCCTCTAATCACCTCATTCGCCTCTACTAACTTTCCATTAGTCAACTCTATCGAGTACAGGACGTCTAACTTATTTGCAATTAAACCAAGTGAATTCTTAAAATCTAGGGATACGAAGCTAAAATCGGCACCAGTATCAAACAACACAGATGCATAACGTTGATTAATAGGGAACGTACCAGTAACCACGTTTGGATCCTGACGTGCTTCCCTAGCTCCAACGGTGAACACCCTTCCACGTGCTTGATTATTTTTAGGGCAGTTCCGCTTAAAGAGCCACATATCACCGCAACCATAACATCCTTGGCCGCGCCCATTTCCATTACCACCGTGGTTGTTGTTATTGTTTCCTCCTCGATTTCCGTTACCAGCTTGGTTCCTATAACCACCACAATTTCTGTTTGCACCGAAATTACCATTTCCTCCCTGATTTCGATTCCCAGTCTAATTTCCATTGCCACCACGGTTTCCATTACCACATTTTCCTCCATTTCCACGTCTAGCACCATACCAGCATGCCTCCTTAGAATGCCCAATTTTTCCACAAGTATCACATTTTCCATATCTACACCGACCAGCATGATGAAATTGGCAAACATCACACTTTGGTAGGGTACCCATGTACCCTTTCCCTTTGTTTTCAGCATTTGCAGCGCCAGTCTGTGCCTCAGCTGGCTGATTAGCGTCTCTTCGCTTGTTGGCATTGTTGTTGTTCACTCGAGTGCCCTTCTTGAAGTTAGTAAACTTTCTCTTGTTATCCCCTGATGACTCCACATGAGTCTCTTTCTTCTTTGTTTCAGAAATCGAGAACTTTCCCAACCTAACTGCTTCTTCAGTAAGCGCCACACTTAAGTCGATAGCCTCGGAAATAGTTGGAGGCTTGGATGCTGTCACCATACTCAGAATCTAAGCTGCCAATCCCTAGATGAAACGTTCTATCCTTTTAAACTCTGGCTACACCAAATATGCAACAACCTTCGACAAATCATGAAATCTCTGAACATACTCAGCTACATTCGGACCATCCATTTTCAAGTTCCAGAATTCCGTTTCCAACTTCTGGATCTATGCTCGAGAACAATACTTTTTGCGCATCAACTCTTTCAATTCATTCCACGTCAATGCATACACAGCAGCCTCACCCAAAGTCTGCACATGTAGGTTCCACCACGAGAGTGCCCTGTGACAACTGTGCTCTGTAATCAATGAACAATATAAAACAATGTTAATTATTAATAAAACAAATGTGTATTGGTGTTAATATGTGTGTATTTGTGTTTGATGATTTCACAATTTGATTCGATTCGATTTCAAGCTTTAAATCGCTTTCTGGAAGGTTATACGCAAACTGGTGCGTAAATGCAGTCAGTTTAACGTGAAAAACACTCCGGAATAGTGAAATAGGACTAACATACCTTAAATAACCTTTACATAACTTAGAAATAGGCAAAAACAAGTTTATTCGCTTACAGGGACTATTTGCGTCAACTTGCAAAAGTCTGCCGTTTCGTAAGGCAACGCACAGTCCGGAAATTGATCATAAGCTAAGCATACCATTTATAACCTAAACATAGCTTAGAAATAAGCTTTGAGTGGTTCGGTGTGCGAAAATACGCTTATTTGATCATACAAGGACTAAAAGTGTCAAAAACGGCGTAAGTTTGCATTTACGCGCATATCTTACGTTCTGACCACATCTGGACATCCAAAATTTTTGTATACACTAAAATATTTTTATTTTAGTGATTGGCATGCAAAAATACCACTCGTCGCTTAATTTGGTTCGTTTTCGCGTCCGTTCGAGTTTCGTCGTAAATAACCAAACAACGTGACCGTACGACCAAACGAACCGACATCCATGATATTTCCGAGCATATTTCAGGTCCCCTACAATTTAACGACCTTGTAGAGCCTTGAAAATGGCTTAACGGAGGTTAAAAACATTGAAAACGAGTTTAAACACGTGCATGGACCATTTCTGCTAAACTTTGAAACTTCCAGCCTACACCCTGGCGTCGCGCGATGGCCATATGGCCTTGTGGTCGTGCCACACCACCATCACATCTGGGCAGAAATTTTATTTTCAGCATCAGATTGATAATTCAGGGGCCATTCATGCAATTTCTTTGTGTGGTAGCCAAGTTAGCACCTCCCCAAGCAAATTAGCTGGCCTCTAACACTTGTATGGTTGTGATCTAATGCTTGTTGGCCACACAAACAAGTGTCTTGATCCTATGAATTTGCAACAACTATAAATAGCCAAGCTTTCAACCCATTTCATTCACCCTTGATCTGAATTACACTCTAAGTTGGAGCCTTTGCTTCATACCTGAGCGTGATAGATCAAGTTCTCCCTAGCAAGGACCCTTTGTAAGCTTCCTTCGTTCTTTTATCGCTTTCCTAGCAAGAAAGTCACACAGTGTTTGACTTTCAGCTTTGGACAATCAATGGTCAACACAAAGTTCGTTTGAACTTTGTAACGTGATTGTAATCACGATGGTTATAATCCTTAGCGGTTATACCTACTGATTACCACGTTAACTAGGCATAGTGACGAGTCAAAGTTTCGGTCAAAATGCGTTTTAGCACGCATTTTGCAACGGAACTACTTTTAGGTATCAAAACACTTTGTTTTGATATCAAATCAGTTTTCTAAGTAGGTTAAACATGTTTTGACATGTTTAACTCATCACTATTAGTTTAGTGCTTGTTTAGGGTCGTAAGTTAAGCGGTCTAAACAACCGCTTAGACTTTCGAACCCGACACCTTTGGTCGATCATTAGGATCCAACCAAGCATGTTTAGTGACCATAGTTGCATAGGGAATAACCTTCTGAGGTTATACCTTAGGGTCACATAGTTTAAGTAGTTATATAATAGTTAGTTTATATGCCTTAGGTAAATGACCAAAATGCCCTTTTTCATGCATAATTGGATTTTAAACATATGTAACCTAAACTTTTGCCACTTAACTGATTATGCAACATATTTAAACATGTTAGGGCATATAATACTTGTCATACGACTAGTTAGACGTCTCGAACGCGCAATTGTGCGAACGACGCGTTAAAGTAGCGTAAGCTACCTTATTGGGTTGTAACGGGTCAAAAGCACTTAGATTAAGTTCCGATCTAGAATGTAGGTTTCGTTAAACCATATCACATGAGTTCCAATACTCATTTGGTTTACAAGACCTCATTCTGTCCGATCTTCCGATTTAGGTGCTGATTTATTTACTAGTGATCCGATTACTAGGTACTACTTGAATTTCCTTGGTTTGCCTGAGCTTCGCTAAGTTCTTTAGATCAAGGATACCCTTCTATTCAATGTGAGTACATAGTTTCCCTATTTTACTATTTTCAATTGTTTTGGGGTGATTCATATGTATTAAAACGATTTCGAGGTTTAAACGATGGTTTCAAAAACGATTAAGATGGTTTATATTAAACTAATAACGATTATGATAATGTGAACGAACTTGTTGGACGTAGTTACATAACGAATGACATTCATTAGCATTGATCAAGCCGACCAGTATTAGGTTATGGTACCATAGGATCTGACAAATCCCGTTATCAGACTACACCCATGGTTATGTGTGGGGGTTATAGGTAAAGACCGAATCTGATGATTGTTAACTTACCCTTTGGTGGTTTGTTAATACGAGAAGCGAGATAGTCGAGTCACGAAGGTTTGAATGTTATTAGCGAGATGACCAAAAGTAGTTTCACAATTAAAACAAAAACGATTTTGGGACGAGTTAAACGATTTGAAACGACTTAAACGAGATAAACGATTTGAACGAACAATTGGTTTGGGTTGTGATTAGGTAATGGGACGGGTGTAACATGATAAATGCATGGTAGATACACCGCTGGTACATCTTATATATAAGTGCTTTTATCATATTACATTTCATGTCATTATTTAGTTCACTTGGGAAACGATTTTGAAACGATGTCACACAACGAGGTTTTCGAAATAATATAAACCATACGAATTTCATTAATGAGTTTTTACGAGATATTTTATGAGTTGGTTTACTAAAACAAATGTTTTGGGGTTAAGAATCATGGATACGAGATTTTATTAATTATAACCAATTTGATTTGAGTTGGTTAATTATGATTGCAATACTATATACTTTTCAAAACGAGGTTTTAATAAAGTATTGCAACATATAAACGAGCCATGAATCCGACACTCTTATAAAACCTATGTGCTCGCCAACATTTCTTTGCTGACTTTGTTTTTTACATATGTTTCAGGTGATGTTGCATGATGTTGGTTGCTAGGATGCATGTTCATATAGGATCTGGACAAATCCCTAGTGACTTAATAACGATGATAGACGATGTTTAATTTGTTCGTTTGGTTTAAGACTGTTGGTGCATATGACTGTTGACTTCGTCTTGTATCAAGTCTTGTGTCTAGATTGGATAGAATGGAGCTCGGTAGGTTAGATAATAGGGTTTTAGTGTGGTTGGACCATTCCGCACGAAATGGCAATGCCCATTTCGTGCGAAATGCCACATCTCCAGTTCATTTGGAACAGTTCTGGATTCCAGAGCCGAAGTGCTGCTGACGTGTCGTTTGACCTGTAACGCTTTCAAATCAATAAACAAGACAATTAAAGAGTGAATCAAGTTGTAATCAAGTCTGTATCATTGAATTCCGCCTTTGATATGGATTAGAACTCTTCTGATAGACTCGTTTAGATCGAATCTCGATCCTACAAGTGGTATCAGAGCTCAGGAGGAAGAGTTCTTACCAAATCGGCCTGATTTCACCAAAATTTCTGACTTCTACACTTTTTTTTTTTCAAAATTAACAAGATTTTACGGTTAAAATGGATTGAATTTCACATATAACGTGCGAAACTTAGTTTTAAACAATCCTTGAAAGAATCAGACTTAAAATCCACCTAAAACTTGATCAATTTGACAAAAAAAACCGGCCGATTGGATGACATCAGCATAATTTCGCATGAAATGGAATTCCATTTCGCTTGAAATTGCCATTCCGTTTGAAAGAGACATCATTTCGCTTGAAAAGACCTTCATTTCGCACGGATTGAAACTCCATTTCGCTTGAGAAAGTCATTTCGCACCAAAGGATCATTTCACACCAAAGGCCATTTCGCACCAAGTCCATTTTGTTTGAGATCTCATTTCGTTTGAACCTTGTGATTTTGTGAAGCATTTTACCGAGACATGGAAGAAGAGTTTTACAACACGTTTGCTACTACTCCAGCTGCTCCAATCACAGTTGCTGAAACTCTTGAAATCGAAAATGAAACGGGAACGTCTCAAAAGCCTCCAAAGCTTATGTACATCGAGGATTTTAAAGGATGGGAAAACCGTTTTGAAACATGGGTGCAGGCTTATAAGTTTGATGCATGGTGTGCGTTGGACAAAGATTACGAAAAACCGATAGATGACCGTGGAAATGAAAAATCTTTAAGTGATTTTTCAGCGGTTGAGAAGTTAAAATACACCAGTGAGAAATTGATGATTAGTATTCTCCAACATGCAGTAAAAGAAGATATCTTTGTTTTGCTTTAACATGAAGACACTGCTAGATCAATTTGGTTGGCATTGATTCAAAAGTTTAAAGGAAGTGCTGATATGATAAAAAATAAACGTGCATTACTAAAGAAATCGTTTGATATGTTTGTAGCTTTTGAAGGTGAAACAACCAAAACGACTATCGATAGATATTGTCATCTTGTTCAGGAAATGAGAAGATTGGAAATCAAGAAAGACGACGATGAATGGGTTGATAAGCTAGATGATGCATTACCGCAGAATAATTGGGGAACATATTTGTTGATTTTGAAACAAATGAGAAAATCTGAAAGTATGAATTCGAGTAAGTGCATTCAGAAGATTGAAGAACATGAATTAGATGTTCAGAAAACTGCTATCATGAATAATCCAAATGCTCAACAGGATGTTAGTCTATATTACAGAGGAAACAAATTTGAGACTACTCCGAGTCCGAAGATTAAGACTGCTTTCAGTGCTGATGCTTCTTCTGGAACAAATGTTAGCACTACAACTCAGAGTGGCGGATATTCGTCATCGTATTCAAATTTTGATCCAAATTTCTCAACACCAAGTTCTCAATGACAGAGTTCAACAAATCTGCAATGCAATGCAATGCAATGTTACATTGAATATTCAAAATGGTCAAAATCTCTCTCCAGAAATAGCTAAGCAACACATGGCATCACTTGTTACTATGTTAGAGTCGTATGAAAGCTTAGTTGCTGGACGAATTGGAAATCCGATGCTCACCAAAGAGGATTATAACCATATTGATGCTAAAGAACTTGAGTTGATGGACATCAAGTGGTGTTTAGCAAGTGCTGTAAGAAGAGCAGAAAAATTTGCATAAATCATCGGTAGAGATGATCTTTGTGATGTTGCTACATATCCGTTAGGGTTTGACAAATCAAAGGTTATTTGTTTTCGTTGCAGAGAAAAGGGGCATTTTAAATGAGAGTGTACAAATAAAGAAGCAACCGAAAGACAAGATCCGTTTGGAAACAACGATTATCATCGAAAATCAATTTATCATCAGCTTGCACAACAACCGTCATCATCTCGTGCTATTGAAGATGGAAAGAAGAAAACTTATCTTGTAAATCAAGGTGATGAAAGATTGGCAGAGGGAGTTAGCTGGGATAAATACATTCCAGATAAAGAATTCTTAGAAAAATCAGCTTTTGTTGCTCAAATATTGAAAGAAGAGTCAGTCAAATCTAAGCCGAAAAGAACACCGATTTTTAAGGAATTAGGATGTGATGCAGACACCGATGACGAAGAAGAGTATATCAATAAAGCTAGAAAAGGTCTGGATACTTAAAGTTTTAATTTGTTTTTTGCAGATAAGATCGAGATGTTGATGAAAAGAAGGCTGCTAGAATGAAGAGAGATTTGGAAGCAAGAAGAATTGCTGTAGGATCGTGTACGGACCTTAATGAGTCTTTCAGAGGAGTTTTAATCAGTTTCAGGTGCGGAAAACAAGAAACTGACTTCGAAACACCAAGCAATTCACTTTTTAACACCTTTTGTATTGATATCTAACAGATTACATGCAAACGTCACACCGGCAGCACCTCGGTATGGAAATCAAGAACTCTACTAATGATTTCGCTCCTGCTAACCTATATATAGTATTCTAATTCCGCCTGAAATGACACGATGACAATAGGAGCGAAATCAGCACTTTAGATTCTGGGCGAAATCACCTTCACATGAAGGTTGGAGCGAAATCAGTTTCTAATATACAATTCTATTTCAAACGTTGTGCATTCTATTTTGTCTTCTTGTGATGTTTACATTCTGTTTCACATGCATATGTTGTAGTAATGATGCAAGCACTATGTCACTTGGATGATGTCATCATCAAGAATGATGACATCATTCTTGTTCCGAACCGCAACGAACCCAAGACTCGATATAAGACGAAGACGACAGATGTATGTACCAACAGACTCCCCCTCAGATGTTGACAAGTCTTAAGTGTCGAGTCTTTACAATCTTCAGTCTTTATCAGTCTTTGTGCTTCACTCTTTCAATCAGCATCAACAGACTCCTCACGAACAATGTGCTGGCATTCCTTCAGTTCTTCAGCATCATTTGCTTCAGGATCATAGTCTGGCTTTCACAGGTTCAATCTTTGCCTGGCTCATGCTTTGTCTTCAGAGACCTCAGATATCGGAACTTGGCTTTTCAAACATAAGCTTCTTAAGATCAATCAACCTAGCTTACATCCAGCTTTTCCTCAAACCTGCACCATCTCTACCTGAAAGTAAATTTTACAATTTTAAACATTAACATGTATACATCACCTCAAACTCTCCCTCAAATCAAACAGAAAATTTTATCAATAATAATCCTGATGAACCACTTGAAAAAATAGATTAAAACATATTTGATTAAAAACATAGACTCCCCCTCACAACATGGTCATCATGTCTAGCACTTGGAATTTTGAAAATCAGTTCTCCAACACCAGTTGTCAAAAATCTTTTTGACTTTTTCAAAATTTATGCTAAAACACACTGAAAATCTTTTTGAATTTTGAGACATTAAAAAATGCAGTAAAGAAATATTTACAGACAATATTTTTGTGAGTTTGTGTAAGAGGATCATATCAGTTATTGAGACAAATCACCAACACCGTTAAGCTTGATTTCATTTTAAGTTCTAAACAATTCACCTAGATTGTCAGTATATTGGTCCACTTAAATTCTCACACAAAGTTCAACTGTTCCGAGATACGATATTAATGACTTAGGAACTTAAACTTATTCGCGTGTCCCACTACTTGAATATACTCCCGTATCCAGATCCCAATATTCAGTCTTACAGGTGAGTATACCACAGATGATATCTGTAAAGGGGTTAAATTGCGAGGGCTGTGAGAGCTCAGGTCGATACTTCCGTATACGCAGAGAGATGACGGCTTCGACATTTGGTGTGTCCCCTTTAGAGGATCTTTTCTTCAATAGCAATGACTATCAATTTTATTGTTTCATCAATTTGCTGAGGGCTGCGCTATGTTTCAAGCAAGCGGAAAGTATTCTCCGGGGACTAGGCCATTGCTTCCGCAAAATCAGAAGTCCCGGGATAATACCGCAGATATCACTGAGCATAAAGACCTAGTATCTAAGAAAGAGGGACCTTTCAAACAAGATTTCGGGGGTTACCCATATATCCAAGAAGTTGTTCCCCATGATATAAGCAAGTTTGAATTTAGGTTTATATCTCGTCACAATCTACTAAATGTGCAAAAACCTACTGGCACATCCGCAGTGAGATTGTTTATCACAATTTAACTTTACATTTCTTTAGCATGTTGTGACAGTCTACTGATGTACTATCATTTCCTCTATTTCACAACAAAACTCATTTTTGATTTTATCATGTTTTTGTATTTCAAATTTTCTAATGTTTTTGGATTTTCTAAAAAAAAACTTACTCCCCCTAAAATGCAAACACATTTCAGGAAATTTGAAAACAAACTGTACAAAAAAAATTGACAACCGATATCGAATCACTTCAATTCGCCATTCACTTGGCATAAACAATCAAAACTCCCCCTTACACAAAACTATTTTCTCATTATGATTTCAAAATACTTAAGTTTGTTTTAACCAAAAAGATTTTTCCGGAAAATAAGTTTTGTTAAATTTACCACTTGTAAAGTTAGGGGTTTGGTTCATCACATTTTCCTCAATCATTTTTAGAAAATCAGATACAACTTAATGTCCCTGATTTACCACTTGGAAGTGAAAATTTCCATCAACCACTTGTAGGAATACCTCATCTACACAAAACCATTTTACTAATAAAAATGCCGATTCCTGCTTCACACTTACCAACCTGGAAGCTCCGGCAATTCCTCAATCTGTAAAAATTTAGACAATTTTAAAATTTTTCACAAAACAAGTTTAACAAGAATGATGCCGATTCCTGATCCACGATTACAAACTTGGGATCTCCGGCAAGTCAGGTTTTTCAATGAAAGAAAATGTCCACCCAAGCCTGACCAGCCTTGGGTGTTTTCAGTTCAGATTCAGTTGGGATATAAGTTGCTTTCTTTGTAGCGTAAAAGTCTTTAACCCCTTTAACCTTCCCATCGACCATTTTTCCGAAAATTTTCTTCACATTTCCATTAAATGCTTTCTCAATATCAAAATTATCCTTTTCAGAATAAAACTGATTTGAGATTTCAACCTTCCCAATCTTTTGTTTAAAATTCTCAGTCCTCAATGGTGGAAAGTTCTCATCATCCATGAAGGTACTGAGTTTTCATCACTCTCATCAAATTGTGGCTCCTCTGATTTTGTGAAATCAGATTCATCACCAGTTTTCTCCTCAGATTTCTTAACAACCCATTTTTGGTTGTTAAGCTTCACACTTCTCCTGTAAAACCTTTTTGAACATTCACCAACTTCATATATAGAATTTTTAAACACTTTAAATTTCTCAGTTGGTGGTTCGGTTTTATCAACAACTACTTCTTTTAGTTTTTTTGAGACTCCCTGTTTTGTCTTAGTTGCTCTGGGACAGTTCCATGCAATGTGACCAACTTCATTGCATCTAAAACAGGTTCTAGTCTCTCTCCTCTGATGAGCTTCAATCTTCTTTTCATCAAAAAATTCTTGATTTGATTGTCTCCAAAATGAGCTCTTCTTCTCCTCTTCAGCAGACGGACCTGAAACAAATTTTGTATTTTTAGAAATTTTCTCATTTTTATAATTTTCTGGTGGTATAAAACATAAACCTTTCCTTTTGAAATTACCGTTACGGTTTGGTTTCTTTTGACAACCAGAACCGGAACCATAATTCTTTTTCTTGTTTAAACGCTGTTGAACTCTTGCAGTGTATTTCTTAGGTTTTCCAGTAAGATTTAAATCTTTTATTTCAGAAATATTAATTTCTGTCATTTTGAAAACCTTTTTGATCATGTCAAAATGAACACTTCTTATTGGAAACTCTTTATCAAAATATAATTTGTCAGAATCATTTAAAGTATAAGCAACTTCAAATGTTTCGTCATTCAAATTAGATTTTAACAACAAAAATTCTTTACTATAAACCCGTTTTCCCGACGATTTTGAACTTTTTCCAGACGAACTCGAACTCTCGACCAACAAACACGAACTTTCAGACTCGGACTTTGACTCTGACTCCTCATCCTTATCCAACACCTGATCGACCATTCTTTTAATTAATTCGGACTCATGATCTGTGTCGGACGCTGTGAATGTGACGTCAATGTTGTGTGGTAATACATCGGTTAACTCGGACTCTAACTTTAGATTAACTGCCTTTTGGACTTGTTCCTCATTCGGTTTTCTAGGCGAATACCCTTCCCAAATTGGAGGTGGACACTTATTATAACCGACACTCTGTTTCTTACCAGTATCCTTTTTCTTCTTTGGCTGTTCGTCTTTAAACGCCTCAAAACCTGCAACAGTAGGATAAATTCTATCAATTATATAATCACAACTTGTATAACTTCGCAGCAATCGTCTGATTCTTTCATTCTCAGCTTTCTCAGTTTCCAACTCTTGCTTCCATTTTGCACATTCTTCAATGTAAAAATTTATCTCTTTCTGCTTTGACATCATAGTAGCATTCAACATCTTCAAAGCTTTCTCTCTTTCAGAGTTAGTCTTTTCCAGACTATTCACAGTTCTGTTCAATACATCATATGACTCTTTCAAATTTTTTACATCAAACAACAACTTTTCTTTCATCTTTTCTGATTCATTAAACCTCTCGTCTTTTTCTTCACACTGTTTGCAAGATTCCAAACATGTGAGACATGGTTTCGTAACTTCAACAATCTTCTCGACCTCCACAATCTTTTCAACTTCAACTATCTTTTCCACTTCCACTATCTTCTCAATCACTTTGACTTCCTTCAATTCTTTTGCAGCTTTTCTCTCTTTGAGTTTCTTCAATTTATCTGCAAAATAAAATTCAAAACTGTCAGAAGATAAATGAGATTTTCCAATGTTTATCTGTTCAACTTCTTCATCATCATCACTAATATCTGTTGAACTATTTTTAGAAGAAACAGATTCTTCATCTTCACTTTTCTCATCATCAGATAACACAGCCATCCATTCTTTCACCAACTCTGGCTTTTGCACAATCTGAGCAATAAAAGCTTTAACATTAGGATCAGCTGGAATGTACTTGTCCCAGTTAAAACCTTCAGCCACTTTCTCATTATCTTGATCAATAATGCCATAGTAAGCCTTCTTGTTTGCATCTTCGATCATTTTCCCATGTGCCGTTTGTGAATCTTTTTGTTGATGTGGTAGATGAGTGATTTGTCGATATATGGACTTCTTATAATAATCATCTTTTCCAAAAGTATCCTTTACTCCTCTTGGCTCCTGATTCTTGCACTCTCTTTTAAAATGGCCTTTCTCCCTGCAACGAAAATAGAAAACTTTAGATTTATCAAAACCTAAATTAGAAAGATTTGCATCCAAGAAATCACTTCTTCCTGTAATCATTCTAAATTTTTCTGCTCTCCTCAAAACACTAGCTAATGCCCATTTAATGTCCATCGGTTCCAACTCCTCTGCATCGATCTGGTCATAATCTTCCTTTGTGAGCATCGGATTACCAATTTTTCCAGCAATCAACCCTTCATAAGATTCTAATGCAGTGACCAGTAATCCCATATGATTTTTCACAACTTCTTCAGAATAATTTTGTCCATTTTGAAGATGTAAAGCCACATTACACTAAATTAGATGCCCATTTCCAACAGATGCACTTTGAACACTTGGAGAATTCACATTTGAAAATCCACTAGTATTGATTGAGCTTTGACTGCTTGTTCCAGATGAATTTCCTGCACTAAATGTTGTTTGGATTTTTGGACTCACTTCAACTGTCTGAACATTTCCTTTATAATACAGTTTGATATCTTGCTGATTACTTGAACTGTTCATTCTGGCAATTTTCTGCTGTTCAAGATCCTGTGCCTCCAACTTTTAAATAAACTGAGCAATTGATAATCTGCTAAACTGTCCAGAATTTTTCAGAATCATCAGATATGTACCCATTCCTTTTGTGGTAATGCATCAGCAAGCTTTTCTACCCATTCTGCTGGAGTTTTTGTAATCTTCAACTGTGACATGGTGCGTACAAGATGACAATATCTCTCAATGAGAGTCTTTGTTGTCTCACCAGGCATACAAGTAAACAATTCAAACTCTTTTTTCAACAAAGCTGCTTTACTCTGTAGCATTTCTGTACTTCCTTCAAATTTCTTTTTAAGAGCTTCCCAGATAGAATAAGCACTGTCATCATGTTGAAGCAACACAAATATATCATCTTTAACAGCTTGTTGTAATAGATTGATCATCATTTTCTCTCCTTTATAACTTTCTCTCTCTTGCTCTGTGAATTCTGAAATGATTTTACCAACTCCCACTGAGTTTTGTGGCCTCTCATATTCAGTTTCAATGCTTTCCCAAGCTTTTAAATGGTTCGCTTGAACCCAATTCTCGAAACGTTTCTTCCATCCATGATAGTCTTCAATTCCCATAAGTTTCGGGGGGGCTTTTGCATTGTTCCGGTTTCATTCTCCATGTTCATGTTCTTAGCAATGTCAGCCGGAGTAGTTGGTGTTGTTGCAAAAGCATTGTAAAATTCAGAATCCATGTTTCGGTATCGAAAAAATTATCAAACAAGCTTTCAAACGAACTGGTTCACCTCGTAAAACACCTGAATGAACAAACAAAACAATCAGTTTAAACGAAATGAATATGTAAAATTGTGTTGATGAAATCAATCTAAGACTCGTGTCGATGATTTGTGGACTCGTTTCAATGTTGATGACGTGAGATCGCTGAATGAATGAACTTTGCCAAAAAGATATGAATTCAATTGAGCCGATTAAACTTGATATAGAACACTTTGAACTGGGCTGACAACTAACAAAGATGATTAAGCTATTAATGAGGATGCAACTTGGGCTGAGAAACTTTTGATCAGATTAAACCGATGACTTCCTTGACACACATAAATGTTCCAATCACATGGGCTCGGTATAGTGGGCTGACATCAACTACCAACAAAATCCTTTAATCTCTCAAAACTTTTTGATTGGACCACACTTTTACTTGGATCTAATTGGACCTCAAAATCCACTAACTCGATAAACACACAAGGGCTATACTGATTTACTTTGAACTAATATTCAATAAAGACTGACCGACAATTGTGATTACTACTCAATTCCCATTGGACCAATATCACATGCAAACACAAATGATTCTCATCACGGCATCACCTCTTGCAAACTGACACAAGACACAAGATTTCCTTTTCCAACTTACTGACAACCTTTTATACACCACTTAATATCATTGGGCCTTTAATTTCACTAAACCGATCATGTTAAGTGTTCATGAAACTGATTGGGCCGCTTTATAACTGACACTAATCCACTTAGCTGACAATTGTTAAAATATAATGTTCAATTCTGATTTTACAACTTGGAGCGGAATCAACAATTTGAAGTTTTGGAGCGGAATCTCAAACTTAGCAGTTTGGAGAGGAATCTGTTAAAATTTTGGAGCGGAATCTGAGATTTCGAGCGGAATCAGAGAAACTTTGGAGCGGAATCAACCATAGAAGCTAATGCTGGAGCGGAATCAGAAACTGTCAGTTCGAGCGGAATCACTTCGGACATCATTTTTACCCATTTTTAGTCCGAATTTTAACGTGTAACTTTCCAGGATTTGTTAATATGTAATTTTACACAATCTGTGAAAAATGAACTGATTTTGACCGTTAAAAATTTTTGAAATGAAGAAAGAACGGTGTAGAAGACAGAAAAACAATGATATCCAGCTGAATTCGATAGAACTCCTCGTACTTGGCTCTGATACCAATTGTAGGATCGTGTACGGACCTTAATGACCCTTTCAGAGGAGTTTTAATCAGTTTCAGGTGCGGAAAACAAGAAACTGACTTCGAAACACCAAGCAATTCACTTTTTAACACCTTTTGTATTGATATCTAACAGATTACATGCAAACGTCACACCGGCAGCACCTCGGTATGGAAATCAAGAACTCTACTAATGATTTCGCTCCTGCTAACCTATATATAGTATTCTAATTCCGCCCAAAATGACACGATGACAATAGGAGCGGAATCAGCACTTTAGATTCCGGGCGAAATCACCTTCACATGAAGGTTGGAGTGAAATCAGTTTCTAATATACAATTCTATTTCAAACGTTGTGCATTCTATTTTGTCTTCTTGTGATGTTTACATTCTGTTTCACATGCATATGTTATAGTAATGATGCAAGCACTATGTCACTTGGATGATGTCATCATCAAGAATGATGACATCATTCTTGTTCGAACCGCAACGAACCCAAGACTCGATATAAGACGAAGACGACAGATGTATGCACCAACAATTGCTGAAGAAAAGGCAAAATTGGAAACTGAAAAAGCAAAAGCTGAAGAAAATTCAACAGAAAAGGTCTAAGATGAAGAGTGTGAGGTAAAAGTAGAATTTGATGAAGAACCAATGATTGAGAAGGTGGTGGAGAAAATGTAGGATCGATTGCACGACCAAACGAGTCGTTCAGAAGAGATCTCGTCCAATACGAGAGGCGGAATCAAACGTATCGGATTTATTTCAGCTACAAACACACGAGAATCACTTTAACTATCTCTTGTATTGATTTAATGACGATTACAGACCTGGAGATACTTCGGCAGAGCTTCGCTACCGGAATCGAACAAGTTCCAAATGAAAACAACAAGTCCACTATTTATACTAACTCCACTTCGTTTGAACAAGCATTTCCAGTTCATACGAACTGGCCACTTCGTTTGAACTGACCACTTCGTTTGAACTGGCTTGTTCACCTCTGTATCCTGTTAATCTTGAACTGTGTGACTTGTTTCATCTATTCTATTACATGACTCGATACAAGACGAAGTCGACAGACGTATGCACCAACAGACTCCCCCTCGGATGTTGACGAGTCTTCAGTATGCCTTCAGAACATCTTCAGTCTTGATCAGTCTTCAAGCTCTCTCCAAAGTATCTGACAATGTAAGCATCCTAAATCTCTATCTTCTTTTCTTCTCTTTCTTATCAGCAATAACAGCATCTGGCTTTAACCAATCAGAAACCTTGCTTTTCCATCTTCAGACTCCCCCTTTCAATCAACTAGGGATCGTAGTCTGGCTAACCTGCACATTCTCTACCTCAAAGTAAATTTCACAAATTTAAAATTAATTTAATCTCACTTGCAGGTTTTTAAACAATCAATAAATGATTTTTACAATGTTAATCTTTGATAAACCACTTGAAGAAATATCATTTTTCTTTTCAAACAAATGCAAAACACACTTTCCCAAAGCTGTTCGTCATGTTCAGCACTCGGAATTTTGAAAAGCAGCTTTTCAACATCAGTTGTCTAAAATCTTTTTGAATTTTGAAATAAAAGAAATGCAGTAAAGAAATATTTACACACACTATTTTTGTGAGTTTGTGCAAGAGGATCATATCAGTTTTTGAGACAAATCATCAACACCATTAAGCTTTAAACATTTTAAGTTCTAAACGATTCACTTAGATTGTCAGTATACTGATCCACTTAAATTTTCACACAAAGTTCAACTGCTTCGAGATACGATATTAATGTTTTAAGCACTTAAACTCAATCGCGTGTCCCACCTCAGAATATACTCCCGTATCCAGATCCCAATATTCAGTCTTACAGGTAATTATGACACAAATGATATCTGTAGGGGTTAATAAATTATGAAGAATCATGAGAGCTCAGGTCAGAACTACCGTTCAGCAGAGAGATCATGACTCAACTTTTGGGTGTGTCCCCTTTAGAGGATCTTTTTTTTTTTACAACAGCATTGCTAAGCAATTTTATTGTCTTATCATATATGCTGAGGGTGATGCTATGTTTCAAGCATTGCGGAAAGTATTATTCGAGGACTAGGTCAGAACCATCGTTCAGCAGAAGTCCCGGAATAATACCCCAGACATCATTGAGTATAAAAACCTAGTATATCAGATTATGAGACCTTTCAAACGAGATTTCGGGGGTTACCCATATATCCGAGAGATGTTTCCCCACGATATAAGCAAGTTTGAAATTTAGGTTTATATCTCGTCACAATTTACTAAATGTGCAAAAACCTACTCACACATCCACAGTGAGATCGTTTATCACATTTGACTTTCCAATTCTTTAGCATGTTGTGATAGTCCACTGATGTACTATCATTTCCTCTTTTTGCACAACAAAACTCTTTTTCATTTTATCATGTTTTTGTCTTTTTCAAATTTTCAAATGTTTTTGGATTTTCTGAAAAATTTTACTCCCCCTAAAATGCAAACACATTTTAGGAAATTTGAAAATAAACTGTACAAACAACGTGACAACCAATATCGAATTGCTTCAATTCGCCATCCACTTGACATAAACAATCAGAACTTCCCCTTACAACAAACTATTTTCTCATTTAGATTTCAAAACACTTAAGTTTGTTTTAATCAAAATGATTTTTTCGGAAAATAAGTTTGGTTTTACCACTTGTAGGGGCATGGTTCATCATATTGTCATTCAATCACTTGTAGTAGATCAAGTACAACTTAATGTCCCTGATTTACCACTTGCAAGTATGCAACCTCTGTACCTCTTGTAAAAATATTCACAACATACAAACCTATGTAGGAATAAACCTCTACACAAACAATTTTACCAATCAAAATGCCGTTTCCTGCTTCACACTTACCAACCTGGAAGCTCCGGCAAGTCACACTCATCCTGTACAATTTAAACACATTTAAAAATCTTTCAGAAAATCCAAAAACATTTGAAAATTTGAACAAGCCAGTTCAAACGAAGTGGCCAGTTCAAACGAAGTGGCCAGTTCGTATGAACTGGAGATGCTTGTTCAAACGAAGTGGAGTTAGTATAAATAGTGGACTTGTTGTTTTCATTTGGAACTTGTTCGATTCCGGTAGCGAAGCTCTGCCGAAGTATCTCCAGGTCTGTAATCGTCATTAAATCAATACAAGAGATAGTTAAAGTGATTCTCGTGTGTTTGTAGCTGAAATAAATCCGATACGTTTGATTCCGCCTCTTGTATTGGACGAGATCTCTTCTGAACGACTCGTTTGGTCGTGCAATCGATCCTACAAGTGGTATCAGAGCTCAGGAGGAGGAGCTCTTGGATTTTCAGCTTTGATTTCATAAAAATTCTGCTTCTACACATTTCTGGCACGTTTTTTTTAAAGTAAAATGAAATTTTCTGGTTAAAATGGTTTGTTTTTGTAGTATATCGTGCGAAACAGTGGTTTAGATAATATGTGAAAGTTTCAGACCTTAAAACAGATTAAATCTTGATCAATTTTACGAGAATCTGGCCAGTTCGTTTGAAAATTTGTCTAACTCGCATGAACTGAATCTTCAATCCTAGATCTAGAACGATTTTGTGGTCGATATTGAACGGAAAACATCTCATTATGATCGAAATGTATTAAAGAATAAACCACTTGAAGAAATATCATTTTTCAACACCACACACACTCCCCCTAAACTGATTAACAACAATCCTCGTGAAACACAAATTGATTCTTGGAACACGTGAATTTTTATCAATCCTCAAGTTTTATCAATCCATGCAACCTGAATTTTCACAACTCAAACGAAACTAGAACTGAAACTCAGACGAACTGAAATTTAGACGAACTGAAGTTCAGACAAACTGAACTGAAAAGCTTTCAAACGAACTGACAACTTCAGACAAACTGTGATTCAGACGATCTAAGGTTCACACGAGGTAAGTTCAGACGGACTGGTATGCTGGTCACTTCGTATGACCTTTCAAACACACTGGTTCTCTTAAACGACCTGGAAGCACTTCGTGTGACATGAATAAACAATTCATGCAAACTGAAGTTATTTTTAAACGAACTGATGCGTTATTTGTTCAAACGATCTGATGTTTTTGTCCAATTTTATCAAGTTTTCGGTTGGATTAGAGTCTGATATGTTCAAGGATTGTTCTACAATGAATTCCGAGCACAATGATGTGTTATCCGTTCAATTTTGTCCAATGAATCGTTGTAGATCTGAGTTTGAAGATTCAGTTCATACAAGATGTATAAACCTTTAAACGAACTGGCCAAATTTTCGAAAAAATAGAATGATTTTTAATCTCTTTTAAGGTCTAGCACTTTCACGGATTATCTAAAACACTGTTTCACACAAAATATTTCAAATTCAATCCATTATATCCAGAAAATCTTGTTTTACTTTGAAAAAACGTGACAGAAATGTGTAGAAGCAGAAATTTTATGAAATCAAAGCTGAAAATTCAAGAGCTCCTCCTCCTGAGCTCTGATACCACTTGTAGGATCGATTGCACGACCAAACGAGTCGTTCAGAAGAGATCTCGTCCAATACGAGAGGCGGAATCAAACGTATCGGATTTATTTCAGCTACAAACACACAAGAATCACTTTAACTATCTCTTGTATTGATTTAATGACGATTACAGACCTGGAGATACTTCGGCAGAGCTTCGCTACCGGAATCGAACAAGTTCCAAATGAAAACAACAAGTCCACTATTTATACTAACTCCACTTCGTTTGAACAAGCATCTCCAGTTCATACGAACTGGCCACTTCGTTTGAACTGGCCACTTCGTTTGAACTGGCCACTTCGTTTGAACTGGCCACTTCGTTTGAACTGACCACTTCGTTTGAACTGGCTTGTTCACCTCTGTATCCTGTTAATCTTGAACTGTGTGACTTGTTTCATCTATTCTATTACATGACTCGATACAAGACGAAGTCGACAGACGTATGCACCAACAGAAAATTGTTGAAGTGGAGAAAATAGTTGAAAAAATAGTCGAAGTTGAAAAAATCATTGAAGTTGAGAAGATTGTTGAGGTCATGAAACCTTGTCTGAAATGCTTGTAACCTTGCAAAGATTGTGAGGAGAAAGACAAGAAGTATCGTGAACTATGTGACAACCGGTGATTTATGGCTCTTAATCATGTGATTAACTAGTGATTTACGTAATAATAAATAGTGTTTACAACGCAAATTAACCTAATTAGGCCATTGGAGGGCCCAGGAACATTTATTCGACTATACAGTGCTCGTGTGGTGATTTACGGGAAATCTGCTGAATATTACGCGACAACGAACTGATACCGTACAAAATACTGACAACGCCGACAAGTATGAATGTTACACGAATATTTTAAGTTTATGAACTTAATTATGTGAATTTATTGGGCTTCCGTGCGACACAAATGCAAGCGTGAACTGAAAACACGACAGTAGGAAACGCATCGGCAACAAAACGGAAGCGACGAAGACGCCTGTCACCTTCAGAATTTAAATATTACGCTATATTTAGCTCCGTAATGAAATTTTAGCAACTATAGTCGAAACCGGAACGAGAAACGTGGAAACAGTAACGCACCGACAAACAACGACGAAACGGAAGCACCGGACTCGAATTTCGTCTCGATATTAATATATTTTGTTATATTTAGCTTCGTTTTTAATTTTTATTATCCGTCGTTGAAAACGGATTGGAAAACAGATTAAAAACGACGAAACTACGCAGATTACGCGATTTTAACGAGACCTGCAAACGTACGCGATTAAAAACTAATACCGACAATATTTTACACGTTTTTAAATCTAAAATTCTATTTTTACTATGTTACGGTGATTCTAGGTTTCGAATACGGGTCTGGTAGGGACGAGCGGGCCACTTTAAACACGAGAATCAGGCTTGTAGGCCTTGGGCCCAAGCCCAAAACCCACAAGATGAGACCTGTGAATATATAAGAGACCTAGTGGTCATTTAATTCTTATTTGTGCATACACTTAACAATTAGACAACACACACCTCGATCTTTCTCTCCCTCTCCGACGAACGTGAATGGCGGAACAGGTCGGAGCCACGGCGGTGCAACCGCCGGTGGCGGTGCTCCGGCGAGTCAGTTCCGGCGCGTGATAGCACGTGACCCCCTTTTTCTCTTCCTCGATGATTCTGACTGGCGATTTGCTCCCCACCGGCGCTGGTTTACCGGTGACACACCCCCAAATACCTCCTTCTCTTGTTACCCCTCACACACGTGCAGATCTGAGACAAAGAAGAAGGGCCGCCGCACACGGCGGCGGCGTGGTTTCGCAGTAGAGAGAGAGAGACGATGAGAGAGTCAGGAAAGAGAGAGAGAACCGGTGGTCCTCATCTCGGACCGGTGGTCCTCGTCTCGGTCCGGTGGTTCCTTTGGTCCGACAAGTCTCCGATGATGCTGAAGATGTTCAGTTCTGGGTTTAAGCGGGTTTGATTCAAGATCGACTCAAATGTTCAGGTTACGGGTCTTGGTTCAAGTTATTTTGGGTTGGGTTTCTGTTAGGAGGTATCGGGTCCGGTAAACAAGTATGTTCGGGTCAGATTTGCGCTCCGTGTCAACACCGGGTTAACCAAAGTCAAACCCGGTCAAAATCAGCAACTTCGCGACGGGTTCGGGTCTCGACTCAGTCCAACTCGGCTCGACTCAGTTCTATACGACTCGACACGTTCCAACTCGACTCGACTCGGTTCAACACGCCTCAACTCAGTCAACATGAGTTGACTCGGTCAACTCAGTCAACGATCAACTCAGTTGACTCGGTCAACTCAGTCAACGAATGACGCGCGAGCTTGGGTAAAGATTTTAATGGCGCAAGTTATATCGTTATTTATATAGTTTTATTTATGTCACGTGAAACGAGCTCGAACCGAACGGATTAGTATTTAGATTTCATTTTGCCGCTTTTACAAAAGATATTTATATTTATTATTGAACACTGATTGAATTTTGATTAAATAACGACAACTTGCGTTGTCGGGGTCGTCTAAAAACAGAGGCAACTCTGCCCGTTTTTTCGAGAAAACCCATAAAACGAAAACACGTTTTTATTCAAACGACTTACATAAAACAAGACGCGGTTGCATATTTTCTCAAAGGCACTTTATAATTTACAAATGTGTCAATAACGCCAAGTATTTTACAAAATAAATATAATAATTTTTATATTTATTTTCAAACGTTTAACGACTAAAATTCTCTTATAAAAACAAAAAGAATAGTTTTTATACTTACTTCGGACATTATTTACGACAAGATAAAAATCGGAGGCAATTGTGGGATAGTTTAAAGGTTCATCACGTTTTTGTGCATGATAAGCCATGGGTTGTTTTGGGAGACTTTAATACGTCTTTGTTTCTGGAGGACCACTTTGCAAGCTCTTCAAGAATTGATATTGGTTTTAAAGATTGTGTGAAGAATATAGAGGTCTTTGACATAAATAGTTCTAGAATGCATTATACATTGTCGAATAAATAGCATAGAGACTGAGTTGTGTATAAGAAAATTGATCGAATTATGGGGAATATGAAGTTTATTGACATTTTTCCGGCGACCGCGGCTTGTTTCCATCCGTGGAGAGTTTCTGATCATACACCCTGTATTCTAGTGTTACCGAACATTCAGAGAGACAAACCTAAGCCATTTAAGTTTGTTAATTTTTTGACTCGTAAACCGGGGTTCATCGATGAGGTAAAGAAAGTGTGGAGTAATGAGGTAAGTGGGTATTACATGTTCCAGGTTGTCAAGAAACTAAAGTTACTTAAAACTCCTATGCGGAAGCTTTTAATTCAACAAGGTAATATTCATGAGAAAGTTAAGAAGGTGAGGAAACAATTAGATGAATGCCAAATGAGTATTGATGCAGACCCGGGCAATGAGGAGTTATTGGCGCAGAATGACCAAATTCTCCATAATTATAAGGAAGTGCTGTATGATGAAGCTTTATTTCTTCAACAAAAGTCAAAGGTGGATTGGCTTTCGTTGGGGGACTCGAACACAAAATACTTCCACAATGTCGTTAAAGCTAAGAACCATCGGAGTAGAATCTTTGCAGTTAGGGATGCTAATGGAAATCTGTTTGAAGGTGGTATGGCTCCGCAAGCGATGGTGGATCATTTTTCGAATTTTTTCGGTAAGGTGGGCACTATTAGTACACAACCGTCTCCTGAGATGTTCGTTAATGTTTTAAGTACCGATAGAGCGGATAATATGGTTAGAGAGGTAACGAATGAGGAAGTGAAAAATGCCATGTTCTCTATTGCTGGTAACAAGGCTCCTGGACCGGATGGGTTTACATCTATGTTTTTTTAAATCGGCTTGGAATGTAGTGGGAGAAGATGTTTGTCGTGCTGTTAAGGAATTCTTCCGTAGTGGCAAGATGTTACAACAATTAAATCACACTATCATTTCGGTTATCCCTAAGGTGACAACTCCTTCGCTAATCACGGATTATAGACCAATATCTTGTTGTAACACTTTATATAAGTGTATCAGCAAAATTATTACGAATCGAATTAAGGAAGGATTGGCTGATATAGTTAGCATAAATCAGTCGGCTTTTGTCCCGGGTCGTCGAATCTCAGATAATATTCTGCTTACGCAAGAGCTAATGCTTAATTATCATCGAAAGATTGGGCCTCCAAGATGTGCATTTAAAGTGGATATTCAGAAGGCGTATGATACGGTCGAATGGAGCTTTCTAGAGAAGACTTTAATGGGTTTCCATTTCCATCCGAAGATAGTTAAATGGATTATGGCATGTGTTTCGTCAACCTCTTTTTCTTTGGCAATTAATGGTAGTCTTTATGGGTATTTTAAAGGGCGACGGGGGCTTCGACAAGGTGATCCAATGTCTCCGTATCTGTTTACTTTGGTTATGGAGGTGCTCTCATTGATCCTGCAAAATCAGGTATCTCTATCGTCGGAATTTAGATTCCATACCAAATGTGAAAAACAAAGAATCATAAATATCTGCTTTGCGGATGACTTGTTCCTTTTCGCTAGAGGGGACCCTAGATCAGCTAGTGTTGTGATGGGAGCCTTAAAATTATTCCAGAATATGTCGGGGCTGGTTCCGAGTATGGCTAAGAGTATGGTGTATTTTGGAAATGTGACCGATGGCGTGAAGGGTCAGATTAAAAGTATTATGAATTTTGAGGAAGGTGAATTACCTGTTAGGTATCTTGGGGTTCCGTTGATATCCACCCGGCTGCATCATAAAGATTGTAAAAGATTAATTGAATGTTTGGATGCTCGTATAACGGATTGGAAAACCAAGTGTTTGTCGTTTGCAGGGAGATTACAACTGATTAAATCGGTCCTTTCGTCTATGCATGTGTTTTGGGCTTCGGTTTTCGTCCTCCCCAAACAAATTATACATGAGATAGAGGAGAGGATGCGTCGTTTTTTGTGGAACCAAGGAAATAGCATTAAAGGCAAAGCTAAAGTTAAATGGAAGTCAGTGTGCCTGCCTAAAGGTGAAGGTGGCTTGGGTATTAGAAGGGTTGGTGATATGAATAATGCTCTCATGGTCAATCACATTTGGAGTCTTTTATCTCTAAGGGAGTCGTTATGGGTTAAATGGATTCACTCTTATCGTATTCGTGATAGAAGCTTCTGGGATATTCCGGTGGGAAGCAATATAGCGTGAAGTTGGAGGAAAATGCTGGGTCTTAGGCCTTTGATCAGAGACCATGTTTGGATTAAAGTGGGTAGTGGAACGGAAACATTTGCTTGGTTTGATAAATGGGATGCGGTATGCCCAATAGCTAGGATTCTTACTCCGAGAATTATAGCTAATGCGGGTTTCAACATCAATACAAAGCTGGCGGATGTTTACGCTGATGGTGTTTGGCTTTGGCCGAACACATGGATGGATCGATTTCCAGCTCTTGCGCAGATTCAAATAGGTGTATTGGATCAAATGAAACAGGATAAAATTGAATGGCAAACGAATTCAGGTCACAGGCTGGAGTTTAACACGGCGATAGTTTGGAATGATATTCAGTTTTTCCAGAATGAAGTGCCATGGGCTAAATTAGTGTGGTTCCCTCAGGCGATCCCACGTCATTCGTTTATCATGTGGTTAATTGTGCAGAGAAAGCTGAAGACTCATGATATTATAAGTAGATGGACTTCCTCAGGTAATGCAAATTACAACCTGATGTGTTGCTCGCTCTGTTCCTCGTGTCCGGTCTCTCATGATCACCTTTTCTTCGAGTGTGCATATGCTTCTATGGTTTGGAATGGGGTTAAAAGTAAAGCTGATATGGCCGATTTTAATAATGATTGGAACACTATTTTTCAGCATTTGTTGACAATTGCTCCTTCAAAGACAACGAGAAACATTATAATGAAGATTCTAGTTGGTGCCTCCACATACTTTATTTGGGAAGAAAGGAACAGGAGATTGTTTTCATCCAGGAAAAGAAATGCTACCCAACTGGTGGAGGTCATTCTATCGACAGTAAGGTTAAAGCTTCATACTATGAGATTCAAGACAACCCCTAGCACGATTCAGGAGTTGCAAGAGTGGGCGCTCCCTCGTGGACTTCTAGTTCCTGATGACGATTGCGGCTAATAGTTATTATGTGTCTTTTGTTTAGTTGATGATGTAGTGTCATCTAGTTTTTTCGTGTTCGGTTTTTTGTTGCCGTTTGGGTGTTATGTTGTCAACTTGAGTATGGCATGTCATGCTTGAGAACTGTTGGGTAGCCTGCCCATCACTTGTTTTTTTTGGTTGGTTGGTATAATATTCACCGGGGTAACCCTTTACCCAAAAAAGACATTATTTACGACAATAAATATAGTTATTGTATTTATTCTAAACTATGAAGTCTCGACAATTCTTTTATAAAAATAAATATAGTTTATATATTTATTTCAAATATTGCACGACACGAGTTCTTTTATAAAAATAAATATAGTTATATATTTATTTTCAAACAAAGCAACCTGACGATTCTTTTATACACGTATGACTTCTCGGGACGACAAGCGGTCTTAACGATATATTTATATATTTTTTTATATAAATATTTATTTATTTTTAAATCTCTCGAGGAATAAGTCTTCCCAAGACTTACTAGTATTACCGACAATAAGCGAAATTTAACGAGTATAACTTAATCGTTACTATTAAGTTATCAATTTACCGTTGAATCGTTCGGTTAACGATTCGGTAGAGCTCGATGACACGTAGTTTAGTTACTACGTTTATTTAGAAACTTATAAGATATTCCGTGTTAGGAATATTGTAGAATGCACGCTAGTAAGTCAAGTCTTGGAAACGACATCACGACATTACGAAGTCGTATATAGCTAGCTTTGCACAGGAATATTCAGGTGAGTTCATAACCCCACCTTTTTACGGTTTTACATTTTTATGAATGTTTTCGGGGTGGAAAGACATGCACGTTTTTCAGAAACATACAAAGTTTTCGATAAACAAAGACTGCATATTTTTAGACAAAGCACGTTGTGCCAGAACATACAAAGCTTTTGAACGAATGAAAACTCATATTTCTAAATCATTTTATGAATGGATTATACTAAATATACTGGTTTTTACAAAACAAATGCGTATTATCAAAATGTGAATGATTTTCATGACTAGGGATGGGATCGTCTGGTGATAATATAGAGAGACTGGGGAGTTGGCCTTAGAGACTGGGGAGGTTCAGCCTTAGAGGCTGGGGTAAAATACATGTTACAATTATTTCAGACATTTTATACATGTTATAGTTAGCTTAAGGATGGGTATACTACTTAGATCATGTGAGTGGGTAGGTGGTACTTGAGGCCATTAATCCTCGTTGTAGGAGCGAGGGTCATGAGTGATAGATCTATTTGGGTGTAGCGAGCCCCACTCCTGAGTCCGCTGAGTGGACCATGAGGTGACTATGAGGCCGACGCCAAAATCTGCTAGGTTTGAGTCTTCCTGCATCACTTCACACATATCAATGGACTTGCAAACCATTGGTGATCTCTTTTTCCTTATTGCTACATACCAAGGACGTTTATACATACATCGTTTACAAAGGTTTATACATACATACTTACAGAAATACTTGATTTATACAAATTAATTACCAAGTTTTATACAAATTCAAGGCATAGGATTATGCGGGCATGGAGTCAAAGTCAGGGTGGGCATTGACGGGTATACGGACATTACAAATTCAAGAGTTTACAATACATGGTTTTACAAACACAAGGCGTTACAAGTACAAAGTTTACTTGACAAGAAAATGATTTTAAATTCGTTTTCTCAATAATACTTCAAACCGGTTATTCAAAAGATTTATTTCAAATCTTTTACAAACAAACTATGAACTCGCTCAACTTTATGTTGATTTTTCGCATGTTTCTTTCTCAGGTTGCATTTCAAAGTCGAGGCACGGTTGGAATAGGAGAACCATTGGAGAATCGAGTACTTAGTGGCGTTCACTTTCTATAAGTCTTAGCTTATTTTGCTTCCGCTGTGCAATGAAGATACCAGTCCAGTCACGCCAGCTCTGATAATTTCGGGGTGGTGGAGAAAATTGTCGAAGTGGAGAAAATAGTTGAAAAAATAGTCGAAGTTGAAAAAATCATTGAAGTTGAGAAGATTGTTGAGGTCATGAAACCTTGTTTGAAATGCTTGAAGCCTTGCAAAGATTGTGAGGAGAAAGACAAGAAGTATCGTGAACTAGAAGAGTTGAAAGAAAAATTGTTGTTTGATGTGAAGTATGTAAAAGAATCATATGATGTGCTGAACAGAACGGTTGATAATTTGAATAAGACAAACCTAGAAATGGGAGCTGCACAAACAATGATGAGTTCAACATTAATGACGAAGCAGAAAGTCATCAATGAATATATTGAAGATTGTGCAAAGCTGAAGCAGGATTTGGAACTCGAAAAGATTGCAAATGAGAGAATCAAAAGATTGCTAATGAGTTATAAAGCTTGTGATTATTTGATTGATAGAGTTTATCCTACTGTTGCAGGTCTTGAAGCTTTTCAAGATAAAAGGACAGAAGAGGATACTGGTAAGAAACAAAGTGTCAAGTATAACAAGTGTCCGCCTCCAATCTGGGAAAGTTATTCTCCCAGAAAGCCAATAGAGGAGCAATTAAAAAATGCACTCAACATCAAGTTAAAGTCTGAAACCATTGATGAGTTACCAGACAACATTGATGTCACATTCACAGCGTCTGGCACTGATCATGAGTCTATGTTATTAAAGAAAGTGGTCGATCAGGTGTTGGATATGGATGAAGAGTCAAAGTTGGAGTCTGTAACACCCCAAAACCCGAATGTTTATATTCGTTAAATGTTCTAATATGGTACATCAAGAAATAAATAACTAGGTTATTTATCCTAGTTAAAAGTATGGTAGAAACAAATAAGGGATGAAAGTTGTGTCAATTTTATTTAAGTGACAAACTTGAGGGGCTAAAGTGGGGCAACATGAAAGTTGAAATTATTAATAAAAAAAAATACCCACATACACACACACAATCATGTGTTCTGGAAGGAGATCGAGCTCCATGGGAGCCAAAACCCTAACAAGACTAAATCACCAAATTGAAGGGACAATTATGGCTCAAATTCAAGAAGGAACATGGATAAATGTTCACCTTCACAAGGGGATCATAAGGTATGTCTTAAAAGTTAGATTGGTGATTATGAACGAAGTGGGTTATGTTGTAAATCGTGAATTGGTATAAAATTGAGTATGAGGATATGTTAGAATCATCATATAGAACATGGGTTATGCATGATTTAGGTTAATTTGATGCTTAGAGGTGAAACCCATTATTTATGGTGAAAATGATGACTTGAGTCACCATCCATGTCTAATTCTTGTTGAATGTTGATGTATTGTGTGAGTAATATGGATTCTTACTAGAGGAAATTGAAAGAAATATGATGATAGTGTGTTTGATGTTTATGCATGAATGATTAATATTGATTAGAAGGAGGAATTTGATGAATCACGAATAAGATTAGAAGGATATGCATGAACTAGTTGTACACTATGCTTAGGAGGTAGTACACACATCAAAAGTATGATGAAATTATGAAGAACTTAAGATTAGATCACTGGTAAGTGATTAACAAAGTAGTTATGAAGTGGGTTTTGATGATATGATAGAAGTAATGATATGCTTATGTTAATGATGTTTGAAAATCATATATGTGTATGTGTGTTTAAAGAAATTTGATAAGAAATGAAGGATTAGCATGTTATAAGGTTAAATGATAAAATTAATATAAGATCCGTGTGATGAAAAGGTTGTGATGAATGCTGAATAAGCTAACTATCTTGAGAATGATATATGATAGTTGATGCTTGATAAGCGACATGGAAGCTTGGAAAAGAAGCAGGGTCAAACAGGACTAATGCGCACGGGAAGCATATTCGGATGCTAAGTAAGTAAAGCTTACACCCCCTTTTGTAGAATATCTATGCATTGTATAGATTACGAACATGGTAACTAAATATGTGAATTTTGATGTTCCGACAAGTTTTGGTATGGGTCGGAACATGTGATTATGTTAAGAAACTAAGTTGATGGTCGAAAAGGGTAAAAAGGGTATTATGGTGATTTTGGTTACGAGTTAACGAAGGAATAAGTTACATGAATGGGACAATGACTAACTAAAATCCCACAAGGATAAAATGGACATTTAGACTTAACGGGTCAAATGGTGAAGACATTACCATTTGGCGATATGGACTAATGAATTGTTTTGTCAAGTATTATGTATTCACAGGATGAACAGCGAAAGGAATTACGTTCCTATTAACTAGCCATTTAGTGTACGAAATATTAAAACGGGTCATAGCTTTGATCTGAGCCAGGTATGTGCGTTTAGAATTGTAGTTAAGTCTTGGGTTTAGTCAAATGTTTAAGGAAGTCCTTTGTAGTAAAGGATGGAACAAAATTGACAAAAACGCCCTTGATGGGTAAATCGGGCAAACGGTCTTAAAAGTTGATTAGAAACAAGCTATTTGATTAAGTTAATGTTTTTGAAAAGTAGGAAAGCGAGAAGTATGATTTTCGTCAGCCAAGGACCTTAAAATGCGCAAATACCTTTAACGGGTCAAAATAAGCTTTTGAGCGAAAATGGGTTAAGAGGATGCAAGACATCCGAGAATTTAATCTTTTATGATAGACGTCATTGATATTATTAGGCTCATAAGAAGTTTTGGTCAAACAAACGAGTTATGTTGATAAATGCATGAATGGGCCAAAATTCGGTAAAAGGGCAATAAGCCGAAGACTTAAAAGTCATAAATTTCGGTAGTCCAAATATTGGATTTTCACTCCATGTGATGGAGAATTAAATTACGGTCGCGTAGGAAAAAGAATCGGGTAAAACGGATCAAAAATGAGAAAGTTATGCTCGTTTCCGTAAAACTGAGTTATGCTGGGAATATGCAGCAACAGTTGCGAACTTTCTGATCATATGGGGTGGTGGCGCGGCACGACGGCGAAGGCTGTGGGCCGTCGCGCGACGCCACGGACTCATGAACCTTGAAAAATTCATATTTTATTAATATACGCAATGCGAACCCGTCAGGACTGTTTTTAGACGCGTATAAGCTAAGAATGACTAATTTATTCCTTGTTTTAGGAAGTGTAGATACGTATGAAGGTATGTATGTATGTATGTATGTATGGATATAAGTTGTATGTATGAATGAATGTATGTTTGGATGTATGCAAGTAGGTATATATATGAGCGTATGCATGTATGTAGGCATACATGAAGATATGAATGTATGTTTGAAAGTATGTATGTAGGTGTGTATGTAGGTAGTATGTATATGTACGCAAGTGAGTATGTACGAATGTATGCATGTTTGTAGATATGTATGTAATGATGTAGATGTGTAAATATGTGAGTATGTACGTATGTATGTATGTTTATAAGTATGTGAGCAAGTATACGCGGATATATGAAGGTATGTATGTGAGTAGGCATGTATGAGTTAGGTATGTTGCAAGTTGGGATGTATATGTATATATATGTATAATTTTATGGGTGTACGTAATGATGTAAGTATGGGTGTATGTAGATAAGTATGTAATGATGTAGATGAGTATATATGTGGGTATGTATGTACGTACGTAAATGGTTATGTGTGAACATATAAATATGTATAAGTATGTATGAAGGTAGGTACGCGAGTATCCAATGAAATGGAGTACTAATGATAATATTAGCATGCCTGGTGAATGAAGTGTAACGCAGGAATACCAAAGAAGTCTCACCACGGATTGTATGATCGGATGGAAAGCTGGGATGTAAAGAGTTAACGGAACGAAAAGTAAACATGAATAAATATTGTATGTTTATAATGCGTACTAATGTTATGAATTTTATGTGGTGAGCGCAGGTAGTACGAGTCATGAGGATCATCAAGGAATAGAGATCGAGGATCGAGTCACAAGACAGATTGTACGGGGACGTTGGTGTATGAAATATAGAAAACCCATGTTACGTTTTAAACTGTAAATGAGTCGATTGATGATTTACTGTGAAAAAGTTGTGTTAAAATGAAATTTTAAGTAAGTCAAGATATATATAAGGAAAGAAATTTTATGGCATGAACTTCCGCTGTGACTTTTGTCAAATACGAACTAGGGTCTTACAAGTTGGTATTAGAGCCCTGGTTTGAGTGAATCAAGTACAAGAAGATAAATACTTGAACTCAAACCTGTGTGCTCTTGTGATAAGGAACCCATACAATCCATGACTCGATCAAGATCTAAAGGTAGAAAAGGAATGAAAGCATGTATGTATGTATGCATTCATATGAAGAAACTAATGGTTTTGTATGTGCAAGGTAAGCTTAAAGGTTTGAAGAGGATGATCCGTGAATGCAGTTTAAGATGGATGCTAAGGCAGGAAAGGATGTGAATAGACAGATGGACCCCAGGTACACAATATTAATATGTATGAGTACCGGTGTTAAAAGAAAAAGGAGCAAATCTCCTTGGGAAGGTAAGTATTAAATGGAAGACAACGGTATTGTCTTGGTAAGATTTTAAAAATGTAGCACGAACTGAGACCCACTACTGCGGACATAAGGCGATGATTACCTGAAGGCATGAAATTAGTATGTGAAATGCGCACCTGGCCAGTACGCAAGAAGCATATGACGTTCGTGAGACCGTGGTAATTATCGCAGGTATGTCCGTTAGAATTGGGTAACAGGTGGACGTGCGGGTGAAATGGGTAGTGAAACTTTCAGGGAATCGAGAGTATTATGTAAGAATGAAAAGTATGAATGATAAGAATGAAGAATGCTGAATCCGTAAGTAAGTACGGATCAACAAGATATGAATGGAATGTTTGAATCCGCGAGAAGGATTCAAGGAATGAAAGGCATGAATGGAATGTTTGAATCTGTGAGACGGATTCAAGGAATGAAATGCAGAAAATGATATGTTTGAATATGTGAGATGGATTCAACACATGTAATGAATGAAAGATGTGAATGGAAGACATAAATGAAATGGTTGAATCCGCGAGATGGATTCAAAACATAGAAGTAATGGAAAATATGAATGATATGTATGAAGCCGCTAGGCGGATTCAAAACATAAAATAATGAAAGGTATGGATGTTACGTTTGAATCCGTGGGACATATTTAAGATATAAATGTCACACCCCGACCGCGTAGAACATACAAAACGTGGCGGAAACATCGGGGAGTGTTGTAACAGAATTAATGTTTCACAACCATGGAAATTTAAGTTTCGATTTATTGATTAAAAGTGTTACAATGTCTTAACAAACAAGGAAATACAACATAATTAACTAGTCTTGCATCTTTTATTGTCACTAAAGCCCAAGTCTGCCTATGTGTATCTTGATCGTCTTATGCAACAGCTCCTGAAAAACACATGTGAAAATAGGTACGTCAGCATAAAAATGCCTGTGAGATACATAGGTTTTGTGAAAATAGGTTTCATGACTTATGTTTGAGAAAATGTTTAGCCATGAACCTTGTAATTTGCTTTGTCTTGTAAATCATTTGAAAAACAATGAGTTCAGATGATATGTATAAATAAGTGAATAATGTATGGTTAAATGAATAACCAAGTTAAATGAGTTTGTAAAAGATAAGTTGTTTTGTAAAACAATGTCTTGTGAAAAGTATGTTATTTGTATAAAATGTTATATGTATCAAACTGAAATGATTCAAATAACGCTACAATATGTAATACCATACAAAAATTTATATATAGGAAGTACCAGCGGCGTATCCACCATGCTTGTATCATATTACACACGCATCGTTACTTAATCACTTACTCAAACCAAACTAATAATGTAAAATGTTCATGTCTAATGTAAATCATGTAATGTAGAACCAATGTCAAAAGTGTTTATGTGTCAAATGTAAACCATGTAATATGCAACCAAAATGATATGTATGGCTAGTGAAAATGCATCAACTAAACCATAGATGAAATGCACAAAACAAAGCATTGAAGTAAAACTTGGTTTAAATCAAAGTTATGTTCTGTGGAAATGCATGATCAATGTAAATCATGTAATATGTAAACCAAACTGATCTGTATGGCTAGTGATAAATATCAACTAAACCATATGCACAAAAACAAAGTATTGAAGTAAAACTTGGTTTAAATCAAAGCTATGTTTTGCGTAAATGCATGATCAATGTAAATCATGTAATATGTAAACAAAATGATATGTATGGCTAGTGAAATGTATCAACTAAACCATATGCACAAGAACAAAGTATTGAAGTAAAACTTGGTTTAAATCAAAGTTATGTTCTGTGGAAATGCATGATCAATGTAAATCATGTAATATGTAAACCAAACTGATCTGTATGGCTAGTGATAAATATCAACTAAACCATATGCACAAAAACAAAGTATTGAAGTAAAACTTGGTTTAAATCAAAGCTATGTTTTGCGTAAATGCATGCTATACTGATATGAACATCTATGCGGTATTGTTATAATGCATACATCCAAGCCTTGAGACTGAGGCGATAAACCCTTAAACCACTTAAAGGTTTATCTAAATTATGAATATCGAATTCGGTCATTCCTTTCATCCCCTTTCCCTGGGATGTCCGGAACAGGAGTTGTCAATTCCTATGGTACCACTACCTACTAACGAACGGCGTAATTAATGTTAATGAATGTATTGTTCCATGTTAAACAAACCAAATGTCATAACAAAATGTAAGCATGTGATGAAAACGATGTACTAAGTATGCACGCAATGGACATACATAGCATAAAATGTAAATGTAAAACGATGTACTAAGTAATGCACACAGTGGGCACACCTAGCATGAAATGTAATGTAAAACGATGAAATCATGTACTATAAATGTACTAATAAACATAGCAAGTATATGATGTGAAAACATGGAAAGCATGAAAGTAACAAGTAGGCACATGTGTTCCACCCCAAAACAGTTTGGAAAACAGTAAAAGAGGGGTCTATGTACTCACTTGAGATTGCTCAGAAGTCCTAGGATAACCACCAAGCAAAGCTAGAGATCACGGAATCAAACGGCACCTACTATAGGTAACTACATTAATAAACCGGACCTAAATCGGAAGATCGGGTAGCATTAGGGTTTGTAAACCAAACGAGTGTAGAGACTCGTGTCATTTGGTTTAACAAAGCCTACATACTAAATGAAACTTAACCTAAGTGTTTACGACCCAATACAACCCGTTTAGGTAGCTTATGCTACTTTAACGCGTCGTTCGCGTGAAACGCGTTCGGACCGCCTAACTAGTCCTATGACAAGTGTTATATGCCTAAACATGTTACATAATCAGTTATGTGACAAAATTTTAGGTTACATATGCTTAATTACCAATTATACATGAAAAGGGTATTCTGGTAATTTACCTAAGGCATATAAACTACCTATCATACAACTACTTAAACGATGTGACCATAGGGTATAACCTCGGAAGGTTATTCCCTACCTACTATGGTCACCTAATGTGTTTGGTCGGATCCTAATGATCGACCAAACTGGGTCGGGTTCGAGGTATAAGCGATTTATTAGATCGCTTACCCTACGACCCTAGACAACGTGGTAATCAGTAGGCATAGTCCCAAGGGACTATAACCAACGTGATTACACTCACGTTGCGAAGTTCAAACGAACTTCGAATTGACCATAACTGGTCAATGTAGAAAGTCAAACAAAGTTTGACTTTCAGACTCGAAAGACTCGAAAAGCAATAAAAGAACGAAAGAATACTTACGAAGGGTCCCCGAATGCTAATCTCGATCCAAGAATCTCAGGTATGAAACAATGGTTTCAACTTAGAGTTCCTAAGATCAAGATTCTAGTGATTTTAGCAATGGGGGTGGATGGGTATTTATAGGAATACCCGAACCGTTAAGATCGCTTGTCGAATATCGTGCCTTAATCGTATCCGTACAAGTGTCGGAAAGTTATGGTGCCTAAATTCCATCCTTATCAGCTGACTAAGCATGTTAGAATGTGTGGTTGTGAATTAAACAGCTGTTTATACATCGAATCTGGTCCCGAAAATGCAAAACGGAAGTTTCTGCCCAGATAAGGTGCTCGCGTAGCGCGACGGTAAAGGCCCTATGTAGTCGCGCTACGCCACCATGCACCAGCTTCAGAAAAATTTCAAAATTGACAGTTTTGGTCCCTGTGGTGTTTTAAGGCCTTTTTCGATGCGTTTGAACCCCGTTAACCTCATTTCAAGGCTCTAAAATGAAGTTAAAGTATAGGGGACTCAAAACATGCTCAAAAATATCTCGGATGTCGGTTCGTTTGGTCGTACGAACGCGATGTTCGCTTAATTACGACGGAATGCGCATAAGTGCGAAAAACGATCCAAAATGCGTGACGAATGGATTTTTCTTATGCCAAACACTAAAATAAAATATTATAGTGCTTACATAAATTTTTGGATGTCCGGATGTATTCAGAACGTAAGTTATGCGCGAAAATGCAAACTTGTGCACTTTTTGACACTTTTAGTCCCTGAATGACCCAAAAGTTTATTTTAGCACACCGAAACCCTCAAAGCCTATTTCTAAGCTATATAAAGGATATTTAAGGTGTGTTTAACTTATGGTCATGTTCCGGAATGTCTGTTACAGTTCAATTTGGCATACTTTCGCAGTTTGTCAAGTTTAGTCCCTGTAAGCGAATTAGCTTGTTTTTGTCATACCAAAGCCTTCAAAACTTATTTCTAAGTTATATAAAGGTTATTTAAGGTATGTTAAGCCTATGTCACTATTCCGGAGGGTTTGTTGCATTAAACTGGTTATATTTACGCATCGGTGCGCGTATAACCTTCCAGAAAGCGATTTAGAGTTTGGAAATGAACAAAAATTGATATGTGCAAATGATACACATATTTTTACAAATCCCAAGTATGAAATATAATATTTCATTGGTTTGGTATTTGTTTGATGGCTGTGGAGGCACAGGTGTTACAATAAAAAGGATGGAATTAGTCCACATCAGAATGTGTCGATAGTTTGACAATGGTTGAGTCAAACGAATCATATGAGTAGGTGCAAAGTAAATGAACAAAAGAATGATCGTAATTGGCACGCAAAGCTAAATTTTAAAACGAAAGAAAGAAATTTTGAACAAGTTATGTGTTAAATGTGTTAGTAATCGACTCTTAGGAGTCAGAATGAATGACGGGCTATGACCCAGACAATGATTTAAGTATGAACAAGAAGGGTAAGTTTGTTAAGAACACCGAAATCATGCAATGAATGTCTTTGTAAGTAAGCATGAATGGAAGGAAGCACGAATGTGTGCCTCAATGCATCTATGATAAGTAAGAAAAGTCAGTTTAACCTTAAAAGGTCAAACTGCAAAGATTGGCAAAATAAGTAACTAAATGAAAGAATTGCATGAGAGAAATGAAATATGTGACACGTTATAATGTGTACGTAAGAAATTGTAGAAGAATTATAAGTGAGTAATCGCCTAATAGAATGAATGTTTGAATGAAATGTGTTAACTGCCAAATTTGTTGATGATAATGTTAGAACCTTGAGGTGATGAAACCAATCGATTTGGTGGGAGGTTGTGCACGAGCGAAGCGCATTACATGGATGAATGAAATCTAGCCTGGTACGGCTAGCACTTGTGAAGAATGTGGATAGATCTGATTTACGGATCGCTGAAGTATGGAAGGAAATCGAGGTAAGTAAAATGCTTTAATTTATGTCAAATAAGTATGAATTAGTAAATTGAAAATGCCCCACAAAATGCATGGTGGAATGAGTACGGTATAGTATGGAATGTTTGATTCCTAATAGTTGACATAAGAAGAAAACCATGTCATTAAGGAATGAATCTCAAAGGTTTTAAGTGAAAATTTCAAGAATTGGTTAAACTCTCGTATAATGAATTTGCGTGGCACGGGGGCTTATGCAAATTAAATAATGTATGAAATGAAAGGAATAGTAATGTAGAATGAATAAGGTGAATTGAAGGTAACATAAGAGTATGTATGGTACAAATAACTATAGAAAATGAATAATGATGTTAACTTTGGAGTCAATCACGGATGCATGACTATGAAATAGTAACTTCGTTGTGATAACGAAATAAAATCAAATGTTATGTAATATATGAATAGAATATGATCTTAAAGGATGAGATGAATGTATTAGAATTGTTATAAACGAATCATATGAAAGTAAGTATTATTATAAGTTTGAATGAGTATGAACATTGAATTGTTACTAAACGGTCAAGGAAATGAGAAGGTTACGTGGAAATATGGCATGGAAAGTATAGACTTGTTAGGAAGAAGTCAATCGTATAAATAATTACAAAATGAGATAGGATGATTACTTATAATTATGATGTGATCAAAAAGTCAAACATAGATATGTGTATGTGCAAGAGGAAATGAGAAAGGTTTCGGGGACGAAACCTTATTTAAGGGGGGTAGACTTGTAACACCCCAAAACCCGAATGTTTATATTCGTTAAATGTTCTAATATGGTACATCAAGAAATAAATAACTAGGTTATTTATCCTAGTTAAAAGTATGGTAGAAACAAATAAGGGATGAAAGTTGTGTCAATTTTATTTAAGTGACAAACTTGAGGGGCTAAAGTGGGGCAAAATGAAAGTTGAAATTATTAATAAAAAAAATTCCCACATACACACACACAATCGTGTGTTCTGGAAGGAGATCGAGCTCCATGGGAGCCAAAACCCTAACAAGACTAAATCACCAAATTGAAGGGTTAATTATGGCTCAAATTCAAGAAGGAACATGGATAAATGATCACCTTCACAAGGGGATCATAAGGTATGTCTTAAAAGTTAGATTGGTGATTATGAACGAAGTGGGTTATGTTGTAAATCATCAATTGGTATGAAATTGAGTATGAGGATATGTTAGAATCATCATATAGAACATGGGTTATGCATGATTTAGGTTAATTTGATGCTTAGAGGTGAAACGCATTAGTTATGGTGAAAATGATGACTTGAGTCATCATCCATGTCTAATTCTTGTTGAATGTTGATGTATTGTGTGAGTAATATGGATTCTTGCTAGAGGAAATTGAAAGAAATATGATGATAGTATGTTTGATGTTTATGCATGAATGATTCATATTGATTAGAAGGAGGAATTTGATGAATCATGAATAAGATTAGAAGGATATGCATGAACTAGTTGTACACTATGCTTAGGAGGTAGTACACACATCAAAAGTATGATGAAATTATGAAGAACTTAAGATTAGATCACTTGTAAGTGATTAACAAAGTAGTTATGAAGTGGGTTTTGATGATATGATAGAAGTAATGATATGCTTATGTTAATGATGTTTGAAAATCATATATGTGTATGTGTGTTTAAAGAAATTGGATAAGAAATGATGGATTAGCATGTTATAAGGTTAAATGATAAACTTAATATAAGATCCGTGTGATGAAAAGGTTATGATGAATGATGAATAAGCTAACTATCTTGAGAATGATATATGATAGTTGATGCTTGATAAGCGACATGGAAGCTTGGAAAAGAAGCAGGGTTAAACAGGACTAATGCGCACGGGAAGCATATTCGGATGCTAAGTAAGTAAAGCTTACACCCCCTTTTGTAGAATATCTATGCATTGTATAGATTACGAACATGGTAACTAAATATGTGAATTATGATGTTCCGACAAGTTTTGGTATGGGTCGGAACATGTGATTATGTTAAGAAACTAAGTTGATGGTCGAAAAGGGTAAAAAGGGTATTATGGTGATTTTGGTTACGAGTTAACGAAGGAATAAGTTACATGAATGGGATAATGACTAACTAAAATCCCACAAGGATAAAATGGACATTTAGACTTAAAAGGTCAAATGGTGAAGACATTACCATTTGGCGATATGGACTAATGAATTGTTTTGTCAAGTATTATGTATTCACAGGATGAATAGCGAAAGGAATTATGTTCCTATTAACTAGCCATTTAGTGCACGGAATATTAAAACGGGTCATAGCTTTGATCCGAGCTAGGTATATGCGTTTAGAATTGTAGTTAAGTCGTGGGTTTAGTCAAATGTTTAAGGAAGTCCTTTGTAGTAAAGGATGGAACAAAATTGACAAAAACGCCCTTGATGGGTAAATTGGGCAAACGGTTTTAAAACTTGATTAGAAACAAGCTATTTGATTAAGTGAATGTTTTTGAAAAGTAGGAAACCGAGAAGTATGATTTTCGTAAGCCAAGGACCTTAAAATGCTCAAATACCTTTAACGGGTCAAAATAAGCTTTTGAGCGAAAATGGGTTAAGAGGATGCAAGACATCCGAGAATTTAATCCTTATGATAGACGTCATTGATATTATTAGGTTCATAAGAAGTTTTGGTCAAACAAACGAGTTATGTTGATAAATGCATGAACGGGCCAAAATTCGGTAAAAGGGTAATAAGCCGAAGGCTTAAAAGTCATAAATTTCAGTAGTCCAAATATTGGGTAAAACGGATCAAAAACGAGAAAGTTATGCTCGTTTCCGTAAAACTGAGTTATGCTGGGAATATGCAGCAACATCTGCGAACTTTCTGATCATATGGGGTGGTGGCGCGACGTGAAGATATGAAGGTATGTATGTATGGATATAAGTTGTATGTATGAATGAATGTATGTTTGGATGTATGCAAGTAGGTATATATATGAGCGTATGCACGTATGTAGGCATACGTGAAGATATGAATGTATGTTTGAAAGTATGTATGTAGGTGTGTGTGTAGGTAGTATGTATATGTACGCAAGTGAGTATGTACGAATGTATACATGTATATAGATATGTATGTAATGATGTAGATGTGTATATATGTGAGTCTGTACGTATGTATGTTTATAAGTATGTGAGCAAGTATACGCGGATATATGAAGGTATGTATGTGAGTAGTCATGTATGAGTTAGGTATGTTGCAAGTAGGGATGTATGTGTATATATGTATAATGTTATGGGTGTACGTAATGATGTAAGTATGGGTGTATGTAGATAAGTATGTAATGATGTAGATGAGTATATATGTGGGTATGTACGTATGTACGTAAATGGTTATGTGTGAACATATAAATATGTATAAGTATGTATGAAGGTAGGTACGCAAGTATCCAATGAAATTGAGTACTAACGATAATATTAGCGTGCCTGGTGAATGAAGTGTAATGCAGGAATAGCAAAGAAGTCTCACCTCGGATTGTATGATCAGATGGAAAGCTGGGATGTAAAGAGTTAACGGAATGAAAAGTAAACATGAATAAATCTTGTATGTTTATAATGCGTACTAATGTTATGAATTTTATGTGGTGAGCGCAGGTAGTACGAGTCATGAGGATCATCAAGGAATAGAGATCGAGGATCGAGTCACAAGACAGATTGTACGGGGACGTTGGTTTATGAAATAAAGAAAACCCATGTTACGTTTTAAACTGTAAATGAGTCGATTGATGATTTCCTGTGAAAAAGTTGTGTTAAAATGAAATTTTAAGTAAGTTAAGATATATATAAGGAAAGAAATTTTATGGCATGAACTTCCGTTGTGACTTTTGTCAAATACTAACTAGGGTCTTACAGAGTCTAAATCTGAAAGTTCGAGTTAATCAGACAAGAGTCCGAGTTCACCGGTCAAACGGGTTTACAATAAAGAATTTCTGATGTCGAAAAATAATTTGAAAGACGAAACATTTAAAGTAGCATATAGTTTGAATGATTCTGACAAATTATTTTCTGATGAAGAATTTCCAATAAAAGGTGTTAAAACTGAAATGATCAACAAGGTTTTCAAATTAACAGAAATTAATATTTCTAAAATAAAAAATGTAAATCTTGCTAAAAAAACCTAAACTGTACACCTCAAGGGTTCAACAAAGATTAAACAAGAAAAAGGGTTACAGTTCTGGTTCAGGTTATCGAAAGAAACCAAACCATAACAGTAATTTCAAAAAGAAGGGATTGGGTTTCATTCCCCCATAAAATCATAAAAATGAGAAAACTTATAAACCAAAAACTAAATTTGTTTCAGGGACAAGTTCAGATGAAGAAGAGAAGAAACCATTCTGGAGACAGACAAACAAAGAGTTTCTTGCTGAGAGGAAAAAGAATCTGGTGAAGGAATCTGAGAAAAGAGTTGAAAGAAGAACCTGTTTCAAATGCCAAGAAGTTGGACACATCGCTTGGAATTGCCCAAAGTCCACTTATACAAAACAGGGAGTTACTTCTAACTCAAAGTTGAAAAAGAAATGTGTTGATGAAAAGAAACAACCAACAGAAAGTTTTAAAAAGTTCAAAAATTCGACTTTCGAAACTGGTGAAAGTTCGAAAAGTTTTTACAAAAGAAAAGTTGATTTGAACAAACAAAAATGGGTTGTTAAAAGTTCAGAGAGTAGTTCTGACAATGAATCTGACTCGTCAAAGTCAGAGGAGTCATTTGTTGTGAAAAGTGATGAGAATTCCGTTCCAGAAATGAACAATGAAAACTTTCCACCATTGTCAAAAGAAAACTTGAAGTTAAAAGTTGGAAAGGTTGAGATTTCAGATCAATTCTTCTCTGGTAAGGAAGAATTTGATGTTGAAAAGGCTTTTAATGGTAATGTGAAATATTTTTTTGGGAAGATGGTTGATGGAAAGGTAAAAGGAGCAAAAGAATTTTATGAATCAAAGAGATGGAGATCACCCAAGGCTGGTCAGGCTTGGGTGACAGCGTTTTCTACTTAAAATCCTGACTTGCCGGAGCTCCCAAGTTGGTAATCGTGGAGCATGAATCGGCATCATTCTTGAGAAATTCACATCTGTGATATTTCGACCTACAAGTGGTTGTATTCTTAACTGTCATATTTCATTTTTCAAATGGTTTGGTTGAAACTACATGTGGTTGAAAAAATGGGTTTTAACCGACAAGTGGTTAATCAAGGTCATTAAGTTGAACTTGATTTAACTTTTATTCAAATGATTGAAGGAACAAAGTGATGATCATATACCAAATTTCTACAAGTGGTAAAATCAACAAAACTAATTTTCAGAAAATGTTGGTGCATTACGTCTGTCGACTTCGTCTTGTATCGAGACTTGTACTAGAATTGTTATATCAGGGCACGTTATATGAGAAAATAGGAGGTTTTGTGTGTGATTGAACTAATTCCTTTTGAATGGGATAATTCCGCTTGAAAGAGACATGTGCTAGTTCAAACGAAATTAACTTAGTTAATTCCGTTTGAAATGGCAACTGCCACTTTCAAACGGAATCTCCCTCCCTATATATAGGCCTTCAAGCGAGATTATTGGTAACATTCTGATTTCCGGTACCTAAGTGCTGCCGACACGTCAATTGATCTGTATTGCTGTTAAATCAATAAAACAAGACGTTTTAGTGTGAAACAAGCTGTTTTACAAGTCTGTTTCTTTGTTTCCGCCTCTGAAACAGACAAGAACTCTTCTGATTGACTCGTTTTGGGTCACAGAATGATCCTACAAGTGGTATCAGAGCTCAGGAGGAAGAGTTCTTGCCAAAACAGCCATAATTTCTGTCTTCTACACCTTCTTTTTGAATTTGAACTAGTTTTCACGGTCAAAATGTCTTGAATTTCACATATTAAGTGCGAAACAGTGTTTTAATGAATCCTTGAGAAAATTGGACCTTAATTCGCTCTAAAACTGGTAAAAATCGTAATTTCGTTTGAATATCAGATCGTAAAAGATGACGTCAGCAACATTTCAAACGAGATTAGCACTTAATTCCGCTTGAAAAGTGCTATTTCGCTTGAAAAGTTCACTAATTCCGCTTGAAATTACCTAATTCCGTTTCAGAGTGTAATTCCATTTGATAAATTTCAAACGAAATTATCTAATTTCGTTTCAAATCGGTATTTCGTTTGAAAGTGTGCTTGTTCAAACGAAATCAGGTTATTCCGTTTGAAGGGTGTTTCCGTTTGAGAGGGAATTCTGTTTGAGAAGTAATTTCGTTTGAGATTGTTGTGCAGGTGATTTCGTTTCAACTGTAATTTCACTTGAAAAGGGATTCCGTTTGAGTTTGATATTCCGTTTGAACTTGTATTTTTGTGAAAAATTTGCCGAATCATGGAAGAGGAATTCTACAATGCGTTTGCGACACCGATTGCTCCTGTTACTGCTGCCGAAACATTGTACAGTGAGAATGAAACTGGAACTCATAAAAAACCGCCAAAACTGATGTACATTGAAGATTTTCAAGGATGGAAAAATCGATTCGAGAACTGGGTGCAAGCTTACAAATTTGACGCATGGTGTTCATTGGAGAAAGATTACGAAAAACCAAAAAATGAACGTGGACTTGAAAAGGGTTTCAGTGCCTTTACAGAGATTGATAAATTGAAGTATACAAGTGAAAAAATGATGATTAGTATTCTTCAACAAGTGATTAAAGAAGATATCTTTGTTTTGATCCAACATGAGGGTACTGCTAGGTCTATTTGGACTGCATTGATTCAAAAGTTCAAAGGAAGCGCATATATGATCAAAAACAAAAAGGCGTTATTGAAGAAATCCTTTGATATGTTTGCAGCTTTCGATCATGAAACAACAAAGATGACCATTGATAGATATTGTCACCTGGTATTGGAAATAGGAAGATTGGACATTAAGAAAGATGATGATGAATGGGTTGATAAACTTGCTGATGCATTACCACAGCAAAAATGGGGAACTTATCTGTTGATTGTGAAACACATGAGAAAATTGGAAAATATGAATCTGGAACAGTTTATTCAAAAGATTGAAGAGCACGAGTTGGATATTCAGAAAACAGCAATCATGAAGAATCCAAATGCTCAACAAGAAGTCAGTTTATATTACAGAGGGAACAAGTTTGAGGCTACCCCCAGCCCTAGCCCAAAGATCCAAACTGGTTTTAGTGCTGACAGTTCATCTGCAACAAAGGGTAGTAATGTGACACAGAGTGGTGGATCTTCATCTTCATATTCAAGCTTTGATCCGAACCATACAACATCAAGTCCTCAAAGACAGAACTCAACAAATCTGCAGTGCAATGTCACTTTGAACATTCAAAATGGTCAAAATTTGTCTCCAGAAATAGCCAAGCAACACATGGCATAACTCGTTGCTATGTTGGAATCTTATGAAAGTTTGATTGCTGGCAAGATTGGAAATCCGATGCTTACAAAAGAAAATTATGACCAAATTGATGCAGAGGAACTTGAGTTAATGGATGTGAAGTGGTGTTTAGCCAGTGTTGTTCGAAGAGCAGAAAAATTCACACAAGTTACCGGAAGAAATGACCTTCATGAATTGTCTAATTCACCGTTGGGTTTTGACAAATCTAAGGTTTCATGTTTTCGTTGTCATGAAAAAGGTCATTTTAAACGAGAGTGCAAAAACAAAGAAACTGATGGAAGATAAGATCAGTCTGGAAAGAACAATTATTATCAGAAATCAAATTTTCATCAGATTACTCAACAAAAGGAACCAAAAACTGCTCATGCTAGAATGATTGAAGATGCAAATAGGAAAGCTTATTTTGGTATCATTGATCAAGATGATGATAAAGTGGCTGAAGGTTTTAGCTGGGATAAATACATTCCACCAGGTTCAGGTCTTGTTGCTAGAATTCTGGGTGAAGATGAGGCTAGTCAGAAAAGAATCTCGATTTTTCCAGATCTAGGAAGTGATATTGATAGCGATGATGAGGAAGAGTATCTTAACAAAGCTAGAAAAGGCATAGATCCTAATAGTTTTAATTTGTTTTTTGCAGATAAAGTTGAGTTGCTGAGTCAGAAGAAGATTGCCAAATTGAAGAGAGAGCTGGAAGCAGCAAGAATCCTTGCTGATGAAAAAGCAAAGACAGAAGCTGGAAAAGCTAATGTTGATCAAGTAACTGAGAAAGTAGTCGAAAAACTTGTCGAAGTAGAGAAACTCGTCGAGGTAGAAAAAATAGTTGAAGTAGAAAAACTTGTCGAAGTTGAGAAAATCGTCGAGATCGAAAAAATAGTTGAAGTTGAGAAACTTGTTGAAGTTGAAAAGACTGTTGAGATTGAAAAGATAATTGAAAAAATGGTTGAAGTTGAAAAACCATGTTTGAAGTGTTTGGAGTCTTGCACACATTGTGAGGAGAAAGACAAGAAGATTCGTGAACTGGAAGAGATGAAAGAGAATTTACTGTCTGATGTGAAGGAATCATATGATGTGCTGAACAAAACAGTTGATAGTCTGAAAAGAATGAATTCAGAAATTGAAAATGCAATGACAAAAATGAATTCGACATTAATGATGAAGCAGAAGGTCATCAATGAGTATATTGAAGATTGTGCTAAGCTGAAGCAGGATTTAGAGCTTGAGAAGATTGAGAGTGAAAGGATTAAAGATTGAGAAGATTGATTGATCGTGTTTATCCTACTGTTGCAGGTCTTGAAGCTTTCATGGAGGAAAAGACTGAAGATACTGATACTGGTAGGAAACAAAGTGTCAAGTATAACAGATGTCCACCCCCGATCCATGAAAGTTATTCTCCCAGAAAGCCGAATGAGGAACGTGTAAATAAAGCTCTCAACATCAAGTTAAAGTCTGAAATCATTGATGAATTACCAGATAACATTGATGTCAAATTCACAGCGTCTGACACTGATCATGAGTCTAATTTGTTAAAGAAAGTGGTCGATCAGGTGTTAGATATGGATGAAGAGTCAAAGTCGGAGTCTAAATCTGAAAGTCTGAGTTCGTCAGAAAAGAGTCCGAGTTCACCGGTTAAACGGGTTTACAATAAAGAATTCATGTTATCAAAATCTAATTTGAATGATGGACCAATCAAAGTGGCTTATACTTTGAATGATTCAGACAAATTATATTATGATTAGGAATTTCCAATAAGAAGTGTTAAAACTGAAATGATCAAACAGGTTTTCAAATTAACAGAAATTAATATTTCTGAAATAAAAGATTTAAATCTTGTTGAAAAACCTAAAAAGTACACTTCAAGAGTTCAACAGAGATTGAACAAGAAAAAGGGTTATAGTTCTGGTTCAGGTTATCGAAAGAAACCAAACCATAACAGTAATTTCAAAAAGAAAGGTTTGGGTTTTAATTCTTCAGAAAATTATAAAAATGAGAAAAATTATAAATCAAAAACAAAATTTGTTGAAGAAGGAAGTTCTGAAGAAGAACAGAAGAAACCATTCTGGAAACAGTCAAACCAAGAGTTTCTTGCTGAAATAAAGAAGAATGTGAAGAAATTTGCTCCAAGAGTTGACAGAAGAACTTGTTTCAAATGTCAAAAAGTTGGACATATTGCTTGGAATTGCCATGAGTCCAGTGATTCAAAACAGGGAGTTTCTTCTAACTCTGAAGTAAAAAAGAAATGTGTTGATAAAATCGTACAATCAACTGAGAAATCTAAAGTGTTTGAAAATTCAACTTTCGAAACTGGTGAAAGTTCAAAACGTTTTTACAAAAGAAAAGTTGATTTAAACAAACAAAGATGGGTTGTAAAATCTGAGAGTAGTTCTGACAATGAATCTGATTCTATAAAATCAGAGGAGTCATTTGTTGAGAAGAAGATTGAGAATTCCGTTCCAGAAGTGAACGATGAAAACTTTCCAAAACTGTTAAAGGAAAATTTGAAGTTGAAAGTTGGTAAAGTTGAGATTTCAGATCAATTCTTTGCTGGTAAGAAAGAATTTGATGCTGAAAAAGTGTTTAATGGAAAGGTTAAACATATTTTCGGGAAGATGGTTGATGGGAAGGTTAAAAGTGCAAAAGAATTTTATAAATCAAAATGTTGGTGGGATAGATGTGTACCAGAATCTCCCAAGGTTGGTCAGGCTTGGGGGAAAGTACTTCCTAACTAATAATCCGGACTTGCCGGAGCTCCCAATTTGGTAAGAGTGGAGCAGGAATCGGCATCATTCTTGAAAAGGTTTGATTGGTAAACCTACAGGTGATATCTTTATATTGTTATATTTTGATTTACAAGTGGTTTGAGTTGATAAGTGAACCTACAAGAGGTTGAAGAAGGTTTTCACTTTCAAATGGTAAATCAAGGACATTAAATAGTACTTGTTTTTCCTACAAATGATTGAGAAATGATGTGATGAACCCCTAATTTTACAAGTGGTAAAATCATCGAAACTTATTTTCCGGAAAAACCATTTGATTAAAACAAACTTAAGTGTTTTGAAATCACAATGGGAAAATAGTTTGTTAAAAGGGGGAGTTCTGATTGTTTACGCCAAGTGGATGGCGATCTAAAGTGATTTGATATCAGTTGTCACTTTGTTTGTATAGTCTGTTTTCAAAATTTTCTTAAATGTGTTTGAATTTTAGGGGGAGTAAGAATTTTTCAGAAAATCCAAAAACATTTGAAAATTTGAAAAAGTAAAAAACATGATAAAATTCAAAAATGAGTTTTGTTGTCAAAAAGAGGAAATGATAGTACATCAGTGGACTGTCACAGCATGCTAAAGAAATGGAAAGTCAATATGTGATAAACGGTCTCACTGATGATGTGTCAGTAGGTTTTTACATATTTAGTAGATTGTGACGAGATATAAACCTAAATATCAAACTTGCTTATATCGTGGGTAAAATCTCTCGGATATATGGGTAACCCCAAAAATCTTGTTTGAAGGACCCGTCTTTCTGAGATACTAGGTCTTTATGCTTAGTGATATCTGGGGTATTATCCCGGGACTTCTGATTTTGCGGAAGCAATGGCCTAGTCCCCTAAAGGGGACCCACCAAAGTCGAAGTCGTCATCTCTCTGCTGAACGGAAGTTCTGACCTGAGCTCTCACGGTCTTCGCAATTTAACCCCTTACAGATATCATCTAGGTATACTCACCTGTAAGACTGAATATTGGGATCTGGATACGGGAGTATATTCTGAGGTGGGACACGCGAATAAGTTTAAGTCTCTAAAACATTAATCTCGTATCTCGAAACAGTTGAACATTGTGTGAAAATTTAAGTGGATCAGTATACTGACAATCTAAGTGAATCGTTTAGAACTTGAAATGTTTAAAGCTTAACGGTGTTGATGATTTGTCTCATAAGCTGATATGATCCTCTTACACAAACTCACAAAAAAAATATTGTATGTAAATATTTCTTTACTGCATTGCATTTCTGTTATATATCAAAAATCCAAAAAGATTTTCGGAGTGTTTTAGCATAAATTTTGAAAAATTCAAAAAGATTTTAGACAACTGATGTTGAAAAGCTGATTTTTAAAATTCCGAGTGCTGAACACGACGAACAGGTTTGGGAGTGTGTGATTTGAAAAATGATATTCATACAAGTGGTCATTAGTGATTAAAACTGTTATATCATTAATTGATGTTTTGAACTGAGTTAATCAAGTGGTTAGCAGAGTTTAAATTTGTCAAATTTTATATTTGTGAAATTTGTTTTTGGGTAGAGAATGTGCAGGTTATGGCTTTGAGAGAGCCATGATGCGATTCTTGAACATGTAAACATGTAAGTAGAGTAAAAGCCAGACTACGATCCGAGTACAACTTGAGGGGGAGTCTGTTAGAGAAGAGAAGCTATGAGGTATAGAGCCAGAAATTTGATTCTGGAAATTCAAGAAAAGTTTGAGGATGCTTGCACTGTCATATACTTTGAAGAGAAGCCCGAAGACTGATAAAGACTGAAGACATTGAAGACTCGACACTTAAGACTCATCAACATCTGAGGGGGAGTCTGTTGGTGCATTACGTCTGTCGACTTCGTCTTGTATCGAGTCTTGTACTAGAATTGTTAGATCAGGGCATGTTGTACGAGAAAATAGTAGGTTTTGTGTGTGATTGAACTAATTCCGTTTGAATGGGATAATTCTGCTTGAAAGAGACATGTGCTAGTTCAAACGAAATTAACTTAGTTAATTCCGTTTGAAATGGCAACTGCCACTTTCAAACGAAATCTCCCTCCCTATATATAGGCCTTCAAGCAAGATTATTGGTAACATTCTGATTTCCGGTACCGAAGTGTTGCCGACGCGTCAATTGATCTGTATTGCTGTTAAATCAATAAAACAAGACGTTTTAGTGTGAAACAAGCTGTTTTACAAGTCTGTTTCTTTGTTTCCGGCTCTGAAACAGACAAGAACTCTTTTGATTGACTCGTTTTGGGTCACGGAATGATCCTACAGAAAAACCATTTGATTAAAACAAACTTAAGTGTTTTGAAATCATAATGGGAAAATAGTTTGTTGTCAGGGGGAGTTCTGATTGTTTATGCCAAGTGGATGGTGAATTGAAGCAATTCAGATCAGTTTGTCTATTTGTTGTACGGTTTGTTTTCAAATTTTCCTTGAAAATCAAAAATTGAAACATATTTTTTATTTTAGGGGGAGTAAAAATTTTAGAAATTTCAAAAATTTGAAAAATCCAAAAACATGAGAAAATCAAAAACGAGTTTTGTTGTGAAAAAGAGGAAATGATAGTACATCAGTGGACTATCACAACACGTTAAAGAATTGGAAAGTCAAAATGTAATAAACGGTCTCACTGATGATATGTCAGTAGGTTTTTATACGTTTAGTAGATTGTGTTTGAGATATAAACCTAAATATCAAACTTGCTTATTTCATGGGGAACATCTCTCGGATATATAGGTAAACCCCTGAAATCTTGTTTGAAGGGCTTTCTATTTCTGACATACTAGGTCTTTGTGCGTGGTGATATCTGGGGTATTATACATGGACTTCTGATTTTGCGGGAGCAGTAGCCTAGTCCTCGTATAATACTTTGCATTGCTTTAATCTTAAAGCCCACCCTCAGCATAAAAAATGATGAAACATTGAAAAATGCTAATCTTGTGCTGTTGAAGAAAAGATTCTCTAAAGGGAACACACCAAAAGTCGAACCATCATCTCTCTGATTTTGCGGAAGCAATAGCCTGAGCTCTCATGGTCTCGCATTTAACCCCTTACAGATATCATTAGTGTACATTCACCTGTAAGACTGAATATAGGAGTCTGGATACTAGAGTATATTCTGAGGTGGGACACGTGAATAAGTTTAAGTCTCTAAAACATTAATCTCGTATCTCAAAACTGTTGAACTTTGTGTGAAAATTTAAGTGGATCAGTATACTGACAATCTACGTGAATCGTTTAGAACTTAAAATGTTTAAAGCTTAACGGTGTTGGTGATTGGTCTCAAAATCTGATATGATTCTCTTACACAAACTCACAAAAATATTGTTTGTAAATATTTCTTTACTGCTTTTCTTTAAAAACAAAAATCCAAAAAGATTTTAAGTGTGTTTTAGCATAAATTTTTGAAAATACAAAAAAAGATTTTCGACAACTGATGTTGGAGAGCTGATTTTCAAAATTCCGAGTGCTATACATGATGAACAAGTTTGGTAGTTTGTTTGAAATGAGAAAAGATTTTGAAATGAAAATCTCAAATCTAAATGATATTTCTTTCAAGTGGTCATCAAAAATTTTAAAATGTTAAATCATTTTGATCAATACCTGCATGTGGTATGTAAATTTGTCAAAGTGTTAAATTTATGAAATTTATTTTGAGGTAGAGACTGTGCAGGTTAGCCCGGCTTTGACTCCTGAAGATATTCAAATTTAAGCCAGGTTCCTGATCCTGTTGCTACGGAAAGCCAGGAGGCGACCTGAACCTGTGGAAATGCTATGTCAGATTGCGATCCCGGAACAACTTAAGGGGGAGTTTGCTAGCTAAGTGTGACAACCCGAGTTTTCAAGGTCTCTATTCCATTTAACTTATTTCTTAGTTGCAGTGTGTTTTTTTTTTTATAATTACTTGATGTGCAATACACGTTTTGATTTTTGTTGTAGTGTACATGTTATGTGTATAGAGGCAATACTTTTTGGATAGGTTACTAGATTGTATAATTGAAAAGGTGGATAGTGGAACTTTAGCTGAAAACCTCACCAATGAAAACACCTTGTGTCCGAAAACACTTGAGTGTTTTCGTCCACTCCAAGCAGCCGAAAACAACAACTGGGCTTCGGCCCAGAAGTGAATTATATATTTACTTCGTTTAACCTGCGCGCATATAATCGATAACTAGCAAACCCTAGATCACCTCTCACATTCTCGCTACCTTTTGAACCGACGGCCAACTTGTGTCCCCGGAATCCGCTAGATCAATCAAGTTATTGTCTCGTTCTTTCGGTTAGTGTTAATCTTTAACGAATTGTTGATTTAAATCGAATATATGATTATGATGCTCTGAGTTGTTATGCATGATTTGATCAGTTACATATTTTGTTATGCGAAACATGATTGTATTTGAATTATTGCATGTATGTGTCGGATTGAGAGGTCTGCGTGCCATGTGTTGCTTTGGAAACTGTCATGTATATGAGATATAATTTGATCGATTATGTGTGCCTGATAAGGATGATTCGGGTTGCATGTGACATATTAATCAACAAAACCTTAGTCAAACCAATCAAACTAATTGGTCCAATCACCTCTTGAGGTGATTAGAAATTGTCGGCCATTGAAGTGATAAAAGTAATGATGATAAGCATATGGTTTTGGTTTGTTTTGTTTTGTGTGATGATGATATGATCGGTTATGTTGTTTTTATTCATGATTATTACCATTTTAATGATCGAGTAAACTACATGATTTCATGATCGGATGTGTTTGGGGATCGGCTTGGTTATTAGACTATCATTAGGGTTCTGTGTTGCAACCGTTACATATATGGACGAAATCTGTGCCAATGAAAACACAGGGATCAGACGAAAACACTTCTGTGTTTTCATCACACTCATGTCCAACGAAAACCAAGGGTTTTCGCCATGATGGGGATTTCGTTGAGTGCTCAGCTTATCAACTCTGATAGTTCATTTAACTGTGTTAGTATATTAAGCCTGTTAAATCCGTTAACCATGTTAAGTATATTACTTTTATTACGTATGTAACTCTGTCAAGCTTATTAACTCCTGTTAAGTTTAACTCTGTTAGTTCAGTAAATCTTGTTAGTTTGCTAATGTTGTTAGTGAGTTAACCCTATAATGTATATTAACTAGGTTAAATATGAAACTTCATTATGTATGTTATTTCCATTAGTCCTGATTAACGCTGTTAACGAATGATTCATGTTAGAATTAATTGAGAAAGCCGTTATGTGAAACATGAAGTTGCATGAGTTTGATTAACTGTTTACATGATACAAGATGCTAACTGCCAAGCACACTCTGTGATATTACTGTGATGCTAGTTACATGTGAAACATTACGAATGTGAACTGATTGAGTATACGTGCACTATAGGACTTGATTGACTAACTGTGAGCATATACTTTAGCATACCGAGCAAACCAAGGTGAGTTCACACTCTTACCAAGGCATGGGATTCCCGGGGTTGGGAATGGGTTTGGATGATTACTTATGCTTAAATTGTTATCAGAATCACATACCATAGGCCTCGGGAGAGGAAGGTTATTGGTAGATACTGCTAGACTAGTGATACATATACTTCTCTTCGCACACACGCTGGGAATGGCTACGATAATAGAACTAATCTTCGCACACATGCCTGGAATGGCTGCGAACCATACTCTAATCTTCGCACACATGCCTGGAATGGCTGCAAACCATACTCTAACCTTCGCACACATGCCGGGTGGGCTGCGATACAAATATACCTAGTCTAGAAAACATGGGGAACCCCCACAATCTTCGCACACATGTCTAGGAGACTGCGATTCAAGTACATACTATATATGGGTTACTGAACGAACATATGGTTTACAATGCAATTACTATAACCGAACAACCAACTGTGAACTCGGTCAACTAGTTGTTGACTCTCTGTTACATGCCTTGCAGGACCATAGGTACTCATGGAGCTTGCACGGGAGGCGCGGTCGTTGTGGGCACGGATTGTGGATGTTTTGATGAAAACTTTATGACTCTTTAAACTTATTACTTATGTTGGGTTTTACATTTATGCTTCCGCTAAACATTGATACTATACTTTGGTTTTCGAACACCTTTCATATTGTTTGGATGATTTACATTTATTAATAACATGGTTCAATATGATTGGTGGCTTGATCCTGGTCAGTCACGCCTCCAAGCGGTGATACCCCGCGTGTGGATTTTGGGGGTGTGACAGATTGGTATCAGAGCCATTGGTTATAGTGAACTTGGTTTTAATAAGGGGAAAACGTTTTTATTAAAACCAGACTATAACCTATACAGTGCTCAATGATCCACAACGACGCCTCGCTCCACGTGCAAGACTCAACATTCTAGGTAATATGGTATATGTTTTATTGCCTACTTGCTAGAATTACATAGAACTTTGCTCATGGTATGCTTAGATACACCTAACTCCTATTGCTTGGGAATACTTGTGTGCTCACTCTCTTCTGTCATCGCACTTCCGCGAACCTCTCTCACTCATGTTCTCTTTGATATCAAGATCATGAGTGGACGCGTTAACCTAACTCAAGCCCAGTTGGCGGCTTTGATCACTGAACAAGTTACTGCAGCACCCGCAGCTGCCCAGGCAGGAGGTATAACCCGCCATCACAACTTACTCTAGGATCTCTAGATCCTACTCTCGTAACCCAACACTTGTGCTTAATCTTGTTTATTCTTACGCGCGCAACCGATCAGAACGCTCAACCACCTGTATTGTGACAACCGGTGATTTACGGCACCTAATTACGTGATTAACAGATGATTAACGTGATAATAAATAGTGTTTACAGCACAAATTAACTTAATTAGGTCTTTGGAGTGCCTAGGAACGCTTATCCGACTCTACAGTACGCGTATGAAGATTCGCGTGGAATATGCGGAACATCAAATGGCAACAGACTACTACCGTACGAAATACTGATGACACCGATAAATATGGATGATACACAAATATATTATGCTTATGGAGGTTGGGTTGCGATATCGGGTCTCGTAAGAATTACGGGCCACTTACACATAAAGTGGGCTTGTGGGCCCTGGGCCCAAGCCCAAAACCCGCCAGCCTAAACCTGCACATAATATATTAAATCTGTCCCAAAATCTCTTATCTACAGAAAATCTTTACAAGATTAAAAAATCTTTGCAAATCTATAGTAAATCTATAAAAAAATCTACTCAAGAGATTTGTCTCAAAGATTTTAAACACATAAAATCCCTACAAATCTTCGTGAGATCTCTACTCACTAAACAAAAGTAAATAACATTGGGCATTAACTACAAAAATGGGGATAAAACCCCTCCCTTTCTCGGTCATGTAGGCAGGCAACAAAAGAAAAGAAACACAGAGAGCTCAAACTCTCGATTACACACATACCTCACCTGTAACCCCACCTCTCCTTCTCTTCTTCTCCGGTCGCACATGGCACATCCCCCCCCTTTTAATCGGTGAATGGAACGGACCACCATCACCATCCGGTGGTGGTGAGCGACGATTGTCGAGAACGCAGAGAGAGAGAGAGAGAGAGAGAGAGACCGGAAAGATGGTGGTGACGGCGGTAGCAACGCCGCCGTCTGTGTCGGCAATGGAGGCGACAGCGGTGTCGGGTGGCGTCGGGTGCCGGCCCTGTCAACGGCGGAGCCAATCTCCGTAAACAAGTGTACCCCGGTTGAAGATGATGATGTTGTTTTGGCTTAGGATGATGATGAAGATCTCGACGTCGGAGACAAGCTCCGGCCGTCGGAGCTCGACAAAGACAGCAGCAAAGGTTCAGCAGGTTTGAGATCCAGGTTAAGTTTTGTTCGATTCATATGCGGATTCTGATTGGTTCGAGTTTTGATACGGGTTAGCTTCGGGTCAGATTTGGGTGTGGATTGTTTCAGGTTCGAGTTTGGTTTAAAGATTCAAGTTATGTCCAGCTCGTTTCTAGTTTCGGGTTTTGGTTCGAGTCAACTCGGTTAAACCGAGTTAACTCAGCTCGGGTCCGGGTCAAACAGTCACGGCTGGTCAGCAGGTTCGGGACGGTCAGCAGCTCGGTTCGGACTAAGCGGCTTCGGGTCAGACTCCGTTCGGCTGACTCGGTCAAACCGAGTCAACTCGGTCAACTGAGTCAGCGCAACAAGTTAACTCAGCGAGTCAACTCGGTTGACTCGGTCAACTCGGCTTTCGACACAAAGATTCGGTAAAAGATTTAAGACGAATGTTATTTTCGTTAACTATTCTTTATTTTTATATGCACAAACGAGCTCGAATCGATTGAATCGACGATTATTAGTTGAAATTACCTTGTGTTATTCATATAAACTAATTATACGTAAATATGGTTGAGTACATTGTTGAATTTTGATGAAATTACGACAACTTGTGTTGTCGGGGACGTCCAAAAACAGAGGAAACTCTGCCCATTTTTCGAGAAAGTCCGTAAAATAAAGGGCGTTTATTTATAAAACAAAACATGTTTTATTGAGAAACGACGACTAGTGATATCAGGCGACTTTTATGAAAACTAGCAAAAGCATATAATTACTTTCGACAACACTTCGCAATTTTCGAAAACGACGATTCAGAAAGTAATTTACAAAAATAAATATAGTATTTATATTTATTTTAAACTTGGATATTTCGACAACTCTTTTATAAAAATAAATATAGTCGGTATATTTATTTCAGATAACAAACCATATGACTTCTTTTATAAAATAAATATAACTATTATATTTATTTTAAACGACTTCAACGCTAAAACTCCATTAAATAAATATAAGTTTTTATATTTATTTCAAGCGCCGAAACGACATATACGTATATTTTTGGCAAATATACACAAGACGTGATATATATAATACAAGTTATTATATATTACTTTCATACGAAACGCGATATATGATACGAGTTTGTTATATGATATTTTCATAGAAATATTCTTTTATACACGTATGACTACTCGAGACGGCTAACACACCTACAACGATATATTTATATATTTTTATATAAATATTTATTCATTTTACATCTCTCGGAAACTAAGTCTTTTGCAAGACTTATTAAAATGCTACTGACATTAAACATTAAATGAGACTTAACACATATAACTTAATCTTTTCCATTAAGTTAACAACTTACCGTTGAATCGTTCGATTAACGATTCGGTAGAGCTCGGTGACACGTAGACTAGTTACCGCTTTTTTTTAGAAACTTATTAGATATTCCGTGTTAGGAATATTGTAGAATGCACGCTAGCGAGTCTCATCTTGGAAACGACATCACGAAGTCGTAATTAGCTCGCTTTGCACAAGACTATTCAGGTGAGTTCATAACCCCCACTTTTTACTGTTTACATTTTTGTAAATGTTTTCGGGGTGGAAAGACATGCACGTTTTGCAAAAGCATACAAAGTTTTGAACAAACGCAAAACTCGTATTTCTAAAGCATAGGATTATGCGGGTATGGAGTCAAAGTCAGGGTGGGCATTGACGGTTACGAACATTACAAATACAAGACTTTACAAATACATGGTTTTTATGAACATACTGTGTTACAAACACAACGTTTCCATATAACTTGGCAAGAAAATGATTTTTAAATTCGTTTTCTCAATACTATTTCAAAAACCGGTTATTCCAAAGATTTATTTCAAATCTTTCACAATACCAAAGATTTATTTCAAATCTTTCACAACTCAAAAGATTTATTTCAAATCTTTTACAAACAAACTATGGACTCGCTCAACTTTATGTTGACTTTTTCGCATGTTTCTTTCTTAGGTTGCTTTTCTAAGAGAAGGCACGGTTGGAATAGGAGAACCATTGGAGACTCGAGTACTTAGTGGGCGTTCAATTTCTAGAAAGTCTTAGCTTTTTGCTTCCGCTGTGCAATGAAGATACCAGTCCAGTCACGCCAGCTCTGATAATTTCGGGGTGTGACAGATTGGTATCAGAGCTATAGGTTACAGCGAATTAGGTTTCTGTTGTGATACCTAGGCTCTAACCTCACTTTTCTCTAGGAACTTAGAATATTAAAACCTGAATACATACAGAACGCCTAGTACTCGAATATGGTATCCAACCGTTGCCGAAAAGCAAACAGTCAAAATTTTGTTTTCAAACATACGCTATTGTGATGTTTTATACACGGTACACAAAACAATTACATACAGTACACAACACTCTGAGAGTTTAGGAAACATGCATTTAAGACCTTCGGAACAGGGAGGTAGTCTGAGAGACTAGGAGATTCAGTCTGAGAGGCTGGGATGATAGTCTAATGGGACTAGGAAGTTCAGTCTAAGAGGCTGGGAGGATAGACTAGTGGGACTAGGGGAAATTACTTGATTGCTTATTGGTGACTAACATGTTCATTCGGTTATATGATTAATTATTTGTGCATGTGTGTGTTTATTAAAGGTCATCACGTAGGAACCGCGAATATAAACTCGAGCACACACTATTATCCATATTGTCTATGATATTTTAACTTCCCGAGCAGGCAGCCTACGCATAATGAAACGCTAGTGCACGAGAATACATAGAACTCAATTTCTACGTCAACGGATGTCGGGGTACATCACCTTCTACGCGGCACACAACGCTAGTGCACAGGTATACGTGAAACTTAAGCTATACATCAACGGAGGTTGAAGTATGACACATACGACTATCGAGGCGAGGCCTTTGAAAAGGAACGATGACGCAAATTTAACGACGACGCTAGATCCCTGTCAGCAGGAGAACTAACGATCAGGAAACGACAACTTGTCACGCGATCCTGCAACGACACGAATCACGCCAGGGAGAAGACGATTATCTTCGCATCCCCCCCTACCTAATTAATGACGAGTACGCTATGTTCGACATTCCATGGTAATGTCACTTAACAACCGGATATCACACGCAACCCCGGGTAAAGTCCTCAAAATTTCTTTTATTGAAATTTCGACTTTTACCTTTACTGAGTAGATTTTCGTATCTCTACTCCTCTTAAGGGTCATTGTATCACGATCATTTCTTTAGAAGTTACATACATGGTTTTTCATTGTGACCATGCCGAAATTTTTCTTGGCAATACGTATATTTATTGTCGGATTGCGCTAAAACCAAGTTCAACTGTTTGAACTTGTCCATTACACACATTCACTTCAGAGCATCATATGATGTATGTGACACCTGTGTCACTTCAACCATCAAACAAATTCCAAACCAATGAAATATTGTATTTCATACTTGGGATTTGTAAAAAATATGTGTATCGTTTACACATATCAACTCTTGTTCGTTTTCAAGCTTTAAATCGCTTTCTGGAGGGTTATACGCTCACTAATGCGCAAATATAACCAGTTTAATGCAACAAACACTCTGGAATAGTAAAATAGGCTTAACATACCTTAAGTAACCTTTACATAACTTAGAAATAAGTTTTGAAGGCTTTGGTATGGCAAAATCTAGTTTAATCGCTTACAGGGACTAAACTTGACAAACTGCGAAAGTATGCCAATTTGAACTGTAACAGACATACTGGAACATGACCATAAGTTAAACACACCTTAAATATCCTTTACATAGCTTAGAAATAGGCTTTGAGAGGTTCGGTGTGCTAAAATATACTTTGGTGTCATTCAGGGACTAAAAGCGTCAAAAAGTGCCCAAGTTTGCACTTTCGCGCATAACTTACGTTCTGAATACATCCGGACATCCAAAAATTTATGTAAGCACTAAAATATTTTATTTTAGTGTTTGGCATAAGAAAAATCCATTCGTCGCGTCATTTGGATCGTTCTTCGCGCTTATGCGCATTCCGTCGTAATTAAGCGAACATCGCGATCGTACAGCCAAACGAACCGACATCCGAGATATTTTTGAGCATGTTTTAAGTTCCCTATGCTTTAACTTCATTTTAGAGCTTTGAAATGGGGTTAACGGGCCTTAAACGTGTCAAAAATGACCTTATTGCATAACAGGGACCAAAAGTGTAAATCTGCCCAAAGTTCATGCCTATGATGCGCAGCCATTTTTGCCCTACGATGCGTATGGGTTCTGCAGATCAGATTAGATTAAACAGTCAGCAGATTTCAGCTGATTAAAACTCATCCACACATTCTAAACTTGCCCTTTCAGCTCATAATAGGCCATTTTCAGTTACCATAACATTTTGACAAGTGTACGTACTAGATTAAATCACGTTATTCAAGAAACGATCTTAACGGTTACCCGAAATCTATAAATACCCATCACATTTGCACACATTTCTCACAAGAATCTGATCATTTGTGCTCTAAGTTGAAACCTTTGTTTCATACCTGAGCTATTTTGATCTAGATTAGCATTCGGGGACCCTTCGTAAGTATTATTTCGTTCTTTTATTGCTTTTCGAGTCCGAAAGTCAAACTTTGTTTGACTTTCTGCATTGACCAATTTATGGTCGATGCGAAGTTCGTTTGAACTTCATAACGTGAGCGTGATCATGATGGTTATAGTCCTTAGGGACTATACCTACTGATTACCACGTTATCTAGGCTCAGTGACGAGCCGTAGTTATACGTATTCTTGCGTATTTTGTAACCAAACTACTTATGGATATCAAAACCGTTTGTTTTGATACCAAACCTGTTTTCTAAACTTAGGTAAGCATGTTTTAACATGCTTAGCTCGTCACTTTTAGTTTAGTGCTTATATAGGGTCGTAAGGTAAACGATCTAAACAATCGCTTATACTTTCGAACCCGACCCATTTGGTCGATCTTTAGGATCCGACCAAACACATTAGGTGACCATAGTATATAGGGAATAACCTTCCGAGGTTATACCTTATGGTCACGACGTTTAGTTAGTTGTATGATAGGTAGTTTATATGCCTTAGGTAAATTACCAAAATACCCCTTTGATGCCAAAATTCATTTTAAACATATATAACATAACTTTTGACATCTAAACTGATTTGACAACCATATTAGACCTGTTAAGGCATATATTACTTGTCATAGGACTAGTTAGGCGGTCCGAACGCGTTGCACGCGAACGACGCGTTAAAGTAGCATAAGCTACCTAAACGGGTCGTAATGGGTCACAAGCACTTAGGTTAGGTTTCATTTAGTATGAAGGCTTTGTTAAACCATACTACATGAGTTCTCATACTCATTTGGTTTACGAACCCTCATTCTATCCGATCTTCCGATTTAGGTCCGGTTTATTAATGTAGTTACCTATATTAGGTGCCGTTTGATATTCCGAGATCTCTAGCATTGCTTGGTCGTTATCTTAGGACTCCTGAGCAATCTCAAGTGAGTATATAGAACCCCTCTTTTACTGTTTTCCAAACTGTTTTGGGGTGAAACACATGTGCCTACTTGTTACTTTCATGCTTTCCTGTTTTCACATCTTATACTTGCTATGTTCGTTAGTACATTATAGTACATGATTTCATTGCATTACATGCTATGTATGCCCATTGTGTGCGTACTTAGTACATTGTTTTACATTACATTTTGTTGCATATGCTCATCCAGCATGTGAACACATTATATTACATTTTGAACCGTTTATAACTATTTGACTATGTGAACCGTTTGTATCTGTGAACCGTTTGTGTCTGTGAACCGTTTGTGTCTGTGACCCGTTTGTGTCTGTGAACCGTTTGTCTCTGTGAACCGTTTGTATCTGTGAACCGTTTGTATCTGTGAACCGTTTGTATCTGTGAACCGTTTGTATATGTGAACCGTTTGTATCTGTGAACCGTTTGTATCTATGAATCGTTTGTATCTGTGAACCGTGTGAACCGTATTTGACCATACATAAACATTTCTACAATTGTTAAACATTACTTTGGTGGTTTGGTTTGATTAAGTGATTAAGTAACGATGTGTGTGTAATATGATACAAGCATGGTGGATACGCCGCTGGTACTTCCTATATATAAGTGTTTGTATGGTATTACATATCGTAGCGTTGTTTGAATCATTTCAGTTTGAGACATATAACATTTTATACAAATAACATACTTTTCACAATACATTGTTTTACAAGCAACTTAACTTATACAAACTCATTTTACAATGGTTATTTAGTTAACCATACATTTTTCTCTTATTTATACATATCATCTGATCTTTTTTTTTTCAAATGATTTACAAAACAAAGCAAATTACAAGGTTCATGACTAAACATTTTCTCAAACATAAGTCATGAAACCTATTTTCACAAAACCTATGTATCTCACAGGCATTTTTATGCTGACGTACCTATTTTCACATGTGTTTTCAGGAGATGATGCATAGGACTTATCAAGACATACTTAGGCGGACCTGTGCCTTAGTGACTTAAAACGAGACAAGAACTAGTTAATTTTTGTTATATACTCTTTCTTTCTTGTTTAAAACAATGTAACTCTCTTGTTTGATTAATAAAACGAAACTTTAATTGCCATGGATTTGAAACAATTAATTCTGTTACAACACTCCCCGACGTTTCCGCCACGTTTTTTATGTTCTACGTGGTCGGGGTGTGACAGAAAAGATGGTATCAGAGCCAATGGTTATAGGGAATTAGGTTATTAGTAATGCTTTGACCTAGTCTATAACCTTTCTAGGACCCTAACGCGAGTTTACTTGCGTTTAGTCATAAAACAATACCGTCACCTATCCTTAGGCGACTACCACAACAAGAACATAATTTTCGAAACCGCTTTGAAAACTAATCATCTGTTCTAGGATGATGGATTACAAGGTTTTGAACCATCTATTGTAAGGTTTTGAATCCTCTGTTATATGGTTTTGAACCCCTTTGAGTTTTCAAAATTTCGTCAAGGTTCTGGGTTTTAAATAATGTGAACACGTGCAAACTGGAAGGGTGAATGCCTGTATTCTGGGTTTTCTGTCTAGGCAAGCACTTCGTATACATCTCATCAGACGCGAGAGCAGTTGTGCTTACCTGGGAATTCTTGGGATGAGTGTTCACTTATAGGCGAGCATGTCTTCGCGATACATTATTTTTGACTCATTTACTTTGATTAGTCACTGTGTGTCGTTTGTTGCTTGGTAGTAACAAACAAATGACCACTATCCTTGCTTTCATCAGATTTGTTTCATCTCATTCTTTCGTCTAATTCTCTCACTCGTTTCCTTTCATGTTTCCTCTTTTAGAATGCCTCCTCGACGCGAAAACCAGATAGCGACTGCCGAACTGGCAGAAATCATTGCACAGCAAATGGCTGCTCAATTCCCAAACCTCTTTGCTCAATGGAATCAAGCCAACAACAACAACAATGGTCCATGCAATTTCAAGAGTTTTAACTCGGCGAAACCACTCAAGTTTAGTGGTTCTGAGGGAGCGACTGGGCTTCTTCAATGGTTCGAGAGCATTGAGAATACTTTCCGCCATGTGCAGTGTCCTGACAATCGCAAGGTCGAGTTTGCTTCGAGTGTGTTCCAGAAAAGGGCCCTTACGTGGTGGAACGGGGTTATGAGAGATCGTGGTGCAGAAGTTGCTCTAGCACATACATGGGCTGAACTTAGGGCCCTTATGATGAAGGAATTCTGTCCTCGTCACGAGATCAGGGCCTTGGAAAGGGAATTTGACAATCTTGAGCAAGACAGCGGTGAGCATCGAGCCTACACGGACCGTTATGAGGAGTTGAGTCTGTTATGCCCAAACATGGTCACGCCTTTGGATAAGGCAATAGAAAAGTACATTGATGGCCTCCCTGACTCAATACAAGACATTGTGACTGGCAGCAACCCTACTACAGTTAGACAGGCCATTGAGCAATCTGCAACCTTGACTGAATCAAAGATCAGGAAAGGTAAACTTTTCCGAAAAGGTGACAAGAAACAGGTCGAGGAATCGAACCAAATCAAGGAATCAAAGACCATGGATGAACAGACTGGATCCCCTAAGAAGTCAAAGAAGCGAAAGACTTCTCAGAACTTCGCCATGGTTACTCACAATAATCAAGCCGTCCCTAACCAACCAGCTCAAACCCCTGCTAGGAAGCCATACAATGGAACTGCACCCTTGTGCAACCAATGTAGCCTCCATCATCATGCCAATGTAAAGTGCCGCAAATGCCAAACTTGTGGGCTTATAGGCCATACAGCAAGAGTTTGCCCAGCTGCAGCTGCACCAAACCAAGCTGGCAACAATACCGCTCAAGGTCGTTTTCTACCAGGTTCTTGCTTCAACTGTGGCGAGATGGGTCATTTCCGAAGAAATTGCCCAAAGCTTGCTAATGCAAATCCAGCACAGGGATGAGCATCAGACCTACAACATCGTTTAGAAATAATCACGTCTTATGTATTATTTTCTTTTGTTGTCCTGGTCCATGAAACAGTTGTTATCATTGTTTATAAATAAATCTTTTATTTACATCGCAATGTATTTATGTGGTTGTATGTATAAACAACATATCCCTTACAATACCGACAATCAAGGAACCGTATTCCTTGAAGGACAGACTACCCCCAAACTTTCTTCCACTTTATGATCTCTTGCATTTTCCAGGAAATTCCTAAGTACCCATTTCTTCTAAGGAAAACGAAGTACAAGGCGCAAGTTACAACACTGGACGAATACCCAAAGTACCACTATAAATCCTTGATAGGGTAACTAAGGGTATTTCCGTAAATCCTAAAATTGTTGTGTTCCTTAATTCGACTATTACATTTCTTTGAAAACAAAATCGAATTTTTGGGAGATCTCCCTATCTCTTCAGATAAATCCCAGAGGACATTGAAGTTCATCGACTGGTTTCCATATCCGTTCTCAATCGATAACAAATTTATAACAAATTAATAACCAAGTTAAACAACTATGTGATTATGTGCTTATGAACATTACAAGACAAACTGTGCGGACTGTGCAAGGAATTACGTAATTATGGATGCATACATAATTATGGAATTTAGTGCACAGAAACCACAGCGAGCTTTGTCATGTGCCTAGAAGTTAACTCTATTCATTTCCGTTTCTAAGGAAGCACCCGTTGAAAATGACTCCGTTTGTTCATTTTCGTTTCTGAAGATTTGTCCGTTGAGGAAATGAATATCCGTTTGTCTATCATTTTCATTTCCATTTCTGAGGAAGCACCCGTTGAAAATGACTCCGTTTGTTCATTTTCGTTTCTTAAGATTTGTCCGTTGAGGAAATGAATATCCGTTTGTTTCTCCTTTTCATTTCCATTTCTGAGGAAGCACCCGTTGAAAATGACTCCGTTTGTTCATTTTCGTTTCTTATGATTTATCCGTTGAGGAAATGAATATCCGTTTGTTTCTCCTTTTCATTTCCATTTCTGAGGAAGCACCCGTTGAAAATGACTCCGTTTGTTCATTTTCATTTCTGAAGATTTGTCCGTTGAGGAAATGAATATCCGTTTGTCTATCATTTTCATTTCCATTTCTGAGGAAGCACCCGTTGAAAATGACTCCGTTTGTTCATTTCCGTTTCTTAAGATTTGTCCGTTGAGGAAATGAATATCCGTTTGTTTCTCCTTTTCAATTTCCATTTCTGATGAAGCACCCGTTGAAAATGACTCCGTAAGTTCATTTTACGTTTCTGAAGATTGCCCGTTGAGGAAATGAATCCCCGTTTGTTTATTCCTTCATTTCCGCTTCTGAAGAATACTCGTTGAGGAAAATGACTCCGTCTGTTCATTTTCATTCTGAAGAATGTCCGTTAAGGAAATGACAGGATTATGCCTTACATATCTCTGGTGGTTATTTGACACAAAGTCACAAATAGACTCCTACGAATAAATTTCGGGACGAAATTTCCTAAAGTAGGGGAGACTGTGACACCTGTGTCACTTCAACCATCAAACAAATTCCAAACCAATGAAATATTGTATTTCATACTTGGGATTTGTAAAAATATGTGTATCGTTTACACATATCAACTCTTGTTCGTTTTCAAGCTTTAAATCGCTTTCTGGAGGGTTATACGCGCACTAATGCGCAAATATAACCAGTTTATTGCAACAAACACTCTGGAATAGTAAAATAGGCTTAACATACCTTAAGTAACCTTTACATAACTTAGAAATAAGTTTTGAAGGCTTTGGTATGGCAAAATCTAGTTTAATCGCTTACAGGGACTAAACTTGACAAACTGCGAAAGTATGCCAATTTGAACTGTAACAGACATACCGGAACATGACCATAAGTTAAACACACCTTAAATATCCTTTACATAGCTTAGAAATAGGCTTTGAGAGGTTCGGTGTGCTAAAATATACTTTTGTGTCATTCAGGGACTAAAAGCGTCAAAAAGTGCCCAAGTTTGCACTTTCGCGCATAACTTACGTTCTGAATACATCCGGACATCCAAAAATTTATGTAAGCACTAAAATATTTTATTTTAGTGTTCGGCATAAGAAAAATCCATTCGTCGCGTCATTTGGATCGTTCTTCGCGCTTATGCGCATTCCGTCGTAATTAAGCGAACATCGCGATCGTACGGCCAAACGAACCGACATCCGAGATATTTTTGAGCATGTTTTAAGTTCCCTATGCTTTAACTTCATTTTAGAGCTTTGAAATGGGGTTAACGGGCCTTAAACGTGTCAAAAATGACCTTATTGCATAACAGGGACCAAAAGTGTAAATCTGCCCAAAGTTCATGCCTACGATGCGCAGCCATTTTTGCCCTACGATGCGTATGGGTTCTGCAGATCAGATTAGATTAAACAGTCAGCAGATTTCAGCTGATTAAAACTCATCCACACATTCTAAACTTGCCCTTTCAGCTCATAATAGGCCATTTTCAGTTACCATAACATTTTGACAAGTGTACGCACTAGATTAAATCACGTTATTCAAGAAACGATCTTAACGGTTACCCGAAATCTATAAATACCCATCACATTTGCACACATTTCTCACAAGAATCTGATCATTTGTGCTCTAAGTTGAAACCTTTGTTTCATACCTGAGCTATTTTGATCTAGATTAGCATTCGGGGACCCTTCGTAAGTATTCTTTCGTTCTTTTATTGGTTTTCGAGTCCGAAAGTCAAACTTTGTTTGACTTTCTGCATTGACCAATTTATGGTCGATGCGAAGTTCGTTTGAACTTCATAACGTGAGCGTGATCACGATGGTTATAGTCCTTAGTGACTATACCTACTGATTACCACGTTATCTAGGCTCAGTGACGAGCCGTAGTTTCGGTCAGAATACGTATTCTTGCGTATTTTGTAACCAAACTACTTGTGGATATCAAAACCATTTGTTTTGATACCAAACCTGTTTTCTAAACTTAGGTAAGCATGTTTTAACATGCTTAGCTCGTCACTTTTAGTTTAGTGCTTATATAGGGTCGTAAGGTAGGCGATCTAAACAATCGCTTATACTTTCGAACCCGACCCATTTGGTCGATCTTTAGGATCCGACCAAACACGTTAGGTGACCATAGTATATAGGGAATAACCTTCCGAGGTTATACCTTATGGTCACGACGTTTAGTTAGTTGTGTGATAGGTAGTTTATATGCCTTAGGTAAATTACCAAAATACCCCTTTGATGCCAAAATTCATTTTAAACATATATAACATAACTTTTGACATCTAAACTGATTTGACAACCATATTAGACCTGTTAAGGCATATATTACTTGTCATAGGACTAGTTAGGCGGTCCGAACGCGTTGCACGCGAACGACGCGTTAAAGTAGCATAAGCTACCTAAACGGGTCGTAATGGGTCACAAGCACTTAGGTTAGGTTTCATTTAGTATGAAGGCTTTGTTAAACCATACTACATGAGTTCTCATACTCATTTGGTTTACGAACCCTCATTCTATCCGATCTTCCGATTTAGGTCCGGTTTATTAATGTAGTTACCTATATTAGGTGCCGTTTGATATTCCGAGATCTCTAGCATTGCTTGGTCGTTATCTTAGGACTCCTGAGCAATCTCAAGTGAGTACATAGAACCCCTCTTTTACTGTTTTCCAAACTGTTTAGGGGTGAAACACATGTGCCTAGTTGTTACTTTCATGCTTTCCTGTTTTCAGATCATATACTTGCTATGTTCGTTAGTACATTATAGTACATGATTTCATTACATTACATGCTATGTATGCCCATTGTGTGCGTACTTAGTACATTGTTTTACATTACATTTTGTTGCATATGCTCATCCAGTATATGAACACATTATATTACATTTTGAACCGTTTATAACTATTTGACTATGTGAACCGTTTGTATCTGTGAACCGTTTGTGTCTGTGAACCGTTTGTGTCTGTGAACCGTTTGTGTCTGTGAACCGTTTGTGTCTGTGAACCGTTTGTATCTGTGAACCGTTTGTCTCTGTGAACCGTTTGTATCTGTGAACCGTTTGTATCTGTGAACCGTTTGTATCTGTGAACCGTTTGTATCTATGAATCGTTTGTATCTGTGAACCGTGTGAACCGTATTTGACCATACATAAACATTTCTACAATTGTTAAACATTACTTTGGTGGTTTGGTTTGATTAAGTGATTAAGTAACGATGTGTGTGTAATATGATACAAGCATGGTGGATACGCCGCTGGTACTTCCTATATATAAGTGTTTGTATGGTATTACATATCGTAGCGTTGTTTGAATCATTTCAGTTTGAGACATATAACATTTTATACAAATAACATACTTTTCACAATACATTGTTTTGCAAGCAACTTAACTTATACAAACTCATTTTACAATGGTTATTTAGTTAACCATACATTTTTCTCTTATTTATACATATCATCTGATCTTATTTTTTTTTCAAATGATTTACAAAACAAAACAAATTACAAGGTTCATGACTAAACATTTTCTCAAACACAAGTCATGAAACCTATTTTCACAAAACCTATGTATCTCACAGGCATTTTTATGCTGACGTACCTATTTTCACATGTGTTTTCAGGAGATGATGCATAGGACTTATCAAGACATACTTAGGCGGACCTGTGCCTTAGTGACTTAAAACAAGACAAGAACTAGTTAATTTTTGTTATATACTCTTTATTTCTTGTTTAAAACAATGTAACTCTCTTGTTTGATTAATAAAACGAAACTTTAATTGCCATGGATTTGAAACAATTAATTCTGTTACAACACTCCCCGATGTTTCCGCCACGTTTTGTATGTTCTACGTGGTCGGGGTGTGACAATGTATTGGGAACATCATATTCAAAATTCATTTTAACAAGTGTTTCATTTGTTCCGAGTCGAAGTAAACTTGTTTGGCATTCGACTCCATTAAATTGTTTGTTGATTCCGACACCATGTGATGGTGATTTTCATTAATTTGAAGCTTGCGCTAAACTCGTTTACGCATCTTATGCACGGATCTAAATATTTATTTATTGATTGTTTTTCAATTCACTTCGATTTATTATATCAAAGCTGTCTTAATACAATAGTGTGTTAAGACAATGGTACACAAATTCATTTTATATTCCGGTGTACCTACTAACGGTTCTTTCATTATCGATCGAAAGTTTTGCGATATCCATTGCTTCTTCATCTTCGATTGAAAACATTATTTTCGTGATGCTCCATATTCAATTAAAAATTCTATGATGTCATTTGAAACAAACTTTCAGATTCACTTTATTACGCTTTCATTTGATTTCAAACACGGTGAATTTGTTTGATCACCGCTATTATTGAATTATTTGAATCACTACGACACCTTGTGGTGTCACTACAAACTTGTAGCTTGGGCTAATCATGATTGAGCGTTTCATGCAAAACACAGGTGATACTTGTTCGATCACCCCTATTATTGAATTGTTTCATTCATTGCGACACCTTGTGGCGTCGGTATAACTTGCAGCTTGTGCTGATAACGATCGAGCGTTTCGTGCAAACTAGTACGTTTGAGATTGTTGATTCTAAACTCATCCAGTGGATGATATTGCTTCTAGAACTCATTTACTTATTGTAAACGTTCATATGGAATTCGATTGGTCGAAGTTCCTGTTCATTGTTGGATCCCTGTTGACTTGGCCACGTTAGTGACGATATCTATACGTCTTGTTTCCTTTGACATCAACTTTTGAAACACATCTCTTCTAAACCGTTGGGTTCTTATTGTCGAGGAATGTCATTAAATGCACATGATTTAAATAAATTTTGTTTCGATTACGCGGTCATTCACTTTGTTATTATTCGGACTTACCTGCGAACAACACAATTCTGAGGGGATAACATAGTCTAAATTTCGAGGACGAAATTTCTGTAACAGGGGGAGAATGTGACAACCGGTGATTTACGGCACCTAATTACGTGATTAACAGATGATTAACGTGATAATAAATAGTGTTTACAGCACAAATTAACTTAATTAGGTCTTTGGAGTGCCTAGGAACGCTTATCCGACTCTACAGTACGCGTATGAAGATTCGCGTGGAATCTGCGGAACATCAAATGGCAACGGACTAATACCGTATGAAATACTGACGACATCGACAAATATGGATGATACACGAATATATTATGCTTATGGAGGTTGGGTTGCGATATCGGGTCTCGTAAGAATTACGGGCCACTTACACATAAAGTGGGCTTGTGGGCCCTAGGCCCAAGCCCAAAACCCGCCAGCCTAAACCTGCACATAATATATTAAATCTGTCCCAAAATCTCTTATCTACAGAAAATCTTTACAAGATTCAAAAATCTTTGCAAATCTATAGTAAATCTATAAAAAAATCTACTCAAGAGATTTGTCTCAAAGATTTGAAACACATAAAATCCCTACAATTCTTCGTGAGATCTCTACTGTAACACCTGTGTCATTTCAACCATCAAACAAATGCCAAACCAATGAAATATTGTATTTCATACTTTGGACTTGTATAAATATGTGTATCTTTTGCACATATCAACTCTTGTTCGATTTCAAGCTCTAAATCGCTTTCTGGAAGGTTATACGCGCACTGATGCGTAAATATAACCAGTTTAATGCAACAAACACTCCGGAATAGTGACATTGGCTTAACATACCTTAAATAACCTATACATAACTTAGATATAAGTTTTGGAAGGTTTGGTGTGGTGAAATCAAAGTTAAATCGCTTACAGGGACTAAAGTTGACAAACTGCGAAAGTATGCCAATTTGAACTGTAACAGACCTTCCGGAACATGACCATAAGTTAAACATACCATAAATATCCTTTACATAGCTTAGAAATAGGCTTTGAGGGGTTCGGTGTGCTAAAATAAACTTTTGGGTCATTCAGGGACTAAAAGTGTCAAAAAGTGCACAAGTTTGCATTTTCGCGCATAACTTACGTTCTGAATACATCTGGACATCCAAAAATTTATGTAAGCATGACTATATTATGCTTTAGTGTTTGGATTGCCAAAAATCCATTCGTCGCGTCATTTGGATCGTTTTTCGCGCTTATGCGCATTCCGTCGTAATTAAGCGAACATCGCGTTCGTACGGTTAAACGAACCGACATCTGAGATATTTTTGAGCACATTTTAAGTTCCCTATACTTTAACTTCATTTTAGAGCTTTGAAATGGGGTTAACGGGCCTTAAACGTGTCGAAAATGGCCTAAATACAGTTCAGGGACCAAAAGTGTAAATCTGCCAAACTATGGCCTAGCGGTGCGCTACACTTTTAGCGTAGCGGTGCGCTAGCCAAGTTCAGACCAGATTCAGAGTTTCTAACAGCCTGTTTGCAGCTGTTTTAACCACAACCACAAGTTCACCACTTGCATACTCAGCTGATAAGGATCATTGTTAGGCACCATAACCTTCCGACACTTGTACGGTTACGATTAAAGCACGGTTTCCTTGAAACGATCTTAACGGTGGACTGAATACTATAAATACCCCACCCCCCATTGCTTCTAAACCCACAAGAATTCTGATTTGAGAGCTCTAAGTTGAAACCATTGTTTCATACCTGAGTTCTTAGATCGGGATTAGCATTCGGGGACCCTGGGTTAGTATTCTTTCGTTCTTTTCCTTATTTTATTGCTTTTCGAGTCAGAAAGTCAAACTTTGTTTGACTTTCAGCGTTGACCAGTAATGGTCAATGCGAAGTTCGTTTGAACTTCGCAACGTGAGTGTAATCACGTTGGTCATAGTCCTTTGGGACTATGCCCACTGATTACCACGTTGTCTAGAGTCGTAGGGTAGGCGATCTAATAAATCGCCTATACCTTCGAACTCGACCCATTTGGTCGATCATTAGGATCGGACCAAATACATTAGGTGACCATAGTAGGTAGGGAATAACCTTCCGAGGTTATACCCTATGGTCACATCGTTTAAGTAGTTGTATGATAAGTAGTTTATATGCCTTAGGTAAATTACCAGAATACCCTTTTCATGTATAATTGGTAATTAAGCATATGTAACCTAAAATCTTGTCACATAACTGATAATGTAACATGTTTAGGCATATAACACTTGTCATAGGACTAGTTAGGCGGTCCGAACGCGTTTCACGCGCACGACGCGTTAAAGTAGCATAAGCTTCCTAAACGGGTCGTAATGGGTCGATAAGACTAAGGTTAAGTTTCATTTAGCATGTAGGCCTTGTTAAACCATATCACATGAGTTCCTACACTCATTTGGTTTACAAACCCTAATGCTACCCAATCTTCCGATTTAGGTCCGGTTAATTAACGTAGTTACCTATTTAGGTGCCGTTTGATTTCCGTGATCTCTAGCATTGCTTGGTGGTTATCTTTAGACATCTGAGCAATCTCAAGTGAGTACATAGACCCCTCTTTTACTGTTTTCCAAACTGTTTTGGGGTGGAACACATGTGCCTACTTGTTACTTTCCTGCTTTCCTGTTTTCACATCATATACTGCTATGTTCGTTAGTACATTATAGTACATGATTTCATTACATTTCATGCTATGTATGCCCAAATTGTGTGCGTACTTAGTACATTGTTTTACATTGCTTTTCTGTTGCATATGCTTTTCTAGCATATGAATACATTATACTACAGATTGAACCGTTGTAATCATTTGACTGTGATCCGTTGATATCTGTGAACCGTTGTATCTGTGAACCGTGTGAACCGTATTTGACATAGACATTTCGGCATAGACATTTTAATATGATTGACATTTGATCATGCATTTCCCACAAAACACAACTTTGATTTAAACCAAGTTTTACTTTAATACTTTGTTTTTGTGTATATGGTTTAGTTGAGACATTTCACTTGCCATACATGATATTTTGACATAGACATTTGACATGGATATTTGACATAGACATTTGACATGGATATTTGACATAGACATTTTGACATTTGTTTGGTTTGATTAAGTGATTAAGTAACGATGCGTGTGTAATATGATACAAGCATGGTGGATACGCCGCTGGTACTTCCTATATATAAGTGTTTGTATGGTATTACATATTGTAGCGTTATTTGAATCATTTCAGTTTGATACATATAACATTTTATACAAATAACATACTTTTCACAAGACATTGTTTTACAAATAACTTATCTTATACAAATCCGTTTTACTATGGTTATTCATTTAACCATACATTATTTACTTATTTATACATATCATCTGATCTTATCGATTTTCAAATGATTTACAAAACAAAGCAAATTACAAGGTTCATGACTAAACTTTTTCTCAAACATAAGTCATGGAACCTATTTTCACAAAACCTATGTATCTCACAGGCATTTTTATGCTGACGTACCTATTTTCACATGTGTTTTTCAGGAACTGTTGCATAAGACGATCAAGATACATATAGGCAGACTTGGGCTTTAGTGACAATAAAAGATGCAGACTAGTTAATTATGTTGTATTTCCATGTTTGTTAAGACATTGTAACACCTTTAATCAAATAAACGAAACTTCAATTGCCATGGATTTGAAACAATTAATTCTGTTACAACACTCCCCGACATTTCCGCCACGTTTTGTATGTTCTACGTGGTCGGGGTGTGACATCTACTCACTAAACAAAAGTAAATAACATTGGGCATTACCCACAAAAATGGGGATAAAACCCCTCCCTTTCTCGGTCATGTAGGCAGGCAACAAAAGAAAAGAAACACAGAGAGCTCAAACTCTCGATTACACACATACCTCACCTGTAACCCCACCTCTCCTTCTCTTCTTCTCCGGTCGCACATGGCACAGCCCCCCCCCTTTTAATCGGTGAATGGAACGGACGACCACCACTATCCGGTGGTGGTGAGCGACGATTGTCGAGAACGCAGAGAGAGAGAACGCAGAGAGAGAGAGAGAGAGAGAGAGACCGGAAAGATGGTGGTGACGGCGATAGCAACGCCGCCGTCTGTGTCGGCAATGGAGGCCACAGCGGTGTCGGGTGGCGTCGGGTGCCGGCCCTCTCAACGGCGGAGCCAATCTCCGTAAACAAGTGTACCCCGGTTGAAGATGATGATGTTGTTTTGGCTTAGGATGATGATGAAGATCTCGACGTCGGAGACAAGCTCCGGCCGTCGGAGCTCGACAAAGACAGCAACAAAGGTTCAGCAGGTTTGAGATCCAGGTTAAGTTTTGTTCGATTCATATGCGGATTCTGATTGGTTCGAGTTTTGATACGGGTTAGCTTCGGGTCAGATTTGGGTGTGGATTGTTTCAGGTTCGAGTTTGGTTTAAAGATTCAAGTTATGTCCAGCTCGTTTCTAGTTTCGGGTTTTGGTTCGAGTCAACTCGGTTAAACCGAGTTAACTCAGCTCGCGTCCGGGTCAAACAGTCACGGCGGGTCAGCAGGTTCGGGACGGTCAGCAGCTCGGTTCGGACTAAGCGGCTTCGGGTCAGACTCCGTTCGGTTGACTCGGTCAAACCGAGTCAACTCGGTCAACTGAGTCAGCGCAACGAGTTAACTCAGCGAGTCAACTCGGTTGACTCGGTCAACTCGGCTTTCGACACAAAGATTCGGTAAAAGATTTAAGACGAATGTTATTTTCGTTAACTATTCTTTATTTTTATATGCACAAACGAGCTCGAACCGATTGAATCGACGATTATTAGTTGAAATTACCTTGTGTTATTCATATAAACTAATTATACGTAAATATGGTTGAGTAAATTGTTGAATTTTGATGAAATTACGACAACTTGTGTTGTCGGGGACGTCCAAAAACAGAGGAAACTCTGCCCATTTTTCGAGAAAGTCCGTAAAATAAAGGGCGTTTATTTATAAAACAAAACATGTTTTATTGAGAAACGACGACTAGTGATATCAGGCGACTTTTATGAAAACTAGCAAAAGCATATAATTACTTTCGACAACACTTCGCAATTTTCGAAAACGACGATTCAGAAAGTAATTTACAAAAATAAATATAGTATTTATATTTATTTTAAACTTGGATATTTCGACAACTCTTTTATAAAAATAAATATAGTCGGTATATTTATTTCAGATAACAAACCATATGACTTCTTTTATAAAATAAATATAAGTATTATATTTATTTTAAACGACTTCAACGCTAAAACTCCATTAAATAAATATAAGTTTTTATATTTATTTCAACCGCCGAAACGACATATACGTATATTTTTGGCAAATATACACAAGACGTGATATATATAATACAAGTTATTATATATTACTTTCATACGAAACGCGATATATGATACGAGTTTGTTATATGATATTTTCATAGAAATATTATTTTATACACGTATGACTACTCGAGACGGCTAACACACCTACAACGATATATTTATATATTTTTATATAAATATTTATTCATTTTAAGTCTCTCGGAAACTAAGTCTTTTGCAAGACTTATTAAACTGCTACTCACATTAAACGAGACTTAACACATATAACTTAATCTTTTCCATTAAGTTAACAACTTACCGTTGAATCGTTCGATTAACGATTCGGTAGAGCTCGGTGACACGTAGACTAGTTACCGCTTTTATTTAGAAACTTATTAGATATTCCGTGTTAGGAATATTGTAGAATGCACGCTAGCGAGTCTCATCTTGGAAACGACATCACGAAGTCGTAATTAGCTCGCTTTGCACAAGACTATTCAGGTGAGTTCATAACCCCCACTTTTTACTGTTTACATTTTTGTAAATGTTTTCGGGGTGGAAAGACATGCACGTTTTGCAAAAGCATACAAAGTTTTGAACAAACTCAAAACTCGTATTTCTAAATCATATTACGAAGGGATTTCGAGAAACTCAAATGATTTACGAAAGGTTTATACTAAACATACCGGTTTTCAAACAAGTGTATCTTTCGGAATATGCATACCCACGAATTCTAGTTTTCTAAACTACGGGTAAATACAAGAAGCACTCTTGGTGAGAACGAGTACCAAGTATGATGCGTTTTGAGGAAGGATCAGTCTTAGAGACTGAGGGAGGATCAGTCTTAGAGACTGGGGTAAAGTACATGTACAATGATTACAGACATTTTTATACATGGTATGGTTAGCTTAAGGAGGGTTAGAACGTACAGATCATGTGAGTGGGTAGGCGTAACTTGGGATCATTAATCCTTATTGTAGGACCGAGGGACAGGAGCGGTAGATCTAACTGGGTGTAGCGAGCCCAGCCCCCAGGCCAAACAGAACGGACCTCGGGATGACTTTGTGCCCGACGCATAAATTTGCTAGGTTTGAGTCTTCCTACTTGCACTTCACACATATCAATGGCCTTGCAAACCATTGGTGATCTCTTTATTTCCTTATTTGCTACATACCAGGGACATATATACTTACAAAACTACTTGTTCATACAAATTAAATACCATGTTTTATACAAAATTCAAAGCATAGGATTATGCGGGTATGGAGTCAAAGTCAGGGTGGGCATTGACGGTTACGAACATTACAAATACAAGACTTTACAAATACATGGTTTTTATGAACATACTGTGTTACAAACACAACGTTTCCATATAACTTGGCAAGAAAATGATTTTTAAATTCGTTTTCTCAATACTATTTCAAAAACCGGTTATTCCAAAGATTTATTTCAAATCTTTCACAATACCAAAGATTTATTTCAAATCTTTCACAACTCAAAAGATTTATTTCAAATCTTTTACAAACAAACTATGGACTCGCTCAACTTTATGTTGACTTTTTCGCATGTTTCTTTCTCAGGTTGCTTTTCTAAGACAAGGCACGGTTGGAATAGGAGAACCATTGGAGACTCGAGTACTTAGTGGGCGTTCAATTTCTAGAAAGTCTTAGCTTTTTGCTTCCGCTGTGCAATGAAGATACCAGTCCATTCACGCCAGCTCTGATAATTTCGGGGTGTGACATGTATGCACATTCAAGACGTTTATGGACCGTCGTCCTAGTACTTTTAGTGGCACTGGAGGAGCCGTTGGACTCCTACATTGGTTTGAAAAGCTCGAGTCTGTCTTCGAGATGCGAGAATGCCCTGAGGCTCGTAGGGTGAAGTACACCACTGGTACTCTCGAAGGCACTGCGCTAACTTGGTGGAACGCGCAAGTTCAGATGCTGGGGCTGGCGGCTGCTAATGCCACCCCATGGAATGATTTTAAGGAACTGATCAAACGTGAATACTATAGTCATGATGACATCCACAAGCTGGAAGTGGAGTTCTTTAACCTGAAGATGACGGGGTCAGAGTTAGAAGCGTACACGAAACGATCCAACGAACTGGCAGTGTTGTGTCCAACTATGGTGGATCTTCCCATCAAGCGCATTGAGCTGTACCTCAAATGCTTAGTACCAGAGATTCAAAGTCATGTGACTTCTGCTAACCTTACTACTATTCAAGATGTTACTCATCTTGCTCATCGTCTCACAGACCAGGCAGTGGAACATAACAAAGTGCCTAAACGCATTGGTGCTACTACTACTACCACTTCTGCTATTCCCAGTGACAACAAGAAAAAGTGGGATGGAACCGCCAGCAAGGGTTCAACTTCAGTTCAGTCCCAGGCACGGCAGCGAAAGATTGATGACTATCAGAGCCCTGGTCAGCAATCTTCTGGTAGTCAAGGGTTGTAACCTCGTCTTAGCTGGTCAGACATTCTCCATCAACCTCATTCCTATAGTCTTGGGTTGTTTCGACATCGTCATTGGGATGGATTGGTTATCCCAACAGCAAGCGGAGATCCTATGCAAAGAGAAGATTGTTCGTATTTCCCGTTATGGCAAGGAACCTCTCGAAGTTCAAGGCGACAAGAGTGGTGTCGTGAGTGGCATCATCTCCTTCCTGAAAGCTCAGAAGTGTTTCCGAAAGGGGCACACAGCTATTTTAACACTCGTTACAGATACATCGATGAAAGAGAAGAAGTTAGAGGATATTTGTGACAACTCGTATTTTCCGAACTTATCAACGTACTTGATGTAACGTAATTGAACTTGGTGTAATTAGTTGATATGTTGAATTAATGAGATTATGTGTGACTTTGTGATTGATTGAATGTTATGTGGTTATGATTACGTGATGATGTGTATTGCATAGTATTTATCCGATCGCACAACACAACCCACTCGCACAAGTCTTTTTGGGCTACACTTTGTATTCGGATCAATGGACAGCCCATTGAGGGTTCGGCCCACTCTTCTCTTTGTCGCATAACACTAAGGGGTTAGGGTAAAACTCCTCATTTGTTACTAATCACATAACACACCTACAAACCCTAGTTCTTTTCTCTCTCTCTCACGAACTCAAAGGCAGCCACACATTCTCTCTCTCTATCGAAGATTATAGTGTTCGGATCACTCTCTTGTTCGGATCAATCTTTGTTCCTTCTCTATTCGGTTAGTATGTTAACCATTGATTGATGATTTTATGATGTTTACTATATATGCTCGATATGATTGATGATGTGTTGTTATGATTGGTTCGGATAATATGTGATTAAACATGGATGAATGTAATCGACCATATATATGTATTTGATTCGAGTCCGAAGGTTTTGATTAGAGTGTTCATGAAATCGGCTGTTATGTTTTAGATTTGATAATGTTAATATGATTCGAAAGTTCATGATGTTAGGCAATAAATTAATGAATATATATTAGTCGGCTGATTATGTGATATGTCATGCTGATTGATGAGTGATGATTGTGGTGATTCGGTCCAATGAAATTGTAGAATAATGGGGTGTTGATGGCTGATATCGAGATATGTAGCATGTGAATGGTAATCAAATTGTTGTGCATAGAATAATTGAGTTTGTCGACTAGTATGCATGCCCATGTGATCTCTGTTTTAGTTCAAGTTCCAAGTTAAGAAATTAGTAAATATCACATATCATAGTTTGGTCCAATAATCTTTGAGAGGATTAAATGGTGGTCGGCCATTGTAGGTTATTTCGATAATGATCATGTGTGGTTGTTGTTCATCATTATGATGTTAGAGTTATGTGAAACTTTCGTTAAAAGTAATGATTTGATCGAGATGGTTTGATTAGAATCATTAATCCTGTTGATTGAGTGTGTTAATTGATAACAAAAATTGGAAACTATTGATTAGCAAGATTGATACTTGTAACCGATTTTTGCATGATATCCGGAATTTAAAACTAGTCGCACAAGCCTCTTGATCGTACAAGAGGTTCTGGTCGCACAAGATCACACGTACAAGACATCTTGGTCAGCCGCACAAGATGTCTTCCATCGCACAAGATTGTTATCTGTTTATTGTATTGGGCTTTTAATCTTTGGGCCGGGTAATTGGTGAATCGCACAACCACTTCAATAGCACAAAACATATGGTAATCGCACAAGATGAATTATCTGTTTATGAACTTGGGCCGTATATATATTTATATGAATATTACCATTGGGCTTATTGGTAAACCGGGCCGGGTATGTATCGGGTCGTACAAGATGTCCGGATCGCATAAGACTATCCGGACCGCACAAGATCATTTCATGTTATTATTTTGGGCCGTGTTTCTATGTTGGGCCGGGTAGTGTTGGGGTTTTAACTATCCACTCGCACAAGTATGAATGTGTGACGCACTTGACTGTTAATGTGTTGCCATGATCAATACATGTTCGTGACTTGTTAACTTATGTGTAAACATACGTGCTTTACTTGAACCTAAACCTGACTTGTATGATAACCATGTTAGGACGTGGTTGACCTCTAGCTGCTAGTCTTGACCTTTCTGTGTTATCTGCCGAGCAAACCAAGGTGAGTTCACCCTTCGTTACAAAGCATGGGGTTCCCAGGGGTTGGGAATGGGTTAAGGAATATAGATTCCTCATCCTGTTGAGACGTAATCAGGAACATAGATTCCTCGTCCAGTATGAGACGGATTTAACTATACTAGACTAGAACTCTATCAACGAAGTCCCTCCTTTTATATCGACTTAATCGCCGAGGCCAATGGCGAACGGGTCATTAGTTAAATAGCGCTATTAGGTGTAACAAACCTCACACCGTGCCGCAGAGGACGGGCGTGGACTAATGGACTATGGCACGTCAGTGATGATAGACACAGACGTTAGGGCACTTAAACATGACGAACGTTAGTAGTCGATATGGTAACGAGTCTGGTGAATTAAACATGGGGTAGCCCCCACGGCCATAGAGCCGGGCTGGAATAGCCAACGTAAGAACGGGTAACTAATAAACGTTTTTCGAACTATGGGGTAACCCCCACGGCTGGATAGCTGGTAAAGAGCAAACTGGGTTTTTGGAACAACTATAAACTGGACAACCAAACGTGAACTCACTCAACTTGTTGTTGACTCGTTACTACATGCTTTGCAGGTCAATAGGTTCTTAGCTGGAGCTTGCACAAGGAAGAGTCGTTGTGGGACATGGACAGCGGTGTGCCATGTTAAACATTTGGATAATTGAACTTTTGATTTGGTTTTAAACATTATGCTTCCGCTCATAACTTAACTATGTTTGTTTTGGACACTAATCGTGTTGGTTGGACTTTTACATTTAATTATTTACTTGTTCAATATGATTAGTGGTTTGATCCTGGTCAATCACGCCTCCAAGCGGTGATACTCCGCATGTGGATTTTGGGGGTGTGACAGATTGGTATCAGAGCCATTGGTTATAGAGAACTTGGTTTTAATAAAGGAAAACGTTTTTTTTAAAACCAGACTATAACCTGTACAGTGCTCTACGATCCACAACGACGCTTCACTCCACGTGCAAGGCTCGACATTCTAGGTGATATGGTTTGTGTTTTATTGCCTACTTGTTAGATTACGTAGAACCTTGCTCATGGTATGTTTAGCTAGTATAGCTACTGTTGCTTGAACACGTGTGTGCTTACTCTCTTCTGTCATCGCACTTTCGCGAACCCTTCTCACTCATGTTTCCCTTAATATGAAGATCATGTCTGGACGCATTAACATGACTCAAGCCCAGTTGACGGCTCTGATCAACGAACAGGTTGCTGCGGCACTTGCAGCAGCACAGGCAGGAGGTCAACATGCTCAACCACCTGTTTGCACCTTCAAAACTTTCATGGACTGCCGACCCACGACTTTTAGTGGCACTGAAGGAGCAGTAGGTCTCCTCCACTGGTTTGAGAAATTAGAGTCTGTATTCGAGATGTGCGAATGCCCTGAGGCACGCAGGGTGAAATATGCTACCGGCACTCTTGAGGGTTTAGCCCTCACATGGTGGAACGCCCAAGTGCAAATGCTGGGGTTGGTTGCTGCTAACGCCACCCCATGGAACAATTTTAAAGAAATGATCAGAGAGGAATACTGCACTCGTGACGACATTCATAAGCTGGAAGTCGAGTTCTTCAACCTCAAGATGACGGGGTCAGAAATTGAGGCGTTTACTAAGAGATCGAATGAGCTTGCACTACTGTGTCCTACTATGGTGGACCCTCCAATTAAGCGTATCGAACTATATCTTAAGGGCCTAAAGCCGGAGATCCAAAGTCATGTGACTTCAGCAAATCTCGCTACCTATCAGCAGGTTGTTCAGTTGGCTCACCGTCTCACTGATCAGGCGGTGGAGCAAAACAGGTTACCAAAACGCATTAGTGCTACAGCTACCTCTGAGCCTCCCAGTGATAACAAACGTAAATGGGATGGAGCTTCGAGCAGAGGTTCGACTTCTGTTCAATCCCAGTCGCAGCAGAGAAGAACTGAAGAGTATAAGAGTCCTAGTCAGCAATCGTCAGGTAGCCAAAGTCAGGGTGGATACAAAGGAAATCACCCCAAATGTAATCGTTGTAACTTACATCACAGTGGGCCATGCACCAGAAGTAACTGTCATCGGTGCAACAAGCCTGGTCATATTGCAAGAGAATGTAGGAGTCAGTTTCCCGCGAACCAAAATCGGCAACAACAGCGAGCCCCACAAAATCAACGTCAGCAGCAGCAGCAACCGGGTAACAACAGAGGGTGCTTTCAGTGTGGAGCTGAAGGCCACTTCAAGAAAGACTGTCCCCAGCTGAACCAGAACAACAACAATAACAACAACAATCAGGGGAATGGAAACAATGGGGGTAACAATGGCAATGGGGAAAGGGGTCGTGTGTTCGTTATTGGCCAGGGAGAAGCTAGGAACGATCCCAATGTTGTGACGGGTAAGTTCCTTCTCGACGACTTTTACGTTACTGTCTTATTTGATTCGGGTGCTGATACTAGTTATGTGTCTCAAAACGTTAGTCAACTGCTTAAGTGTACCCCAACACCTTTGAATCCCAAACATGCTGTAGAGTTAGCTAATGGTAAAAGTATAGAGGTCACACATGTAGTTAAAGGTTGTAACCTAGTACTTGCTGATCACACTTTCTCGATCGACCTTCTTCCTATCACTCTGGGTAGTTTCGATGTTGTCATTGGGATGGACTGGTTATCTCAACATCAAGCCGAGATCCTTTGCAACGAAAAGACTGTCCGTATTCCGTGCCCAGGTGAGGAACCTCTTATGATTCGTGGCGACAAGAGTGGTGCTGTTACAAGCATCATTTCTTCCCTTAAGGCTCAAAAGTGTTTGCGTAAGGGCCACACTGCCTTTCTGGCTCTTGTTACTGACACCTCGAAGAAAGAGAAAAAGATAGAAGACTTTCCAGTTGTACGCGATTATCCTGAGGTATTTCCTGAGGAACTACCTGGCCTCCCGCCTCATCGTCAGGTCGAGTTTCAAATCGAGCTAGCTCCTGGAGCAGCGCCTATAGCTCGTGCACCGTATCGCTTAGCTCCATCAGAGCTGAAAGAGCTATCTACGCAATTACAAGAACTCTTAGATAAGGGTTTTATTCGTCCTAGTTCTTCGCCCTGGGGAGCTCCAGTGCTATTTGTAAGGAAGAAAGACGGTACATTCAGAATGTGCATCGACTACCGTGAATTGAACAAGGTGACTGTAAAGAACCGCTACCCCCTTCCACGCATTGACGACTTGTTCGACCAGTTGCAAGGGTCGAGCTACTATTCAAAGATTGATTTGAGATCAGGGTATCACCAGCTGAGAGTCCGAGAAGAGGACGTCTCCAAAACAGCCTTCAGAACTCGATATGGCCACTATGAGTTCTTGGTCATGCCTTTTGGGATGACAAACGCACCGGCGGTCTTCATGGACTTGATGAATCGAGTGTGCAAGCCTTACTTAGACAAATTCGTTATTGTCTTCATTGATGACATCCTGATCTATTCGAAGAGTCAGGAGGAACATGAGCAACATTTACGACTTATTTTGGAACTCCTTCGAAAGGAACAGCTGTACGCCAAGTTTTCAAAATGTGACTTCTGGCTTCGTGAAGTCCATTTCTTAGGCCATGTAGTGAACAAGGATGGGATTCACGTTGATCCATCCAAGGTAGAGTCAATCAAGAGCTGGCCTGCACCTCGTACACCAACGGAAATTCGCCAATTCTTGGGATTGGCAGGTTACTACAGGAGATTTATCAAGGATTTTTCTAAGATTGCTCAGCCTCTTACTTCACTAACGCAGAAGGGCGTGGTTTATCGTTGGGGAAACGCACAGGAGTTAGCGTTCCAGCACTTAAAGGATAGACTTTGCAGTGCACCTATCCTTTCATTGCCAGATGGCACAGACGACTTCGTGGTTTATTGCGACGCATCTATTCAGGGTCTTGGTTGTGTTTTGATGCAGCGGGATAAAGTTATAGCATACGCTTCACGACAACTCAAGGTACATGAGAAGAACTACACTACACACGATCTAGAGCTGGGAGCGGTTGTTTTTGCACTTAAGATATGGCGACACTACCTGTACGGTACCAAATGTGCCATCTACACTGATCACAGAAGCCTCGAGCATATCTTTAAACAGAAGGAACTCAATATGAGACAACGACGATGGGTCGAACTGCTGAACGATTACGAATGCTCGATCAGGTACCACCCGGGCAAAGCCAATGTTGTGGCTGACGCCCTCAGTCGTAAGGACACCGCGCCCAAGCGCGTACGAGCTTTACAACTTACTATACAGTCTAGCCTTCCTTCTCAAATACGAAATGCTCAGATAGAAGCATTGAAACCAGAAAACGTCAGGGCTGAAGCCCTACGCGGCTCGAGGCAACGCTTAGAACAGAAGGAAGACGGTGCTTACTATGTAACAGGATGTATTTGGGTCCCACTTTATGGCAACCTACGAGAGCTTGTGATGGATGAGGCGCACAAGTCTCGCTACTCGGTGCACCCTGGTTCGGAAAAAATGTACCACGATATCAAAACCACATACTGGTGGCCTAGCTTGAAGGCCCACATAGCAACATACGTTAGCAAGTGCTTGACTTGTGAAAGAGTCAAGGCGGAATATCAGAAACCTTCAGGCCCACTTCAACAACCAGAGATACCACAATGGAAATGGGAGCAAATTTCCATGGATTTTGTTACTGGCCTGCCTAGATCACAACGTGGTAACGATACTATTTGGGTGATCGTGGATCGACTCACAAAGTCTGCTCACTTCCTGGCTATCAAAGAAACGGATAAGTTCTCCACTCTAGCGGAAGTATACCTAAAGGAAGTTGTCTCGAGGCACGGGGTGCCCACCTCTATTATCTCGGATCGAGATGCACGTTTTACATCAGAATTGTGGCAAGCAATGCACAAGTCCTTTGGCTCAAGGTTAGACATGAGCACAGCTTATCACTCGCAAACGGATGGGCAGTCGGAACGTACCATCCAGACTCTCGAAGACATGCTTAGGGCATGTGTAATTGACTTTGGCAACGGCTGGGAAAAGCATCTGCCACTTGTGGAATTTTCGTACAACAATAGCTACCACACCAGCATTAAAGCTGCTCCGTTTGAGGCATTGTACGGGCGTAAATGCCGGTCACCTCTTTGTTGGGCAGAGGTGGGGGATAGTCAGATTATTGGTCCAGAATATGTAGTTGACACAACAGAGAAAATTGCTCAGATACGACAACGAATGGCGGCAGCTCGTGAGCGTCAGAAAGTCTATGCCGATAAAGACAGGAAACTACTCGAATTCCAAGTTGGGGATCGAGCGCTACTCAAAGTTTCACCCTGGAAGGGTGTGGTTCGTTTTGGCAAACGCGGCAAACTCAACCCACGATACGTTGGACCCTTCGAAGTCATTGAGAAAATAGGCAAGGTGGCCTACAGACTGAATTTACCAGCAGAACTCAGTGCAGTTCACAATGTTTTCCACGTGTCAAACCTGAAGAAGTGTTTATCAGATGAGCCCCACGTAGTTCCTTTGAAGGAGCTCACGATCGACGAGCAGTTACGATTCGTCGAGGAACCTGTGGAGATCACGGACCGGGATGTGAAGGTCCTCAAGCATACCAGAATACCTCTCGTTCGAGTTCGTTGGAACTCACGTCGCGGCCCAGAGTTCACCTGGGAGCGCAAAGATCAGATGAAACAAAAGTATCCCCAACTGTTTGCAACCGGTACAACCACTACTGAGGCTGAAGCTACGGAATTTCGGGACGAAATTCCAGATCAACGGGGGAAGGATGTGACACCCCAGGAAAACCAGGAAAACCATGCAACTTAACTAGCTTCCTCAGTGAGTACGTGCTAAATTTCGGGACGAAATTTCTTTCAACTTGGGGATAATGTGACAACTCGTATTTTCCGAACTTATCAACGTACTTGATGTAACGTAATTGAACTTGGTGTAATTAGTTGATATGTTGAATTAATGAGATTATGTGTGACTTTGTGATTGATTGAATGTTATGTGGTTATGATTACGTGATGATGTGTATTGCATAGTATTTATCCGATCGCACAACACAACCCACTCGCACAAGTCTTTTTGGGCTACACTTTGTATTCGGATCAATGGACAGCCCATTGAGTGTTCGGCCCACTCTTCTCTTTGTCGCATAACACTAAGGGGTTAGGGTAAAACTCCTCATTTGTTACTAATCACATAACACACCTACAAACCCTAGTTCTTTTCTCTCTCTCTCACGAACTCAAAGGCAGCCACACATTCTCTCTCTCTATCGAAGATTATAGTGTTCGGATCACTCTCTTGTTCGGATCAATCTTTGTTCCTTCTCTATTCGGTTAGTATGTTAACCATTGATTGATGATTTTATGATGTTTACTATATATGCTCGATATGATTGATGATGTGTTGTTATGATTGGTTCGAATAATATGTGATTAAACATGGATGAATGTAATCGACCATATATATGTATTTGATTCGAGTCCGAAGGTTTTGATTAGAGTGTTCATGAAATCGGCTGTTATGTTTTAGATTTGATAATGTTAATATGATTCGAAAGTTCATGATGTTAGGCAATAAATTAATGAATATATATTAGTCGGCTGATTATGTGATATGTCATGCTGATTGATGAGTGATGATTGTGGTGATTCGGTCCAATGAAATTGTAGAATAATGGGGTGTTTGTCACACCCCGACCGCATAAAAAAACAAATCGCGGCGGAAACATCGGGGCGTGTTGCAACAGAATTAATGTTTCATAACCATGGATATCAAAAGTATTTCGTTTTATTAAACATTGAGTAATTACATCGTCTGGAAATCTAAATACACTATTTAAACATAGTCTATCATTGTTATTGAGTTACTAAGGCCTTGTCCAGTCCTATGTGAGCATGCATCTTATCAATCGATATCATCCAACAATACCTGAAACATATGTGAAAACGAGGTCAGCAAAGAAATGCTGGCGAGTACATAGGTTTTGTGAAAATAAGATTCATGACTTCTGTTTAAGAAAATGTTTATTCATGAACCTTGTAATTTGCTTTGTCTTTGTAAATCATTTGAAAAATAATAAGTTCGGATGATAAGTATAAATAAGAGAATAATGCATGATTAAATGAATAACCATGTAAAATGAGTTTGTGTAAGATAAGTTGTTTGTAAATCAATGTCTTGTGAAAAGTATGTTACTTGTATAAAATGTTCTATGTCTCAAACTGAAATGATTCAAATAACGCTACAATATGTAATACCATACAAACACTTATATATAGGAAGTACCAGCGGCGTATCCACCATGCTTGTATCATATTACACACACATCGTTACTTAATCACTTAATCAAACCAAACCAAACAATGTAAAATGTCTATGTTTAAATCAATTGTCAAATGTATTGAATAATATAACAAAATGTTTATGTTAAGATGTAAATCATGTCATGTATAATCAATGTCAAAAGCGTTTGTGTCAAATGTAAACCATGTAATGTGTAACCAAAATGATATGTATGGCTAGTGAAATGCATCAACTAAACCATAGATGAATCGCACAAAACAACGTATTGAAGTAAAACTTGGTTTAAATCAATACTATGTTTCGTGGAAATGCATGATTAAATGTAAATCATGTCCAAATGTTTACCCAATCGTTAAACCATCTTGTTTTAATCGTTCAAATCGTTCTTGTTTTAATTGTTCAAATCGTTCTTGTTTTAATTGTGAAACTACTTTATGGTCGATTCTCTAATAACATTCAAACCTTCTTGACGCGTTCCTCGCTCCATCTCGCTCTCGCTCTCATTCTTAACAAACCCTTACCAAAGGATAAGTTAATAATTACAGATTCAGTCGCTACCCACAACCCCCACACATAACAATGGGTGCAGTAAATAACGGGATTTGTCAGATCCTATGGTACCATAACCTAATACTAGTTGGCTTGATCTTTGCTAATGAATGTCATCGGTTATGTAAACTACAACCAACAAGTTTGTTCACTTTTTGAAATTGCTATTAGTTTTTGAAATCATTGTATTCGTTCTTGAAATCATTGTTAGCGTTCTTGAAATAATTGTTATTGTTCTTGAAACCACATTGTAATTGTTCTTGAAACTATTGTAATTGTTCTTGAAACCATTGATAAAACATTTAGCACATATGAGTCACCCCAAAACAGTTTGGAAAACAGTAAAAGAGGGGAATAATGTACTCGCCTGAGAATGCTTAGAGGTCTTGAACAACAACCAAACAAAGCTTGAGGGAGCACGGAATCAGTCGGCAAATCTAAACTATATAAATAAACCAGACTTAAATCGGGAGATCGGATAGGATGAGGCTTGGCAAACCAAATGAGTATTGGGACTCATATGATATGGTTTAACAAGGCCTACATACTACAATGAGACTAACCTAAGTGCTTTCGACCCATCGCGACTCATTAAGGTAACTTATGCTACTTTAACGTGTCGTGCGCGTGAAACGCGTTCGGACCGTCTAACTAGTCCTATGACAAGTGTTATATGCCTAAACATGTTACATAATCAGTTATGTGACAAAAGTTTAGGTTACATATGCTTAATTACCAATTATACATGAAAAGGGTATTCTGGTAATTTACCTAAGGCATATAAACTACCTATCATAAAACTACTTAAACGATGTGACCATAGGGTATAACCTCGGAAGGTTATGCCCTATACTAGGGTCACCTAATGTATTTGGTCGGATCCTAACGATCGACCAAACTGGGTCGGGCTCGAAGGTATAGGCGATTTATCAGATCGCCTACCCTACGACCCTAGACAACGTGGTAATCAGTGGGCATAGTCCCAAGGGACTATGACCAACGTGATTACACTCACGTTGCGAAGTTCAAACGAACTTCGCATTGACCATTACTGGTCAACGCTGAAAGTCAAACAAAGTTTGACTTTCTGACTCGAAAAGCAGTAAAATCAGGAAAAGAACGAAAGAATACTTACGAAGGGTCCCCGAATGCTAAACTCGATTCAAAAATCTCAGGTATGAAACAAATGTTTCAACTTAGAGTTTCTCAAATCAAATTTCTAGTGATTTTAGCAATGGGGGGTATGGGGTATTTATAGGAATACCCGAACCGTTAAGATCGTTTCATGGAAAACGTGCCTTAATCCCATCCGTACATGTGTTGCAAAGTTATGGTGCTTAGGTGCTTAAATTCCATCCATACATGTGTTGCAAAGTTGTGGTGCTTAGGTGCTTAAATTCCATCCATACATGTGTTGCAAAGTTGTGGTGCCTAAATTCCATCCTTATCCGCTGACTAAGCAAGTTAGAATGTGTGGTTGTGAATTAAACAATGGCTAATACATCGAATCTGGTCCCGAAAACGAAAAACTGAAGTTTCTGCATGTTTTCTGTCCAGCATAGGTAGTCGCGTAGTGCTACTGCCAAGGCATTAGGCAGTCGCGCTACGCTAGCACCCTCCTGTTTCAGAAATCTTTCAAAAGTGGCAGGAATGGTCCCTGCACGTGTTTAAGGCCTTTTTCGATGCGTTTGATCCCCCCGTTAACCTCATTTCAAGGCTCTAAAATGATGTTAAAGTATAGGGAACTCAAAACATGTTCAAAAATATGCCGGATGATGGTTCGTTTGGTCGTACGAACGCGATGTTCGCTTAATTACGACGGAATGCGCATAAGCGCGAAAAACGATCCAAATGACGCGACGAATGGATTTTTCTTATAGCGAACACTAAAATATAATGTAGTCATGCTTACATAAATTTTTGGATGTCCGGATGTATTCAGAACGTAAGTTATGCGCGAAAATGCAAACTTGTGCACTTTTTGACACTTTTAGTCCCTGAATGACCCAAAAGTTTATTTTAGCACACCGAACACCTCAAAGCTTATTTCTAAGCTATGTAAAGGATATTTATGGTATGTTTAACTTATGGTCATGTTCCGGAATGTCTGTTACAGTTCAAATTGGCATACTTTCGCAGTTTGTCAACTTTAGTCCCTGTAAGCGATTTAACTTGATTTTGCCATACCAAAGCCTTCAAAACTTATTTATAAGTTATGTAAAGGTTATTTAAGGTATGTTAAGCCTATGTCACTATTCCGGAGTGTTTGTTGCATTAAACTGGTTATATTTACGCATCGGTGCGCGTATAACCTTCCAGAAAGCGATTTAGAGTTTGAAATTGTACGAGAATTGATATGTGCAAATGATACACATATTTTTACAAATCCCAAGTATGAAATATAATATTTCATTGGTTTGGTATTTGTTTGATGGCCATGGAGGCACAGGTGTTACAGTCTCCCCTACTTTAGGAAATTTCGTCCCGAAATTTATTTAGAGGAAACTTGTGAGAGCTTGAAAACATGAAGTTTGAAAAGATCGAACAACATTGGTTAGGGTTCTGAACTTCTAGTAACCTTTAATAACATCATGATTGCAATGTAAGAGGGATACTTATATTCAAGTATATGAAGCGTCATTGGTGCGTCCACCGTACCTCCATTACATCGTTCTCATTTCGTTATTGTTGTCACTATCGGTTCTTACACATAATAAATCTTACTGGGTTTCTGTGCACTAAATTTCATAATTATGTACGCGTCCATAATTAGACAATTCCTTGCACAGTTCACACAGTCTATTTTATAATGTGTAGGGTAAAACCAAATGAACAACCCTGTGATGAGTGTAACTAGACCGCCATAGAGTCCTTTTAATTAAATCAATAAATGATCTAAATAGACTATCAAGGAGTCTGTTCAGCTACATCACTAGATGTCATTCTTTAACCAGATTGTGAATCAGTCTTTTTTTTTTTACTAGACCACTTAAGGTCTCTTAAGAATCATGGAGTGGTACTATATAATCCAAGGGTCTTAACTACTACGTAGAAGCCCATAAGGATTTAAGGTAGTACCTTTTGAATATCCTACTACGAATCCCTCATATGAAGATATAAAAGATTCTATGAGGATTTGAAAAATCGGATCACACAAAATCATAGAGGAGAACACATAAACACATATCACATAACCACAAAATTGTTCGTTAATTTGTCTTGTAAATTGCGTACATGCATTTAAAGCACACTTGGAATCCATTCCGTGGATTTCATTTGGTACTTTAAACGTTATCAAGAATCCAACTATAAAGATAGAAAGATTCAAAAAGAAAATTCGATTTCGATTACTAGGAACCGAAATGTTCGAATTAAGGTACATAAGGAATCCAATTAAGGACTCTGATTTGAATGATAATCATCCACAAGGATCTAATTGTGAAGATAAAAAGATCCCATATGAATTTTTGAAGTTGAAGATGTTTTGAAACCTTGCACTGGATGTGCTTAGGTCAAAACATGATGTAAAATGCTTATGAAGTTGAGATGCTTGATATGTCAAGGCGACATATGAAGCAGAATTTTGAAGGTTAAGTCAATGTATGAGGAAAGTATTTTTGAAAACTATGCATGGGGTTCTTTTAAGAAAAATGTGTTTAACGTTTTTGAAACCTTATATATAATACTTTTGAAATCATAAAGTAGGTGTATTAGATAGATATATTTACAAAAATGTTTTAAAATCATACGAGATGAATTTTGAAATTATGTATAAGGTTTTTGAAAGACATGAATGATGCTTTTCGAAATCATGCACTTGATAATAAAATGTATTGTGTTAATATTGTCTTCAGACTATATGAAATATTTTGAAATTAGGAAGGTTGGTTTTGATAACATGGTCAATGTTTTTGAAATAACATAGACAATGCATCTAGAAAAAAAATTGTTTTCAAACTATATGAAATGTTTTGAGATCATGAAGATTGTTTTGAAATACTTGTACTGTATATGTTGAAAAAAATCAAAACGGAATGGGTATGAGATTTGAAAATACCCTTAGTTATCTAACCAAGGATTTAAAGGCACAGATGTGCGAAAAGCACGATTACTCATAATGTCACTTAATTTTCTGTACTTTGTTTCTTAGAGTGAAACGAGTACTTAAAAATTTCGAGGGAATCATGAGCGATCATGGCGAAGTTCTGAGAAGCCTTTCGCTTCTTTGACTTCTTAGGGGATCGTTCATCCATGGTCTTTGATTCCTCGATTGGTTTCTTGGCTGATGGTGTTGTCGCTTGACTAGGTCCTGCCTGTCTTGGTGACTCTTGAGTGGCTTCATCCTGGAGATGATACTTGGCAGTAGCTAATTCAACAGTCTTTAGGACTACTTCGCCTATTCGCTGAGCGAATTTGGCTGCTTACTCAGATATCTGGGCGTCATCGTGATGAAGAGACATTCTTGAAGAAAAAGAAAGGCATAGGGAGAAACAGGTGAAAGATTATTGGACATTCAAAACAGAATGATAACGCATGAAAATTGCGATCATTTGTTTGTTACCTAAGGCAAACAAATGAGACGGTGACTGATCAAAGTAAATGGGTCAAAAATAATGTATCGCGAAGACATGCTCGCCTATAAGTGAACACTCATCCCAAGAATTCCCAAGTAAGCACAACTGGTCTCGCGTCTGATGAGATGTATACGAAGTGCTTGCCTAGCCAGAAAACCCAGAATACAGGCATTCACCCTTCCAGTTTGCACGTGTTCACATTATTTAAAACCCAAAACCTTGACGAAGTTTTGAAAACTCAAAGGGGTTCAAACCATATAATAGAGAGTTCAAAACCTTACAATAGAGGGTTCAAAACCTAGTAATCAATCATCCTAGAACAGATGATTAGTTTCAAAGCGGTTTTGAAATTTATGTTCTTGTTGTGGTCGTCGCCTAAGGATAGGTGACGGTATTGTTTTATGACTAAACGCAAGTAAACTCGCGTTAGGGTCCTAAGAAGATTATAGACTAGGTCAAAGCATTACTAATAACCTAATTCCCTATAACCATTGGCTCTGATACCATCTTTTCTGTCACACCCCGACCGCGTAAAACAACAAATCGCGGCGGAAACATCGGGGCGTGTTGCAACAGAATTAATGTTTCATAACCATGGATATCAAAAGTATTTCGTTTTATTAAACATTGAGTAATTACATCGTCTGGAAATCTAAATACACTATTTAAACATAGTCTATCATTGTTATTGAGTTACTAAGGCCTTGTCCAGTCCTATGTGAGCATGCATCTTATCAATCGATATCATCCAACAATACCTGAAACATATGTGAAAACGAGGTCAGCAAAGAAATGCTGGCGAGTACATAGGTTTTGTGAAAATAAGATTCATGACTTCTGTTTAAGAAAATGTTTATTCATGAACCTTGTAATTTGCTTTGTCTTTGTAAATCATTTGAAAAATAATAAGTTCGGATGATAAGTATAAATAAGAGAATAATGCATGATTAAATGAATAACCATGTAAAATGAGTTTGTGTAAGATAAGTTGTTTGTAAATCAATGTCTTGTGAAAAGTATGTTACTTGTATAAAATGTTCTATGTCTCAAACTGAAATGATTCAAATAACGCTACAATATGTAATACCATACAAACACTTATATATAGGAAGTACCAGCGGCGTATCCACCATGCTTGTATCATATTACACACACATCGTTACTTAATCACTTAATCAAACCAAACCAAACAATGTAAAATGTCTATGTTTAAATCAATTGTCAAATGTATTGAATAATATAACAAAATGTTTATGTTAAGATGTAAATCATGTCATGTATAATCAATGTCAAAAGCGTTTGTGTCAAATGTAAACCATGTAATGTGTAACCAAAATGATATGTATGGCTAGTGAAATGCATCAACTAAACCATAGATGAATCGCACAAAACAACGTATTGAAGTAAAACTTGGTTTAAATCAATACTATGTTTCGTGGAAATGCATGATTAAATGTAAATCATGTCCAAATGTTTACCCAATCGTTAAACCATCTTGTTTTAATCGTTCAAATCGTTCTTGTTTTAATTGTTCAAATCGTTCTTGTTTTAATTGTGAAACTACTTTATGGTCGATTCTCTAATAACATTCAAACCTTCTTGACGCGTTCCTCGCTCCATCTCGCTCTCGCTCTCGTTCTTAACAAACCCTTACCAAAGGATAAGTTAATAATTACAGATTCAGTCGCTACCCACAACCCCCACACATAACAATGGGTGCAGTAAATAACGGGATTTGTCAGATCCTATGGTACCATAACCTAATACTGGTTGGCTTGATCTTTGCTAATGAATGTCATCGGTTATGTAAACTACAACCAACAAGTTTGTTCACTTTTTGAAATTGTTATTAGTTTTTGAAATCATTGTATTCGTTCTTGAAATCATTGTTAGCGTTCTTGAAATAATTGTTATTGTTCTTGAAACCACATTGTAATTGTTCTTGAAACTATTTTAATTGTTCTTGAAACCATTGATAAAACATTTAGCACATATGAGTCACCCCAAAACAGTTTGGAAAACAGTAAAAGAGGGGAATAATGTACTCGCCTGAGAATGCTTAGAGGTCTTGAACAACAACCAAACAAAGCTTGAGGGAGCACGGAATCAGTCGGCAAATCTAAACTATATAAATAAACCAGACTTAAATCGGGAGATCGGATAGGATGAGGCTTGGCAAACCAAATGAGTATTGGAACTCATATGATATGGTTTAACAAGGCCTACATACTACAATGAGACTAACCTAAGTGCTTTCGACCCATCGCGACTCATTAAGGTAACTTATGCTACTTTAACGTGTCGTGCGCGTGAAACGCGTTCGGACCGTCTAACTAGTCCTATGACAAGTGTTATATGCCTAAACATGTTACATAATCAGTTATGTGACAAAAGTTTAGGTTACATATGCTTAATTACCAATTATACATGAAAAGGGTATTCTGGTAATTTACCTAAGGCATATAAACTACCTATCATAAAACTACTTAAACGATGTGACCATAGGGTATAACCTCGGAAGGTTATGCCCTATACTAGGGTCACCTAATATATTTGGTCGGATCCTAACGATCGAACAAACTGGGTCGGGCTCGAAGGTATAGGCGATTTATCAGATCGCCTACCCTACGACCCTAGACAACGTGGTAATCAGTGGGCATAGTCCCAAGGGACTATGACCAACGTGATTACACTCACGTTGCGAAGTTCAAACGAACTTCGCATTGACCATTACTGGTCAACGCTGAAAGTCAAACAAAGTTTGACTTTCTGACTCGAAAAGCAGTAAAATAAGGAAAAGAACGAAAGAATACTTACGAAGGGTCCCCGAATGCTAAACTCGATTCAAAAATCTCAGGTATGAAACAAATGTTTCAACTTAGAGTTTCTCAAATCAAATTTCTAGTGATTTTAGCAATGGGGGGTATGGGGTATTTATAGGAATACCCGAACCGTTAAGATCGTTTCATGGAAAACGTGCCTTAATCCCATCCGTACATGTGTTGCAAAGTTATGGTGCTTAGGTGCTTAAATTCCATCCATACATGTGTTGCAAAGTTGTGGTGCTTAGGTGCTTAAATTCCATCCATACATGTGTTGCAAAGTTGTGGTGCCTAAATTCCATCCTTATCCGCTGACTAAGCAAGTTAGAATGTGTGGTTGTGAATTAAACAACGGCTAATACATCGAATCTGGTCCCGAAAACGAAAAACTGAAGTTTCTGCATGTTTTCTGTCCAGCATAGGCAGTCGCGTAGCGCTACTGCCAAGGCATTAGGCAGTCGCGCTACGCTAGCACCCTCCTGTTTCAGAAATCTTTCAAAAGTGGCAGGAATGGTCCCTGCACGTGTTTAAGGCCTTTTTCGATGCGTTTGAACCCCGTTAACCTCATTTCAAGGCTCTAAAATGATGTTAAAGTATAGGGAACTCAATACATGTTCAAAAATATGCCGGATGATGGTTCGTTTGGTCGTACGAACGCGATGTTCGCTTAATTACGACGGAATGCGCATAAGCGCGAAAAACGATCCAAATGACGCGACGAATGGATTTTTATTATAGCGAACACTAAAATATAATGTAGTCATGCTTACATAAATTTTTGGATGTCCGGATGTATTCAGAACGTAAGTTATGCGCGAAAATGCAAACTTGTGCACTTTTGACACTTTTAGTCCCTGAATGACCCAAAAGTTTATTTTAGCACACCGAACACCTCAAAGCTTATTTCTAAGCTATGTAAAGGATATTTATGGTATGTTTAACTTATGGTCATGTTCCAGAATGTCTGTTACAGTTCAAATTGGCATACTTTCGCAGTTTGTCAACTTTAGTCCCTGTAAGCGATTTAACTTGATTTTGCCATACCAAAGCCTTCAAAACTTATTTCTAAGTTATGTAAAGGTTATTTAAGGTATGTTAAGCCTATGTCACTATTCCGGAGTGTTTGTTGCATTAAACTGGTTATATTTACGCATCGGTGCGCGTATAACCTTCCAGAAAGCGATTTAGAGTTTGAAATTGTACGAGAATTGATATGTGCAAATGATACACATATTTTTACAAATCCCAAGTATGAAATATAATATTTCATTGGTTTGGTATTTGTTTGATGGCCATGGAGGCACATGTGTTACAGTGTTGATGGCTGATATCGAGATATGTAGCATGTGAATGGTAATCAAATTGTTTTGCATAGAATAATTGAGTTTGTCGACTAGTATGCATGCCCATGTGATCTCTGTTTTAGTTCAAGTTCCAAGTTAAGAAATTAGTAAATATCACATATCATAGTTTGGTCCAATAATCTTTGAGAGGATTAAATGGTGGTCGGCCATTGTAGGTTATTTCGATAATGATCATGTGTGGTTGTTGTTCATCATTATGATGTTAGAGTTATGTGAAACTTTCGTTAAAAGTAATGATTTGATCGAGATGGTTTGATTAGAATCATTAATCCTGTTGATTGAGTGTGTTAATTGATAACAAAAATTGGAAACTATTGATTAGCAAGATTGATACTTGTAACCGATTTTTGCATGATATCCGGAATTTAAAACTAGTCGCACAAGCCTCTTGATCGTACAAGAGGTTCTGGTCGCACAAGATCACACGTACAAGACATCTTGGTCAGCCGCACAAGATGTCTTCCATCGCACAAGATTGTTATCTGTTTATTGTGTTGGGCTTTTAATCTTTGGGCCGGGTAATTGGTGAATCGCACAACCACTTCAATAGCACAAAACATATGGTAATCGCACAAGATGAATTATCTGTTTATGAACTTGGGCCGTATATATATTTATATGAATATTACCATTGGGCTTATTGGTAAACCGGGCCGGGTATGTATCGGGTCGTACAAGATGTCCGGATCGCACAAGACTATCCGGACCGCACAAGATCATTTCATGTTATTATTTTGGGCCGTGTTTCTATGTTGGGCCGGGTAGTGTTGGGGTTTTAACTATCCACTCGCACAAGTATGAATGTGTGACGCACTTGACTGTTAATGTGTTGCCATGATCAATACATGTTCGTGACTTGTTAACTTATGTGTAAACATACGTGCTTTACTTGAACCTAAACCTGACTTGTATGATAACCATGTTAGGACGTGGTTGACCTCTAGCTGCTAGTCTTGACCTTTCTGTGTTATCTGCCGAGCAAACCAAGGTGAGTTCACCCTTCGTTACAAAGCATGGGGTTCCCAGGGGTTGGGAATGGGTTAAGGAATATAGATTCCTCGTCCTGTTGAGACGTAATCAGGAACATAGATTCCTCGTTCAGTATGAGACGGATTTAACTATACTAGACTAGAACTCTATCAACGAAGTCCCTCCTTTTATATCGACTTAATCGCCGAGGCCAATGGCGAACGGGTCATTAGTTAAATAGCGCTATTAGGTGTAACAAACCTCACACCGTGCCGCAGAGGACGGGCGTGGACTAATGGACTATGGCACGTCAGTGATGATAGACACAGACGTTAGGGCACTTAAACATGACGAACGTTAGTAGTCGATATGGTAACGAGTCTGGTGAATTAAACATGGGGTAGCCCCCACGGCCATAGAGCCGGGCTGGAATAGCCAACGTAAGAACGGGTAACTAATAAACGTTTTTCGAACTATGGGGTAACCCCCACGGCTGGATAGCTGGTAAAGAGCAAACTGGGTTTTTGGAACAACTATAAACTGGACAACCAAACGTGAACTCACTCAACTTGTTGTTGACTCGTTACTACATGCTTTGCAGGTCAATAGGTTCTTAGCTGGAGCTTGCACAAGGAAGAGTCGTTGTGGGACATGGACAGCGGTGTGCCATGTTAAACATTTGGATAATTGAACTTTTGATTTGGTTTTAAACATTATGCTTCCGCTCATAACTTAACTATGTTTGTTTTGGACACTAATCGTGTTGGTTGGACTTTTACATTTAATTATTTACTTGTTCAATATGATTAGTGGTTTGATCCTGGTCAATCACGCCTCCAAGCGGTGATACTCCGCATGTGGATTTTGGGGGTGTGACAATATTCCAGTTGTACGCGACTTTCCTCAAGTGTTCCCTGAAGAGTTACCTGGGTTACCGCCTCATCGCCAGGTCGAATTTCAGATCGAGCTAGCTCCAGGAGCAGCACCCATAGCTCGAGCACCTTATCACTTAGCTCCAACTGAATTGGAAGAACTGTCCAAGCAATTGCAAGAACTCTTGGAAAAGGGTTTCATACGTCCTAGCTCTTCGCCCTGGGGAGCTCCAGTATTATTTGTGAAGAAGAAGGATGGTACCTTCCGCATGTGCATAGATTACCGCGAACTGAACAAGGTGACTGTGAAGAATCGCTATCCTCTTCCACGTATCGATGACTTATTCGACCAGTTGCAAGGGTCGAGCTATTACTCGAAGATTGATATGAGATCAGGTTATCATCAACTGAGAGTCTGGGACGAGGACATCTCCAAAACAGTATTCAGAACTCGCTACGGCCATTACGAGTTTTTGGTCATGCCATTCGGGTCAACGAACGCGCCTGCGGTTTTCATGGATCTTATGAACAGGGTGTGCAAACCTTATCTTGACAAGTTCGTTATTGTTTTTATCAACGACATCCTGATCTATTCGAAGAGTCAGGAGGAACACGAGCAGCATTTACGACTTATTTTGGAACTCCATCGAACGGAACAGCTGTACGCCAAGTTTTCAAAATGCGACTTCTGGCTTCGTGAAGTCCACTTTCTAGGCCACGTGGTAAACAAGGATGGGATTCATGTTGATCCATCCAAGGTAGATTCGATCAAGAACTGGCCTGCACCTCGCACACCAACCGAAATACGCCAATTCTTGGGTTTGGCGGGTTATTACAGACGGTTCATCAAAGACTTCTCAAAGATTTCATAGCCGCTTACACTACTGACACAGAAAAGTGTTGCTTACCGTTGGGGTAATACACAGGAAACAACGTTTCAGCACTTAAAGGATAGACTTTGTAGCGCACCTATCCTCTCATTGCCTGAAGGCACAGACGACTTTGTAGTCTACTGCGACGCATCTATTCAGGGTCTTGGATGTGTGTTGATGCAACGGGATAAAGTCATTGCTTATGCTTCGCGCCAACTTAAGATTCACGAACGGAATTACACTACACACGATTTGGAGCTGGGAGCTGTTGTTTTCGCACTCGAGATATGGAGACATTACCTGTACGGTACCAAGTGCACCATCTACACCGATCACAGGAGTCTCGAGCATATCTTCAAGCAGAAAGAGTTGAACATGCTACAACGTCGATGGGTCGAATTACTGAACGATTACGAATGTGCCATAAAGTACCATCCAGGCAAAGCCAATGTTGTTGCTGACGCCCTCAGTCGAAAGGATACTACACCTAAGCGTGTACGAGCGTTGCAACTCACTATTCAGTCTAGTCTTCCTGCACAGATACGAGATGCTCAGGTAGAAGCATTGAAACCAGAAAACGTCAGGGCTGAAGCCCTACGCGGCTCAAGGCAACGGTTAGAACAAAAGGCAGACGGCGCCTACTATGTAACAGAACGCATTTGGGTCCCACTCTACGGCAACTTACGCGAGCTTGTAATGGATGAAGCTCATAAGTCTCGCTACTCAGTACATCCTGGTTCGGATAAGATGTACCACGACTTGAAAACCACATATTGGTGGCCTAGCATGAAAGCTCATATTGCAACTTACGTTAGCAAGTGTTTGAATTGTGCGAGAGTCAAAGCGGAATATCAGAAACCTTTAGGCCCACTCCAACAACCTGAGATACCACAATGGAAATGGGAGCAAATTTCCATGGATTTTATTACTGGCCTGCCTAGATCCCAATGTGGGAATGATACTATTTGGGTGATCGTGGATCGACTCACTAAATCTGCACACTTCCTAGCTATTAAGGAAACAGACAAGTTCTCTACCTTAGCAGACATCTACTTAAAAGAAGTGGTCTCAAGGCACGGGATGCCAACCTCCATTATCTCTGATCGTGACGCACGTTTTACCTTGGAACTGTGGCAAGCAATGCACAAATCTTTTGTCTCTCGTTTAGACATGAGCACAGCTTATCACCCTTAGACGGATGGGTAGTCTGAGCGCACTATTCAAACTTTAGAAGACATGCTTCATGCATGTGTAATCGATTCCGGCAACGGCTGGGAAAAACATCTCCAGTTAGCGGAGTTCTCGTACAACAACAGTTACCACACCAGCATTCAAGCCGCTCCATTTGAGGCATTGTACGGACGTAAATGCCGGTCACCTCTTTGTTGGGTAGAGGTGGGTGATAGCCAAATCACAGGTCCAGAACTTGTAGTTGATACTACAGAAAAGATTGCTCAGATACGACAACGCATGGCGGCAGCTCATGACCGTCAGAAAGCATATGCCGATAAAGACAGGAAACCACTCGAGTTCCAGGTTGGGGATCGAGTGCTACTCAAAGTTTCACCATGGAAGAGTGTGGTTCGTTTTGGCAAACGAGGCAAGCTCAATCCGCGATATGTCAGACCATTCGAAATCATTGAGAAAATAGGCAAAGTGGCCTACAGACTGAACTTACCACCTGAACTCAGTGCAGTTCACAATGTCTTTCACGTGTCGAATCTGAAGAAGTGTCTGTCAGATGAGACCCTCATAGTTCCTTTAAAGGAGCTTACTATCGACGAACAGTTGCGATTCGTCGAGGAACCTGTTGAAATCACGGACCGGGATGTTAAGGTCCTCAAGAACACCAGAATACCTCTTGTTCGAGTTCGTTGGAACTCCCGTCGTGGCCCAGAGTTCACCTGGGAATGCGAAGATCAAATGAAACTCAAGTATCCCCAGTTATTCGGAAACAGTGCAACCACTACTGAGGCTGAAGCTACCACGGAATTTCGGGACGAAATTCCAGATCAACGGGGGGATGATGTGACACCCCAGGAAAACCGGTGAACTACACAACACAACTAGCTTCCTCAGTAACCTCGCGCTAAATTTCGGGACGAAATTTCTTTCAAGTTGGGGATAATGTGACAACCCGAGTTTTCAAGGTCTCTATTCCATTTAACTTATTTCTTAGTTGCAGTGTGTTTTTTTTTTTTTTTTATAATTACTTGATGTGCAATACACGTTTTGATTTTTGTTGTAGTGTACATGTTATGTGTATAGAGGCAATACTTTTTGGATAGGTTACTAGATTGTATAATTGAAAAAGTGGATAGTGGAACTTTAGCCGAAAACCTCACCAATGAAAACACCTTGTGTCCGAAAACACTTGAGTGTTTTCGTCCACTCCAAGCAGCCGAAAACAACAACTGGGCTTCGGCCCAGAAGTGAATTATATATTTACTTCGTTTAACCTGCGCGCATATAATCGATAACTAGCAAACCCTAGATCACCTCTCACATTCTCGCTGCCTTTTGAACCGACGGCCAACTTGTGTCCCCGGAATCCGCTAGATCAATCAAGTTATTGTCTCGTTCTTTTGGTTAGTGTTAATCTTTAACGAATTGTTGATTTAAATCGAATATATGATTATGATGCTCTGAGTTGTTATGCATGATTTGATCAGTTACATATTTTGTTATGCGAAACATGATTGTATTTGAATTATTGCATGTATGTGTCGGATTGAGAGGTCTGCGTGACATGTGTTGCTTTGGAAACTGTCATGTATATGAGATATAATTTGATCGATTATGTGTGCCTGATAAGGATGATTCGGGTTGCATGTGACATATTAATCAACAAAACCTTAGTCAAACCAATCAAACTAATTGGTCCAATCACCTCTTGAGGTGATTAGAAATTGTCGGCCATTGAAGTGATAAAAGTAATGATGATAAGCATATGGTTTTGGTTTGTTTTGTGTGATGATGATATGATCGGTTATGTTGTTTTTATTCATGATTATTACCGTTTTAATGATCGAGTAAACTACATGATTTCATGATCGGATGTGTTTGGGGATCGGCTTGGTTATTAGACTATCATTAGGGTTCTGTGTTGCAACTGTTACATATATGGACGAAATCTGTGCCAATGAAAACACAGGGATCAGACGAAAACACTTCTGTGTTTTCATCACACTCATGTCCAACGAAAACCAAGGGTTTTCGCCATGATGGGGATTTCGTTGAGTGCTCAGCTTATCAACTCTGATAGTTCATTTAAATGTGTTAGTATATTAAGCCTGTTAAATCCGTTAACCATGTTAAGTATATTACTTTTATTAAGTATGTAACTCTGTCAAGCTTATTAACTCCTGTTAAGTTTAACTCTGTTAGTTCAGTAAATCTTGTTAGTTTGCTAATGTTGTTAGTGAGTTAACCCTATAATGTATATTAACTACGTTAAATATGAAACTTCATTATGTATGTTATTTCCATTAGTCCTGATTAACGCTGTTAACGAATGATTCATGTTAGAATTAATTGAGAAAGCCGTTATGTGAAACATGAAGTTGCATGAGTTTGATTAACTGTTTACATGATACAAGATGCTAACTGCCAAGCACACTCTGTGATATTACTGTGATGCTAGTTACATGTGAAACATTACGAACGTGAACTGATTGAGTATACGTGCACTATAGGACTTGATTGACTAACTGTGAGCATATACTTTAGTATACCGAGCAAACCAAGGTGAGTTCACACTCTTACCAAGGCATGGGATTCCCGGGGTTGGGAATGGGTTTGGATGATTACTTATGCTTAAATTGTTATCGGAATTACATACCATAGGCCTCGGGAGAGGAAGGTTATTGGTAGATACTGCTAGACTAGTGATACATATACTTCTCTTCGCACACACGCTGGGAATGGCTGTGATAATAGAACTAATCTTCGCACACATGCCTGGAATGGCTGCGAACCATACTCTAATCTTCGCACACATGCCTGGAATGGCTGCGAACCATACTCTAAACTTCGCACACATGCCGGGTGGGCTGCGATACAAATATACCTAGTCTAGAAAACATGGGAAACCCCCACAATCTTCGCACACATGTCTAGGAGACTGCGATTCAAGTACATACGATATATGGGTTACTGAACGAACATATGGTTTACAATACAATTACTATAACCGAACAACCAACTATGAACTCGCTCAACTAGTTGTTGACTCTCTGTTACATGCCCTGCAGGACCATAGGTACTCATGGAGCTTGCACGGGAGGCGCGGTCGTTGTGGGCACGGATTGTGGATGTTTTGATGAAAACTTTATGACTCTTTAAACTTATTACTTATGTTGGGTTTTACATTTATGCTTCCGCTAAACATTGATACTATACTTTGGTTTTCGAACACCTTTCATATTGTTTGGTTGATTTACATTTATTAATAACATGGTTCAATATGATTGGTGGCTTGATCCTGGTCAGTCACGCCTCCAAGCGGTGATACCCCGCGTGTGGATTTTGGGGGTGTGACACTAAGGGGAGTCTGAAGTTGCAATAGCGAGTTTCTGATCCTGAAAGTTTGTTAAAGATAGAGCCAGGATTAAGATTCTGGGAATGAGCGAGAAAAAGAGAAGATTGAAAAATATATCAACATTCAAGGGAGAGTTTGAATGGTTGGAAGCGAGGTTGAGATTCTGGAGAAGAGAGAAAGAGATCAAAGGAAGCTTACACTGTCAGATACTTTGGGAAGAGCATGAAGATTGATCAAGACTGAAGATGTGACATACTGAAGACTCGACACTGAAGACTTCGTCAACATCCAAGGGGGAGTCTGTTGGTGCATATGTCTGTCGACTTCGTCTTGTATCAAGTCTTGTGTCTAGATTGGAAAGAATGGAGCTCGGTAAGTTAGATAATAGGCTTTTAGTGTGGTTGGACCATTCCGCACGAAATGGAAGAATCCATTTCGCACGAAATAGAAGAATCCATTTCGCACGAAATGGACTTTGTCCATTTCGCACGAAATGGAAATGCCCATTTCGTGCGAAATGCCACATCTATAAATACCCGAGCTGCCAGTTCATTTGGAACAGTTCCGGATTCCAGAGCTGAAGTGTTGCTGACGTGTCGTTTGACCAGTAACGCTTTCAAATCAAAAAACAAGACAATTAAAGAGTGAATCAACATGTAATCAAGTCTGTATCATTGAATTCCGCCTTTGATATAGATTAGAACTCTTCTGATAGACTCGTTTAGATCGAATCTCGATCCTACAAAGACAATGTAATTTACTTAATGAATCAATAAAACGAAACTTTTAATTACCATGGTTGTGAAACGACGATTCTGTTACAACACACCCCGACGTTTCCGCCGCGGTTTCGTTGTTTTAACGCGGTCGGGGTGTGACAGAAGAGTTGGTATCAGAGCCAATGGTTATAGGGAATTAGGTTATTAGCAATGCTTTGACCTAGACTATAACTTTCTAGGACCCCAACGCAAGTGTTCTTGCGTTTAGATTTAAAAAAATACCGTCACCTATCCTTAGGTGATAACCACAACAAGAACACAATAACAAATCTGCTTCGACAATTAATCATCTATCCTTGGATGATTGATTACAAGGTTTTGATCCCTCTTAGTTTTCAAAATCTCGTCAAAGTTTGGGTCTAAATAATGTGAACACGTGCAAACTGGAAGAGTGAATTCATGTACCCTGAGTTTTCTGTCTAAGGCTAGAGTGTTCATACAAATCCGCAGTATCGGACCAGTCACTCTTACCTGGGAACTGTTGGGGTGAGTGTTCACTTATAGGCGAGCATGTCTTTAATGATACATTATATTGACCCATTTACTTTGATTTGTCACTGCATGTCGTTTGTTTATTCGAGGTAACGAATGAATGATCGCCTTCCTTGTGTTTTGTTGATGTTTTCAATACTCTTTTGTTTTTCCCAATTGTCGATCTCACTCGATTCCCCTGTTTCCTTGTTCTTTTTAGAAAATGCCTCCTCGACGTGATGCTCAACCTTTTACTACTGAAGAAGTCGCAGCCCTTGTTGCTCAGCAAATGGCTGCAGTACTTCTTGGCATTGTAACCCAGATCCATGAGTTATATAACAACAATAACAACAATAATGCACAATGTAGTTTCAAGAACTTCAATTCTACTAAGCCTTTGAAGTTTTCTGGGTCGCAAGGAGCAACCGCGCTCCTGCAATGGTTCGAAAGTCTGGAAAGCACATTCAGACATGTGCAATGTCCAAATGAGCGTAAGGTTGAGTTTGCATCTAGTGTGTTCGAGAAGCGTGCTCTTACATGGTGGAACGGAGTGATGCGTGATTGGGGTGCCGATGTGGCGATGGCACAAATGTGGGAAGAGCTCCGAGCTCTCATGATGAGAGAGTTCTGTACCCGTCACGAGATTCGAGCTTTAGAATGAGAATTTGACGATTTGAAACAAGACGGGGGAGAACCCCGTGCTTATACGGATCGATATGAGGCGCTTAGTTTGTTGTGTCCTACGATGGTTACCCGGTTGGAGAAGGCAATTGAGAGGTATATCGATGGTTTACCCGATTCTGTGCAAGATATTGTGACTGGCAGTAATCCTACCACTGTCCATCAAGCGATTAAATTGGCTGCTACTCTGACCGAGTCTCAGGTCAGAAAGGGTAAATTGACCCGTAAGGGTGATAAGAAGAAATCAGCCGATTCTGCACAAAACAAGGGTAAGGGTAAGGGTAAGAAGCAGGGTGAGACTTCTAAAAAGTCGAGGAAGCGCAAGGCTTCCCAGAACTTTGCAGTTACTACACAGAAACCTCAGAACCCACTAGCCCTACCTCCCACGAAGAAGCAATATGCTGGTACCGCACCTCACTGTGCTCGATGCAACGGTCACCATGTAGCCCAGCAAGCCTGTAAACAGTGCACAAGGTGTGGTAAACTTTTGCATCTGGCCAACATTCGTCGTTTGGGCCAGAATCAGGCTGCTCAGGTTCTAGCACAAGTTCAAGGGAATGCTGCGAGATTCCCACCTGGTTCGTGTTTCAATTGCGGAGAAATGGGTCATTTCCGCAACAACTGCCCGAGGTTGGTAAATGCAAATGCGAATCCGAACACAATCGCGAATGTGAATCCCGCTCGTGGACGAGCATTCAATCTGAACACGAATGAGGTGAGGGCGGACAATGAGGTTGTTAACGGTACGTTCCTTGTTAACAATCAACTTGCATCTGTTTGTAAGACCCTAGTTCGTATTTGACAAAAGTCGCATCGGAAGTTCATGCCATAAAATTTCTTTCCTTATATATATCTTGACTTACTTAAAATTTCATTTTAACACGACTTTTTCACAGGAAATCATCAATCGACTCATTTACAGTTTAAAACGTAACATGGGTTTTCTATATTTCATACACCAACGTCCCCGTACAATCTGTCTTGTGACTCGATCTCTATTCCTTGATGATCCTCATGACTCGTACTACCTGCGCTCACCACATAAAATTCATAACATTAGTACGTGTTAGGAAACTTTATTTGTAAGTATTGAAGAAAAACACAATCAACTGGATCTATGAAGAGATCACAGTCCTGAAGATCACGAACTAGAAAAAGAAGACCAGATGGGACAACCGGAATACATAGCATCTACTTCAAAGAATCACAAGTTGATCAAGAGCTGAATTGGATTATCAGAAGAGGTCATTTCTGATGGATCTGATGATATTTCTGATGAAATATCATCAGTATCTGACGATTCTGATCATCAAGGATTTTCTGATGATTTGTTCATCAGAATTTCTGATGAAGTGGTTTATCAGAATTTCTGATGAAATAACCCACTTGTCTGAAATTGGCTTTGTCCTGCCACACTTACCGAAGCAAGTTGACATTTAATGATATCATGATGAAAAAGGCAACTTGAACGTTGGAAACAATGAATATGTCAATTGGCTACTTTTTGCAGGAATTATTGTATGAATAAACTATTGTTTATTCATACACCAAGCCGTCTATAAATAGAAGGCTAAACCAGGAGAAGCAAAGTGAGTTTGAAGCTTAGCATTCACACATACATCTAAACTCTATTGCTCTCTCCCCCACAGAATTCAAGATTCGTTTGTATTAGATAATAATCTTACAATCACCTTGTAAACCATTTTGTTTCAAAGTGATATAAACTTGATAATTCTGTAGGTCTTGTTTCTTGAAAGTTTGATTTCCATTTCCGCACATCTTTTTCACATCTACTGAAATCACTTGCCATATTACGTGAAAAGAAGTTGTTTTGAGCCTGAACTGGGCCTAACAATTGGTATCAGAGCAGATTGAATAAACTATTTTCAAACGATCAATCGCTCATCTTCTTTTCTCCAAATATGGCCAGCTTTCAATCCTGGAATAATGCTTTTAACATTGGTTCTATGTCTAAACCTCCGACTCTGGTCAGAGAGGAATACCCCCAGTGGAAAATCAGGATGGTCAATTTCCTTAATGGTCATGACCGAGCTATGTTTCAATCCATTGAAAGGGGTCCACATACACCAATGACTGATATACCTGCTATTCCAGCAACTGGCCAATCACCAGCAATCCCTGCCTCCCGCGCTCCCAAAAGTGAAATAAACTGGAGTGCGGAAGACAAGGACCTGGTGGCTGGGGATGAAAGGGCAAAGTCACTTTTAATTATGGCATCCCCAATGACATATTTTCACAAGTTGATGCATGTGCATCAACTAAGAAAATATGGGATCAGTTGGAAAATCTTTGTGAAGGAGGAGAAAGGATGAGAAGAAACAAGAGAACAAATAATGTCTCATCTTATGAAAGGTTTAAAAGTTTGCCAAATGAAAGGTTAAATGATACATATCAAAGATTTACAAAACTTTTAAATGAGCTAAAGAAATTTGGTATAACAAAATCAAACGATGAAAGAAACATAAAATTTCTTGATGCCCTTCCTAGAGAATGGAGAAGTCTAACCATGACTTTATCATCAACCTTAGAACTAGGAAACATGAGTCTTCATGACTTATACAGCATCTTGATCCCCAGAGAGGAAGAAATATTTGAAGAAACCATTCAAAGAGGGGGATCTTTAGCTCTAATCTCAAACTCACAAAGATCAACAACAACAACAAATGATCCACAACCATCAAACAGTCAAAATCTTGAAACTTCTGATGCATCATCAGACTTTTCAGCTTTTGCTGAAGCAATAGCACTGCTCACCAAAACATTTGAGCAGAGGTTGAGGGGAAGTAACCAGAGATACCAGAGGAGTGGCAAAGGAAGGATGGATGGAAGATCTAAAGAAGAGTTTAGATCTAAGGATAAAGGGAAGGCTGAAGTTGTGTGTTACAAGTGTAAGCAAAGAGGTCATTATGCATCAGAATGCAAGACCAAAAAGCTGAAGGATGTTGCCTATTATGAGAAAAAGCTTGAAGAAGCAAAGAAGCAGCAACAAGTAAGCTGAATTGCTGGAACAGATACATGGTTATCTGATGATTCTTCTGATGATGAAGAAGAAGAATTGGCAAATTTTTGCCTCATGGCACTCTCTGAAGGACTACCAGAAACTTCAGAACAAAAGGTAAATTTAGACAATCTTGATCTTGAACACAAACTAAACAAGCTCATGTCAGATTTTCTAAATCTGCAAGAAAAACATCAATCGGATATTAGAAAATCTGATGAGTTGCAAAGGACGTTGAATAAAATCATTCTTGAAAACCAACATCTTATAGAGGACAGTTTAGATCAAAGAGCAAAAATTGAGTTTTATGAAAATGAAAGAAAAGATCTTTACAAGAAAATCAATGACAAAGAAATCAACGTAAGAGGTTTTCAACAGGCTAAAGAATTCATAAATTTTATTAAGTCCACACCAAAGAACAAAGGAGAGGGTTTAGGCTATACAAGTACAACAAGCTCAAATAGAAATAAACCCACTATCTTTGTAAAAGCAACTCATCAGATTTCTGATAATTTAGTATCAGAATCTGAATCTGAATCTTGCAAATCAATCTGTTCTGAATATTCTTTTGACAAACCAAACTTCAAAACAAACAAGAGTGAATGCAGTCAAGAATTTGTAAAAACTCCAGAAGCAGTTCACTCATCTTTTCAAAATTATCCAATCATTCCATCATAAGAGGAACTATCAGAAAATTCTGATAACTCTTGTATGTGTGTTGACATACTGAAGCTTGTCCAACATCATCTTCAAAAGAAAAATGTAAAATCTGTTAATGGCTCAGCATATAACAGAGTTTCTGATGCAAAACCAAGAAGAAATAAAAATTAAATGTTTCAAATTTCATCAGAAACAGTACCCAAGCATGCCTGGGTACCAAAAATCCTCTAATCATTTCATTTCAGGACCATCATGTGCAGCAGATCTGGTACTGCGACTCAGGAAGCTCCAAGCACATGACTGGGGACAGGAGCTTACTCAGCAACTTTGTTTCAAAGCTGGGTAGAATGGTAAATTTTGGAAATGGAGTAAAAGGGAGGATCATGGGATATGGTTGCATAAAATATGGATGTTTGACCATAGAGAAAGTAGCCTATGTTGAAGGCTTAAAGTATAATTTGCTCAGTTGTGGTCAATTCTGTGACAAAGGTTTTCAGGTAACCTTTTTAACAGAAAACTGCTTGTTAATAGGTATAGATGATAACAAAATTTATTTAAGTGGGAAAAGGATAAGAAAATCAATCTACTATTTTGACTTCAAAGAAGAAAGTGAACATCCAAAACTATGTTTATTTTCAAAACATAACAAAGGTAGTAGTTGGTTATGGCACAAAAGGCTTGCTCATTTAAATTTAAAAAACCTAAGCATATTAGCAAGCAAAGGTCTGGTAAAAGGATTACCTTTGATATCCTCAAAGAAGGATAAAATTTGTGAAGCATGTGAAATGGGAAAATCCAAAAGAAGCTCACACAAATCAATTTCTGAGTCTTCTATTTCACAAAATTTGGAACTTTTACACATGGATTTGTGTGGACCCATAAGTACAGAAAGTTTTTCTGGAAAGAAATACATACTAGTAATAGTGGATGACTTCTCCAGGTACACATGGGTAGAATTTTTGAGAAAGAAGAGTGAAACTCCTGATTTGATCATTAATTTTATTAAGAAAATTGAAAATTTGTTAAAACTAACAGTGAGAAGGATCAGATCATTAATTTTACACAAAACAGATCCATAATCAACAAAAGGCACAACAAAACACCTTACAACATTATAAATGGAAGAATACCAAGTATAAAATTTTTGCATACATTTGGTTGTAGATGTTTTGTTTTTAATGATTTTGAAAGCCTTGAAAATTTTGACAGAAAAGCAGAAAAAGGCATTTTTCTTGGTTACTCTTTGTCCTCAAAAGCATACAGAGTTTTTATTCTCAACACCAGGACCATCAGAGAAAGTTTGTATGTCTCATTCGATGACTCATCAGAAACAGAGGTTTCTGATGAGTACATAAAAGAAATAAACTTTTCTGACAAACAAGAAAATTATGAACATCTCTTTGAAATATTAAATGAAGATTTCTTAGAACATGATAATGCCTACAAAAATAAATCAAAAGATTATTCATGTTCTAACCCTGCAGATCAAGTATGTAGTACATCAGAAATCCAGATTTCTGATACTTTTCAGACAAATGTAGCACCTGATCAGGGGGAAACTTCAAATCCATCAGAACCAACAACATTTCACAACAAGTTAAGATGGATCAAAGGACATGTTCATTCTGACAGCATAGGCAATCCTGCAGATGGTGTCAGAACAAGATCTGCCACTGCACATGAGTGTGCATTCTCTGGGTTCTTAAGCAAGAAAAAACCCAAATCTGTCAGGGAAGCTCTAAATGACCCAGACTGGATTCAAGCCATGCAAGAAGAGCTTGATCAACTTGAAAGGAGCAAGGTATGGGATCTGGTACCCAAGCCAAATGACAAATCTGTCATAGGCTCAAAATGGGTGTTCAGAAACAAATCTGATTAGAACGGCATAATCACCAGGAACAAAGCGAGGTTAGTGGTCAAGGGTTACTGTCAACAAGAAGGTATTGATTATGACGAAACCTTTGCACCAGTAGCTAGATTAGAAGCTGTAAGAATTTTTCTTGCTTATGCTGCATCTAAGGATTTAAAATTTTATCAAATGGATGTAAAATTAGCTTTTCTAAATGGTAAAATTGAGGAAGAAGTGTATGTGCATCAACCAGAAGGCTTTGTTGATCCAAAATTTCAAAATCATGTTTATAGATTAAACAAAGCCTTGTATGGGTTGAAGCAAGCTCCTAGAGCCTGGTATGAAACTTTATTAAACTTCTTACTCAATTCTGGGTTTACCAAAGGAACTATTGACACCACTCTTTTTCTCAAAACACACAAAGGTCACACTTTGCTGGTCCAGATATATGTTGATGACATTATATTGGGATCAACAAATGAAAAATTTTGTGACAAATTTCAAAAATTGATGACCAGCCACTTTGAAATGAGTATGATGGGTGAGTTAACCTTTTTCTTAGGGTTACAGGTAAAACAAAGAATTGATGGAATATTTTTGAGTCAATCAAAATATGTGAAAAAAATTCTACAAAAATACTCACTTGAAAACTGCTCTGTTTCAAAAACTCCCATGGCAACAGGGAACAAGTTAGATTCTGATAAAAATGGTATAAGTGTTGATATTAAAACCTATAGAGGGATGATAGGATCACTGCTTTATTTAACTGCAAGCAGACCAGATATCATGTTTGCAACATGTTTTCTGGCCAGATATCAATGTGATCCTAAAGAATCCCATCTGAAAGCTGTAAAAAGGGTTTTTAAATATCTCAAAGGCACATCAGAAATTGGTCTCTGGTATCCAAAGGATACAAACCTTGAATTAATTGCATACAGAGATGCAGATTATGCAGGGTGCAAAATTGACAGGAAAAGCACATCTGGTGCCTGTCAACTTTTGGGAGAAAAATTGGTATGTTGGGCGAGCAAGAAACAAAACTGTGTTGCCACATCAACAGCAGAATCAGAATATGTAGCAGCAGCAAGTTGCTGTTCACAAGTGTTGTGGATGTAAACTCAACTGAAAGATTATGGAGTAACTCTGACAAGAATTCCAATTCTATGTGACTCAAAGAGTGCCATTGCAATAACTGAAAATCATGTTCATCACTCAAGAACCAAACACATAGATGTCAGATACCACTTCATAAAAGATCATGTGGAGAAAGGTAACATTGAAATGTATTTTGTTCCAACTGAAAATCAAATTGCTGATATCTTTACAAAACCTCTTGATGAAAAGAGACACAATTTTTTAATCAGCAAACTAGGCATGGTTAATCTAAATGATGAAGATTTCTCAGAAAACTCAAAAACACAAATTGAAGACCAACTTGTTGAAAATCAAAATTCTGATATTCATAGAACAAATCAACTAGTTTCTGATAAAACAATCCATCAATCTGATGAAACACAAGAAAATCTGATGAACTATCAATAAATGATAGTTTATCAGATATTCTGAAGAAATATCAGGATATCTGGTAAAAGCACCAGAAGTACTGATATAAAATCAGAAATTATGATTGAAACATCAGGATAATCTGTAAAAATACATCCTCATGCACATTCCACATATTGTAATTACTTATTTTCGTGTATTTTTTTTGTTTTGTTTTGTTTTTTAATTTAAAAAAAATCTGATGATATATATATATCATTATGAGAAATATCTGGGGAGACACACAAAGGGTTTCGATTGGACCTTTTAAAAAGGGGTCCCACATAGAGAAAAGGTGCAAGTTGGAAACTAGTGTTTATCTGCAAAATCTTTGAAGTCTCTAAAAGGATATACATTAAATTAGAGATAAATCAAAGGTTTTTCAAAAACGGTTGTTTCCTTAAAGGATTAAAACATCTTAAAGGTGTCATTAATCACCCTGAACTCAAACAACCCACGACAAACACTCAAAAATCTCTGTCAATACACCCTATAAATACCTCATTCAAAAACAGAGTCTTTCATCTTCAACCTTCAAAATTCAAAACCCTAAAACCCTTTTCCAAAAACAAAACCCAAATTCTCAATGGCTGCTGTCAAAATCAACATACCTCAAATTAAACACTCAGTTCCTTTCATCACTGAAGATGAATTTCTTCCATTAAAGAGCAACAATGAAGCAATGAATGATAACATCGAAGAATATGATATGAAGTGTCAAATTCTCATTGAATTTCTAACAAGATGCCCGATAGCTCAAGCTCTTACAAAGACCAGAGAGGTACCACAAGAACTCATACAACAAGTTGTAAAAACTCTCAAAATCTCAAGTCAAACTGAGCTAACAACACATGTATGGGTAAATATCTTCATTAAAATTTCACCAGAAAAGATAAGGGAATGTTTGGAGCTACCCTTACATCAGAACTTTGAAAAGTCACCAGAAAGAGAAGATATGTTTTCACAACTTGATGCTGTAATGGGATACAAAACAAAGATTTCAACAATCAATAAATTCAAGAGAAACAAGCTACCTGCCTTTGATGTGTGTAAAATGCAACATATAAATTACATCAAATAAGGCATAAAACTAACCCTTTTTAAGTACTAATATTGGAAAAAGAGTGTTTTTGTCTTCCTTTTGTATTTTCAGGATTAAATGAGCTCAAAAACGCAAAAGAAGCAAAAAGACAGCTAAATCCAACATAAATCAAGAAAAGGAACATTAGTGGACTGCCCGACCCCTCAACGGCACCTTCCAAAGCAAAAAGGAGAAGACAGAAGGCTGAACACGCCCCGTGCTCAGCCAGCACGGGGCCGTGCCCAAGAAGCAGCAGAAAAGACAAATCCATAGAAGCTTCTATCGCCCATCACGGGGCCGTGCTCAGCGGACACGGGGGCGTGTCGAAAGTACAGCAGGCGCATTTATTGTAATTGCGAATTACAATTAATGAGGAGAGAGATTGTCAGACGGACACGGGGCCGTGCCCAGCGGACACGGGGCCGTGTCCAGCTCTCTGTTCAGCCTATAAATAGGAGTGCTTGGATTCATTTCATCTCATCCCTTGGCACACCACCTCTCTCACACTTCATCCACCACCCACCACCATCACAACACCATCATCCACCACCATCATCCATTGTCCATCGTAGAGTGTGTGAGTCGTCTCGGGATCCAAGATTGATCGTAAGAGTTCTTGACAATCAAGGCCATGTTTGCCTAAGTCTCTTACATCACTTGGTGAAGACAAAGTGTCTAGTATAATACTTTTTATTTCTAATCTTTTGCACTTTTTATTTGGTTTTGTATTAATGACTTTAATAACTAGTTACTTATGTTGAAGGTGATCTTTCCTTATCGTTTGTCCGTGGTGTCTTGGCATTATTTTACTGTCTATATAAAATAAAGGATTTTCACCATTCATATCTCCACGGTCTATATGGAGATATGTTGGCTACCTGGTAGGGGGTTAAGGGAACGGTTTGGTAAAGGTCTTGCCATTGTTCAGCGTTTAGAGGTCCTGCAATGGACCTGGGTCAAATTTAGTAGGACCTCCTTCAATACTTCACGGTATTGGATGGCGGGGGTCCAAACTCTTTGATCCCCTCATAAGTTAACTACTATTAATACTATAACCCGGCTATTTAGGACTGTATCCCTGCTGACTCAGACTACTTAGCCGAGGGTAACGTCACCGCCAAAAGCGGGGCCTACCACAATACTGCATTAATAACTTAATTCATTATCTTCCAATAATCCACCCTTTTAGGATTGTATCCCTGCTGACTCAAACTACTGGGGTGAGGGTAACGTCGCCTTCAAAAGAGGGGCCTACTACAATAACTAAGATAATCTCTTAATTATGTGCAAAAGTGCGGAAATAATCAAAGGTTATACTAGATACAAGTCGGAACCAAGTGATTCATCTTGTCTATCTGTTTTTCTTTTATTTTTATTTTCAGCATTTTAGTTAGTTTTATTTTTTTAGTTTAAAACATTTTTCTAAACTTTTATTTTGGTTAGACGTTGAGGATAAACCGGTACTAAAAGCTCTTGTGTCCTTGGACGACCTCGGTATCTTACCAACGCTATACTACACTCAACGATGGGTGCACTTGCCCATATGTGTGTTTAGTGTTAGTGAAATATCGTGTTTTATAAATTTAAAACTTGGCTAAAATAAGTGTTAAAAAGGGCTTAAAATACACACCTAATATATACGACACTTCGCACGCATCAGCCTTCTGGCAAGTCTTAATGGAAATTCTGAACAAGTGTCTATCGTCAAAGATTGGAGGTACAGATCAGATAAATATGAACATTCTAACAATCATGTTCAGTCTAATTAATGGATTGAACATTGATTATGGAGCAGAAATATTTATTCTGATCAGGAGATCAATTCTGACCAAAGATGGTAGAATAGATTCACATCTACCCTTTCCAAGATTTCTATCTATCATAATTTCTGATGCTTTTCTGAAAAGAAACATGGCAATACCAGCATCAGAAAATATGTGGAAGACAGAAATTATGAAACCTTGGAATGCTGCAGGGTCTTGGAAGTCAGATTATGATGTACCTGCTCTGACATAAAAAATGATGAGTATGATACCAGAAGAATCACCATACAGAGCAGAATACCTGAAAATGTTGAACAAAAAGTCAGAAAGAAAAGGAGTTTTTGAACAAGTGTCCCCTATGGAGCATGATGCACAGGAGTCAAGCACACCAAGAATGGAACAACAGGATGAATCTGATCCTCATCTAGCTGATAAAGATATAAATATGAATCCTGTGGCTGAAGGACATCATGCTGAAGACTCGTACATTGGAGAAACGGGTGCACAACAGTCTAAAATAAACATATTTTATGATTCTGATGAATCAATTCAAGGAAAATATGAAATCTTACTTAGAGATACTATTTCTTCAAAACAAGATGTGAGTAAAACAAAAGACTCATTTTCTGAATCAGATTCTGAGGAGGAAAATGTAGTAACAACATGTGGAGATCAGCCTGCTAATCAAGGAAACCTGGATGAGAAAACAAAAAGTTTCTCAACAACTCATGGAGAACCTGAAAAGGTTCAAGGATATGAGGAAATCCAGAACTTGAATTTGTTTCAATTTTCTGGTGAGGATATAGGGAATTTGGATTCGTCCAATCCTTTTAACCTTAAAACAGCAGAGAATGTGTTTTCTGCTGGTGTTAGAAGAGAAACATCTATTGTTTTTCCAATTTCCCAAGAACATCAATCTATGTCACCTAAACAATTTCAAAAAGAACCTGAAGATAAAGCTGCTACTGTGAAAACAACAACAGAAGAAAAACTTGATCTAATACTAGAAGAAATCAGAAATCAAAAGTCAGAGATCAAGTTTTTGTCAGAAACTGTCAAAGCTGTGCAGAAGCAAACTGAAGACAATACTGCAACTCTCAACAAATTGCAAAAATCATCAGAAAACAAAGAAAGCTCATCAGAAATTGAGAAAGCTATCAAGGAACTGAATGATATCAAGAAAAAGATGGCTGAGGGTGCAACTGCAGGAGAAAGCTCAAGTTCAGGGAAGCTTCTTGAAGAAATACAGTTCCTCAGAGCCAACAACAGCAGCATTACTTAGGCTTTTGAGAAACTGTTGATGGAATTAGCTGCACAAAGAAATCAAGAAAATCAAGAGTTCTAGAAAATGAAGAAACAAGAGGAAACAAATACCCAAGCTCTTACTAATGTTCATTTGTTAGTTAAGAGATTGCAGTATAATGTTGCCAGACTAGCAAATATTGATCTTCATGAACTGAAAGCCCCAATTCCACAAGAAAGACAAGCAAGAAGATCAGAAACTTCTCAACAACAAGCAGAAATTGTTCAACAAGATCAAACCAAACCAACGGAAACCTCAACAGCTTAAAAACAGAAGCAACCCGTGGGTCCACCTCAAGATAAACAGAAGATACTCATGGGTCCTCCACCAAATGTCTCAAAGCCAGACACATCAAGGGTACAACAGAAAGATCATGTTCCAGTACAACCAGTTTCTACAACCATCACAGGAGAAACAGAGTTGAGCATAATAATGGATACAAAAGAAAAGAGAAGAATGGAACATGAAGTGACTTCCTCAAAAAGGCCAAGAAAAGAAATGATAGAAGATTCAGAAGGGAACATCAGAGAAATGGAAGTGCTAAAAGGTTATTTACACACTATTATGTACCCTGAAGAACATCTAAATAATTACTATTGGAAAGGTCCAGAAGACAACCCAAAGAGACCACTCTCTCCAATGAGCAAAGGTATTGTTGAAAACAGAAACTGTAGGATCGAATTCGGACCTAAACGAGTCGATTAGAAGAGCTATTACTGATTTGAACGGCGGAAACAGACAAATCAGATTCAATTCAGCGAGAATTCACTTTAATATGTTGATTCTATTGATCTGAATGACGTTTACAATTGAATCTACACTTCGGCAGCACTTCGTGGCTCACCGGAAGACAACACCTAGAACTATATGTGTGATTTCGCTCATAGACCTATTTATAGACAACATGGTTTCGCTCCTATGGACTTGACACATAAGCGAAACTAGTATGATGACACATGAGCGAAATTAGTGACTGACACATAAGCGAAATCAGGCTTGTCACATGAGCGAAATCTCATATAATGCTTTCAACACTATTTTGTCTCTTGTGACATGATGCAATGATGACTTCATCATTATGATGTCATCATCAAAGATGATGACATCATCCTCGTTCAGATTCGCAACGAGACTGAGACTCGACATAAGACGAAGACGACAGATGTGTGCACCAACAGACTCCCCCTCAGATGTTGACGGAGTCTTCAGTGTCGAGTCTTCGCATCTTCAGTCTTTATTAGTCATCTTGAACTCTTTGAAGTATTTGACGTTGTAAGTATCCTCAATCTCTATCTTCTCTTTCATTCTTCTATTTCTTAAATGTAGTTCCAGAATCAGCACTGGCTCTAACTGCTTCTTCAGCTTTGACTTCAGACTCCCCCTCTCAATCTGCTGGGATCTTAGCCTGGCTTGTTAAACTCACAGAAACCTCAGGTATCAGAACCTGACTCTTCCTCAAACCTGTACATTCTCTACCACAAACATAAGTTTTTCTAATTTTAAACTTTAACACACTCAGACACCACTTGTAAATATCACAAAAATGATCTAACATTTAGTCTCTGATGAACCTCTTGAAGAAATATCAAATTCAAAACTTCTGATGACCACTTGTAACAAAACTTAAAATTTCTTCACATACAACACTCCCAAACTAGTTCATCAAGTTTAGCACTTGGAATTTTGAAAATCAGCTTTCCAACATCAGTTGTCAAAAATCTTTTGAATTTTTCAAAATTTATGCTAAAACACACTGAAAATCTTTTTGGATTTTCTGAAAGAAAATAACTGACACCACTTGTAGAATCAAGAAAATGCAGAAATGAAATATTTACAAACAATATTTTTGTGAATTTGTGCAAGAGGATCAAATCAGTTTTTGAGACATATCACCAACACCGTTAAGCTTCATTTCATTTTAAGTTCTAAATAATTCACTTAGATTGTCAGTATACTGGTCCACTTAAATTTTCACACAAAGTTCAACTGCTTCGAGATACGATATTAATGTCTTAAGCACTTATACTCAATCGCGTGTCCCACCTCAGAATATACTCCCGTATCCAGATCCCAATATTCAGTCTTACAGGTGAGTATACTACAATGATATCTGTACATAAATTATGTAATGCGAGGGCTGAGGGATCTCAGGTCGATACTTCCGTATACGCAGAGAGATATCAGCTTCGACTTTATGGTATGTCCCCTTTAGAGGATCTTTTAGCTACAACAGCAGCGACTATCAATTTTATTGTTTCATCAGCATGCTGAGGGTTTATGCTATGTTTCAAGCATTTGTCGAAAGTATTATCCAAGGACTAGGTCAGAACTTCCATTCAGCAGAAGTCCCGGAATAATACTCCAGACATCATTGAGTATAAAAACCTAGTATATCAGATTATGAGACCTTTCAAATGAGATTTCGGGGGTTACCCATATATCCGAGAGATGTTTCCCCACGATATAAGCAAGTTTGAAATTTAAGTTTATATCTCGTCACAATCTACTAAATGTGCAAAAATCTACTGGCACATCATCAGTGAGACCGTTTATCACTTTTAACTTTCCAATTCTTTAGCATGCTGTGATCGTCCACTGATGTACTATCATTTCCTCTTTTATACAACAAAACTCATTTTCACTTTATTATGTTTTTGTCTTTTTCAAATTTTCAAATGTTTTTGGATTTTCTGAAATTCTTACTCCCCCTAAAATGCAAACACATTTTAGGAAATTTGAAAACAAACTGTACAGAAATATGACAACCGATATCAAATCACATCAAATCACCATCCACTTGGCATAAACAATCAGAACTTCCCTTTCAACAAACTATTTTCTCATTTAGATTTCAAAACACTTAAGTTTGTTTTAATCAAAATGATTTTTCCGGAAAATAAGTTTGTTTTTACCACTTATAGGTATATCAGTAATAGGTTCGGGGATGTGGTTCATCATCTTGTCTCTCAACCACTTGTAGGAAAATGCAAGTACAAATTAATGTCCTTGATTTACCATATGCAAGTATGCTCAACCAAAACTACTAACCACTTGTACAACAAACACAAACAAACCTTTTACCGTTTGTATGATGACATTACCGAATAAATCCTCAAGAAAAATGCCGATTCATGCTCCACGCTTACCAACCTGGGAGCTCCGGCAAGTCAGGTTTTTCATTTAAACAGATTCACCCAAGCCTGACTGACCTTGGGTGATTTTGAATTCTTGTTCAACAATGGTGGAAAATTTTCATCATCCATTGTTAGACTAGAATTCTCAACTTTTACCTCAACAAATGGCTCCTCTGGCTTTAACGAACCAGATTCATCACCGGAATGTGGCTTGTCTGACTTTGAAGAGCCAGATTCATCGCTGACATGTGGCTCCTTTGTTTCCGAAGAAACAAATTCATCGCCAATAACTTTCTTTTTCTTATTTCCCTCTTTCGTCCTCAGATTTATATCTGATGAATTCGTCTTGCTTGACTTTGCAATCGAGGAAGTCGATTCATCAGAACTCTTATTTTTACCAACAGATGAACCCGAGGACAAGATCTTCTCGAGGTACTCTCTCGCCTTCTTCCTCAGTCTGTCTTTCTGCCCCTGTGAAAGTTTAACTTTCTTTTCATGAATTATCTGTTCTTGAACTTTAGGTTCTTTGGGCTTGACGTTGACTGGAATCTTTGCCAATTTTTGAGACTTAGCCCTCAATCTTTCATTTGATCTCCTTGGGCAATCTTTGGCAATGTGACCTCTAATTTGACAATTAAAGCATCTCCTTGACTCATACTTCCAACTCTGGCAGTTAACAACAATGTGTCCTTGATAGCCGCATCTGTAACACACTCTGTTATCGTACCAATCACCATATTTAGTCCAAACATTCAGATCAAAGCACTGTTTGGCTTGGTGATATTCCTTCCTCATGTTTGCTGGATTTGGCTTTTGAGCACTGTGGTCCGACCTGCACCACTTATTACCAACAATTTTTGAGTTTTGATTTTCCAATTTTTGTGGGTTTTTATCACGATTGGATGATTGAACTAATGAGCTTTTATTTTCTTTTTGAACATTTTTCGGTTTTTTATCCTTTTGTTTTTGTTCGACATTCTTCTTTACAGGTTTTTGCGTTGAGCATTCACCTTTCTCAGTAGAATGTAGAACGGTTTCTTGAAATTTTTCTTTTAATTTCAAAAATATTTTTCTTTTTTCAATATCATCATCAGTTTTCTCATCACAATCTTCAACTTTGACTTTGTCAAAGTTTGTGACATTGTCACTTATTGGAACTGAATTAACTGGTTTTGAGCAGGGAATAGCTGAAGTATTCACAAAAACCTTCAACTTTTCTTCCCATTCCCTGATTTTACCTTCTAACTCTTTGATTTTCTTTTGAGCACACTCTGCTTCCTTTTCAAGTCGAATAATCTTTTCAAGATGAGAATTGATTGCAATTTGTTTTTCAAGATTGTCTTTACCAAACAAATCTCTCTCATCTTCTAAAATTTTTATTTGACTTTGAAAATCTTTCTCAATTTTTACTTTTTCATTTTCTAAATTTTGTATTTGATTTTTCAAAACATTTTCTGATTTTTTAAGATTTTTGTTTTCTAATGACAAACTCTCAACCTCCTTCAAGAGTTTGTCATTTTCAGATGTCAACTTCTCACAATTTTTCAACAAAACAAGAATCTGTTTATCATCAGCTTTTGTCTCAACCTTTAAAGCTGAAATATTTTCAACCTGTTTCTTTTCCTCATGAACACTTTCATCCTTACTCTCTTCTTCTGATGAATGATCAAAGATAGGTGCGTCTTCTGCAACCTCTTTCTTTAACTCTAGTTCAGGATTCACAGATACAGGTTTTTCAGATTCTACTTTCTCAACCTTGACCGATGGAACTTGTTCAATCTGCTCAGCTCTGATCTCTTCTTTAACAATAACTGCTTTTTGATTCTTTCTTTTTGCATCTTGTTTTCCTTTCAATTTTTCAATTTTATCGGCATAAAATAATTTTCCACTATGTTGATCAGATGGAAGTTGTTGTTTAAGATTTTCAAGTTCCCGTATTTCCTCTTCATAATTGTCACTTTCTTCATCAGACGAGTGATAAAAAACCGGAACTTTTTCCAAAACTTCTTTTGCTGAGATTGTTTCTTCTTCTTTCTTTATCGGAATATACTGATGAGATTCATAATTCATATACGCCAATAATTCGTCAAAATCCATATTTCGATGTCAAATGTTCACAAAATAGACTTTTCAAATGAACTGGGCTATCTTTCAAATGAATTGAACTTTTTCACGCGAACTGACCACACTGTTTGGACCTTCAAAACTTGGGCTGCTCAAAATCAAACTACACTATACTTGGGCCGTGAACTTTAATCAAACAACACTATACTTGGGCCGTTCGAAACAGTAAACAATTGATTGGGCCGGAAGAAATATGGGCTGACAATTTGATTAAAGTGTGTACATAATGAATTAATCAATTTCAATATAATCAGCTGATAACTTTGAGTTCACAAGTGCTGACAACAATTCTTGCAACAATTATCTCATTGGGCCGATCAATATATGCTTCCTGACAATTCCTTTAGTTAAAGCACATGGGTCGGTGATGTTCAAACTATTTGATCCTAATCTCAATTCACATGCACATAAATGGCCGACAACTCTATTGAATTCACATGCAATTCTTGAACCAAGCAATTTCGTGACACTAACACACTTGAAAACTTTCATATGCAAATCTGAAAACAACTACAACCTCGTGCAAACTGACACAAGACACGAGATACTTTTCCCAACTACTGACAACAATTCAGAGCGGAATTAGATTTAACCACAGGAGCGAAATTAAACAATTCTCTGGAGCTGAATTACTATGATGTCATATTTTCCGAGAACAGTTTCGAGCGGAATCTCAAAAATATCAAGTTTTAGATCGAATTTGGATATGAAAATTTCAAGGCTTTGTTAATTGCTAATTCCGAGCACACTGTGAAAGTTTGAACCGATTCTGACCGTAAAAAGTTTTAATTTTCGGAAAAGAATAGTGTAGAAACAGAATTATCGGCTGAATTGTGTAGAACTCTTCTTAACCTGCTCTGATACCAATTGTAGGATCGAATTCGGACCTAAACGAGTCGATTAGAAGAGCTATTACTGATTTGAACGGCGGAAACAGACAAATCAGATTCAATTCAGCGAGAATTCACTTTAATATGTTGATTCTATTGATCTGAATGACGTTTACAATTGAATCTACACTTCGGCAGCACTTCGTGGCTCACCGGAAGACAACACCTAGAACTATATGTGTGATTTCGCTCATAGACCAATTTATAGACAACATGGTTTCGCTCCTATGGACTTGACACATAAGCGAAACTAGTATGATGACACATGAGCGAAATTAGTGACTGACACATAAGCGAAATCAGGCTTGTCACATGAGCGAAATCTCATATAATGCTTTCAACACTATTTTGTCTCTTGTGACATGATGCAATGATGACTTCATCATTATGATTTCATCATCAAAGATGATGACATCATCCTCATTCAGATTCGCAACAAGACTGAGACTCGACATAAGACGGAGATGACAGATGTGTGCACCAACAAAAACAATGGAGGTTGGGTAATTTTACACATGCACATGACCAATCCAATAGTATCAATTGAAAGAATTGATACAATGACCACTGGAGGAGGCATCCTAGGTAATGAAGCACAAAACAAGTATACCTTGATCAGAAAAGACAATAGTCAACAAAAGGTTACTGATGCAGATCTGGCTGATGATATTCACCCATTGGGAATAGTCAAAATGAAGAATATCATTGATGAAATGAAAGGTAATTCAGTTATAATCAGAAGAGCCCTTGAAAGTCTCAAAAGTGCAGGAGCAAAGTTATACAAAAGGGCTGCACTTGCTGACTTTGATCTATGTATCAATTTTGAGTACAGCAACAAAGTGCTAATACCACCTCCGAACACTTCAATTCCAGTAGAAATTGCTTCTAAACTATTAAGAACTGGAGCAATCTTTGATCAACCAGAAATGAGTGTAGTCCTCAAAGATGCTAATAAAGAGAAAGCTCTGTTCAAAATCAGTGATATATGCAGGTATTCAAATCAAACTCTGAAATATATAAAAAACTGCATGAATGAAAAACAAGAGCAGCTCAAAAAGAAGGGAAAGAACAATGAAAAGCTGAGAAAAACAATTGAAGAGTGCATTGAAAATTGGATGGAAGCAAGAGGATGGTATAAAGAAATGTACAAAGAAACTCAAAAGGCAATTGACTACAAGAAAAGGCTGAAACCTGGAGACAAATACAGAAGTGGAGTGAAGATCAACTAACGATTTAATAAGATTAAATTTCCTGTTTATGAACAAAATTTTATCAATGTCTGATTTATAGTTGGTTTGACTATGTTCAATGTTTCTGAACTTAGTTGTTTTTGAATTTCTCTTTCAAAGAAAGTTGTTTATGTTTGATATAGAGGTAGTTCATTTTCTTACAATACTTAGGGGGAAACTGTTAGGAAACTTTATTTGTAAGTATTGAAGAAAAACACAATCAACTGGATCTATGAAGAGATCACAGTCCTGACGATCACGAACTAGAAAAAGAAGATCAGATGGGACAACCGGAATACATAGCATCTACTTCAAAGAATCACAAGTTGATCAAGAGCTGAATTGGATTATCAGAAGAGGTCATTTCTGATGGATCTGATGATATTTCTGATGAAATATCATCAGTATCTGACGATTCTGATCATCAAGGATTTTCTGATGATTTGTTCATCAGAATTTCTGATGAAGTGGTTTATCAGAATTTCTGATGAAATAACCCACTTGTCTGAAATTGGCTCTGTCCTGCCACACTTACCGAAGCAAGTTGACATTTAATGATATCATGATGAAAAAGGCAACTTGAACGTTGGAAACAGTGAATATGTCAATTGGCTACTTTTTGCAGGAATTATTGTATGAATAAACTATTGTTTATTCATACACCAAGCCGTCTATAAATAGAAGGCTAAACCAAGAAAAGCAAAGTGAGTTTGAAGCTTAGCATTCACACATACATCTAAACTCCATTGCTCTCTCCCCCACAGAATTCAAGATTCGTTTGTATTAGATAATAATCTTACAATCACCTTGTAAACCATTTTGTTTCAAAGTGATATATACTTGATAATTCTGTAGGTCTTGTTTCTTGAAAGTCTGATTTCCGCACATCTTTTTCACATCTACTGAAATCACTTGCTATATTACGTGAAAAGAAGTTGTTTTGAGCCTGAACTGGGCCTAACAGTACGCATTATAAACATACAAGATTTATTCATGTTTACTTTTCGTTCCGTTAACTCTTTACGTCCCAGCTTTCCATCCGATCATACAATCCGTGGTGAGACTTCTTTGTTATTCCTGCGTTACACTTCATTCACCAGGCATGCTAATATTATCGTTAGTACTCAATTTCATTGGATACTTGCGTACCTACCTTCATACATACTTATACATATTTATATGTTCACACATAACCATTTACGTACATACGTACATACCCACATATATACTCATCTACATCATTACATACTTATCTACATACACCCATACTTACATCATTACGTACACCAATAACATTATACATATATATACACATACATCCCTACTTGCAACATACCTAACTCATACATGCCTACTCACATACATACCTTCATATATCCGCGCATACTTGCTCACATACTTATAAACATACATACGTACATACTCACATATATACACATCTACATCATTACATACATATCTACATACATGCATACATTCGTACATACTCACTTGCGTACATATACATACTACCTACATACATACTTTCAAACATACATTCATATCTTCACGTATACCTACATACGTGCATACGCTCATATATATATACCTACTTGTGTACCTCCAAACACACATTTATTCATACATACAACTTATATCGATGCATACATACATACATACATACCTTCATACGTATCTACACTTCCTAAAACAAGGAATAAATTAGTCATTCTTAGCTTATACGCGTCTAAAAACGGTCCAGACGGGTTCGCATTGCGTATATTAATAAAATATGAATTTTTCAAGGTTCATGAGTCTGTAGCGTCGTGCGACGGCCCACATCCTTCGCCTTCGCGTCGCGCCACCACCCCATATGATCAGAAAGTTCGCAGCTGTTGCTGCATATTCCCAGCATAACTCAGTTTTACAGAAACGAGCATAACTTTCTCGTTTTTGATCCGTTTTACCCGATTCTTTTTCCTACGCGACCGTAATTTAATTCTCCATCACATGGGGTGAAAATCCAATATTTGGACTACCGAAATTTATGACTTTTAAGCCTTCGGCTTATTACCCTTTTACCGAATTTTGACCCATTCATGCATTTATCAACATAACTCGTTTGTTTGACCAAAACATCTTATGAACGTAATAATATCAATGACGTCTATCATAAAAGATTAAATTCTCGGATGTCTTGCATCCTCTTAACCCATTTTCGCTCAAAAGCTTATTTTGACCCGTTAAAGGTATTTGCGCATTTTAAGGTCCTTGGCTTACGAAAATCATACTTCTCGCTTTCCTACTTTTCAAAAACATTCACTTAATCAAATAGCTTGTTTCTAATAAACTTTTAAGACCATTTGCCTGATTTACCCATCAAGGGCGTTTTTGTCAATTTTGTTCCCTCCTTTACTACAAAGGAATTCCTTAAACATTTGACTAAACCCACGACTTAACTACAATTCTAAATGCACATACCTGGCTCAGATCAAAGCTATGACCCGTTTTAATATTTCGTGCACTAAATGGCTAGTTAATAGGAACATAATTCCTTTTGCTATTCATCCTGTGAATACATAATACTTGACAAAACAATTCATTAGTCCATATCGCCAAATGGTAATGTCTTCACCATTTGACCCGTTAAGTCTAAATGTCCATTTTATCCTTGTGGGATTTTAGTTAGTCATTATCCTATTCATGTAACTTATTCCTTCGTTAACTCGTAACCAAAATCACCATAATACCCTTTTTACCCTTTTCGACCATCAACTTAGTTTCTTAACATAATCACATGTTCCGACCCATACCAAAACTTGTCGGAACATCATAATTCACATATTTAGTTACCATGTTCGTAATCAATACAATGCATAGATATTCTACAAAAGGGGGGTAAGCTTTACTTACTTAGCATCCGAATATGCTTCCCGTGCGCATTAGTCTTGTTTGACCCTGCTTCTTTTCCAAGCTTCCATGTCGCTTATCAAGCATCAACTATCATATATCATTCTCAAGATAGTTAGCTTATTCATCATTCATCACAACATTTTCATCACCCGGATCTTATATTAAGTTTATCATTTAATCTTATAACATGCTAATCCATCATTTCTTATCCAATTTGTTTAAACACACATACACATATATGATTTTCAAACATCATTAACATAAGCATATCATTACTTCTATCATATCATCAAAACCCACTTCATAACTACTTTGTTAATCACTTACAAGTGATCTAATCTTAAGTTCTTCATAATTTCATCATACTTTTGATGTGTGTACTACCTCCTAAGCATAGTGTACAACTAGTTCATGCATATCCTTCTAATCTTATTCATGATTCATCAAATTCCTCCTTCTAATCAATATGAATCATTCATGCATAAACATCAAACACACTATCATCATATTTCTTTCAATTTCCTCTAGCAAGAATCCATATTACTCACACAATACATCAACATTCAACAAGAATTAGACATGGATGATGACTCAAGTCATCATTTTCACCATAACTAATGGGTTTCACCTCTAAGCATCAAATTAACCTAAATCATGCATAATCCATGTTCTATATGATGATTCTAACATATCCTCATACTCAATTTCATACCAATTCATGATTTACAACATAACCCACTTCGTTTATAATCACCAATCTAACTTTTAAGACATACCTTATCATCCCCTTGTGAAGGTGATCATTTATCCATGTTCCTTCTTGAATTTGAGCCATAATTAACCCTTCAATTTGGTGATTTAGTCTGTTAGGGTTTTGGCTCCCATGGAGCTCGATCTCCTTCCAGAACACACGATTGTGTGTGTGTATGTGGGTATTTTTTTATTAATAATTTCATCTTTCATTTTGCCCCACTTTAGCCCCTCAAGTTTGTCACTTAAATAAAATTGACACAACTTTCATCTCTTATTTGTTTCTACCATACTTTTAACTAGGATAAATAACCTAGTTATTTATTTCTTGATGTACCATATTAGAACATTTAACGAATATAAACATTCAGGTTTTGGGGTGTTACACTGTTCTTTTCGATTCTGGTGCCGATAGGAGTTTTGTTTCGTTAGCCTTTGAGCCTTTACTTGCGATACCTAGAACTAAACTGAGGAAACCCTTATCTGTCGAGGTTGCTACTTGTCACACCCCTTTCTGCGACGGAAGCACGAGGTGTGATCATGAAAGGTTCTCATTGCATACGAAGAGTAAACATACTACATGCTCAAAAATATCTTCAAATATTACATTACTGAAAACATATGTCAAGTGTTTACAATGTCACACCCTGGCTTTGCGGAAGCGTGGTTATTTTGGTGTGACTTCTTAATACCATAGCTTAACCATAACAAAGCTATATGAAATAAAATCATGCAAGATCATCCATTCGATTAAGTTTTATAACCAGAGTAACACAACATTGTCTTAGAGACTTACAACCTCATAACATAAAACATTGTCTTGAATAACATAAACACCGACATGAAATAAACGCAGTTTAAGGTTTGTGACTTGTCCAGGAAAGAGTCACATTTCCTAAACTGGGATGACCTTGGAACCCTGATGCAGCGGGAAAACATAACATACCGCGCCAGATCTTTAATTTCCTGAAATACATGTAAGTTGAAAAATCAACAATAATGTTGAGCGAGTTCATGTGTAAGTGAGTAAGTAAACCTTTGTATGTATAAGAATAGTCTTGGTATGTAGCAAATAAGGAAAAAGAGATCACCAATGGTTTGCAAGGCCATTGATATATGTGAAGTGCAAGTAGGAAGACTCAAATCTAGCAGATTTCGCGTTGGGTACAAAGTCACTCCAAGGTCCGTTCTGTTGGGCCTCTCAGAGGTCCGTTCTGTTGGGCCTAGAGTTGTGCTCGCTACACCCAGATAGATCTACCGCTTACGTCCCTCGGTCCTACAATGAGGATTAATGGCCTCCGGTTTCTGCCTACCCACTCACATGATCTAAGTAATAAACCTCCTTACGCTAACCATACCGTGTATAAAGTACTTGTAATCAAAGTAACATGTATTTCACCCCCGCAGTTAAGAAAACTGAAAACAGTTAGAGAAAATGGGGACATGAACTCACAGTGGTGCGTCTCTACCAAGTATGCCTCCAAATCAATCAGCTGTATGACGACCTAGACATGCTAACTCTATTAGACGGACGACCGTGCCTTAGCTTTATGGTTTAAGTTTTTGGGAAATAGTTAGGCAACTATTTCGTGTTTACATTCTGTATACTTGGTAGTTATTTTCCTTCCCAAGGATGGGGGATTTAATACATGTGTGTTCGTAACATTCAGATTTCACTATTAAGTCTCACTTAATATATTTTATTTCCACTTCAAAATATGAATATTCTTCTCATGTTTTGGCACTTTATTAGTTAGCTAAAAGCTGAATTGTTATGTAAAGTGCTGAGTTTTGTACTTAGAGTACGTTTTAGGCACATCCAGTCATTGTGACTTATTCCTAGAGACGCAGTTCTACAACCCTTGTATCCCTACACTCACCACTAGTGTAGCAAAATATTTCTGGCTCATACAGGCCTTAGAGGCAGTGTTTGCCTGATGCTGGCTTTATCAGCATGTTCAATAGGTTATCCGTTTATTGTGCTACTGTGCTTTTGTGCATCATGTTTGTCACTATGGTTCAGCATGTAAATAATGTACTGACGGTAAGTAAAGTATGATGCAAGTAAGTACATGTATCAGTATTCAAGTAGCAGTTTATTCACAAGTTCAAGCAAGCACAGTAATTAAGCAGTAATTAATTACTAATTAAGTCGTACGGATACCTGGTTTAGTGCGGGTTGTCACATACAACACGAGATAACATATTGTCTTAAAAGTCACAACTTTATTTAAAGATAAACAAATCGACATCCACGAGCATGAGTAAGACCACGCGCACATCCATCCTAGTTACCTGAAATACATGTGAGTTTTGGAAAAACGTCAACATAAAGTTGGTGTGAATTCATGCAATTTTTGTATTTCACGTTTGTATACTTTGTATGAAAACATAATTTGTCTTTTGTATAAATCAAGTCTTTTGTGTACACCACGTACTCATGTATAAGTCAAATATTTCTGTATGTATCAAGTGTTAATGGGTTGCAAAGCCATTAACATGTGACACGACATAGGAAGTCACCAAACCATAGGCATTTTTCTGTAGTCGATTTACGACTGAGACACAAAAACACTGCTTGGTAAAAGAGTGGCCAAGAGTGGGGCTGCCCGGAACCCATTAGATCTAACCTTTTGTTCTGCGGTCTTAGTATGTACACGATTAATGGTGCTTATGGTACCCTATTCGTGACACGATTTCTCGTATCAATTCTCGGCACTAGTTTTCGCCAAGAGTACTTCTCGTTTCAGTACACAACATACCAATTTGTAAATATTAAAGTATTTGTAACATGTATTTCACCCCCGAGTTATAAAACTAAAAACAGTTAAAAGAAAAGGGGGAGCATGAACTCACAACTTTGCGTTCCTGTGCGTCGTAAACTTCACCGGATTTGCTTAATTAACGTCGTAACCTATACGCGTTTTCTTAACGTTAGTCACTAGACTTGTATCGCACAAGTACAGTCACTCTCTTTTGTATTTGTATTGTTGTGTTAAAAATATTTCATATTTTTAACTACGTATCTTACTTATATTATTTCCTCTAAAATAAATATAAGTCTTTTGTGTTTTGCACTTCGCACCCGAATTATGTATCTTGTATTTTGTATGTGTATTTTTGTGTTTATACTCCTCATGAGTATTTAGTGTATTTTTAAGTCTTAATACACTAGTACGTATAACACATACTATATACACTTAGCACAAAAGTTGGTGATAAAATAATATATATATTTTTTTCTCAAAAATATATACATACTTAATATCCATTTTTATTTTTGAAGAAATCCTCATTTCTTATCACCAAAAATTAGGGAAACCTTGGTAATACTTTTAAACACATTTTTAGGGAATAAGTTTCTCAAAAACTTATATCTTTCTAAGTGTCAAAATTTATAAAAATTTTGACAGAGTTTCCCCTAAAAATGGAGGTTTCCCATGTTTTCAAAACATGTGTTTATTTTCTTTTAAATCGTCAACAATTTCCTCATTCAACAATAAACAATATGCAACTAGTTAAAATAGATATAATCGCAGAAATACATGAACTTGTGGTTTTTCCAAAATAGGTAGTATCTTTCCATTATTTTTAGTGGATCTTTGTATAGACCAACTTTGTTTCTTGAAAGTCTCGTTTTTAAAGAAGTTACATCTTTACAACTTCCGGTCAACATTTACAAAAATAGTTATTTTGTCGGAACTTTGTGTTACACAAGTGTTTACACACTCGTGTGTTTGCTAAAATCATTCTTTTTCATGTAAGACTCGGCTTTAGAAAATATGATTTCTTGGACACTTGGTCCTTTGAAAGTACCGCTTGTAGATCTTTAGATCTACTAGTTTAGAACTTCATTTCATAAGAAAAATTGTTTTTACACAAGTTCATGTTTAGTGTGTAGTAGTGTTTCATCATTTAACCCTTTTTACACTTGAACATACTCTATGTCATGTTTCATGAACATGACCAATCCAGGTTACATGATGATCCAAGCTACCACAACATAGATCGGCACTAAATAGTTACACAAAACAAGTCTTACAAGTTTTACACAACATCATAGCTTTTAACCATCATTTTTAACACTTTAGTAGACTTTTAACACTTCATCTTGTAAGTTCATGAGTTTTAACCGTCATATCTTATTTTAACCACCTTAAAATAGATCGAGAGGGCGTTTAAAGCAACTTACTACTAGCTCGAGGCTAGGGAAGGAAACTAGTCGAAAATCGCGTGGATAAAAGCAAATGGTGAAGGTCCTTCAAGATCCGCTTGCACCGAGCTTCGTTAGTGACCTTCTTACACCTTGTGTATACTTGGAAATGGATTGGATGGAATGGAAAAATGGTGGTGGTGATGCTATGTTTGGGCCGAGAACATGGGGAGCCAAGGAAGGAAAATGATGAAGTTTTTGTTGGGTGGACAATGTCATCTCTTAGTGGTCTTTATAAACAAGGTTCCATCCATCTTTTATCTATTGGTTTTAATGTCTCTAAAGATGTTAACATATCCAATATTTAAATCAAATAAAATCACAAGGTGGGGATCATGTCCCCTAACCGGTCATTGGGGGGGGGGGGTACATAGTTTGGTTTCAACTTTAGTTACATGGTTTAGTTAGCTAAATAAATGAATTATTTAGTGTGTTAAGTATGTTATATAATGTGAAGTGTGTTAGGGTGTTCGGGGACCCTAACTAGCTTAGAAAAATAAAAACAATGCTTCTAGCATTATTTTAGTGTTTCGGGTAATATCCGGTTGTTCGGTTAGATACCGATTCGTTAAAGTGCTAAATTACACTTTTTAGTGTCTTTTAAGTACCTTTCTTGTACTCTTTCAATTCCCAACACTTAGGGAAATATTCTGGATGATAAAACGTAATTTCTGCATAATATTCGTGTGCTAATAGCTGAATTATTGCTGAATTATACAAAATTCTGCACTTAAAGTGCGTTTCGGGTGCTTTTTAGTGCTTATTTTTGCTTTCGTATTGCATATATATTAACCCTTGTATGTACTCTTGGGTTTTAATGCATTCTTGTTGTCGAACCTACACCTAGGCTCCAATTTTATTTTCTGACTGCTTTCTGCAGTTCCATTGACACAGTGTGTCTTACCGGTGAGTTTACTATTATTTTTGACGCAACGCTCTCGTTTATGCATAAAGCAATATTTTGTAGTATACAACGTGCATGAATTCACTTGTTTAATCATGTGTTCAGACATTGCTGACAATTAAACTCTTAATTGCAGTCATTTAAATAATGATTAACGTGTACGAAAATTACCGGTTTGGTGCCAGTTGTCACAGTCTCCCCCCGTTAAAAGAATTTCGTCCCGAAATTCAGGCTAAACTCACTCTCGCAGGAGTCTTCTTGAATAGGTGGGGATACTTTTCTTTGAACTGGTCTTCACGTTCCCATGTGTACTCGGGTCCGTGCTTAGAGCTCCAACGTACTTTGACAAGTTTTACGCTGCTCCTCCTGGTCTTGTTGACTTTCCAGTCGGTAACCTCAACGGGTTGTTCTGTAAATCGGAGGGCTTCATCAATATGCACTTCATCCATCGGGATGATCACGTTTTCTTGTGTTGGACTCTTCTTCAGGTTGGATACATGAAACGTATCATGTACTCCATTAAGTTCTTCCGGTAACTCCAACTTGTACGCTACGGTACCAATTCTCCTCAATATTCTGAATGGTCCGATATATCGTGGATTTAGCTTTCCGCGCTTTCCAAATCTGACTACGCCCTTCCAAGGTGAGACTTTTAACAACACTTTGTCTCCCACCTTGAATTCTACTGATTTCCTTTTCGGATCGGCGTAGATCTTTTGTCGTTCTCGAGCCGCCTTAATGCGCTCTCGGATCTGCGCAATCTTGTCGGTTGTCTCTTGTACAAGTTCAGGACCAACCATACGTTTATCTCCGGCATCTGCCCAACATAAGGGCGATCGGCATTTGCGGCCATACAGAGCTTCGAACGGTGCGGCTTTTATGCTCGTATGATAGCTGTTATTGTAGGAAAACTCAACTAAAGGTAGATGAGTATCCCAGCTGCCGCCTAGATCCATGACACATGCGCGAAGCATATCTTCTAACGTTTGTATAGTCCGTTCGCTCTGGCCATTTGTTTGCGGATGGAATGCCGTGCTTAGATCTAACTGAGATCCAAAGGCTTCCTGAAACGATTGCCAGATTCTCGAGACAAAGCGTCCATCTCTGTCTGAAATGATTGAGATTGGCACTCCATGACGTGCCACAATTTCCCTTAAGTATATCTCTGCAAGCTTTCCAGTGCTATCCTTCTCTCGGATTGGTAGGAAATGCGCAGACTTCGTCAATCGATCAACTATTACCCATATCATATCGTGCCCTCTCGGGGTCCTGGGTAATTTTGTTATGAAGTCCATCGAGATTTGTTCCCACTTCCACACGGGGATCTCTGGTTGTTGTAGTAGGCCGAACGGTTTCTGGTATTCAGCCTTAACCTTAGCGCAGGTCAGGCACTTTCCTACATAGACGGCAACGTCGCTCTTGAGTCTTGGCCACCAATAATATTCTTTTAAGTCTTGATACATCTTGTCCGACCCTGGGTGGATCGAGTATCTTGACTTGTGCGCTTCATCAAGGATGACTTCTCGTAGGCCACCATAGAGCGGAACCCAAATGCGCTTTTTAAAGTATAAGGCTCCCTCTTCATTTGGCGCCATGTATTTCAGCATACCCCGAAGGTATTCAGCTTTACGGTTCTCTTCTTTAAGAGCTTCTTGTTGTGCATCCCGAATGCGTGCAGTGAGGTTCGTTCGAATCGTCATTTCCAATGCTCGAACCCTTAGGGTCTTAACCCTTTCTTTTCGACTCAACGCGTCCGCTACAACGTTTGCCTTTCCAGGATGGTACTTAATCTCACAGTCATAATCGTTCAGCAGCTCGACCCAACGTCACTGGCGCATATTCAATTCCTTCTGATCAAATATGTGTTGTAAGCTTTTGTGATCTGTGAAGATTGTACATCGAGTACCATATAAATAATGTCGCCAAATCTTCAAGGCGAATACCACTGCACCCAGCTCCAGGTCGTGAGTGGTATAATTTCTCTCGTGAACCTTCAGTTGTCTTGAAGCATAAGCGAAGACTTTTTGGCGTTGCATGAGCACGCAACCAAACCTTGTCGTGAAGCGTCACAGTATACCACGGAGTCTTCAGTGCCTTCGGGTAATGATAGTATTGGTGCATCGCAGAGCTTGTTCTTAAGTAGCTGAAAGGCTTCTTCCTGTTTGTGACCCTAGTCGTATTTCTTGTCTTTCTGTGTAAGGGTCGTTAGTGGTTGAGCTATCTTCGAGAAATTCTCAATGAATCGCCGATAGTAGCCCGCTAAGCCCAAAAATTGATGAACTTCGGTTGGGGTCTTGGGAGCTTCCCAATTCTTTATTGCTTCTATCTTGGACGGGTCTACATGAATGCCCTTCTCATTCACCACGTGACCAAGAAATTGTACTTCGCGAATCCAGAATTCGCACTTCGAGAACTTTGCATAAAGTTTCTCTTTCTTCAGTAGTTCCAAGATGGTTCTGAGATGTTGTTCGTGCTCTTCTTTCGTTCGCGAGTAAATCAGGATATCATCGATAAATACAATCACGAATTTATCGAGATATGGTTTGCATACGCGGTTCATTAGGTCCATAAAGACCGCTGGCGCGTTCGTAAATCCAAACGGCATCACAAGGAATTCGTAGTGCCCATAGCGCGTTCTGAATGCAGTCTTTGGCACGCTTTCATCTTGGATTCTCAGCTGATGGTATCCAGATCGAAGGTCGATCTTGGAATAGTAGCTTGATCCTTGCAGTTGATCAAACAAGTCATCAATCCTCGGTAGCGGATACCGATTCTTGATTGTGAGCTTGTTCAGTTCCCTGTAATCGATACACATCCGCAGTGATCCATCCTTCTTCTTCACGAATAATACTGGAGCTCCCCAGGGTGAGAAGCTTGGCCTTATGAATCCTTTATCCAACAACTCCTGAAGTTGTGTAGATAATTCTTGCATTTCGGATGGTGCAAGTCGATATGGAGCCTTGGCTACAGGAGCGGCTCCTGGAACCAAGTCTATGTGGAATTCGACTTGTCGTTGCGGAGGTAGTCCTGGCAGATCCTCAGGGAACACATCAGGAAATTCCTTCACTACAGGAATGTCTTCAAGTTTTGGCTCCACAGCCTTCTTATCTACAACGTGTGCTAGGAAAGCAACACATCCTTTCCTTAAGCACTTCTGTGCCTTCATACAACTGATGATTCGTAGAGGCGTGTTTCGTCTTTCTCCATGCACGATGAGAGTTTCACCATTCGCTAAAGGGATGCGAATGATTTTCTCATGACAAATAACTTCAGCTTTGTTCTTGGACAACCAGTCCATTCCGACTACTACATCGAAGCTACCCAATTGAATAGGTAAGAGGTCGATGCTAAAATTTCGTTCGCCAAGTTCTAGTGTGCAGCCTCTGACAACTTCGCTCGATTCAACAAGTTTACCATTGGCTAGTTCTATGGAATAAGGAATTTCTAATCTACTAGATTCTATTCCGAGTATGCGTTTAAATTCCACAGACATGAAACTATAATCGGCGCCAGTGTCGAATAATATGGATGCAAAGTGATTGTTAATGAGGAACGTACCGTTGACCACATTAGGGTCCTCGCGTGCGTCCCTTGCTCCAATCACAAATGCTCGGGCCTGAGCATTGTTTCTCTCTGGGCAGTCCTTCATGAAATGATCTTTGCTTCCACATCTGAAGCATCCTTGGTTTCGCCCATTCTCGTTGCCAGCACCGTTTCCATTTCCACCATTGTTCCTATCGTCAGCCCCATTACGATTTCCATTCCCGTTCCTCTTACTCCAGCAGTCTTCAGTGCGGTGACCCAACTTTCCACACTTGTCACACTTTGGGATGCGACAAGCTCCCTCGTGATGGTGTTTACACCGATGGCATTTGGGCAAGGTGCCCCGGTATCCCCTTGCTGGAGCGTCGTTCATAGTTGCAAGAGATTTCGCCCCTTGAGGCGGGTTAGGGTCACGCTTCTTGTTGGAACCTTTGTTGTTACGAGTTGCTTGATTCAAGTTTGCATATTTCCTTTTCTTGTCGCCAGACGACTCAGCATGCGTCTCGGCATTTTCTGTTGGGTTCAGTGATAGTGTCTTCATTCGAACACAGTTTTCAGTAAGGCTGACAGCCAGAGTTACAGCCTCGGTGATTGTTTGAGGTTTGGCCGACGTCACCATGCCACGAAATTCTGAGGCCAGTCCCCAAATGTAACGTTCAACACGCTTAAATTCAGGAGTCACCATGTAAGGAAGCACTCTAGACAGATTGTGGAACCTTCGAGTATAACCATTAATGTCAGCACCTTCCATGGTCAAGTGCCAGAACTCCGTCTCCAGCCTTTGGAGTTCAGCACGAGAGCAGTACTTCTCTCTCATTCTTTCCTTCAGTTCCTCCCAAGTTAAGCCATAAGCGGCATCATCGCCCAAGGTTTGGACTTGCAGGTTCCACCAAGTCAGAGCTTCATCGACAAATAACCCAGTAGAAAAGGTGACTTGTTGATCCGCGGTACACTTGCTCATGCGGAAGGTAGCTTCAGTCTTCTCCGTCCAGCGCACAAATGCTACTGCACCTCCTGTGCCGTCATAGTTCATTGGCTTGTAGTCGAGGAACTGCTTGAAAGTGCAGCCTGGAATTAAACCAACCAATTCACTTATGAGCAATCGAAGAAATAATGAAACAAGGACCGTTCATAGATCTCTTCATGCTTAGTAAATTGTTTTAAGGTTACCTTGAGCTGTGTTGCCTCCAGACGAATCTCCATTCCCATTACGCCTAGCGTTGCTTGGTCCTCCATTGTCTTGAGTTTGGTTCGCCTCGTACTGGGCGATAGCAGCCGAGATCCTTTCCTCCAGTAGAGCGTTCAGCTCATCAGCAGTTCTTGGCAGTGGGGGAGGAGGAGGTTGATCGTCATTGCGAGCATTCACAGCTTTCCTGGGTGCCATGTTCTGACAGAACATAACACAACAGGGTTACACATTTGTTTGATATCGTCCTACTAGGCAGTAGTAGTATATATATATTCACAGGTATATATCACATAAGTGACATCAAACAATTATTACTCTAGTAGAGTACTTAGTAGGCTTGCACTGAGGGAATCTACACGTGACAAGACTTGCTGTGGTTTCTGTGCACTGAATTCCATAATTATGTATGCATCCATAATTACGTAACTCCTTGCACAGTCCGCACAGTTCGTTTCATCCTCGTGTCTCTTCCTTCAGATGGGCCATCGCCTTCAGATAAAGTCACGTATACTTGTGACATTCTACTTCTAGTACATGCTAATTATCACACATAATTGCAAGTAATTTCTAGTCAACGACAAGTGCTACTCAAGTGCACTCTAAGTCTCGTAGTGTCTTTTCTAGACTCATGTAGACAGTCTCAGGTAGTGGATGTCGCGGGACGTTTTATGCAATGAAAACTCTTTGAAAATTGTTTTCGTGAAAGGATCCTAGAGATTGTAGACTAGACTCGAGAAGGAATCCTGGTTCACTACAATCGCAGCTCTGATACCAATCTGTCACACCCCTTTCTGCGGCGGAAGCACGAGGTGTGATCATGAAAGGTTCTCATTGCATACGAAGAGTAAACATACTACATGCTCAAAAATATCTTCAAATATTACATTATTGAAAACATATGTCAAGTGTTTACAACACGAGATAACATATTGTCTTAAAAGTCACAACTTTATTTAAAGATAAACAAAGCGACATCCACGAGCATGAGTAAGACCACGCGCACATCCATCCTAGTTACCTGAAATACATGTGAGTTTTGGAAAAACGTCAACATAAAGTTGGTGTGAATTCATGCAAGTTTTGTATTTCACGTTTGTATACTTTGTATGAAAACATAATTTGTCTTTTGTATAAATCAAGTCTTTTGTGTACACCACGTACTCATGTATAAATCAAATATTTCTGTATGTATCAAGTGTTAATGGGTTCCAAAGCCATTAACATGTGACACGACATAGGAAGTCACCAAACCATAGGCATTTTTCTGTAGTCGATTTACGACTGAGACACAAAAACACTGCTTGGTAAAAGAGTGGCCAAGAGTGGGGCTGCCCGGAACCCATTAGATCTAACCTTTTGTTCTGCGGTCTTAGTATGTACACGATTAATGGTGCTTATGGTACCCTATTCGTGACACGATTTCTCGTATCAATTCTCGGCACTAGTTTTCGCCAAGAGTACTTCTCGTTTCAGTACACAACATACCAATTTGTAAATATTAAAGTATTTGTAACATGTATTTCACCCCCGAGTTATAAAACTAAAAACAGTTAAAAGAAAAGGGGGAGCATGAACTCACAACTTTGCGTTCCTGTGCGTCGTAAACTTCACCGGATTTGCTTAATTAACGTCGTAACCTATACGCGTTTTCTTAACGTTAGTCACTAGACTTGTATCGCACAAGTACAGTCACTCTCTTTTGTATTTGTATTGTTGTGTTAAAAATATTTCATATTTTTAACTACGTATCTTACTTATATTATTTCCTCTAAAATAAATATAAGTCTTTTGTGTTTTGCACTTCGCACCCGAATTATGTATCTTGTATTTTGTATGTGTATTTTTGTGTTTATACTCCTCATGAGTATTTAGTGTATTTTTAAGTCTTAATACACTAGTACGTATAACACATACTATATACACTTTAGCACAAAAGTTGGTGATAAAATAATATATATATTTTTTTCTCAAAAATATATACATACTTAATATCCATTTTTATTTTTGAAGAAATCCTCATTTCTTATCACCAAAAATTAGGGAAACCTTGGTAATACTTTTAAACACATTTTTAGGGAATAAGTTTCTCAAAAACTTATATCTTTCTAAGTGTCAAAATTTATAAAAATTTTGACAGAGTTTCCCCTAAAAATGGAGGTTTCCCATGTTTTCAAAACATGTGTTTATTTTCTTTTAAATCGTCAACAATTTCCTCATTCAACAATAAACAATATGCAACTAGTTAAAATAGATATAATCGCAGAAATACATGAACTTGTGGTTTTTCCAAAATAGGTAGTATCTTTCCATTATTTTTAGTGGATCTTTGTATAGACCAACTTTGTTTCTTGAAAGTCTCGTTTTTAAAGAAGTTACATCTTTACAACTTCCGGTCAACATTTACAAAAATAGTTATTTTGTCGGAACTTTGTGTTACACAAGTGTTTACAAACTCGTGTGTTTGCTAAAATCATTCTTTTTCATGTAAGACTCGGCTTTAGAAAATATGATTTCTTGGACACTTGGTCCTTTGAAAGTACCGCTTGTAGATCTTTAGATCTACTAGTTTAGAACTTCATTTCATAAGAAAAATTGTTTTTACACAAGTTCATGTTTAGTGTGTAGTAGTGTTTCATCATTTAACCCTTTTTACACTTGAACATACTCTATGTCATGTTTCATGAACATGACCAATCCAGGTTAGATGATGATCCAAGCTACCACAACATAGATCGGCACTAAATAGTTACACAAAACAAGTCTTACAAGTTTTACACAACATCATAGCTTTTAACCATCATTTTTAACACTTTAGTAGACTTTTAACACTTCATCTTGTAAGTTCATGAGTTTTAACCGTCATATCTTATTTTAACCACCTTAAAATAGATCGAGAGGGCGTTTAAAGCAACTTACTACTAGCTCGAGGCTAGGGAAGGAAACTAGTCGAAAATCGCGTGGATAAAAGCAAATGGTGAAGGTCCTTCAAGATCCGCTTGCACCGAGCTTCGTTAGTGACCTTCTTACACCTTGTGTATACTTGGAAATGGATTGGATGGAATGGAAAAATGGTGGTGGTGATGCTATGTTTGGGCCAAGAACATGGGGAGCCAAGGAAGGAAAATGATGAAGTTTTTGTTGGGTGGACAATGTCATCTCTTAGTGGTCTTTATAAACAAGGTTCCATCCATCTTTTATCTATTGGTTTTAATGTCTCTAAAGATGTTAACATATCCAATATTTAAATCAAATAAAATCACAAGGTGGGGATCATGTCCCCTAACCGGTCATTGGGGGGGGGGGGTACATAGTTTGGTTTCAACTTTAGTTACATGGTTTAGTTAGCTAAATAAATGAATTATTTAGTGTGTTAAGTATGTTATATAATGTGAAGTGTGTTAGGGTGTTCGGGGACCCTAACTAGCTTAGAAAAATAAAAACAATGCTTCTAGCATTATTTTAGTGTTTCGGGTAATATCCGGTTGTTCGGTTAGATACCGATTCGTTAAAGTGCTAAATTACACTTTTTAGTGTCTTTTAAGTACCTTTCTTGTACTCTTTCAATTCCCAACACTTAGGGAAATATTCTGGATGATAAAACGTAATTTCTGCATAATATTCGTGTGCTAATAGCTGAATTATTGCTGAATTATACAAAATTCTGCACTTAAAGTGCGTTTCGGGTGCTTTTTAGTGCTTATTTTTGCTTTCGTATTGCATATATATTAACCCTTGTATGTACTCTTGGGTTTTAATGCATTCTTGTTGTCGAACCTACACCTAGGCTCCAATTTTATTTTCTGACTGCTTTCTGCAGTTCCATTGACACAGTGTGTCTTACCGGTGAGTTTACTATTATTTTTGACGCAACGCTCTCGTTTATGCATAAAGCAATATTTTGTAGTATACAACGTGCATGAATTCACTTGTTTAATCATGTGTTCAGACATTGCTGACAATTAAACTCATAATTGCAGTCATTTAAATAATGATTAACGTGTACGGAAATTACCGGTTTGGTGCCAGTTGTCACAGTCTCCCCCCGTTAAAAGAATTTCGTCCCGAAATTCAGGCTAAACTCACTCTCGCAGGAGTCATTTTATTCCGATTCGCGAGGATCTATCTGCTGATAAACTTGCAAAGATTTATGTTGATGAGATTGTATCTCGTCCTGGTGTTCCTTTGGACATCATATCTAAATCGTGATACTCGATTTTCATCTCATTTTTGGAAAACCATGCAATCTGCTATGGAAACCCAACTAAATCTAAGCACTGCTTATCATCCCTAAACAGATGGACAATCTGAGAGGACGATTCAAACTTTGGAGGATATGCTTAGAGCATGCGTGATAGACTTTGGTGGTAATTGGGACTCTCATCTGCCGTTGATTGAGTTCTCTTACAACAATAGTTATCATGCTAGCATCAATATGGCACCGTTCGAAGCTCTTTACGGTCGAAAATGTCGTTCACCTGTCTGTTGGAATGAGATCGGTGAAGCTCAGTTTACTGGACCTGAACTCATTCTCGAAACGACAGACAAAATCAAGAAAATTAACGATAATCATGTGACAGCTAGAAGCCGTCAAAAGAGTTATGCGGATATGCGACGCAAGCCCCTAGAATTTCAAGTCGGAGACCATGTCCTACTCAAGGTGTCACCTTGGAAGGCAGTGGTGAGATTTGGAAAGAAAGGAAAACTTGCACCTCGTTATGTTGGACCATTTAAGATTGTTGAAAGAGTTGGAAAGGTTGCCTATCGACTAGAGCTACCTCCAGAGCTTGGAAATATTCATCAGACTCTTCACGTGTCCAATTTGCGAAAGTGTTTAGCTGACGCGAATCTTCACATTCCACTCGATGAAATTAAAGTTGATGAAATGATGCATTTTGTCGAGAAACCTGTGGAGATAATGGACCGTATGGTCAAACAGTTGAAGAACAAATAGATTCGATTAGTCAAAGTTTGTTGGGAATCCAAACATGGCCCAGAGTTTACTTGGGAACGTGAGGACCAAATGAAAGCGAAGTATCCGCAATTGCTCTCACAAGTTTCCTCTAGTTAAAATTTCGGGACGAAATTTCCTAAAGTAGGGGAGACTGTGACAACTGTGCTCTGTAATCATTGAACAATGTAAAACAATGTTAATTATTAATAAAAAAAATGTTTTTTGGTGTTATTATGTGTGTATTTGTGTTTGATGATTTCACGATTTGATTCGATTCGATTTCAAGCTTTAAATCGCTTTCTGGAAGGTTATACGCAAACTGGTGCGTAAACGCAGTCAGTTTAACGTGACAAACACTCCAGAATAGTGAAATAGGCTTAACATACCTTAAATAACCTTTACATAACTTAGAAATAAGTTTTAGAAGGTTTGGTATGGCAAAAATAAGTTTATTCGCTTACAGGGACTATTTGCGTCAACTTGCAAAAGTCTGCCGTTTCGTAAGGCAACGAATAGTCCGGAACTTGATCATCAGCTAAACATACCATTTATAACCTAAACATATCTTAGAAATAAGCTTTGAGTGGTTCGGTGTGCGAAAATACGCTTATTTGATCATACAGGGACTAAAAGTGTCAAAAACGGCGTAAGTTTGCATTTACGCGCATATCTTACGTTCTGACCACATCTGGACATCCAAAATTTTTGTATACACTAAAATATTTTTAGTTTAGTGATCGGAATGCAAAAATACCACTCGTCGCTTAATTTGGTTTGTTTTCGTGTCCGTTCGAGTTTCGTCGTAAATAACCGAACAACGTGACCGTACGACCAAACGGACCAACATCCGTGATATTTCCAAGCATATTTTAGGTCCCCTACACTTTAACGACCTTGTGGAGCCTTGAAAATGGCTTAACGGAGGTTAAAAACATCGAAAACAAGTTTAAACACGTGCAGGGACCATTTCTGCCAAACTTTGAAACTTCCAGCCTACACCCTGGCGTCGCGCGACGGCCATATGGCTTGTGGTCACGCCACGCCACCATCACATCTGGGCAGAAACTTTATTTTCAGCATCAGATTGATAATTTAGGGGCCATTCATGCAATTTCTTTGTGTGGTAGGCTAGTTAGCACCTCCCCAAGCAAATTAGTTGGCCTCTAACACTTGTATGGTTATGATCTAATGCTTGTTGGCCACACAAACAAGTGTCTTGATCCTATGAATTTGCAACAACTATAAATAGCCAAGCTTTCAACCCATTTCATTCACCCTTGATCCGAATTACACTCTAAGTTGGAGCCTTTGCTTCATACCTGAGTATGATAGATCAAGTTCTCCCTAGCAAGGACCCTTTGTAAGCTTCCTTCGTTCTTTTATCGCTTTCCTAGCAAGAAAGTCAAACAGTGTTTGACTTTCAGCTTTGACCAGTCAATGGTAAACACAAAGTTCGTTTGAACTTTGTAACGTGATTGTAATCACGATGATTATAATCCTTAGCGGTTATACCTACTGATTACCACGTTAACTAGGCATAATGATGAGTCAAAGTTTCGGTCAAAATGCGTTTTAGCACGCATTTTCCAACGGAACTACTTTTAGGTATCAAAACACTTTGTAGTGTTTTGATACCAAATCAGTTTTCTAAGTAGGTTAGACATGTTTTGACATGTTTAACTCGTCACTATTAGTTTAGTGCTTGTTTAGGGTCGTACGTTAAGCGGTCTAAACAACCGCTTAGACTTTCGAACCCGACCCGTTTGGTCGATCATTAGGATCCGACCAAGCATGTTTAGTGACCATAGTTGCATAGGGAATAACCTTCCGAGGTTATACCTTATGGTCACATAGTTTAAGTAGTTATATGATAGGTAGTTTATATGCCTTAGGTAAATGACCAAAATGCCCTTTTTCATGCATAATTCGATTTTAAACATATGTAACCTAAAATTTTGCCACTTAACTGATTATGCAACATATTTAAACATGTTAGGGCATATAATACTTGTCATAGGACTAGTTAGACGTCTCGAACACGCAATTGTGCGAACGACGCGTTAAAGTAGCATAAGCTACCTTAATGGGTTGTAACAGGTCAAAAGCACTTAGATTAGGTTCCGATCTAGAATGTAGGTTTCGTTAAACCATATCACATGAGTTCCAATACTCATTTGGTTTACAAGACCTCATTCTGTCCGATCTTCCAATTTAGGTGTCGATTTATTTACTAGTGATCCGATTACTAGGTACTACTTGAATTTCCTTGGTTTGCCTGAGCTTCGCTAAGTTCTTTAGATCAAGGATACCCTTCTATTCAATGTGAGTACATAGTTTCCCCTATTTTACTATTTTCAATTATTTTGGGGTGATTCATATGTATTAAAATGATTTCGAGGTTTAAACGATGGTTTCAAAAACGATTAAGATGGTTTATATTAAACTAATAACGATTTCGATAATGTGAATGAACTTGTTGGACGTAGTTACATAACGAATGACATTCATTAGCATTGATCAAGCCGACCAGTATTAGGTTATGGTACCATAGGATCTGACAAATCCCGTTATCAGACTACACCCATGGTTATGTGTGGGGGTTATAGGTAACGACCGAATCTGATGATTGTTAACTTACCCTTTGGTGGTTTGTTAATACGAGATGCGAGATAGTTGAGTCATGAAGGTTTGAATGTTATTAGCGAGACGACCAAAAGTAGTTTCATAATTAAAACGAAAATTATTTTGGGACGAGTAAAACAATTTGAAATAACTTAAACGAGATAAACGATTTGAACGAACGATTGGTTTAGGTTGTGATTAGGTAATGGGACGGGTGTAACATGATAAATGCATGGTAGATACGCCGCTGGTACATCTTATATATAAGTGCTTTTATCATATTACATTTCATGTCATTATTTAGTTCACTTGGGAAACGATGTCACACAACGAGGTTTTCGAAATAATATAAACCATACGAATTTCATTAACGAGTTTTTACGAGATATTTTATGAGTTGGTTTACTAAAAAAATGTTTTGGGGTTAAGAATCATGGCTACGAGATTTTATTAATTATAACCAATTTGATTTGAGTTGGTTAATTATGATTGCAATACTATATACTTTTCAAAACGAGGTTTTAATAAAGTATTGCAACATATAAACGAGCCATGAATACGACACTCTTATAAAACCTAAGTGCTCGCCAGCATTTCTTTCCTGACTTTGTTTTTTACATATGTTTCAGGTGATGTTGGTTGCTAGGATGCATGTTCATATAGGATCTGGACAAGGCCTTAGTGACTTAATAGCGATGATAGACAATGTTTAATTTGTTTGTTTGGTTTAAGAAAATGTAATTTACTTAATGAATCAATAAAACAAACTTTTAATTACCATGGTTGTGAAACGATGATTCTGTTACAACACTCCCCGACGTTTCCGCCGCGGTTTCGTTGTTTTAACGCGGTCAGGGTGTGACATGCCCCGTCAAGAAACTGCCCAGAAATGTACGTAACTCTTTGCTCTGGAGCACATTTACTCATTCTCAAAACAGAGTCCATCTTCTCCACCCAGCGTACGAAGGCGACGACACCCCTAGTGCCATCGAAATTCAGGGGCTTGCAGTCCAAGAACTATTTATAGGTACAGCCTGTACGCAAGCAACATCATTCATAGAAAGCATTAGCAAAGCACAATTGGAAATATCCAAATGAGTTGTAATGTGTCTTAGGTGACTAAACATTACCGATTGGTGGGTTATTCCCTAAGGTACCCCCGCTATGTTTGGAGCAACGGGCCTCGTACTGTGCGATGTCTTGTGAGATGTGCTCTTGTAATTCCGCCTCTGTCGTTGGCAGAGGGTTGTTGGTATCGGTATTTCTTCGTGGCGACATCTTTCTTCTAGTAAGAAGATTCGGATAGGTCAGACCTTATTCGTTAAATTAATAGTTATCTAGGAGTTGTATGTACATATATATATAAGCAATCATCATAGTAAACAACCATGCAACAACATAGTCATAGCATGAACATGTAATTCAACCATGTATTTAATGAGAACATGACAATTGAGCTTTCATTAATGACCAACCACCAATTACATCGTTTTCACACTGTATCGTACCAAAAGATACATAGGGTTACACTACCCTTATCAGATAAGTCTGTCATTGTACAAAAGTAATAATCAAAATATGGTCTCCATATCTTCACAATCTCAGCTCAATTGTAGTGCTCTCACCAAAAGTAATGCATCTGCATAAAACCAAAAAACTACGCTGCTGATGGCGGAGGAGGAGGAGGAGGAGGAGGAGGAGGGAAGAAAAGTAAACTGCGGACATGTGCAAGCTCCTCCTCGAGCTCGTATACACGGCGAAGCAAAAAAGCTAATCTGCTGCTTGATAGTGAGAAAGCGGGCATCAAAACCCGAAATAGGGGTGGGAGCAGCAGGTGGAGGTACGAATAAAGCTGACGATGAATGTGGAGGGATAGAAGTAGAATGACAGGGACAGGGTGACCATCTAGCACCCTCACCGAGCTCCAACTCAAGAACTCTACGACTCAAAATCTCAAAATGCAACTAAAGCGACAAAAGTAACTCATCTCAAGTGTAGCCTCCATAATGAGAGGGATGATAAGGGTCTGAGATAGTCATGGTATATGGAGGGAACCACCGTAATGGCTCATCAAGCGATGCAGATGTAAATGGAGTGAAAGGTGTAGTTTGTGGGATAGGAGGGAAATCGGCTGCAGCAAACGGATCAAAACTCAGGGGCTGTCCCGAGGTACCCTCCCCTGGTCGGGGAGCAGGGATGTCCTGCAGGAAGACAATCGGAAGGTCAGTACGGTGGGCATCAGACTCAACAGGAGGTGGGGGAGCAACATCAGCGGGTGGGGGTGGTGGAATGAATGGATTAACAAGTGGAAGCCCAAGTGATGCAGGAATCATCTCTGGGTCAAGTGGTGCAATATCAGGCTGACCAAACGGAACAAGGTCTGGCTCAGGAACAGGCTCTGGGACGTGAGGAGGTGTAGGGACTCGAGCAGGGGATAATGGTGCAGCTGACATTGCAGTGTCGTTATCGGAATCTGTGGCATAAAGCTGCAGGCCTGCCGCCAGCAGGGCTGAAGAAGTCACAGACTCAAAGGAGTCTGAAACTGAGTACATGCTGGAGTCAGAAGATAACTCGATAACAGGTATGACGGGAGGGGCTATATCTAGCACAACAACGTCATCATCAACCTCCCTGTCGCCCTGTACATCAGCTGGGGGACCATCCAAAAATAAATCAACATCATCGCCAAAAAGATCATCAAAGGGCCAACCCTCAGGAGGAATGACCACGAGGGGAACAACGTCGAGGATAGGTGCGACAATGTGCTCACCATCGGGGTGACCTATGACGAGGTGATCATGGATAGGATAAAGGAAATAAAAAAGATCCTCGACAGGAATGCCATCAGTGATAGGTACGTCGTCTCCAAAGTCCGGGAGAGCGAAAGGCTGAAAGTCATCCTCGTCCTCAGATAGCATCTCTGGGTCGCTGTTGGTGTCTGAAGTCAAAACCTCTGGTATAGGCGCCACCTCGTCGTCGGAGACGATCGCCATCAGATCGTGCTCCTCTGATAGACCGCTCTCAGATGAGGACATGTATACCTGTAACATAACAATCATAACATGTGCACATATGTTAACCACTAACACTTGGTGTATGCAAACAAAGACAATCATCACTTAATCATGTATTCACGTTATGCTACATGAGATTTTTTTTCTATCTTAACTAGTCTACCCCATGCACACCAAACCACCATCGTGACCTTGCTCGTGTTCCTTGTCTTTCCTTTGTAAAATGTTTATTCCATGGATCTTGGCGTTTTGAAAATGCAATGAAAAATATTTTGTGAAAATGCCCTAATGATTGTAGTCTAGACTAGAGAAGGAATCCTAGTTCGCTACAATCGAAGCTCTGATACCAAACTGTCACACCCTGACTTTTGCGGAAGCGTGTTATGTGTGACTTGCTTAATATCATTGCATTCAATTATACCAAACAACTATATGCTAGAAATCATGATGTCCATCCATTACTGAGTTTCAAAATAATACAAACCATATTGTTTAACATCAACCAAGACTTCGAGTTTAAAATACAAACCATCCGAATGTTTAAAGTTCCATAAAGGACTTGACAAAATAAATTGATAAAACAAGGCTTTGAATTGTATGTTTTATCTAGGATAAAACATCCAAATCAAACCCTACAAAACTACGGATGACATCATTTATTGTAGACACGTCTTGAAAACCTTGAACGCCTGCCAGATCCATTTTCAATTTCCTGAAATACATGTAGTTTGAAAACATCAACAAAAGTTGAGCGAGTTCATGTGTTTATATGTGTGCACGAATAATCCTTGTAAACATTTGTAAGTATGTACTTGTAAACCGGTATGAAAGCGTCTATGAACAGTTCAATTAATGATTTGCAAGGTCATTAATATGTGTGCAACGGCGTAGGAAGGCTCAAACCTAGCAGATTTTGTACCGGGCTTCTGGCTGGAAGACATAGTCACCACCTTCGGCGACTTCTGGCCCAGGGGTGGGGCTCGCAACACTCAAATAGATCTATTACTCATGTCCCTCGGTCCTTATATGAGGATTAATGGTCTTAAGTGTGTGCCTACCCATTCACATGATCTAACAGTTCATTCCTTAGTTAACCATACCATTTGTAATCATTAAAATATTTGTAACATGTATTTCACGCCCGAAGTTATAAAACTGAAAACAGTTAAAAGAAAAGGGGGACATGAACTCACAATCTTGCGTCCTGCAAACTGGTATAACTCAAAGATCTTGTACCGAAGTCGTGCAACTACCTACACACGTGTTATTGTTCATTAGACGGGTAGGTCGTGCCTCGGCTTTTAGTCTTAATTGTTATAACTTAGTATCTTTGAGTTATGTCTTGATGTACAAAAATATTATTCCAAAGTATATAATTATTTGTTAAAATAATAATATTTTAACTTAAATTATATCTATTAATTTTTGGAATATTTGTTAAAATAATATATTTTAACTTATTTGTTTAGTAATCCTTCATGAATATTTTCCCCAAGGATGGGTATACTTATACTTATATTTTTAGATTTGTGTATTTTGCCAAGTTTCGGTGGCGTATTTCGAGGTGTATTTGTACGTACGAAAATACGTATTTTTTAATATTTATTAAGTATTCTTATACTTAATTCTTGTATTTACATTTTCCGGAATATTATTCTTAACAAATAAAAATCACCAATATATATATTCTTAAAATACATATATTTTAAGAAAACTTTTATAGAAAATTATCTATAATTCTTCCTTGGCAAAAATAATTATATTTTCATATAAACCTCAAAAATAATATATTTTTAAGATTAACTTAGAAAATATTTATAATTCCATTTTTCACCCCAAAAATAATATATTCTAAATTTGTTTAAGAAAATATATTTTCTTCAAAACAATATATCTTCTAATAATTCAAGAAAATATATATATCCTTTCTCTTTTCAAAAATAATGTATTTTCTACTTGACAAAAATATGATATATTTTTGTAACACTTGTAAAAATTAGAATTTCCATTTCTTTGATTTCCAAAATACCGTTTAACTTATTTGTCAAAAAATATATGAACTTAATTCTGGTATATATATATATGTAATCCATATTCCTTGTTTGGTTTGTCCAATATTCGGGTATAAATTATATATTTGTTTTCTTGGAATTTTGGTAATATTTTGTATTATAATTCTTGGTATTTTGGTAAGTTATATTATTTCAAGTCCTAAAATAATATAACTAATACACATAATATACAAGTAATCACACAAATTGTGACATCTAAATATATATTTTCCTAAATATATACTTAGTCACTTTTATTTATCAAAAACAACCTCCAACATTTGTAATTTTTGTAACAAAATTTATGGCAAATTTTATATGAAAAACCATGGTTAAAATTTACTCATAAACACTTGTTTAAAAATATTTTTCTAAGTGTTTAAATTCTAGAAATTTTTTTGCCATAGTTTCCCCTTAAAAATGGAGGTTTTCATGCTTTCAAAACATATCATTTTCTATTAAAATCATCACCAATAAACAACAATTTAATCAACACTTACCATGAGCCAAAATCTTACAATTTACACTACATCATGAACTTGAAATTTTTTGTAAAAACTTGTAGTAACTTACTATGTTATTTAGTAGGTCTAGTTACCCTTTAAAACATGTTTCTTTGTTTTTTTTTTTTTTGGGTAAAGGGTTACCCCGGTGAAATTTTATATCAACCAAACAAAGAAGATAGGGTGCATCGAGAAGCCGATACACACTACTAGACTTGGCAAACCAAGAATAGGAAAACAAAAGAACACAAACCCGACACAAGTCACAACCAAAACAAACAGAACAACAAGACTAAAACACAACCCCGAACATAGACTAGACTAAAACAAAGAGATCCGCTCTAGCCAGGTTCAACCTCCATGTTCTTCTTCGAGATCAGCCATCTGTCCAATATCTTCTTTTGTTTCGGGTCTCTACCGAACCTGAAACCCATAATTCTGAGCTGCACAGTATCTATGATGACCTTAGCAAGTACACTAGCACTCCGCTGAGTTTGAGAAAATAAACGGTTATTCCTTTCTTGCCAAACAAAGTACGTGGAAGCCGCCACCAGAATATTGCAAATAAGATGATCCATAGTTCTAGAATTAGCATTAAGCTCCATCCATTGCATAATTGAATCCCAAGTATTTGTAACACTCCCCATGTCGACCATATTCCTAACCAATCTCCAGACCTCAGAATCATAGGAGCATTGAAAGAACAGGTGATCTCTGGAATCACGATCAAACTTGCATAAAGGGAAACAAATAAGCTGTAAATTAGTAGCACTACCCGCTTCCCAGATGGCCATCATATCTTGCGTTTTCAACTTATTCTTGATAACCAACCACAAGTGGAATGAATGTCGAGGAATACATTGTCTTAACCAAACTGAATTGGTCCATTGGACCTTATTATGTCTATTCCGCAAACAATTCCAAACCTCCCAAGAACCAAATACTTGAAGATTACCTTCCAAGTCTTTCCAGCAAAACCGGTCATTAATATTAGGGGTAATCTGAATAGACCTGATGTTTATAAGAACCAGATATAGATCATACCATGCTTAGGGCCATAAACATTGGCCGTTATCCGCAACAATATCAGCCACCGTTGTGTTTAAAGAAAACCCAGCATTAGCAATAGCTCTAGGAGAGATGAAGGACCGAATAGGACTGCATGTACACCAGTTGTCACTCCACACGTTAGTTTGGCGGCCACTCCGAATAGACATCCAAAAGAAGGAACGAACACTCGAACGGGTTGATAAGAGCTTTCTCCATCCCCAACTAACATTACCCCGACATTGCACTTCCCAAAAACTTTTACCTTTCAACTTGTATAAGTGAATCCACTGGACCCAAAGAGATGGACGATTAGTGACTAAGCTCCATATATGGGATGTGAAAAGAGCCTTATTAACATCCACTATACTCCGAATACCTATGCCACCCTCATCTTTAGGCATACAAACATCCTTCCATGCTACTTTAGCGTGAACCGAGCCTAGATTACCACCATTCCACAGGAATCTACGAAGCCGTTTCTCCAAATCCTTTAAAATACTAGAGGGGAGCATCATAACCGAAGCCCAATAGGAGTATAAAGCCGTAAGAACAGAATTGATAAGTTGGAGTCTCCCTGCAAATGAAAGGGACTTTGACATCCAATTATCAATTCGTCTATCCATACGCTCCAGAAGGATCTTGCAATCCTTGGCAGCCAATCTAGTAGAAATCAACGGAACCCCAAGGTAACGAACCGGAAAAGAACCCTCTTGAAAGGGCATAATATTCATAATCTGATCTTTTATGGCCCGAGGAACGTTGCTGAAGTATACGGTACTTTTAGCCAGGCTAGGAACCAGACCCGAGACTAGAGTGAACTTATCAAGAGCCCCTCTTAGATGCTTAACCGAAGCACTATCACCATGAGAGAATAAAAACAAATCATCAGCAAACGAAACACTTATGATCTTTTGTTTAGAGCATCGAGCATGAAACTTAAACGACATGTGCGACGAAGCTTGATGTAATAGAAGAGTTAAAACTTCCATGACTAGCTTAAATAAGTAAGGGGACATAGGATCCCCTTGTCTAAGACCACGCTTTCCCGCAAAATAACCATGAAGCTCTCCATTAATGCTTAATGAATATGACACCGTTGTGACACATGTCATGATCTAATTAACCATTTTATGATGAAACCCAAAGCTATGCAAAATAGACTCAAGAAACTGCCAGCTGGCTGTATCATACGCCTTTTGAATATCAATCTTGAAAGCACATCTAGGAGGCCCTCTATTAATATGATATTTGTGCATTAATTCCTGTGTAAGAAGAATATTGTCTAATATTTTCCTACCCGAAAGAAAAGCCGACTGATTTATGCTGACCAATTTATCCAAACTTCCCTTAATCCTATCCGTTATAATCTTGCTAATGCACTTAAACAGAACATTACAACAAGAAATAGGACGATAGTCTATAACATGTTTCTTTGTTTATAAATATCATTCTTAAAAAATCTAGTCTTTCACAACTTATAGGATGAATTTTCTAAAAATCATTCTTTTGTATTTTTCTTGTTACAAATATGTTTCTATACTTGATTTAACACTAAAAAACATGGTTAGTTTCTTTAAAAATCATGACTATGTAAATCTTATACATAAACTTGGTTTCTTAAGAAAATCATCTTTGAAATCATCAATGTACAAGACTAATAGCATGTATTCATCATCATCTTACACAAAATCATATTCATTTTCAAGTTCATGTTCCACATAATAGGATGATCATTTTGATTTCACAAGATCCGTCCTCTCACTTTCTAGATCATGTGTTTAATAACAATCTAGCAAGTTTCATTATGATGATTAACATCATATTCACAAGAAATCACAATCAAGATTCACACATACACTAAAACAACAATGATTCTTATGTTAGTGAGCTTTATGTTAAAGATTATCTTCTTATTCTTTCATGATCTTCATGTTTAACATCTTACATATTCTTTTAACCAACATAATGAGAAGTAAAATGAGGTTATAAGAGTCTTACTACTAGCACAAGGCTAGGGAAGAAACCAAAGATGAAGAAGATGATGAACTAGGTGGTTAATAGCTCTTGAGAAAGGTCCTTCAACTTCCAATGGCACCAAGCTCCTTAGTTTTGCTCCTAGCACCTTTGTAACACCTTAGAATGGATGAACAAGACTTGTAAATGGTGGTGGTGTGGTGGTGATTCTCGGCCGAGACCAAGGGAGGAGAGGGATAAGTGAGTGAAGTGTTGTGCTTGTGAAATGAGGAGTTGTTAGGAACTTGTGGTCATTTTAAACAAACTTCCAACATGGTGTTATCTAGTGGTCTTAATGTTTCTCAAGGAACCAACATGATCTAATAAACAAATTAAAGAAATCAAGGAGTGGGTCCACCCCTTGTAACTGTGAAATGAGGGGGGGGGGGGGGTATGGTTGTGAAGTAATGGATAGTTAAGGAAATTAGTTAGAATTTAAGTGTTAAGTTGGTGTTTTTAGATGTTATGTGATTATAAGATGTGTTATGATGTTCGGTGACCATAACAAGCTCGGAAATGATAAAACAATGCTTCTAGTGAAAATTTGGTGTTTCGGGTAGTGTCCGGTTGTTCGGGTGGTTACTGGTTCGTTAAGGTGCTAAATTACGCTGTTTTGTGTGCTTTATGTTCCCTTTTGTGACAGTTTTGATTCCCGACACTTAGAAAGATATTCTGGACCATTAAACCATAATTCTGCATAATATTGTATAGTTAAAATGCTGATTTTTGCTGAAAATTGCAGAATTCTGCAGTTTATGTGAGTTTTAGGCATTTTCCGGTACTTAAACTATCACTAGGAAGGCAGTTTTATGATCCTTACTTTCCTACACACTATACTAGTGTAACTCTTGGTTTCGGGCTCATTCTGTGTCTTAACATTACGTCTGTCTGAGTATTGAGCTCCCGTCAGTACTTCTAGTTTGTCTGATAACTGTGCTAACTTTGTTTTGTGCATCATTTGAATCATAATGTGTTGCATGTAATAATGATATGAAATCATGCAATATGTGATGCACTTGTATGTATATGATAATAATTAGAAATCATTCATGCCATTAACTCAAATCAAGCACAGTCATTAAGCTACAAATTATTGTTTAATTATTATACGGATACATGGAAAATCGACAATTGTCAAAGCTGCAGTCGCAGAGGCGCCTCCACCTCCACCTCCGCCGATTGCCGGCCGTCCTCTCCTCCGCAGCTCCGCCGACAGCCTTCAGCTATTATACGATTATCATCAGACATCAGCGATTAAGGTTTATACGATTTTCATCATTTCATTTGTTCGGTAAATTACTTAATCTGTTGAGTGTTTATGTTAAATGATTATAATGTTGGTTTGATTACATAAATTGGGTTTGATTACAGTTCGATTGGGTTTGATTACATGAATTGGGTTTGATTATAATGTTATACATAAAGTATATAATTGGGTTTGATTATAGTTTGATTAACCATCTATGTGTTATACATAAATTGAGAATACATCTTTCTTGTTCCCTTGTTTATGCATTTTATTGAATTGAAAAAGTTGGATGTTTTAAATTAGCTTTTGATGTTTTATTGAGTTGAGAATAATCAGCTTTTGATGTTTTAAACTTGAATTTGGTATTTAGGCATTATCAGTTATGTAGAAGAATATTTCAAGTTTTTTTTCAAAGGATGAAAACTCATCGTCAACAACTTTAGGTAGTTTTTTTTTATTTGTAAAGACTATCGTATTTTCTATTATGTGTTTTTAAGTTTCTAATGACGATTTTCTTTTCATTATTGTATCGTACTTTTATTATGTGATGAACCTTACCCGATCCGAACTGTCGAACTGACCCGAAATTTTTTATGTTCAGTCATATGAAAAAAGTGAACCTAGTGAAAAAAAATCCTGAATCCACAACTGGACGCGAATGTCTAGAGACACCCACACCTATCACGCATGTAACTTGGGTATAGAGAGAGAATGAGATGCAGATGTTTAGAGACATAAAGGAGAGTAAGAAATAGAATCCTGAGAGAGTGGCGACGGACCAGGGCTGTCTCTGAAAATCACAAAAAAAAATTTGGCCCTGTTCGAGATAAAAAAATTGGGCCCTATTCGCAAATCTTCATATAATATAAACTCATCAATCATTCAATCAAACATATAAATATTAAAAACCCATAATACTACGATAATTGTTATGAAATAGATAAAACATATTTGGGCCCTATTCGCAAATCTCCTCACTGCTGCCGTGCTGCGACTGAATCACTGAAAGTCTGAATCACTGCAAAATTGCGAAATTCCCTGATCTGATCGAATGATGATCGACGTTTTGTTTCCAGTCTCCCTCGTCCCAATTCCCTGTGCGATATACTATACTGCATGCGACAGTGCGGCGTTTTGTTTCCTTTGCCTGATCTAGCATGCCCTTATTTTTGTTTAGACTAGTCACTTGGGCTTATTAATTGGGCCATTTTTTAAAAACTTTTAAACAGATCCTTATTTAAAAAACTTTGGGTCTTTTAGCAGACCCTTATTTATACAAACATCCAGAATTTTTTTTAAATATATATATATATATATATAAATTTCTAAAATTTTTCGGGCCCTATATTGATTTGGGCCCTGATCGCAGGCACCTCCTGCACCCCTTGATAGACAGCCCTACGACGGACCACCGCCCCCGGTGGTGGCGCCACCTGATTACGGCGCAAGTACGAACTCCCTCATACCGTTCCACGTTTTTAGCCAATTATCTTGAGTCTTCCATGTTAACGTGATGTTTTTGTTTTGTCATGTCTCAGGCAACGCTCTGTCACCGGCTCATTTCCATCAGACCTAGCAAGCAACGGTTAGTTGTAATAAAAAATAAGTAATATATATATATATATAGGGGACCGCTAAAATGAGAACCACCTCCAGTTGTAAGAACCGTGAGAACTACACCATACGGGGCGAGGTGGACCAAATTTTTTTTCATAAACGTAGATGCGTGTATTATAAGCACATTTGTAAAAAAAAAAAAAAAAAAAAATGTCGTGTGTGTAGTTTTGAGCACCACAAGTTTGTTTTTACGGGTACCGTAAAATTTATTTAAAATTTGCGGTGCCCGTAAACACAAACTTGTGGTGCACAAAACTACACACACGACATTTTTTTTGAATTTTTTTTACAAATGTGCTTATAATACAGGCATCTACGTTTAGAGTAGTGGGTCAAACTGTGTGTTGGGTGTTTGTCTCTTGTTTTCTCGTGTATGTTGCGAGTTGTTTACTTCCGTATGGTCTGTCGTATGGAAGAACTGAGGAGTAATTCTGCTTCTCACTTGTTTTATTAGTTGGTATAAAATTCACCGGGGTAACCCTTTACCAAAAAAAAAAATCTACGTTTGTGAAAGAATTTTTTGGTCCAACTCGCCACAGATCAAAAAGTTCTCACGGTTCTTACAACTGGAGGTGGTTCTTATTTTAGCGAAATTCTATATATATATATATATATAGAGAGAGAGAAAGTATAATGTACTTCAGGGCTTAACCTACATTAACATACATGACAAAAAATATAACGTGCGTTATTATCATAGAACGTGTGTGATTATAGTCCCATGCGTGATTATGTGTTCCCATGCGTGATTATGTGGTCCCATGCGTGATTATACCCCTGATCCAACGGTTACTATTGTCTCCTACGTGATGTATGATAAGGCTTTTTGTATGTTAACCTTACTCTATATATATATATATATATATATATATATATATATATATATATATATATAATGGTTATATAAAGGTAAAACTTATAAGGGTGAGGATCAAATAGGAAGTTAATTTTGGCTAGGAAGGATAGGAAGCAATAGGGTTATAACATGTAGCAAAATTTAAAATAAAGAGGAGGGGTATTTTAGTCAATCGTATCCTTTCTTCTTCCGTCTTCTCCCCACTAACTTCAAAACCCACCATTTTCAAAACCCACCATCTTCAACCTTTTCTTCACTTTCTATCTCAATAATCACTACATTATATTGCGATTTTCGTCACCAATCAATGATTCAAACACCCAATCAACGTGTTCTTCAACTTTTTTGAAGAAACCCAACTTATCTTCATACAATATCTCATTTTTTCCCGTGATTTTGAAGCGAATCACTCAATTCGTTTGATTCGATCGCTGTTAAGTGTTTCTATCATTCAAATTTCGTCAATCGTTGAAGAAATCGGCTTCGATCCATGTAAGAAATTCTTGAATTACATTTTTATGATCTGAGTTTTTGAATTGAATCATTGCGTTTTACGATCTTGGCGGGGGTCCGGGGGCAGCGCCCCTGGGAGCAGGGTCCAAGGGGCGGCAGCCCCTGGCGGGGTCCAAGGGGTAGAGCCCCTGGCTGGGGTCGAGCTGTAATTTTTTAGAAAATGCATCAGAAAATTTAATTTTCTGTAAATTGCTTTAATAAAAATGTATCATAAAATTTAATTTTCTGTAAATTGCCTCTGGAAAACTGCATTCACATACAACACTATTGTCCTGGTTCAATGCGTTTTAGAGAGAACACTTTCTTTGGTGTTTTTAAGCCATTGCCTTTTAGAACTAAGACATTTTTATGTGTTTTCTGGCCATTGCGTTTTAGAAAAAACATATTTTTGAAGTGTTTTTAGTCATTGCGTTTTAGGTAAAACACATTTTTAGGTGTTTTCAGTCCATTGCGTTTTAGAGAGAACACTTGCTTTTGTTTTTTAAGCCATTACGTTTTAGAAATAAGACATTTTTAAGTGTTTTCTGGCCATTGTGTTTTATAAATAAGACATTTCTTTGTGTTTTTTGTGCATTGCGTTTTAGGTAAAACACATTTTTATGTGTTTTCAGTTCATTGCGTTTTAGAAAACAGAGATTTTAAGTGTTTTCTGGCCATTGCGTTTTAGAAATAAGACATTTGTTTGTGTTTTTGGTTCATTGCGTTTTAGGTAAAACACATTTTTATGTGTTTCCAGTTCATTGCGTTTTAGAAAGTACACTTTGTTTTGTGTTTTTAGGCTATTGCGTTTTAGAAATAAGACATTTCTTTGTGTTTTCTGACCATTACGTTTTACAAATAAGACACTCCTTTGTGTTTTTGGTGCCTTGCGTTTTAGAAAAATGTCATTTTTTAGGTTTTTTTCCCATTGCGTTTTACGCAACTGGGTTTTCGAAAAAATATATGTCGAAAATGTAGCAATAGTATACTCGTTTTAAAGATAAAAAACGCTCGTTTTTTTGGTGCAATTTTTTATAAAAAAATAATGTCGTATGAAAGAGTTATTAACATTTAAAAAATGGGGGGGGGGGGGGGGATTTTAGGAGAGAGAAACTATTGGCTTGGATTTACTAGAATGCCCTAGACAAACCCACGCGCTTTTTTTTTTTCCTTCAATTTCACTCATTTAATCTTAGCATTTGATTAAATAAATGGATGGTCAACATTACTTACTAGGCTTTCTACCCAAATAAACTTACTATTATATCCTAACCCAAACTTATAAACATAAAAAATACTAATAGATGTATATAAATAATATAATTTAGTAATTACTCAATAATAAACGAGTCGAGTCTGACCCGAACGAGTCCCATAAAATAAACTAGGGGTGTTCAGAATCTAATCCAGTTCGGCTAGTTTTGCTTATAATTTTGTGAAGAATCGCTAATAATGTCAAGATTTTGAAATGGTAAAAGAAGTTGATGAACTTAATCATATATACAAGTGCATATTTCAAAGAAAATGAAAAAATTAATAATGTTAAAATGATCCATTTGTTGTGAAAATGTCAGAACTGAAGCATGTAAATCTTTAATTAGTTTGTAGGGTTAAATCGGATGGCCAGGAAAAGCCGAAATAGGACTTGGGAAGAGGGTGGGCTGATCAGGCCGAATTTGGTTTGGTAAGATATTTTGGTTTGTTGTTGGGCTCCGATCTAATGGTTGGCCTTCTGAAAACGGTGATGTACCTGTACGCACTAAACTAAAGAGTAAGGTCTAAGGTAATAAGGTTTATGGACTTTCTGAAAATGCTAATAATTTTATAATGATGCATACCAATTCTAATGAGTAATTTCTGTAAATAGTAATGCAAATTAATTAATATGTAATATTTTAAACTTTGGATGCATGGCATCATTTACCAAAATGTTTAACAAATAAAAAAGAATGATTATTAATTTTTGTGTCATGCATTGGCTTTCAATTTATAGCTATAACCATTGTTTTACGATCACTTCAAATTACAATAAAGTACCTTTTTGAAAATTTTAAAACATACGTACACATAACATTGCATTTACAAGGATTTGAACCTACACCATACCGCTAGGTCATGGGTTATAATAAGTATTGTTCGCAATGTGTTTATGAACTTTGAAGAATGACATTTAGACCAATAGTATAGTTATATAACTGGTAACATTCTTATGCATTTGATTTCCATGGCTGTAGTAGTTTAGTAAATTGGATCCATTTGAGATTTAGATGTTAATAAGAAGTGTTGGCCAAGTTACACGTTAAGAATGAGATCCAACTGGCTAGTATTATAAAGTCATAACCCAAATGTGTGGTATAGTTATAACACAAACACATAACTTAATAAGCTTAAATATTACTCTCATATTCTTAAATATATATACTAGCAGTATAAAATAAAGTCCTAAGATGACGTTTAGGATCTTTAAAACTAATGTTACGATCATTTTGTTTTATTGACAATAACAATCATGATGGAGTTGTAATCTATCATCGATACCGCCACCTACTAGTGGTAATGATGTGGGGTGGTGAAAACTACGAGGGAGTCCGAAAATATAATCCCTTTCCTTCATTCACGAGTTCCTCATTCAATACATGACTTCGTTGTTCTATGTTATTTTGCTCAATTCATGTTTATTTTTGAATCATGCTAAACATTTTCACACATAAAAAAAGTTGATTAGTTTTAAAAGTTGAGTGTTAACTTTTTATATATAGCTGGTCATGGAAATGTCATTAACACGATTAGATAAATAAGCTAAAAAGCAGCAAGAGGAGAGAACAACAGGAAGCTCCCGGCAGCAATGGAAGGCCGAAGAAAGGGACAAGGAGCCGAAGACAGGTTTGCCGAGGGATCGAAAGGGATAACAAAATTCTTTGTGGCAAGATTACTGGAGAAATGTAGCTCAAAAGACATCGAAAAGGTTATAGGAGCATACGGTTCGATCAAAGGAGTCTATGTGGCAAGGAAAAGGGACAAGCACGGTTTTCGTTTTGGTTTTGCAAGTTTTGCAGGGGTAAAGGATGTGACGGGTATGGAAAAATCGATGTAAAATGTATGGATGGGAAACTGCAAGCTGTTTATTAACATGGCTAGATTCTCTATGGAGAACGATGAAGGTAAGGATAAGCAAGAAAAGAAAGGGAAAAAAAAAAAAAAAACAAATGGCAAGGAGCAGGAAGACAACCAAAAAGTGTACAAGGAACATGAGGTGAGATCAAATACGTGGTTCTCCGGCGAGAGATCTTACGCCAACGTATTGATCGGTATACTACAATCGAACTCAACAACGAAAGAAGTGGTGGTGTCGGAATTTGCAAAAGCTTTTGTGGAGCTTCATGTGAAGGCCATAATCGGGAAGACAAAAGACTTATGGACACTGAGAAAGTTGGATATACTTCTACAGGAAGCAAAATTCGGAGACTCAACCATCAAATACCTGGGTGGTCTGAGTGTCTTGGTCATTTTCAGGTCTAAGGCGTCCAACGTGGATACTTGGAATAGTCAATCGTTAGCCTTCGAGAGAATCGCGTGGCTGAACATTCATGGTGTACCGTTGCACCTGTCTAGTAACGAGACATTCGATTGAGAATCAAGAGAAATCCCAGGAAGAGGAGGGTTTGTCCATACCTGATATTAACATGTCAGTAAATAGTTCAGAAAGGGACGGTGATTCTCCAACTAAACGTAGGGCAGAGACTGACGAAAATGGGTTACCGGAAAAGATGTATAACAACCTGAATTTAAATGATCCGGGTAAACTGTCGTCGGTGTCTGACGTTGAAGGCGAAGCACAATTGGAAGTCGATAGGTCTTCTGATAAAGAAAATCCAACGCCAAAAGATTGCGGAACGGTAGGAGTTACGCCGGTGGTTTTAATGTAGAGTAAAGTTTCGAGGATAATAATGTTGAAGGGGAAGGTTTTGAGGAGATGCAAGATTTCGAGATGTTGAATAAGGACAGAGAAGATAATAGGCAGTATAAAGGAGAAGCTCCTTTTGAATTCCCCAGATATGTCAGTTCTCCATTTAATGTTAAAGAAAGAAATATAGATAAGGAAACAACGAATAATGATGATGTCTCGGGTATTGGGTCAACATATTTGGGTTATCAAGGTGGTTTTTTTCGAAAACAATAACAAGGAGAAATGGGTTATAGATCATACTACTGAGTATGTGAATAATGGGCCGATTTTTATGGGTTTTCAAGTTAATATCAATTTTGCTAGACCGAGGAAAGGATACAAGAAATATAGAAAGCCCAAAAAAATTCAAGTGTAGAGAAGGAAACAAGTGGGATATCTAGGCCCAAGAAGAGGATGAGACAAAATGATCCATTCGATCTAAACGAAATTATAGGAATTCAGGAGAATAGTGTAACATCCGAAGAGCAAGAAGGGGTAAACGATAATAATTCGAGATTGAAGGATTTACCGAGAGTAATCAGATGGGGTCAAGTGAAATTTGAGAAGAGATTATGGAAGGGATCAGAACTGGAAATACGGTTGAAGAAGCTAATGAACAACCCAACGAGGAGAATGTCAGGATTAATGTCACACCCCCAAAATCCACAAGCGGAGTATCACCGCAGGAGGCGTGACATGACCAGGATCAAGCCACCAATCATATTTAACAATATAGTAAAGTGAATAAAAGTTAAACCACACAATATAATTGGTGTTCAAAAACAGTTTAACAAGTCTAAGTAATCAGCGGAAGCAAATAGTTCAAAACCCAAATCATAAGTTAAAAGTGTTTAAGTTCATCATGAACACTCAATATCCATGCTCCACAACGACACCTCCCATGCAAGCTCCTGCTAAGTACCTAACGACCTGCAAGGCATGTAACAACGAGTCAACAACAAAGTTGAGCGAGTTCACAGTTGGTTGTCCAGTTTGAAGTTGTTTTCAAAAACCATAAGTTCATTCGAAAACCAGTAGTTAATTAATTTCTTGTTTCCCAAATCATAACCAGTGGGGGCTACCCCATGTTGTAAACCACTTATAGGTTGTCGTCCTTCCCAACCGAGGACGGAGGTACGTACTCTACCCAACCGGGAATACACAGGTTACATGTAGTCGTCCTTCCCAACCGAGAACGAAGGTACATAAGTCGTCCTTCCCAACCGAGAACGAAGGTACGTACTCTACCCAATCGAGAATACGCAGGTCAAAATGTAGTCGTCCTTCCTAACCGAGAACGAAGGTACATATTCTGTTAGAGGTGAATATGTAGGTTTCGTTTTAGCTTCTTAACCCATTCCCAACCCACCGAGAATCCCATGCCTCATAAAAGTGTAAACTCACCTTGGTTTGCTCGGTTTGTTAAGTTACTTGTTTCCAATTAATCAGTCAAAGCCTATGGTATGCATGTATACACAATCAGTTTATGTTCACATTGCATCAAGTAGATTGTCACGTATTACACAAGTAGTAAGCAAGTACGGCACATATCCCTACTACTTATCATAGCAAGTGTACGAACCACAAACACTCTCATGTTACAAGTTCGTATTCCCCAATATCATGAAATCAAACAGTTAGGTTCCCAAGCTAAACCACACATTACATAATAAGCATACAAGTGGAACACATAATCATACACGTATTCCAATCATCCCTACACTAGTATGTGTGTTTCATGTTTCACATAACCACAATTAAGTCGTATAATCTAGTGTGCACTCCTAACATATTCAACATATAGCAGACAAGGCCCAACAAAACATGTAGCCCAGTTGATGCACCCAAACCAGTCCCGGCCCGCTAACATATAAGCATAAGTACCAACACTCGTTATTTAGGCCGATATATATCAAGGCTGCGGCCCATATATTCAACACCTATGTTCACACATTTTTTTACACCTATTTTGTTTTGCCACACTACTACGACCCAGCTAGGTTCCGGCCCAAATGTAATTCACTAATACGCAGCCCAACAGTCAAGGTCCAGCACAACACACAAGTGGGTTGTGACCCGTGTGCCCCATACGAGCCCAACCCAAAAGGACTGTACGGCTGCCCCCTATCTAAACAGTGTGGAGGGCCCAGCTGTCTTTGGGCGACTTGTTATGCGTTTGGCCCAGTAAAACATGTGAAGCCCAAATGAATGTATATGTTACTTATTTCAAATACATCGGCCCACTCACTATATACGTTACCCAACTAGCTATTTCCAATTAACCGGCCCAAAATAATTAACTGTTATCTATAACATTAACAATAACCTATTTTTATATAACTTGCAATCCAATTCTCTATACTTCTGTAATCATTCATAACCTGAACAACCTATTATAGTGTCAATATTATTACTACTCCTCATGTTAACTATCCTTACATAGGATCGGGAAAATAAGTCAATCATGTAACATTACAACTAACCCTTGCAAATCACCTATAATCACTTATTCATCAACAATAATCAACCGGTAATCATTCATCTAATCGAACCAGACACAATATACAAATACACATCCGTTTCATCGATTATTCATCAATAACATATTCTAATTATTCTGTTTATATTACACAAGTATATCCAAGGTTCATTATCATATGTTCATGAAAATACTAATACACATAATATCACATATGAGTATGATTCATGTCAACATTAAGAACAACAAGCAGGTTATCAATAAAGATTACTAACCGAAGTCAAGAATACAGATTGAAAGGCTTCGAGTGTGAGGGGGGGTCTCCTGTTGCCGTGCGTGATCTTGAGAGGAGGGTAGGGTTTGGTTTGTTATGTATTATCTTGTTACGTAACTATGTGTACATATAATCTTTAATAGCCGGCCCTCCCATAACACAACAGCGGATCCACTTGGGCTTTACCCGACCCAAGCATGACTTCGGTGTTCAATTGTGCTTGGTTTGGTCTTCGGCTCGTGTAACTTGGCCTAGAATAAGCTGTGTGTGTGCGTGAGCCGAAGGGGAGTGTAACTAGTGCGGCCCAAATATAATCTAAGGCCCAAACATACGAACAATGATTCATGTTTATGATAAGGTTTAACAAATAACAAATAGCAAGAATTCACCGTAACGTGTGATAAAAACGTAGTGTAACAGGAATAATACCAGATTAAAAGTTACGAGGTTAGACGACAATAACCTTGAAAGTTCGGGTTGTCACATCATCCCCAACTTGAAAGAAATTTCGTCCCGAAATTTAGCACGTAGTTACTGAGGAAGCTAGATAGGTTGCATGGTTTCCTGGTTTTCCTGGGGTGTCACATCATCCCCCCGTTGGTTTGGAATTTCATCCCGAAATTCCGCAGTAGCTTCAGCCTCAATAGTGGTTGTTCTTTTCTTTAACAAATGGGGATACTTGTGTTTCATTTGGTCTTCTCGTTCCCAGGTAAACTCTGGGCCACGACGGGAGTTCCAACGAACTCGAACAAGAGGTATTCTGGTACGCTTGAGAACCTTAACATCTCGGTCAGTAATTTCTACTGGTTATTCGACGAATCGCAGCTGATCGTCGATAGTGAGCTCCTTGAGAGGAACTATGAGGGTCTCATCTGACAGACACTTATTCAGATTTGACACGTGGAATACGTTGTGAACCCCACTGAGTTCTTAGGGTAGGTTCAGTTTGTAGGCCACTTTGCCTATTTTCTCTATGATTTCGAAAGGTCCGACGTATCGTGGGTTGAGTTTACCTCGTTTACCAAAATGAACTACACCTTTACAAGGTGAGACTTTAAGTAGTACTCGATTCCCAACCTGGAACTCGAGTGGTTTCCTTCGCTTATCAGCGTAGCTTTTCTGACGGTCACGAGCTGCCGCCATTCATTGTCGTATCTGAGCAATCTTCTCGGTTGTATCTACGACGAGCTCTGGGCCAGTGATTTGGCTGTCGCCAACCTCTGCCCAACAAACAGGTGATCGGCACTAACGCCCGTACAATGCCTCAAATGGGGCGGCCTTTTTGAACTTAGGATGAACAGTAAATTATTTTTTTCATAATAAATTAATAATTAATTGTTTAAATAATATTTAATTCTTTTTCGGATACTGGTGTGGTAACTGTTGTTATAAGAAAACTCCACTAACGGGAGGTGTTTTTCCCAGCCGTTACCAAAGTCGATTACACATGCTCGAAGCATGTCTTCAAGGGTTTGGATGGTGCGCTCAGACTGCCCATCCGTCTGCGGGTGATAGGCTGTACTGATGTCTAGACGCGAGCCAAAGGATTTGTGCATCGCTTGCCACAATTCAGAGGTAAAACGCAAGTCACGATCAGAAATGATGGAGGTTGGCACCCCGTGCCTAGCAACCACTTCTTTCAGGTATACGTCTGCTAGAGTAGAGAACTTATCCGTTTCTTTGATAGCCAAGAAATGTGCAGACTTTGTCAATCGATCCACTATTACCCAAATGGTGTCGTTTCCTCGTTGAGATCTAGGTAGGCCAGTAACGAAGTCCATGGAAATTTGCTCCCATTTCCACGTCGGGATCTCTGGTTGTTGAAGTAGGCCTGATGGTTTCTGGTATTCAATCTTGACTCTCGCACAAGTCAAACATTTACTAATGTAGGTGGCTATGTTGGCTTTCTTGTGGGGCCACCAGTACGTGGCCTTGAGGTCGTGGTACATTTTATCAGAACCAGGATGTACCGAGTAACGAGACTTGTGTGCTTCATCCATCACAAGCTCACGTAAATTACCATACAATGGAACCCAGATGCGCCATGTCACGTAGTAAGCGCCGTCTTCCTTTTGTTCTAGCTGTTTCTTCGACCCTCGTAGGGACTCAGCCCTGATGTTCTCTGGTTTCAATGTTTCAATTTGAGCTTCACAAATTTGAGCGGGAAGACTAGAGTGGATGGTAAGCTGCAACGCACGTACACGCTTAGGTTTAGTCTCCTTCCGGCTGAGGGCATCAACCACAACATTGGCTTTGCCCGGATGGTACTTAATCGCGCATTCGTAATCATTTAGGAGTTCGACCCATCGACACTGTCGCATGTTCAACTCCTTCTGTTCGAAGATATGTTGGAGACTCCTGTGATCGGTGTAAATGGTGCACTTGGTACCGTATAGGTAATGCCTCCATATCTTGAGTGCAAAAACAACAGCTCCCAGCTCCAAATCATGAGTAGTGTAGTTCCTTTCGTGAACCTTGAGTTGGCGTGATGCATAAGCAATGTCTTTATCCCATTGCATCAACACACAACCAAGTCCTTGGATCGACGCGTCGCAATAAACCACAAAATCATCGGTGCCTTCAGGTAACGAGAGAATAGGTGTGGTACAAAGTCTCTCCTTTAAGTGCTGAAACACGGATTCCTGTGCATCACCCCAACGATAGGTGACACCCTTCTAGGTCAGTGAAGTGAGAGGTTGGGCAATCTTCAAGATATCCTTGATGAATCTTCTGTAGCAACCCGCCAAACCCAATAATTGGCGGATTTCTGTTGGTGTACGGGGCGCAGGCCAGTTCTTGATCGAGTCAACCTTGGATGGATCAACATGAATCCCATCCTCGTTTACCACGTGACCTAGGAAATGGACTTCACGAAGGCAGAAGTCGCATTTCGAAAACTTAGCATAAAGATGCTCTGCTCGAAGAAGTTCCAAAATGAGTCGCAGATTGTCACACCCCGACCGCGTAAAACAACAAATCGCGGCGGAAACATCGGGGCGTGTTGCAACAGAATTAATGTTTCATAACCATGGATATCAAAAGTGTTTCGTTTTATTAAACATTGAATAATTACATCGTCTGGAAATCTAAATACACAATTTAAACATAATCTATCATTGTTATTGAGTCACTAAGGCCTTGTCCAGTCCTATGTGAGCATGCATCTTATCAATCGATATCATTCAACAATTACCTGAAACATATGTGAAAACGAGGTCAGCAAAGAAATGCTGGCGAGTACATAGGTTTTGTGAAAATAAGATTCATGACTTCTGTTTTAAGAAAATGTTTAGTCATGAACCTTGTAATTTGCTTTGTCTTAGTAAATCATTTGAAGAACGATAAGTTCAAGTGATATGTATAAATAAGAGAATAATGCATGATTAAATGAATAACCATGTAAAATGAGTTTGTATAAGATAAGTTGTTTGTAAATGATTGTCTTGTGAAAAGTATGTTACTTGTATAAAATGTTCTATGTCTCAAACTGAAATGATTCAAATAACGCTACAATATGTAATACCATACAAACACTTATATATAGGAAGTACCAGCGGCGTATCCACCATGCTTGTATCATATTCCACACGCATTGTTACTTAATCACTTAGCCAAACCAAACCACCAAAGTAATGTTCATGCCCAATGTAAATCATGTAATATGTATAACCAAAACCCAATCGTATATCGCTTTGAAGCCAATCGTTTACCCAATCGTTAAAACATCGTGTGAAAACCAATTGTTTACCCAATCGTTAAATTCGTTTTAAGTCGTGAAACTACTTAAATGGTCGTCTCGCTAATAACATTCAAACCTTCTTGACTCGCATTAATAAACCCTTACCAAAGGATAGATTAATAATTCGCATTAATAAACCCTTACCAAAGGATAGATTAACATCTCGCATTAATAAACCCTTACCAAAGAGTAAATTAAAAATTACAGATTCAGTCGCTACCCACAACACCCACACATAACTACGGGTGTAGTAACTAACGGGATTTGTCAGATCCTATGGTACCATAACCTAATACTGGTCGGCTTGATCATTGCTAATGAATGTCATTTGTTATGTAACTACAACCAACAAGTTTGTTCACTTTATGAAATCGTTATTAGTTTTGTATAATCGTCTTAATCGTTTTTGAAACCATCGTTATAACATCGAAAACATTTAGCACATATGAGTCACCCCAAAACAATTGAAAGCAGTAAAATAGGGGAATAATGTACTCGCCTGAGAATGCTTAGAGGTCTTGAACAACAACCAAACAAAGCTAGAGAGAGCACGGAACCAGTCGACAATCTAAAACTATATAAATAAACCGGACTTAAATCGGGAGATCGGATAGGATGAGGCTTGGTAAACCAAATGAGTGTTGGAACTCATATGATATGGTTTAACAAGGCCTACATACTACAATGAAACCAAACCTAAGTGCTTTCGACCCATCGCGACCCATTAAGGTAGCTTATGCTACTTTAACGCGTCGTGTGCGTGAAACGCGTTCGGACCGTCTAACTAGTCCTATGACAAGTGTTATATGCCTAAACATGTTACATAATCAGTTATGTGACAAAAGTTTAGGTTACATATGCTTAATTACCAATTATACATGAAAAGGGTATTCTGGTAATTTACCTAAGGCATATAAACTACCTATCATACAACTACTTAAACGAAGCGACCATAGGGTATAACCTCGGAAGGTTATTCCCTACCTACTATGGTCACCTAATGTATTTGGTCGGATCCTAATGATCGACCAAATGGGTCGGGTTCGAGGTATAAGCGATTTATTAGATCGCTTACCCTACGACCCTAGACAACGTGGTAATCAGTAGGCATAGTCCCAAGGGACTATAACCAACGTGATTACACTCACGTTGCGAAGTTCAAACGAACTTCGCATTGACCATTACTGGTCAACGCAGAAAGTCAAACAAAGTTTGACTTTCAGACTCGAAAGACTCGAAAAGCAATAAAAGAACGAAAGAATACTTACCCAGGGTCCCCGAATGCTAACTTCGATTCAAAAATCTCAGGTATGAAACAATAGTTTCAACTTAGAGTTTCTCAAATCAAAGTTCTTGTAATTTTGAAGCATGGGGGGGTGGGGTATTTATAGGATTTCCCGAACCGTTAGGATCGTTTCTTGGAAAAAGTGCTTCAATCTTGGCCATACACTAGCACCCATGGTATTGTAATACCATGTGCCCAAAATACCAGCCCATAGATTCCCAAAACCATGTGCAACAAGTGGGAAGGACTAGATTCGATGTATAAGCAAACATCTTTCAGAAATGACAGTTTTGGTCCCTGTTATGTGTTTATGCCATTTCCGACACTTCTAAGGCCCGTAAAGCCAACTTTAAGGCCCTAAAATGATGTCTAAACATTGTGGACATGAAAAATGCTCAAAAATATGTCGGATGTCAGTTCCTTTGGTCGTACGAACGCGATGTTCGCTTAATTACGACGGAATGCGCATAAGCGCGAAAAACGATCCAAATGGCATGACGAATGGATTTTTCTTAAGCCAAACACTAAAGCATAATATAGTCATGCTTACATAAATTTTTGGATGTCCGGATGTATTCAGAACGTAAGTTATGCGCGAAAGTGCAAACTTGTGCACTTTTTGACACTTTTAGTCCCTGAATGACCCAAAAGTTTATTTTAGCACACCGAACACCTCAAAGCTTATTTCTAAGCTATGTAAAGGATATTTATGGTATGTTTAACTTATGGTCATGTTCCGGAATGTCTGTTACAGTTCAAATTGGCATACTTTCGTAGTTTGTCAACTTTAGTCCCTGTAAGCGATTTAACTTGATTTTGCCATACCAAAGCCTTCAAAACTTATTTCTAAGTTATGTAAAGGTTATTTAAGGTATGTTAAGCCTATGTCACTATTCTGGAGTGTTTGTTGCATTAAACTGGTTATATTTACGCATCGGTGCGCGTATAACCTTCCAGAAAGCGATTTAGAGTTTGAAATTGAACAAGAATTGATATGTGCAAATGATACACATATTTTTACAAATCCCAAGTATGAAATATAATATTTCATTGGTTTGGTATTTGTTTGATGGCTGTGGAGGCACAGGTGTTACACAGATGATGCTCGTGTTCCTCCTGACTCTTAGAATAGATCAGGATGTCGTCGATGAAAACAATAACGAACTTATCTAGGTAAGGTTTGCACACTCGGTTCATGAGATCCATGAAGACAGCAGGTGCATTTGTCAACCCAAAAGGCATGACTAAAAACTCGTAGTGCCCGTAACGAGTTCTGAATGCTGTCTTGGAGATGTCCTCGTCTCTGACTCTCAGTTGAAAATAGCCCGATCTCATATCAATCTTAGAGTAGAAGCTCGACCCTTGCAACTGGTCGAACAAGTCGTCAATACATGGGAGAGGATAACGATTCTTCATGGTCACCTTGTTGAGTTCGCGATAGTCAATACACATTCGGAAGGTACCGTCTTTCTTCTTCACAAACAAGACTGGAGCTCCCCAGGGCGAAGAGCTAGGATGAATGAAACCTTTGTCTAATAGCTCTTGTAGTTGCGCGGACAATTCTTCTAGTGCTGATGGAGCTAAGCGATCGCACGAGCTATGGGCGCTGTTCCAGGAGTTAGCTCGATTTGAAACCCGACTTGACGATGAGGCGGAAGACCAGGTAATTCCTCAGGAAATACCTCAGGAAAATCTCGTACGATCGGTATGTCTTCTATCTTCTTCTCTTTCGTTGATGTGTCAGTAACGAGGGCTAGGATAACTGTGTGACCTTTTCGTAAGCACTTCTGGGCCTTAAGGAAAGAGATAATGCCTACAACTGCACCACTCTTGTCACCATGAATCATGAGGGGTTCCTCACCAGAACGAGGGATGCGGACAATTTTCTCATTGCAAAGAATTTCCGCTTGATGTTGAGATAACCAATCCATCCCAATAACAACGTCGAAACTACCCAGAACGATAGGAATGAGGTCGATAGAGAAGGTCTGATCAGCAAGAACGAGATTACAACCCTTAACTATGTGTGTGGCCTCTAAACTTTTACCATTTGCTAGTTCTACAATGTGCTTGGTGTTCAAAAGTGTTGGAGTATGCTTAAGCATCTGACTCACTTTTAAGGACACGTAACTAGTATCGGCACCTGAATCAAATAAAACAATAACAAAGAAGTCATCCAGTAGGAACTTGCCCGTCACAACGTTGGGATCATTCCTTGCTTCACCCTGACCAATCACGAAAACACATCCCCTTGCATCGTTGCCATCTTTGTTACCCCCATTGTTTCCATTTCCTTGGTTGTTGTTGTTGTTCTGATTCTGATTCAACTGTGGACAGTGTCTCTTGAAGTGACCCTCAGCACCACATTGAAACCATCCCTTATTACCCTGTTGTTGCTGTTGCTGGTTCTGTGGAGCTTGTGGTTGCTGTTGACGATTCTGATTCGCAGGACGTGAGCTCCTGGAATCCTTGGCTTCATGACCAAACTTGTTACATCTTTGACAACAACCCTTGTTGCACAGCCCGTTGTGGTGCAAATTACATCGATTGCACTTAGCGTGATTTCCCCTATATCCACCCTGACCCTTATTCTGATTACCTGAAGATTGCTGACCAGGGCTCTTGAAGTCGCCAGTCCTTCGCTGCTAAGACTGAGACTGAACCGAAGTGGAACCCTTGCTCGAATTTCCATCCCACTTGCACTTGTTGTCACTAGGAACATCTGAAGTAGTTGTAGCATTAATGCGCTTAGGAAGCCTGTTCTGCTCAACTGCCTGGTCAGTGAGGCGATGGGCTAGTCGAATGACTTGCTGAATGGTACCAAGGTTAGCCGCAGTCACATGGCTCTGAATCTCTGGCACTAGACCCTTGAGGTACATCTTGATTCGCTTGATAGAAGTATCCACCACAGTAGGACACAATATGGCCAATTCGTTCGATCTCTTCGTATACGCCTCAATTTCAGACCCTTTCATCTTCAAGTTGTAAAACTCCACCTCTAGCTTGTGAATGTCGTCGCAATGACAGTACTCCTCTTTGATCAGATCCTTGAAATCGTTCCATGGGGTGGCGTTAGAAGCTACCAACCCTAGCATTTGAACCTGTGCATTCCACCAAGTTAATGCAGCACCTTCGAGTGTTCCAGTAGCAAATTTTACCCTACGAGCCTCAGGGCATTCACACATCTCAAAAACAGACTCGATCTTCTCGAACCAGTGAAGAAGACCTACAACTCCTTCTGTACCACTGAAGGTACTATGTCGACAATCCATAAAGGTTTTGAAGGTACATACGGGAGGCTGAGCATGCTGACCTGTCGCGCAAGAAAGAAAAGACAAGGTTAAGCACAAGAGTTGGTTCGCGAGAGTAGGATCTAAACATCCTAGGATAGGGCGGAATGGCAGGTTATACCTCCTGCAGGGGCTGCTGCGAGTGCCTCAGCAACTCGTTCATTGATAAGAGCCGTCAGCTGGGCTTGAGTCAAGTTCAAACGTCCACTCATGATCTTCACATCAAAGAAAAGCATAAGTGAGAGGAGTGTCGTGAAAGTGCATAAGTGTGGGAAGACAGAAGAGAGCAAGCACACGTGGGTTTAAAACAACAGTCTTTACGTTGACTAAGCATGCTATGAACAATGCACTATGTAAACTAACATACAGGCAATATAAACACAAACCATATCACCTATAATGTTGAGTCTTGCACGTGGAGCGAAGCGTCGTTGTGGATCGTTGAGCACTATACAAGTTATAGTCTGGTTTTGTAAAAAAGCTTTTCCCTTTGAAAAAAAAAACCAAGTTCACTCTAACCAATGACTCTAATACCAATCTGTCACACCCCCAAAATCCACAAGCGGAGTATCACCGTAGGACGCGTGACATGACCAGGATCAAGCCACCAATCATATTGAACATTATAGTAATGTGAATAAAAGTCCAACCACACAATATAATTGGTGATCAAAAACAGTTTAACAAGTCTAAGTAATCAGTGGAAGCAAATAGTTCAAAACCCAAATCATAAGTTAAAAGTGTTTAAATATCCATGCTCCACAACGACACCTCCCATGCAAGCTCCTGCTAAGTACCTAACGACCTGCAAGGCATGTAACAACGAGTCAACAACAAAGTTGAGCGAGTTCACAGTTGGTTGTCCAGTTTGAAGTTGTTTTCAAAAACCACAAGTTCATTCGAAAACCAGTAGTTAATTAATTTCTTGTTTCCCAAATCATAACCAGTAGGTGCTACCCCATGTTGTAAACCACTTATAGGTTGTCGTCCTTCCCAATTGAGGATGGAGGTACATACTCTACCCAACCGAGAATACACAGGTTACATGTAGTCGTCCTTCCCAACCGAGAACGAAGGTACATAAGTCGTCCTTCCCAACCAAGAACGAAGGTACGTACTCTACCCAACCGAGAATACGCATGTTAAATGTAGTCGTCCTTCCCAACCAAGAACGAAGGTACATATTCTGTTAAAGGTGAATATGTTGGTTTCATTTTAGCTTCTTAACCCATTCCCAACCCACCGGGAAGCCCATGCCTCATAAAAGTGTGAACTCACCTTGGTTTGCTTGGTTTGCTCGGTTTGTTAAGTTACTTGTTTCCAATTAATCAGTCAAAGCCTATGGTATGCATGTATACACAATCAGTTTATGTTCACATTGCATCACGTAGATTATCAGGTATTACACAAGTAGTAAGCAAGTATGGCACATATCCCTACTACTTATCATAGCAAGTGTACGAACCACAAACACCCTCATGTGACAAGTTTGTATTCCCCAATATCATGAAATCAAACAGTTAGGTTCCCAAGCTAAACCACACATTACATAATAAGCATACAAGTGGAACACATAATCATACACGTATTCCGATCATCCCTACACCAGTATGTGTGTTTCATGTTTCACATAACCACAATTAAGTCGCATAATCTAGTGTGCACTCCTAACATATTCAACATATAGCAGACAAGGCCCAACAAAACATGTAGCCCAGTTGATGCACCCAAACCAGTCCCGACCCGCTAACATATAAGCATAAGTACCAACACTCATTATTTAGGCCCATATATATCAAGGCTGCGGCCCATATATTCAACACCTATGTTCACACATTTTTTTACACCTATTTTGTTTTGCCACACTACTACGGCCAAGATAGGTTCCGACCCAAATGTAATTCACTAATACGCAGCCCAACAGTCAAGGTCCAGCACAACACACAAGTGGGCTGTGGCCCGTGTGCCCCATACGATCCCAGCCCAAAAGGACTGTACGGCTGCCCCCTATCTAAACAGTGCGGAGGGCCCAGCTGTCTTTGGGCGACTTGTTATGCGTTTGGCCCAGTAAAACATGTGAAGCCCAAATGAATGTATTTGTTACTTATTTCAAATATATCGGCCCACTCACTATATACGTTACCCAGCTAGCTATTTCCTATTAACCGGCCCAAAATAATTAACTGTTATCCATATCATTAACAATAACCTATTTTTATATAACTTGCAATCCAATTCTCTATACTTCTGTAATCATTCATAACCTGAACAACCTATTATAGTGTCAATATTATTACTACTCCTCATGTTAACTATCCTTACATAGGATCAGGAAAATAAGTCAATCATGTAACATTACAACTAACCCTTGCAAATCACCTATAATCACTTATTCATCAACAATAATCAACCGGTAATCATTCTTCTAATCGAACCAGACACAATATACAAATACACATCTATTTCATCGATTATTCATCAATAACATATTCTAATTATTCTGTTTATATTACACAAGTATTTCTAAGGTTCATTATCATATGTTCATGAAAATACTAATACACATAATATCACATATGAGCATGATTCATGTCAACATTAAGAACAACAAGCAGGTTATCAATAAAGATTACTAACCGAAGTGAAGAATACAGATTGAAAGGTTTCGAGTGTGAAGGGGGGGGGGGGGGGTCTCCTGTTACCGTGCATGATCTTGAGAGGAGGGTAGGGTTTGGTTTGTTATGTATTATCTTGTTATGTAACTATGTGTACATATAATCTATAATATCCGGCCCTCCCATAACACAACAATGGATCCACTTGGGTTTACCCAGCCGAAGCATGACTTCGGTGTGCAATTGTGCTTGGTTTGGTCTTCGGCTCGTGTAACTTCGCCTAGAATAACCTGTGTGTGTGCGTGGGCCGAAGGGGAGTGTAACAAGTGCGACCCAAATATAATCTAAGGCCCAAACATACGAACAATGATTCTCGTTTACGATAGGGTTTAACAATTAACAAATAGCAAGCATTCACCGTAACGTGTGATAAAAACGTAGTGTAACAGGAATAATACCAGATTAAAAGTTACGAGGTTAGACGACACTAACCTTGAAAGTTCGGGTTATCACAATTAATTTAGAGACACAACTTACGACCACTTTGGGGGGAGTTGTGGGCATCGATTTACAACAACATAAGCGTTTGATCAGAGAAGCAATAAGGGAAGAAGGAATTCAAAAAGTTTTTAGATGAATTTTCTGTCTTTAAATATTAGAGGGTTAGGAGAGGGGGGAAAATAAAGCGGGTTGGGTTAAAGATTTAAAAAAAAAGATAACGGGTTTGATTTTATTGCGTTACAGGGAGAGAATGCACTACCCAAACGATGGGGTGCTTTTTGGGATAAAGAGTGTAGAGTTACTAATATGGGTGTTGGTGGTGGTGATATAGGTAGTGGGTGATAGGGTGCATGTGAGGTGAAGGATGAGAAGAATCTTTTCTGAGTGTTAGCCATCTTCACTTACTTAGACACCGGGTCTCAAACGACTCGTATTACGGGTAGAAGTATTAGGCACGAAGTATGCAAAGAAAGACTTCCTACTTTGAAGAGTGTTATAGTAACTATCTCGGTTAGTGTTCTATTAGATGGAGATTTGAACAACTTAGAAAATTTGACTGGGTGATGATCATTAGCTTGACCCGTAGAGTCCGCCAGGATCCCCATGCACTACAAGTTGTTATTACGTGGGACCCCGTAATAATAAATTGTCTTGCACGGTCAACCTAATTTTCTCTCGTCCAAAGAAGACGATCAGACAGAGAAGGGATACTACTGCCTTCATACCTTCAACATAGAAAGGACCTTTATGGTGGTCCACGCGCTACATACGTTGTCCTTACGCGCAAAATGGCACAATGCTTAGACAGAATAGGAATAAAGAGAGTTCCTAGCAATAGTAGTTAGAGGGGCACCTTCAACATGAGTACTTCATCTTCCTTGTCTGGACAAGAGTGTCGTTAATCGTGTTTCGTAAAATTTACAGGGACCTCGTCCCGCTGATAAGGTTGTTGTCCAAGGTTACCACCTCCGCCTCGCCATCACTGCCGTAGTCAGGAACCTTCGCATTCAGGGGAAGAACAACCATCTTCTACGGAATCAAGCTCAGGGTCTTGTTTTGTAATTACATCAGCCATAAGCTCCGCGAGGTCATAGTCTCATTGTGCGAGTCAAGAACAATAATAGAATTCGAAGTTGAAGGTATCTCGTTCCCGGCAATAATTATTCCATACACATATATGCATATATATTAATAAATATTAATGTTACTTAGTATATACGGGCAAATAAATGCATCATGTCACATATAACTCTCGTTTGTTCTTTCGTGGGTCGTTTCGTCTTTGGCAAGTCTATCCCATATAGACTATACCTCCATTGGCCATTGTAGGATCGATATTCGACCTGAATGAGTCGGTCTGAGTCAAATCTAGGTCACTAGAGAGTCGGAAAAAATCTAGTAACTGAGAATCGGTGTTAGAATGTGAGTAGAAGCAGAGAAATACACTTTAAACTGGTTTTCCATTGATATTAGACGTTAATACACGCAGAAAATTTGGCAGCACTTCGTTACAACTTTCACCGAACCGTACCATATGGAAAACCCAACACCCATATATATAGGGCAACCATTCCACACGAAATGACACATTCCATTCTGCACGAAATGGCAAACTTCCATTTCGTGCGAAATGGACATTACAGGTCCATTTCGTACGAAATGGTACATACACAAATAAACTTTAAACTTTGCACTTTACACCCCTATTACAAGCTACTTGACACGACCTAGACTGTTGACGTAGGCGATAGACATTGTGTACTAACAAAGTCCCCCTTGGATATTGCCGGAGTCTTCAGTCAGGTTGTCTTCAAAAACTTCTTCACAGAGACTTGAACTTTTCCTCTCTCTGCTTCGGCTTTCTCTTCAACAAACTCTTCAGTCTTTCATTCTCTTTAGCCACTTTCATCTTTTCTTCAGCTTGCATCTTCATCCATTTACCTCGAAGCAGTTTGTCTTTCTCTTCACGTTCCTTCCTTTCTTTCTCAGCTTTCAGAGCCTCTTTTTTCTCAATCTTTCTCCACTTAGACGACCATGCATTTTCAGAATTGATTCCCTTTTGAAAACATGTTGTTGCAACTTTCTGAAACTGCAATGCTTAGTCTTTATCTTCTTTCTTGTAACCAATTTTGTTCACGAACGAACACTCTATATCCTTTGCAGAGCAGTTCACAATCCACATCGGATCATACAAGTGGATGTGTCTGACTTCATTTTCCACTTTGTATGTGATAACTGCTTCAGTTGACATGCAGCTGTATACCCAACATAAGAACCCTTTGTTAAAATCCTGTTCCATTTTCGGCAACGGGATATTCTTTATCACCCTGGGCTTCTTTATCTGCAAGATTGTCTCTTCAACACCTGTTACTGGATCTATCCTCTTCACTTTCGTCGGATAGTGCGGCTTCCAGTGTTTGAACTCTTTGAATGCTTCGAACTTCATTAATCCCCAAGTAGGAATATCAAGCTCTCTGACAGGATAAGACAAAGTTCTGACTTTAGGAAGTTCTTCTACATCCCACCAGGGCAAAGACATTATGTCTTGAATATACGCAAAGTACTGTACGCACACTCTCTTCGAATTGCATAGGCGTTCACTTGTGGCAGAAACCCCCAGCTGATAATATCACCCAAAGACACTTCTCTGTCTCTCTTGTAATACTTTAGCGGTCTTTTAAATTTCCTTTCAGAAGTTTTCCTGAACCATTTCTTTCTTTCTTCGCGTCTTTCTTCCTATGATATTTCATCAAAACTTTTATTCTTAACACATTCTTCAACTTTCCTTCTTAACTCATCTTCATTTGCTTGACTAAAGAACTCTGCAAGCGTTGGAATGTTAGAAGTATCAACATTCACATTCTCAGACTGTTCTTCATCAATGCAGTCTTCCACTTCAACTCTGACATAATTATCAGCATCTTCAACGTATTTATACTGATACTCAGGCTGCTGATTAATATCAAACTGATTTAGCTCTTCTTCAAAATCAAACTTGAAATTAATATCTTCAACATGCGTCATCTTTATGATTTCATCCAGAGTATAAGTATGCATGATTTCACCTTCCTCTACGTTGTGCTCAAGACGAAGAATCAATCTTGACACATGATCGTCACTTTCATCAACATTCTTTGTATCATCATGCTCCCCCTCACTTTCAGCATTCTCAGGTTCTTCATTAGCATCATCATGAAGATAATCATCAACATTTTCTTCAGTAGATGTCACACCCCCAAAATCCACACGCGGAGTATCACCGCTTGGACGCCTGACATGACCAGGATCAAGCCACCAATCATATTGAACATTGTAAGAAATAAATAAAAGTCATTCATCAATACGAAAGATGTTCAAAACCATAACATAGTTAAGTGTTTAGCGGAAGCATAAATATGTAAACCCAACATAAGTTTAAATGTTTCAAATGTTTAGCATGGCACACAGCTGTCCATGTCCCACAACGACTCCTCTCCACTCCCATGCAAGCTCCATAGATACCTTACGACCTGCAAGGCATGTAACAGAGAGTCAACAACAATGTTGAGCGAGTTCACAGTTGGTTGTTCAGTAATAAGTTCGTTTAACAAATTGTAAGTTCGTTTATAACCATGCCGTGTATTACTAGGCCATTTGTATGTTCATCTAGTGGGGGCTTCCCATGTTGTAAGTTCAATTAGTGGGGGCTTCCCATGTTGTAAGTTACTAGACTAGTTGTATCCATGAGTATCCTTCCCAATCCGAGGATAGTAGTAAGTATAAGTTTACATAGGTTTTACGTAAGTGCCCTTCCCAACCGAGGACAGTACGTAGCGAGTACGTAGGTTTAGCGCTGGTGTCCTTCCCCATCCGAGGACAGTACGTAGGTTTTACGTAGATTTTGGCACAGGCATCCTTCCCAATCCGAGGACCGTGGTAAGTAGTCTAGTAGTGATATGAGTACAAGTAATCATTCAATCCCATTCCCAACCCACCGGGGAATCCCATGCCTTGGTAAGAGTGTGAACTCACCTTGGTTTGCTCGGTATGCTAATTATGTGCACACAAGAAATCAGTCAAGTCCTATAGTTATACACATACACTCAATCAGTTAAGTTCGTATAGATTCACATGCAATATTTGTCACGAAGTGTGTCCAAACAATTATCATGTATCACATAAACAATTAATCAAAGTCATGCAATTCATATGATACATAAATGCCTTTCACAGTTTGTTCTAACATGGTTATTCTTTAACCCACTAAACAAGGTTCACAACTTAACTGAATTGATATACATGACAAGGATAATAAACTAACAGTGTTAGTTAACTAGCAGAGTTAATCAAACAATAGATTTAACAACTTAACAACTTAACAGGGGTTTACATACTTAACAGAGTTTGTATATTTAACAGAGTTGACAACTAACAGAACCAATAACTAACTGAGTTTGCTGACATAACGGAGTTAATACTTAACAGATTTATAGACTAACCGAGTTAATAAAATAACAGATTTACATACGAGTTACAGTTCAATAGTCCAAAACACTTTGGGGCCGAAATCACTTTGGGCCGAAAACACTTTGGGCCGAAATCAGTTTGGGATTTCGTCGAGATGATTTCAAGTGGGGTGGGGGTTTTCGTCGGCTACATCAGCAACAAATATGCCTATGCACATAATTTATGACTAAATTATTATAATCGATAACTAGCAACAATTATATACACATGCATATAAGATCTTATCTAATCAACAACATTCATGACTTCTATATTGATGGCCGACATACTAATGTATTCATACAAGAGTCTGACATCTTCACATGGAATCGAAATCATGAATGATGAGTTGCCCACCTTGAACTTCACTAACACATGCACATAGAAATTTGTAGCAGACAACTATATTTAACATATTGTCTTATTGGACCTATTTTCTTGTAGTGGGTTGCAAGTCAACATCAATTCAAACATAAACAATATGCAAAAACACAACCGATTATACATCAGATTATAAATATTCCTATCATATCCAATCTATCCAAACCACAAACGAGAATCGCATACAGTTAATTCATGACACCAACAGATAATCAAGTGCTTTAAATCAATTAATCATACGTGATCGATCACTAACCTAAGCAGGAGATGCAGTTAGTCGATCGATGTGCAAGGCTCGAATGCCCAAAGCTGCCGTCAGGTTCAAAGGGTAGAGAGAGACCTTGAGAGGTGATTAGGGTTTGCCGACTAAAACTATCGCATAAAGGCTGTGAACAAAATATATAACAAGTAGCTACTGGGCCGAAGCCCATTTGGTTTTCGTTGGCCACATACTGGACGAAAACACTAAGTTGTTTTCGTGGGAGGGGTGTTTTCGAGTGGGGTGTTTTCGGGTGTAGGGTGTTTGGCACAAGTTCCCTATTTTATTAATCCTATCACCATATTAACATAAACATATTCTTAATATACACTCCAATGTAATGCACACCATATGTATAACACACTTAACACCCACCATATATAACATACCAACCACAATACGATTTAACTTATTACAAACGCGTACAGTTGTGGAACCAACAAGTCGTGTAAACAAACAACTAAACAATTAATCAGGCAATTAATGCGAAGATGGAATCTTGGAAACTCGAGTTGTCACATTATCCCCAACTTGAAAGAAATTTCGTCCCGAAATTTAGCACGTGGTTACTGAGGAAGCTAGTTGTGTTGTATAGTTTACCGGTTTTCCTGGGGTGTCACATCATCCCCCCGTTGATTTGGAATTTCGTCCCGAAATTCTGTAGTAGCTTCAGCCTTAGTAGTGGTTGCACTGTTTCCGAATAACTGGGATTCTTGAGTTTCATTTGATCTTCTCGTTCCCAGGTAAACTCTGGGCCACGACGGGAGTTCCAACGAACTCGAACAAGAGGTATTCTGGTACGTTTGAGGACCTTAACATCCCGGTCCGTTATTTCAACTGGTTCCTCGACGAATCGCAACTGATCGTCGATAGTGAGCTCCTTCAGAGGAACTATGAGGGTCTCATCTGACAGACACTTCTTCAGATTCGACACGTGAAAAACGTTGTGAACTGCACTGAGTTTTGTTGGTAGGTTTAGTTTGTAGACCACTTTGCCTATTTTCTCGATGATTTCGAATGGTCCAACGTAACGTGGATTGAGCTTGCCCCGTTTGCCAAAACGAACCACACCCTTCTAGGGTGAAACTTTGAGTAGCACTCGATCCCCAACTGGAACTCGAGTGGTTTCCGGCGCTTGTTTGCGTAGGCTTTCTGACGATCACGAGCTGCCACCATGCGTTGCCGTTGTGTCCACTACAAGTTCTGGACCCGTGATCTGACTATCACCCACCTCTACCCAACAAAGAGGTGATCGGCATTTACGCCCGTACAATGCCTCGAATGGAGCGGCTTGAATGCTGGTGCGGTAATTGTTGTTATACGAAAACTCCACCAATGGGAGGTGTTTCTCCCAGCCGTTGCCAAAATCAATTACACATGCCTGAAGCATGTCTTCTAAAGTTTGAATAGTACGCTCAGACTGTCCATACATCTGAGGGTGATAAGCTGTGCTCATGTCTAAACGAGAGCCAAAAGATTTGTGCATTGCTTGCCACAGTTCTGAAGTGAAACGTGCATCACGATCAGAGATAATAGAGGTTGGCACCCCGTGCCTCGAGACAACTTCCTTAAGGTAGACGTCTGCTAAAGTAGAGAACTTGTCTGTTTCCTTGATAGCCAAGAAGTGTGCAGACTTTGTGAGTCGATCCACGATCACCCAAATAGTATCATTCCCACATTGAGATCTAGGCAGGCCAGTAACAAAATCCATGGAAATTTGCTCCCATTTCCACTGTGGTATTTCTGGTTGTTGGAGTAGGCCTGATGGTTTCTGATATTCAGTCTTGACTCTCGCACAAGTCAAGCACTTAATGACGTAAGTTGCTATGTGAGCTTTCATGCTAGGCCACCAATATGTAGTTTTCAAGTCGTGGTACATCTTATCCGAACCAGGATGTACTGAGTAGCGAGACTTATGAGCTTCATCCATTACAAGCTCACGTAAGTTGCCATAGAGTGGGACCCAGATGCGTCCCGTTACATAGTAGTCGCCGTCTGCCTTTCGTTCCAACCGTTCCCTTGAACCGTGTAGGGCTTCAGCCCTGACGTTTTCTGGTATCAATGCTTCTACCTGAGCATCTCGTATCTGAGAAGGAAGACTAGACTGAATAGTGAGTTGCAACGCTCGTACACGCCTAGGTGTAGTATCCTTTCGACTGAGGGCGTCGGCCACCACATTGGCTTTGCCTGGATGGTACTTTATAGCACATTCGTAATCGTTTAAAAGCTCGACCCATCGACGCTGACGCATGTTCAACTCTTTCTGCTTGAAGATATGCTCGAGACTCCTGTGATTGGTGTAGATGGTGCACTTGGTACCGTACAGGTAATGTCTCCATATCTTGAGCGCGAAAACAACAGCTCCCAGCTCTAAATCGTGTGTATTGTAATTCCATTCGTGAATCTTAAGTTGGCGCAAAGCATAAGCAATGACTTTATCCCGTTGCATCAACACACATCCAAGACCCTGAATGGATGTGTCACAGTAGACTACAAAATCATCTGTGCCTTCAGGCAATGAGAGGATAGGTGCGCTACAAAGTCTATCCTTCAAGTGCTGAAATGCTGATTCCTGTGTATTACCCCAACGATAGATAACTCCTTTCTGAGTTAGTGAGGTGAGGGGTTGTGCAATCTTTGAGAAGTCTTTGATGAACCTTCTGTAGTAGCCCGCGAAACCCAAAAATTGGCGGATTTCTGTTGGTGTACGCGGTCCAGGCCAGTTTCTGATCGAATCAACTTTCGATGGATCAACATGAGTCCCATCCTTGTTCACCACGTGGCCTAGGAAATGGACTTCACGAAGCCAGAAGTCGCATTTCGAGAACTTGGCATACAGTTGCTCCGTTCGAAGAAGTTCCAAAATAAGCCGCAGATGTTGCTCGTGTTCCTCTTGGCTCTTGGAGTAAATCAAAATGTCGTCGATAAATACAATAACAAACTTATCCAGATAGGGCTTGCACACTCTGTTCATAAGATCCATGAATACCGCAGACACGCTTGTTAACCGAATGGCATGACCAGAAACTCGTAGTGGCCATAGCGAGTTCTGAATGCTGTTTTAGAGACGTCCTCGTCCGGACTCTCAGTTGATGGTAGCCTGACCTCAGGTCAATCTTCGAGTAATAGCTCGACCCTTGCAACTGGTCGAATAAGTCATCGATGCGTGGAAGAGGATAGCGATTCTTCACGGTCACCTTGTTAAGTTCGCGGTAATCTATGCACATGCGGAAGGTACCGTCTTTCTTCTTCACAAATAATACTGGAGCTCCCCAGAGTTAAGAGCTAGGACGAATGAAACCCTTACTCAAGAGTTCTTGCAATTGCTTAGACAGTTCTTCCAGTTCGGTTGGAGCTAAGCGATAAGGTGCTCGAGCTATGGGTGCTGCTCCAGGAGCTAGCTTGATCTGAAATTTGACCTGGCGATGAGGCGGTAGCCCAGGTAAATCTTCAGGAAACACTTGAGGAAAGTCGCGTACTACTGGAATATCCTCTAACTTCTTCTCTTTCGTTGATGCGTTAGTAACAAGTGCTAAGATAGCGGTGTGGCCCTTTCGCAAACACTTCTGGGCCTTAAGGAAGGGGATGATGCCCACTACAGCACCACTCTTGTCTCCTTGAATTTTGAGAGGTTCTTTACCAGAACTGGGAATACGAACAATGTTTTCTTTGCATAGGATCTTTGCTTGCTGTTGGGATAACCAATCCATCCCAATGACGATGTCGAAACTACCCAGAACTATAGGAATGAGATCGATAGAGAAAGTCTGACCAGCGAGGATAAGATTACAACCCTGAACTATGTGTGTGGCCTCTAGACTTTTACCATTTGCTAACTCTACGACGTGCTTGGTGTTTAAGGGAGTTGATGTGCGTTTAAGCATTTGACTAACTTTTAGAGACACATAACTGGTATCGGCACCCGAATCAAATAATACAATAACATAAAAGTCGTCGAGAAGAAACTTACCCATCACCACGTTGGGATCATTCCTAGCATCACCCTGACCTAGCACAAATGCTCGACCCCTGGCACCATTGTTTCCATCATTGTTTCCCCCGTTGTTGTTCCCATTGCCTCGATTATTGTTGTTATTGTTTTGATTCTGATTTAACTGAGGGCAGTGTCTCTTGTAGTGACCTTCAGCTCCGCACTGAAAGCATCCCTTGTTACCCTGTTGCTGTTACTGGTTCTGCGGTGCTTGCTGTTGCTGCTGACAATTCTGAGGTGCAGGTTGTGAGCTCCTGCAATCTTTGGCTTCATGACCCATCTTGAGACACCTCTGACAACGAACCTTGTTGCACTGACCACTGTGGTGTCTGTTGCATCTGTTCCACTTTGGGTGATTTCCTCGATATCCACGCTGCCCTTGACTACCAGAAGACTGCTGCTGGGGCTCTGGTAATTATCTGTCTTTCGCTGCTGCGCCTGGGACTGAACCGAAGTTGAACCCTTGCTGGAGGTTCCATCCCATTTTCGCTTGTAGTCACTGGAAGTAGCAGTAGTGATAGCAGTAGTAGTAGCACTGATACGTTTAGGAATCCTGTTCTGTTCCACTGCCTGGTCTGTGAGACGATGAGCTAGACGAGTAACATCTTGAATGGTAGCAAGATTAGCAGAAGTCACATGGCTTTGAATTTATGGTACAAGACCCTTGAGATACAGCTCGATGCGCTTGATTAGAGGATCTACCATAGTTAGGCATAACATTGCCAGTTCTTTGGATCGCTTTGTATACGCTTCTATCTCTGACCCCGTCATTGTTAGGTTAAAGAACTCCACTTCCAGCTTGTGGATGTCATCACGACTACAGTATTCCCGCTTGATCAGTTCCTTAAAGTCGTTCCACGGGGTGGCATTGGCAGCTGCCAACCCTAACATTTGTACTTGTGCGTTCCACCAAGTCAACGCAACGCCTTCGAGAGTACCAGTGGCATACTTCACCCTACGAGCCTCAGGGCATTCACACATTTCGAAGACTGACTCGAGCTTCTCGAACCAGTGGAGGAGTCCAACTGCCCCTTCAGTGCCACTGAAAGTACTAGGACGACAGTCCATGAAAGTTTTGAACGTGCATGCAGGCTGCTGAGCAAACTGGCCTGTTGTGTAAACAAGAGGGAATAAGAATTAAACACGAGATTTGGTTTGAGAGAGTAGGATCTAAAGATCCTAGAGTAAGTTGTGATGGCAGGTTATACCTCCTGCCTGGGCAGCTGCGAGTGCTGCAGTTACTTGTTCAGTGATCAAAGCCGCCAACTGGGCTTGAGTCATGTTAACGCATCCACTCATGATCGTCATATCAAAGGAAAACATGAGTGAGAGAGGTTCGTGAAAGTGCGATGATAGAAGAGAGTAAGCACACATGTGTTTCGAATCAGTAGTTGTTACGTTTATCTAAGCATACCATGAGCAAAGTTCTATGTAATTCTAGCAAGTAGGCAATGTAAACATAAATCATATCACCTAGAATGTCGAGTCTTGCACGTGGAGCGAAGCGTCGTTGTGGATCGTTGAGCACTGTTCAGGTTATAGTCTGGTTTTAACAAAAACTGTTTCCCTTATTAAAACCTATTTCACTATAACCAATGGCTCTGATACCAATCTGTCACACCCCCAAAATCCACACGCGGAGTATCACCGCTTGGAGGCGTGACATGACCAGGATCAAGCCACCAATCATATAGAACATTGTAAGAAATAAATAAAAGTCATTCATCAATACGAAAGGTGTTCAAAACCATAACATAGTTAAGTGTTTAGCGGAAGCATAAATATGTAAACCCAACATAAGTTCAAATGTTTCAAATGTTTAGCATGGCACACAGCTGTCCATGTCCCACAACGACTCCTCTCCACTCCCATGCAAGCTCCATAGATACCTAACGACCTGCAAGGCATGTAACAGAGAGTCAACAACAAAGTTGAGCGAGTTCACAGTTGGTTGTTCAGTAATAAGTTCGTTTAACAAATTGTAAGTTCGTTTACAACCATGTCGTGTATTACTAGGCCATTTGTATGTTCATCTAGTGGGGGCTTCCCATGTTGTAAGTTCAATTAGTGGGGGCTTCCCATGTTGTAAGTTACTAGACTAGTTGTATCCATGAGTATCCTTCCCAATCCGAGGATAGTAGTAAGTATAAGTTTACGTAGGGTTTACGTAAGTGCCCTTCCCAACCGAGGACAGTACGTAGCGAGTACGTAGGTTTAGCGCTGGTGTCCTTCCCCATCCGAGGACAATGGTACGTAGGATTTACGTAGGTTTTAACACTAGTGTCCTTCCCAAACCGAAGACAGTACGTAGGTTTTACGTAGATTTTGGTACATGCATCCTTCCCAATCCGAGGACCGTGGTAAGTAGTCTAGTAGTGATGTGAGTACAAGTAATCATTCAATCCCATTCCCAACCCACCGGGGAATCCCATGCCTTGGTAAGAGTGTGAACTCACCTTTGTTTGCTCGGTATGCTAATTATGTGCACACAAGAAATCAGTCAAGTCCTATAGTTATACACGTACACTCAATCAGTTAAGTTCGTATAGATTCACATGCAATATATGTCACGAAGTGTGTCCAAACAATTATCATGTATCACATAAACAATTAATCAAAGTCATGCAATTCATATGATACATAAATGCCTTTCACAATTTGTTCTAACATGGTTATTCTTTAACCCACTAAACAAGGTTCACAACTTAACTGAATTGATATACATGACAAGGATAATAAACTAACAGTGTTAGTTAACTAGCAGAGTTAATCAAACATTAGATTTAACAACTTAACAGGGGTTTACATGCTTAACAGAGTTTGTATATTTAACAGGGTTGACAACTAACTGAACCAATAACTAACTGAACCAATAACTAACTGAGTTTACTGACATAACGGAGTCAATACTTAACAGATTTATAGACTAACCGAGTTAATAAAATAACAGATTTACATACGAGTTACAGTTCAATAGTCCAAAATACTTTGGGCCGAAAACACTTTGGGCCGAAATCAGTTTGGGATTTCGTCGAGATGATTTCAAGTGGGGTGGGGGTATTCGTCGGCTACATCAGCAACAAATATGCCTATGCACATAATTTATGACTAAATTATTATAATCGATAACTAGCACCAATTATATACACATGCACATAAGATCTTATCTAATCAACAACATTCATGACTTCTATATTGATGGCCGACATACTAATGTATTCATACAAGAGTCTGACATCTTCACATGGAATCGAAATCATGAATGATGAGTTACCCAGCTTGAACTTCACTAACATATGCACATAGAAATTTGTAGCAGACAACTATATTTAACATATTGTCTTATTGGACCTATTTTCTTGTAGTGGGTTGCAAGTCAACATCAATTCAAACATAAACAATATGCAAAAATACAACCGATCATATATCAGATTATAAAGATTCCTATCATATCCAATCTATCCAAACCACAAACGAGAATCGCATACAGTTAATTCATGACACCAACAGATAATCAAGTGCTTTAAATCAATTAATCATACGTGATCGATCACTAACCTAAGCAGGAGAGGCAGTTAGTCGATCGATGTGCAAGGCTCGAATGCCCAAAGCTACCGTCAGGTTCAAAGGGTAGAGAGAGACCTTGAGAGGTGATTAGGGTTTGCCGACTAAAACTATCGCATAAAGGCTGTGAACAAAATATATAACAAGTAGCTACTGGGCCGAAGCCCATTTGGTTTTCGTTGGCCACATACTGGACGAAAACACTAAGTTGTTTTCGCGGGGAGGGGTGTTTTCGAGTGGGGTGTTTTCGGGTGTAGGGTGTTTGGCACAAGTTCCCTATTTTATTAATCCTAACACCATATTAACATAAACATATTCTTAATATACACTCCAATGTAATGCACACCATATGTATAACACACTTAACACCCACCATATATAACATACCAACCACAATACGATTTAACTTATTACAAACTCGTACACTTGTGGAACCAACAAGTCGTGTAAACAAACAACTAAACAATTAATTGTGCAATTAATGTGAAGATGGAATCTTGGAAACTCGAGTTGTCACAGTAGACGCTTCAGTAACTTTGATGCCTGTAGAACCTTGATCATCGTCAGCATTGTCATCATCATCATGATCACTATTTGTAGAACCTTGATCACTATCTGTATCATCTTTCATACTTTCTTCATCATCTTCTTCTTCATCATCTTCTTCATCATCATTTACTATATCATCAACTTCTACATCATCATCAAACACACTAGAAACTGAAGATATAGGATAAGGATTAAGAATAGATGTTTCTGGATCTATTGTTGGTTCTGTCACAACAATTGCCCTTTCACTCACTTCAGCAACACTTTCAATTTGAACACCTTTGTTTTTGTTCTTCATATCAGCTTCGATCTCATCTTTACATCGTGCTCTGACTTCCTCAAGCTGGATCTCTTCAAATCTCTGTTCAACAGACTTTCTGATCAAATTCTACAATACTTTATTCATCATATATATTTCATGTTCTTTCCTTGCATTGATGGCTTCCAACTCTTTGTTTTTCAGCTTGAAGTATTCATTTTGATCATCTCTTCTAGCTTTTTCTTCCTCTAACTCAGCTATTCAAACCTTCATAATATCAATATCAGCTTGATCAGCTTTGACTCTTTTCAACAAAGATGAATTTTCAGCTTGAACCTCTTCCACCTTTTTCTGTAACTTCTTTACAACATCATCAGTTACAAAATTAAAATCTCCAATATCTTCAAGAGGAATATTCTCAGGAATATGTGGAAAATATTTGAAACCAGAAGATTCAGGAGTCGTTTGTACAGGTGGCTGTGAAGTTGGTGCTGTTTGTAGTATGTGTGGTGAAGTTATAACAGGTTGTTTATGAATTGGTGTAGAAATACGAAGTTGTGATGGTGATTGAGGTGGTGAAGGTTGATGTGGTGGTGATGATTGATATGGTGGTGATGGTTGTTGTTCAGCTTGTGGTGGAGGTGATGGTGGTTGACTTGGTTCCTGGATAGGCTTTGATTTCAACAAGAGTTTCAATCTTCAAGCTGTAGGAGTAATGACACGTTTCCTAGAGATAGATTTCTTCTTTCCTGCAGAAGGTGGTGTTTGAACCTCCTGAACACTCTCTGGTGATGGAACATACAAATCATCATCGTCAACTCCACTCCTCTTTATTTTCTTCTGTTTTTCTTTATCAGAAATTACCTTTTTCCAACGTTCAGTTTCATCAACCTCTGAATCAGATGAGCTCTTTTCTTCATTGTCACCTTCCTCACCATCTGCTTTCTCAGTTTCTACAGTATCATTAAGAGTTTTAACAACTGCTCTATTTCAAATGATAAACGTTCTTGATCTATGTTAACATCAACTTCAGTTTCATCTTCCTCTGGTTTGTCGATCAACATTGTTTCTACTACTTTCTTTTGACGTTTCTTTTTCGGTTGTGAAAATGAACCTTCTTCTGCTTGTACTTTCAGAGTTGTCTTTCTACTCCTTTTCTTCTTTTCTTCTTTTATAAACCATTCGTTTCGAGTTTCCTTGAATCCTGCTAATATTGCCAATTCATCAGCTGCACTTTTCTCTTTCATCTCTTCATCATTTCTCCACTTCTGATGATTAACTGGATCTGGATCTTCGTAACTAGCACTCTTGATGAATCCAAAGAATTCTGCCTTTGTTTTTGATTCTGGATGATTTTTGTGATACCTGGATAATACGATCAACGTCTCGTTATCCATGTGATACAACGCCAATAAATCATTATTTTCATCTTTCACTAGATCCGGATAAGCATGATCAAGCATCATTTATACGAATCTCAGATTTATCCAGGTTTTAGTGCCTAATGTAATATTTTCTTTCATGTAATGGAAAATGATTTTTGAAAAATTGTACTTCTTATTCAACACTAATGCAGTCACCATATTCATCTGGTAATCTCTCATCACATCATAACCACCCTTTCTATGACTGAGAGCGTGAATCACTGAATGGATGAAAAACTTGTAAGGTTTTGAGAAACACGATTTCAAATAGTTTGCACTGTTCAACGGACCATTATACCCCATCCTCAACATACATCCCTTAACCATTCTCTTTGGAAACTTCGTTGGTGAATTTTCATCATCCTGAAAATCTAAGACTTCACGGACGAGTTGTTCTGCGATGACAATCTCTTTCTCTTCACCATTGAGGCTAACAATTGAAGTTATCACTTTACTTTCTGCATCATACTTAGCATTCTTCTAGAAATGTTCAATATGAGATCTAAAAACATTATGTTGATTCGTCAATGCCTTCTGGATAGGTAAACGCTTCTTAAATTCCAGAATCTCTTTGAATACAGCCATCTTTGGAAGCTTTTCATCATAATCACAACAGATGTTATGTAATGGATCAAACTGCACATTCGAAGCCTGAAACATACAATCAAAACACAAGTTAAACACTTTGAACAATTTTCAACATAAAACATGATTCACACGAAATGGCTTTCAAGCGAAATGACCATTTCAACCGAGATGAGTTTCAAACGAAATGGTCAGATTCAAACGGTGTGACCTTCAAACGAAATGGACAATTTCAAACGATTTGGATTTCAAACAAAATGCCTGGTTCAAACGGAATGGTGTTTCAAGCGATATGGCCATTTCGTGCGAAATGGTAACATTAACCAAAGTACTATTTCGTACGAAATGACTTGTCATTTCGTTTGAAATCTGGTTCATGAACAGTAATTTTACAGATGATTAAAACATGTTCTGATGATGAAATTGAAACCCAAAATATGTTCTAAGACAGATTCCGAGTACATGGGTATGTTTATTGTTCATTTTAGACCAATCAAACACTCTAGATATATGTTCAAAGATCTGTGTTCATCAAGTTCATACTATTCAAGATGTCTGGTTCAAATTGAAACTCTAAATCTGATCTACAACCTATTCCAAACATACAGATGCAATTTTTAATCATTATTGACCATTATAAAACCCTAGATCTAAGATTCAAAAGTCTATTCTTCAGGGTTTCATGCAATATCTACAGATCTGGTTCAAATCAAGATCATCCTCACCTTTCCCATGATCTAAGTTGTGTAAACCAACTTAAACAAGGATTACGAGCAACAAACACTCAAGAATTCGGCTTGAAATCGATGAAAATAGTGATTTCGTTTGAAATCGCCTTCGACAGGGTGTTTGAAACGAAATCATGGAAATGACTGTTTCAAGCGGAATGAAGCCCTATTTATAGACATGTCCATTTCGTGCGAAATGGACATTGAGGCAGTGTGACACTCTCAAGCAAAATGAACATTTGAAACGATATGGCCATTACGTACGAAATGGTCATTTCGTTTGAAATTTCAATTTTTCAAAAATTTTCAAATTTTTACCTTTTTGATTATTTTTGACTTTTTACCATCACACCCAGTTAACCAAGTCTAAGTTAATGACCCTGGCCAACTGTTTAGCCTGCCAAGTCCAAGTTAATGACCTTGGCTGACCAATTTATGAACTTCCTGACTTTTTGAAACAGATTTAAGTTCAAATTAATGAACTTTTAAACATTTCGAGCAATTTCCAACACATTTTCACAAACTTTTGCTTATCCAACCCACATGATCCAACTTGTTTAGTACTATGAGACTTTGATCATCAGATCCCCAACGTCCGTTGTTGAAAAAAGATGAAAAATCAAATCTTTTTGGATTTTATAACATTTTGCTAAACAAACAGAACATCTTTTTGGATTTTTGGATTTTTGGATTTAACAAACAGTAAACTGTACACACATATTTTTGGTGAGCGTGTTAGGGGATCATATCAGCTGCCGACAAGCTACAAATACCATTAAGCTTTGATTTCATACTAAGCTTTAAATAATTCACTGTGATTCCCGATATACTGATCCAATTTAAATTCTCACACAAATTTCAATCTGTTCAGGATACGAATTAGTGTTTTAAGGCTTAACTTATACGCGTGTACCACCTCAGAATAAACTCCCGTATCCAGACCACTATATTCAGTCTTACATGTGAGTGCACACTAATGATATTGCTTCCGCAAAATCAGAGAGATGATGGCTCGACTTTTAGGTGGGTCCCCCTTGGGAATCTTCTTTACAACAGCACATGATTAGCATTTTTCAGTGTTTCATCATTTTTATGCTGAGGGCGAGCTTTACGAATAAAGCAGTGCAAAGTGTTATACGAGGACTAGGCTATTGCTCCCGCAAAATCAGAAGTCCTGGTATAATACCCCAGATATCAAGATGTACAAAGACCTAGTATGTCAGAAATAGAGCCTTTCAAACAGGATTTCAGGGGTTACCTATATATCCGAGAGATGTTCCCCACATAAAAGCAAGAAATGATTTAGGTTTATATCCCAAACAAACTTACTAAATGTGTAAAAACCTATCGGCATATCATCTGCAAGACTGCTTAACACTTTTTAAACTATACATTTCTTTAGCGTACTAATTCTAACATTTAGTAAGTTTAGAATCGGCATATAACTGTCTAGCTGATGTACTATCATTTCCCCTTTTTACACAAACTCTTTTTGCCTTTTTCACTGTTTTTGGATATTGAAATTTTATCATGTTTTTGTATTTTTTGTAAATTTTCTCCCCCTAAAATCAAAAACATATTTTTGTGTTTTTGGTTTTATTAAAAGCAGAAAATAAACTATACAGAAACTTGACAACAAGACGTAGATCACTTCTGATCGCCGTCCTCCTCGGCTTTACACTCAACAACCCTCCTAGAAAACAAATTTTTCAACCCGTTTAATTTCAAAAGATAGTTAAATCTCTTTTTATCAAAAGGTTTTGTGTAAAAATCAGCTCTCTGATCATCGGTGTGTATATGATCAATTCCAATCAATTTCTTCTCGTAGCAATCATGGATGAAATGATGTCGAATTTCAATATTCCTGCTTCATTGTTCACAAATATTGGCGTGTCTAAGAACTGCAAACCATAGTCCCTCATCTGTTGCTGGATCCAGAGGATCTGAGAGCAACAGCTGGAAGCTGAAACGTATTCAGCCTCACAGGTTGAGAGAGCGACTATGGTTTGTTTCTTGCATTGCCAAGTAACAAGTCAAGTTCCGAAGAACTGACAGCCAGAAGTTGTGGACTTTACATTTTGCTTACAGCTCCCAAAGTCAGAATCAACATAACCAGTAAGAGAAAAGTCACCAGATTTAGGATACCACAAGCCGGTGCTTGGGCAGCCTTTAAGATACCGTAAAATTCTCTTCACAATCGTCAAGTGTGACTGTCTCGGGCTTGACTGATATCGGGCGCAGAGGGAAGTTGGATACATGATGTCTGGGCGTGACACAGTCAGATACATTAATGAACCAATGATCGACCGATAGTGCGTCTCATCCACTTTTTCTCTGCTTTCATCCGGACAAATCCCATGATTTTGAGCCAGGGGGTTGAGATTGGAGATGATTCAGACATATTAAACTTGTCAAGCACATCATTCACGTATTTTGTCTGGTGTATGAAGATTCCTTCGGGAATTTGCTCAACCTGAAGCCCTAGGAAGAACTTCATCTCCCCCATCGAACTCATTTCAAACTTTTTCTTCATAACCTTCTCGAACTCTATGCACAATTCGTCGTTTGTCGATCCAAAGATTATGTCGTCAACGTAAATCTGCATGATGAGTAGATGTCCTACAACCTCTTTTGTAAACAAAGTGCTATCGACAGTCCCTCGGATGAACCCGTTGTCCAGCAGATGTTGGGAAAGCGTCTCGTACCAGGCTCTCGGGGCCTGCTGTAAACCGTAAAGCACTTTGTCGAGTAGATAGACTTTGTCTTTGTGCACTGGATCGGTGAAACCCGGTGGTTGTCTGACGTACACTTCTTCTTTCATCTTTCTGTAAAGGAATGCAGATTTAACATCCAATTGGTAGACCTTGAATCCTTACCAAGACATGAATGCCAGGAAGATTCTAATTGCCTCGAGTCGAGCAACAGGCGCATATACTTCAGTAAAGTCGATGCCTTCTTGCTGACTAAAACCTTGGACTACCAAATGTGCTTTGTTTCTCACGATCACTCCTCTATCATCCCGTTTACACTTGAAGACCCACTTGGTCTTGATTAGTTTTTGATCTTCCGGGAGATCCACCAACCTCCATACTCCAAGTTTCTCAAACTGCAGTAGCTCCTCCTGCATCGCATTTACCCAACTTTCCTCGGTCAATGCTTCTTTGTATGTTCTCGGTTCCACCTGCGAGATAAAACATTTCAATGAGAAGTCTACTTGTAAAGGAGCGATAGATGAATAAAAACATATAAGCCCTTTGTTGATTTGATCGCGTGTTTTCACTCCACTTTGAAGATCTCCAATGATTTGTTCTGAAGGATGATAAGACAAAGTTCTCGGCATGACTGTGTCTGGCACGCTCACTTCCGATTGCAGGTTTGTGATATCCTGATCACCTGTGTGATCCACAGCTTCTGAAGTTGCAACATTTGGTTCCTCGTAAAAAATCGGACCGGATTCCGATTCTGAGTCGTTAGATTGATCAAATGTTGGAGCTGGTTCTTCTGGGGTTTTGTGTGTCATTCCACTTGGACTGGCCTCGTGATCATTTGCACCCACGGTGGGTGAGGAAACTACCAATGGTCTTGGTACTTATTCTTGTGACATAGATTGCTGATGTTGGTATAGTAATGCTATTTCCTCCTCACTTGGTTCTGTCGGCAACTGGAAAGACTCCCAGAGTTTATCGTAGTCAAACAGCAATCTATTTTCGGGAAATTGTGCCGGAGCAGTAAACTTCTGATAATCAACATGCTGAACCTGTATAATCTTCCCCAAGCATGGAACAAATACTCTCTTCAGTGGACTTGCATAACCTACAAAAAAACCTTCATTAACTTTTGCACCAAATTTACCATCTGGATCAATAAATGTGCAAGGTGATCCAAAAGGTTCTAAGAATTTCAGATTTGGTTTATAGCGATGAAGTAATTCGAAGCAGGTTTTCTTGTACTTCTTTACTGTAAGAACATGATTTAACGTGTAACATGCTGTAGCAACTGCTTCACTCCAAAAGAATATTGGTAATTTGGAATCGGCTAGCATAGTTCGTGCTGTTTCGATCAGTGTGCAATTCTTTCGTTCTGCGACACCGTTTTGTTGTGGAGTATATGGTGCGTTGAATTCATGAAGAATGCCTCTGTCATTGCAGAATTCAAGCATACGATTGTTTGTGAACTCTGTTCCATTGTCGCTTCGAATTCTTCTGATCGGCAGTTTGTACAGTGTCTCCATCTTTTTGAATATAATCATCAACGAGTCAAATGTTTGATCTTTTCTTTCCAGACACATCACCCAAGAGAATCTTGAAAATTCGTCAGGAACGACTAAACAATACAGGTCTCCACTTACGCTCTTCACATTTACTGGTCCGAACAGATCCATATGGAGTCTTTCGAGAAGTAGTCTGATTGAGTTCAAGAGCTTCTTCGGGTGTGACTTCTTTGTTTGCTTACCCTTTTTGCATTCTACACAATCATCATTCAGATGGAAAATTTTCAGATTAACACCTTCAACAAGATCATTGTGAACTAAGAAATTCATTTTTCTCACATGAATGGGATCCATCTTACGATGCCACATTTTTTATTCTTTTTCAGTTGCTTTTGTTTTAGTTACAAAACATTGTTTCTTTTTGTCTGATGTTGTTGCGACGCTCATGTCTAGGACATACAAATCATTTTCTCGAGGAGCTCGCATCAACACCAAATCTTCAGGAATTTTAAAACCAGGTTTAATGATCAAACACTCATTTTTTTGTAAAATGAACTGTGAACGACTTGTCACAAATCTGCGATATGCTCAACAGATTGTTTTCAAGTTCAACGATGTAGTTCACTTTGTCAAACGTTACAACTCCATTGGTAAGAATTCCTTCACCAACGATTCTTCCTCCCTGTGTTCCAGCAAAGCCAACATATCCTCTATTAATTGATTTGACATCATAGAGAAGTGCTAACATCCCAGTCATATGCCTTGAGGCGCCGCTATCCATGATCCACTTGGAGATGATTGAACTCGGAAGCCCCTGCACACATCAAAGGTATTTACTTACACAACGATGCCCAAGTTTTCTCAACATTTGATACACTAACAAACATAATATCATGATTGTCAACTTTTGGAATATGAAACACAACATTTTGAACAACAGGTTGTGACTTTGATAATTTTTTTCAATTCAAACTCAAGCTTTTCATTGTTAGCTATAGCAACTGTCAGCTCAGATTTTAAAACCTTTTCCATTTTCTTGATTAGTGGGAATTCTTCAATAATTTTTTTTCAATTCAAACTCAAGTTTTTAAAACCTTTTCCATTTTCTTGATTGGTGGGAATTCTTCAATAATTTTTTTCAATTCAAACTCAAGTTTTTCATTGTTAGCTATAGCAACTGTCGGCTCAGATTTTAAAACCTTTTCCATTTTCTTTTCTTCAAACGATTGTTTAGATTTTTCCACCCATGATTGATTTTGAGGAATCTTCGTTTAGGATAAATCTTTGAAGTCTTTGGAGATTTTGAGGATTCACCAAACTCAAAGGTTGATTTTGGCTTGTCCTCGGACTTCAAAGATTCACCGCATTTCAGAATATGCACGGGGGATACCATCGGTGTTTTTCCCTTCACATTATTTGAAGTTTTAGGTTTGGGTTTCTGGAAAACTGGTTTTTCAATCCTCTTAACACACCGTTTGACCATGTGACCAATTTCATTGCAGCGATAACAAATTCTTTTGTCATATTCGACAAAAGTGGATCTGTTGGTCTCATCTTTCAACTTTTTCACTGCATTGAAATCGTCAATTACTTTCTGACTAAAGATATAATCTTTTTCAGCAACTGTGTTCTTTCCTGCAACAAATACATCACTCAACTTTTCTTTTGGCTTAACCTCCTTTTAGCCATTTTCTTCTCAAAACCGACACCTTTCCTTTTGAAATTGTTACCATGTCTTTTGTTATGACCATTGTTACCCACCCATTCTTTCTTTCCCGGGTTGTTTGGTTATTGTTTCACAAAAGATTTTCTTGGTATTGATAGAAATGCATTGTTGTTAACCTCTGAAATGTCAATTTCCACAAGTTTGAACACTTTCTCAACATTTTCTAATTTTGCATTCTGAATTGGATACTCAAAATCAGTATAGAGTTTGTCAGTTCCGGTCATTGTGTAAACCACAATGATCGAATCGTCATCCACAACTTTATTTGATTTTGGTATGAATTTGTCAAAAAAGTTTCCATCATCTTCAGAATCAGAATTGGAATTCTCCAAATGAGTTTTGACCGTTCCGAAATCAGAGTTATCACTTTCTTCATCCAACACTTGGTCAACAACAGTTTTAATCACTTGTGACTTATTGTCAGTGTCAGATGGAGAAAATGTAACATCAATGCTTTCAGGTAACTCATTTTCTACAGTTCTCAACTTGAGATTTAAAGTTGCTTCCACCCCATTTGGATATTTCTGTGCATAATGATTCCACATTGGGGGTGGAACATTTTTGAAAGCAGGTTTAGTATCAGGTAGTTGAGGAAGAATTTGATCAATCACATAAGATGAAGCAATATAACTGATCAATTTCTTATCAACTCTTTCTTTTTCAATACGCATCAATTCAAGTTCCTTTTTCAAAGATGCGATTGTATCCAGATGAATGTTGATCTCCATCTGCTTTTCCATGACAGTCTCTTTGAACAACTTAGTAGCTTTATCATTTTCTATACTTTCCTTTTGAATCATTTTGATTGAACGTGTTAAAGTGTCATAAGCTTCTTTCACATCATTAAGATCAAATTTTACTTCGTCAGTATATTTCTTCAATTCTTGAAACTGTTTGTCTTTTTCATGACAATCCATGCAGGGTTTTAAACAGTTTTCGCATGGTGTTTCAGGAATTGGATCAATCTTTTCAAGAACCTTTTCATCTTTATCAGTTTTAATTTCTGGTCTACCAAACCCATCAGACTCAGATTCTGATTTTTCTCCTGTTTTGATATCCAGATTTTCTGATTTGAACTCGGACTCCGTTTCGACTGACTCCTTTTCGATTGACTCTGTTTCGACAGACTCCGTTTTGACAAACTCCGTTTAGATAGACTTTGTTTCGACAGACACTGACTTTTGTCTACCTCTTTCAGCTTGACCATCAGCGCCTTGTCAGCTATCTCCTTTAGAGTTTCTTCATTCATCTCTTTAGAAACATCTATGATTTCTTCAACCGGAGCTTTTTCAACATCATATTATGAACAAAAACCAGTAGTTGGCTCGCTGAAGAATCCTGCAAAAGAATCAAACATGTTAAGAGGCATTATAGATTTAAAAGAGTTAGCAATAATCTACTGTTCTGATTGATAATAATAAACTTCTGTTGCTGCCTCTTCAAGCTCTGCCAGACTCTCTTCACTCATCACTTCTCTGAGTTCCTCAGTTTCAACAACACATTCTGGCCCTTCAACAATCTCCGCCATCATAGCAAGACCCTCACCACCAGGAACATATTTATCCCAACTAAACCCTTCCGACATCTTCTCATCATCCTGATTTACCAAAAGAGCCTTTTCTGGTTTGTTTTCAATTTGAGGTCTTTGATTCAATGGTTGTTGACTATTCTTGTGATAGATTGCTTGTCGGTAATAGTCATTTGTGAACGGATTCTGATGATTGTTTACTTCCCTGTTTGGACACTCACGTTTGAAATGCCCTTTTTCTTTGCATTTGAAGCAGGTTATTTTCGCTTTATCAAATCCAAGCTTTTGATCAGGTCCCAAGAGACTGTTTCATCCGGTTATTTCCATAAATCTTTGTGCTCTCCTCACTAAGCTCGCCATTCCCCATTTGATATCAATAAGCTCTAATTCTTCAGGATCAATTTTATCGTAATCCTCCTTTGTTATTTCTGGATTACCGATCCTTCCAGCAACTAGACTCTCATATGATTCAAGAACGGAAGCTAATAGTGCGATATGTTGCTTTGCAGCTGCTTCTGTAAAATCTTGACCATTCTTGATGTTTACAGCTATATTGCACTGTACTCTAGAAACGTAACTCTGATTATTTGAACTTGATGAACTTTAAGGAGACACATGTTCTTGAGCCTTGGGATTTGGTTCGAAGCTTGTAAACGGTGAATGACTGTTGCTTGGTGTGTTTTGAAAAACTCCAGATGTAGGCTCAGTACTAAATGCTGTCTGAATTTTTGGACATGGGGTAGATGTTGCTGATGAGCTTCCTTTGTAGTACAACTGAACATCTTGTTGTACATTAGCAGATTTCATTTTTCTGATCTTTTTAAGTTCAAGCTCATGCGATTCAATTTTCTCGATAAACGTGCTAAGATTGAAACCAACATACTCCAAGTTATTTTTCAAAACCAACAAATATGTTCCCCATTCATCATACGGTAAAGCATCTGCCAGCTTGTCAACCCATTCTTCATTTGTTTTCTCAATGCTCAAACGCTTCATTTCTACAACCAAATGACAATATCTCTCGATCAACTCTTTTGTTGACTCACCCTTGATAGCAGTAAAAATATCAAATTCCTTTTTCAGCAATGCCGTCTTACTCTTTATCATCGAAACACTTCCAAGAAACTTGACGTTTTAGTGCATTCCAGATAAACTGCGAGTCATTCTGATGTTGTAGCAGAACCAAAATATCTTCTTTGATTGCTTGTTGCAAGATACTCATCATTTTCTTCTCGGCTTTGAAACTATCCTGTTTAATCGGAGTTAACTGATGAAGTGCTTTTTCAATACCCGCTCCATTCATCGGAGGTACATACCTTGACTCAATTTTCATCCAACACTCAAAATGATTTGCCTGTACCCAAGTTTTAAACCTCTCTGACCACCCTGAATATTCCTCAATGTTCATTAACTTTGGTGGCTTTTGCATTGTACCAAGCTAATTTTCCATGTTTACGTTCTGAATAATACTCGCTGGTGTTTGAACTGCTGTCATTCCCCCTCCGGAAAACATGTTATAAATTTCTTGGTTATCCATTTTAAACTATGAAAAATTTTCCAAATTTTTGAAAAATTCACTTTTCAAATGAATTGACTTCCACACGAAATGGACTTTCAAACGAAATGGAATCACAAACGAAATGGACTGTTTCAAACGAAATGATTTCAAACGAAATGATGTTTCAAGCGAAATGAAATGTCATTTCGTGTGAAATGGGTAAAAAGTTCAATTCGTGCGAAATGATCAGATTTTCAAGCGAAATGGTAAAATTTCACATGTAATGGTTCATTTCGTACGGAATGGACAGAAATTTCATACAAAATCACATGTTTTCACACGAAATGACGGTTTGATACTTTTTTATCAGTTTTAGTTCGAATTTAGGTCTGAAACTTTGAAGGATTGATTAAAATGGTGTTTTACACATTATATTCAAATCTCAGTCCATTTTGTCCGTGGAATCGTTCAAAAATCCAAGAATGAGTAGAAGTAGAGAGTTCTAAACCATTCAAAGCACTGATTCAGCCGATTTGACTCATCCTGATCTCTGATACCACTTGTAGGATCGATATTCGACCTGAATGAGTCGGTCTGAGTCAAATCTAGGTCACCAGAGAGGCGGAAACAATCTAGTAACTGAGAATCGGTGTTAGAATGTGAGTAGAAGCAGAGAAATACACTTTAAACTGGTTTTCCATTGATATTAGACGTTAATACACGCAGAAAATTTGGCAGCACTTCGTTACAACTTTCACCGAACCGTACCAAATGGAAAACCCAACACCCATATATATAGGGCAACCATTCCACACGAAATGACACAATCCATTCCGCACGAAATGGCAAACTTCCATTTCATGCGAAATGGACATTACAGGTCCATTTCGTGCGAAATGGTACATACACAAATAAACTTTGAACTTTACACCCCTATTACAAGCTACTTGACACGACCTAGACTGTTGACATAGGCGATAGACATTGTGTACCAACAGCCATCCAATTGAGGCGCCATCCGATTGGTGCACCATCCGACCCTTGCTCCCTCCTTTCTATTTTTGGCAACATATAAATACCGCTCCTGTGACATCACTTGTGATGTGACAGCTCTCTCACTCGACCAGCTCGCTCAAGCCCTCTTTTCTCTTGATTTCTCGCGATTCTTGTAAGTTTTCAACCTAAATCTTGTACTTCTATGATCTACACGCACTCCTTCATCTTTTTCACCTTTGAATCTTAACTTTTAACCGTGAAATCAACGGATTTGAGGTGTTCTAGGGTGATGTCATCATGGCGTTCTTATGAACTTAAAGATTTGGCTTCATTCCACCAAGAACAACTTAGATCTGAAATATTTCCACATGAATAAACAACGATTTTGCATAGATCTAAACATTTTCAGAGTTAAAAGGATTGAAAGTTGGTTTCCAACTTTCTTTCAACTCTTTTACACTCAATGCACTCAAAACCGGTAGAACCGGAGCTTGTTCTGATCTTCTACTCTTTCTTAGTGATGAGTTGGTTCAAGATCTGGTTACTATCAAGGAGATAACTGATTTCGGGTTAAACAAGAACAACCATCACGAACCAGTAAACTGATCGGATTCGGGTGATTCCTGTTCGATTGGACGACTTGGGACTTGACAAGGCTCTGTTGTTTAGTATGTTGTCAAACCGTCTCGAACATACCACAAACTTTCAAAATAATCAAGTTCAAAACGATCAGATTCGTTGGGACGGATTGCCTTCCGATCGGATTGCCATCCGATCGAACTGGAATCCGGTCGGATTGCTATCTGATCGAGTGACCATCCTGCTGTGAACTTGTTCTCACTAAGTGTCTTGCTAATCGGATTGCTATCCGATCGAACGGCCGTTCGATCGATCGACCTGAAGGGTAGAGATACTTCTCCATTTTCAAAATGCTACAACGAAAACTTCAAAGCCATCATACACAAACACATCCTTACCAAATGAATGTCAATCCAACTGAATGGCCATCCGATTAGATGACCATCCAAACGGATTGACATCCGATTGAATGACCATCCGATCGGATTGCCATCCGATCGGATTACCATTGGACACTTGGTCACTCTTCACCGTTTTACGCACCGCTCTTCGCTTATGCTATCATTAACTGTTTAGGCTAATCACCCTAGCGCTCCCTTCAATCCATTTCCATCGCTGTGAGTATACTCGATCCCTTTTTGCTTTATCCACTTTTGGGTGTTTCATACGTTACTTATTCTAAATCACATCAATCACACAACGCAAACACTATTTATACGCTGACCGTTATTGCATGATACGTGTTACCCGATGAATGCTTGTTTGTTATGTTAACACAGTGATTGTTGCCGACGCCTTAGCAACGATAGTACTATTTTTTTGGACTCAGCACCTGTCGTGGACAGGGGTTGTTAAGGTTACCTCTTCACGTGTCATAGTGGTGATATGTGTTGCGCATTCTACAACTCGCAGTCTAGTCTATGCATATTTCATTGTCGGTAACCTACTAGCTTATCTTTGCATTATACATGTTACATGTTGGTTATGCGTAAACGTTTTCGAACTCTATTATATCTATTAAACTTGTATGCTTACCTTTACACTATGTGTATTGACTGCTATTATAACGTATGTGATAGGTGTTTAGGATGCTTGTGTTTTGCTGCTATGTAGGAATCAAGCTAGGGTGGAGTCTTAGAAATAAACCTAAATAAATCTGAGTTGTCGGAATGGATATTTGTATTTGAGAACAATGTCTGTAATAACTGTTTTTATTTTATATGTTTGTGGTATGGGACATGAACCTTTAATATATTATAACAAATAGTTGTTATGGATTCTCCTGGACAATCTGTTTCGCTCAGTGCCACGCCCCGATGTTTCCGCCATCGGTTGGGGTGTGACAGATTGGTATCAGAGCCATAACTCTATGGAATTAGGCAAGACTCGACCTAGTTCGAGTCGATGTCTTAGAAACGACCTAGTCTATAGTCTAGGTACCAACAGACCGACTTGTGCATGCCTGTTATGGGTGTCGTACGAGCTTACTCATTATCTCTCGCTCGAACTCGCTGTACACTACACACCTGCGCAAACGTCGCATACTATAGTTCTGCTCAAGATCAGCCTTTCCTAAGGCTGATTACACACACAAAACGGCTGATCTGGTTAAGATTAGGTGTGAAAACGGCAAACTCTCGACCAGATCACTCGTTCGAATTGCTATTTTTATTATAAACAAGAGAGTTTGCGTTAAACTAGGAGTGACATCCATACTTTGAAGCAAATCTCCTTATCATACAGACAGGGATGTAGTCGTTATGTCAGGGGTGAAACCCGAACCTTGATGACACGTTCGCTCTATACTTTTGATTTTTTGCAAAACTCTCACCAAAGTCTCGACGGACTCCAACGACTTGAGTCACACTGTAACTGGAAGGATGCGTGCCAATCGCCCAGATTGAGGCGAGAGCACAGTCCAGAAGGCCAAAGTGTGCACTTAAGGTCCTTGTGAATAGTCGAATCACTTTGGGTAGTCAATGTCTATCTAGCCGAGAAAATCTCTCTTCGATTTTATGTGATTCGATTCTGGAACCCGCAGTCGCCAACTCTGTGATTTATCGATTTTATGTGTTTATGTGTTCGATTTTGGTGATTTACTCGCTTTTCGCCATTTGCTTTGATCAACACGTACCACTCGCACTGCACATCTATCTCAAAACGCCAGCAAATCGCTTATGTTATTCGCAATCGCTGCTCGCTAATCGCAATCACTATACTTAATCATTATACGCTGTTGTGAAGGATAGGGGAATACGTGCAAAATATGTGTTTAGGTTAGCTTATGTGTGCTTATATGCTTACGTGCTTATGTGTTTATTTGATTATGTGATTATGTGCCTACGTGAATTTTGTGAATGGCAGTGTTCCTGAGCTTTATGGTGAATCGCTAGTCTATACTAGGATTAATCGAAATTGTGTTTGAGTCCTATGGCGATGTCTGTTGCAGACAATGTCGTCGTTTGGATCATTCGACTCCCGAGCCGCTTGCCGAAACCATGATGAAAAACGTATCGCCGCTCTCGTCTCTAAACAAATGGTGAAAGTCATCCCATAAATCGTCAGTGAACAGCATGAGAATGCTAGCAAGTCCTCAGAAGAGTCCAGGACTGATACGCCTAAGGCCGCTTTTAGCTTCAAGCAGTTCAAAGCCTGCGTAACAAAAGAGTTTACCGGCGAAGATGGTCCTGCAGCCATGTTTCAATGGTTTTATTGTATCGAAGTCACCCTGCGCTAGAGTGGCTGTCCAGAAAACCTGCGCACTGTCAATGCTAACGGCGTCTTCCAATCCCGCGCTCTTGATTGGTGGACGGCCGAGAGGAACAAACGAGGAAATGATGCAGTTTCGGATTGTCTTGGGACGAGTTGAAGAACATTATGATGCAAGAGTTTTGTCCGCCCCATGAACTCCAAAAGCTTGAGGATGAATTTTGCCACATAAAGAAGGATGGCGGAGATAACGCTGGTTTAACTGCTCGCTTCAAGCAGTTGAGTATTATCTGCCCTGTCAGGTTACTACCCCAGATATTACAATCAAGAAGTATATCCGTGCTCTTCCGGATTGCGTTGCAGACTTTGTTCAGGCTGCAAAGATGACAACAATTGAGGAAACCTACTTGCTCGCCGCTGAGATCAATGACGCGCGAGCCAGGGCTGGTTATTTTGACAAAGCTTCCAAGAATCTGCATCAAGTCACCACTGCTTCAACTGCTGAAACCACCGCCGCACCGCAATCTTCAAAGCTCTCACTCCACAAGAGGAAGAACAACAGCAGTTCCAGCAACAAGAACTATGCAGTCACTGCTGCCCCGCTCCAAACAGTGCCTGCCCAACCGCAACCTCAACACCGCCAAGTAGCGGCACCTATGGTCAATGCACCGCCCACCAAGCGTGCATACACTGGGCCATACCCGCTTTACCCTACTTGTACTTATCATCACCCGGTGGGTCTCGCATGCCGGTTCTGTGTTCATTGCAATATGTACGGCTACTTCATCGCAAATTGCTATACTGGTCCATGTTAAGCTCTAGCTCCAGCTCAAGGTCAAGCTCCTGCTCAACAAGCTCTACTTCCTGCTCGTCAAGGCCTTCAAGTAGCTCCTGCACCCGCAGCTCACGCTCGAGCTTTCTTTGCATGTGGTGATCCCAACAACTTTGCGAACATGTGCGCCAACAGGGTAGTGAAGCAAGAGCCCTAGCAACAGCCGCAACAACAGCAGCAATAGCCAGCAGCTCACGGACGTGCCTTCAACATCAACGCCTGTCAGGCTCAAGCAGACAACAATGTGGTCAATGGTACGTTCCTTGTGAATGGTATATATGCTTCGTGTTTGTTTGATACTGGAGCAGATAACTGTTTTGTATCGTTTGAATTCGAAAAGCTCCTAAATCGTAACCGCGCCCATCTCCCTTCGACGTTCGATGTTGAAGTTGCCACCGAAAGAACCGTCGCCGTCAATTCTGTTCTACGTGATTGTACGCTCGAACTCAACAATCACGTCTTCCCTATCGACCTTATTCCGATGCAACTCGGTAGTTTTGACATCATAGTAGGCATGGATTTTCTTCGTGAAAATCGTGCTGAAGTTGTTTGCTTCGATAAGATGATCTGTTTCTCGTTCGCTAATGGTGATCAACTTTGTGTGTATGGCGAAACTCCTTCGAAAGGTCTCAAACTCATGTCATGTGTCCAAGCAAGCAAGTTTCTCTGCAAGGAATACAGAGCTTTCTTTGCTAACATTGTAGTAGCGGAGAAGGAAAAGAAAGGAAACACAGGAGTGAAAGATGTTCCCGTTGTTTGTGAATTTCCCAAAGTTTTCCCCGATGATTTACCCAGTTTACCTCCCGCTCATGATATCGATTTCCGAATCGACCTCATTCCTGGAGCAAATCTTGTTGCTAAAGCGCCTTAACATCTCGCTCCTTCTGAAATGCGTGAAGTCTTAAGTCAGCTTCAGGAACTACTTCATAAAGGCTTTATTCACCCTAGCACCTCTCCATGGGGCGCGCCTGTCCTTTTCGTCAAAAAGAAGGATGGTTCGTTCTGGATCTGCATCGCTTGTCCTATAAGGAATTGAATAAGCTGACCATCAAGAATCGCACCTGTCCTATAGGGAATTGAATAAGCTGACCATCAAGAATCGCTATCCCTTGCCTCGAATCGAATCGATGATTTGTTTGATCAGTTACAAGGTGATATGTTCTTCTTGAAGATCGATCTACGATCAGGCTATCACTAACTACGCATTCAAGAGGAGGATATACCTAAAACCGCTTTTTGAACTCGCTATTGTCACTAAGAGTTTGTCGTTATGCCTTTTGGTTTGACCAACGCTCCCGTAGTCTTTATGGACCTAATGAATCGTGTGTGCAAGCCATTTCTTGACCGCTTCGTCATCGTGTTCATCGATGATACCCTGATCTATTCCAAGTTAAAAACCTAACACTCGCAGCATCTACATTTGGTTCTAGAGTTACTCCAGGGAAACCGTCTCTATGCCAAGTTCTCCAAGTGGGAATTTTGGCTGGAGGAGGTCCAAGTCCTGGGTCACATTGTCAATAGTCAAGGAATCCATGTCGATCCCGCGAAGATCGAGGCTGTTAAGTGTTGGGTTACACCCAAGAACCCGTCTGAAGTCCATTCTTTTATCGAAGGTTTCTCTAAAACCGCTATGCCGCTTACCTCTCTTATGCATAAGGATAAACCTTTTGTTTGGGGAACAAAACAGGAGGAAGCCTTTCAAGCTCTCAAGGCTATGATTTGCAATGCTCCCGTGCTCTCACTGCCCGACGGAAACAACGATTTCGTAGTCTAATGCGATGACTTGAACCTTGGTCTTGGTTGTGTCCTCATGCAACGAGACAAGGTTATCGCGTACGCCTCTTGTTGATGCAGATTTTGTGTCCGATGCTTGTCGAATAGATTAGTTATTATTTTACGCTGAATTTGTAATAGTTAGTGAAACGGTCTATCGAACGTGTATAGACCCGCTCGTTTGAAGTGGTCAAACGAGAGGGTTATTCGGTTGACCGTGTGTGTTTGCAAGATAAGGGGTGTGACTATAAATAGAAAACCCTTGCCATTTGCAACACCAGGAGAGTTTAGGAGGTTTGAGACCTCACCGGGAGAGATCACCACTTGGTCTCTCCCCGGATGTGTACTCCTTTGGTATTAGTTCGGTTATCATGTAATCGGGCCGATTTGTAATGTTTTACTACCGGATTAATACAAAGTTGTTTGTTTATCATTTCTAATCTCTCCCGTCTTGAACCGATCTCACACGAATCACGGTTTCGGTCACGAAACACGGTCCTACAAGTGGTATCAGAGCCGTGGCTCTTTTCCTTGTTAAAAACCGAGTTTATACAAGACTTTGGAGTGTTTGGACAAAAACTCACATGGTTTAACATCTGTTTTTAGTGTTTTTCTCACAGTTCTTGACGTATAAACGTGTTCTAAACTAACCGGGTGTGTTAAAGGTTGGGTTGGGTAACTTAAAATCTTGTTTTTAAGAAGTTTAGTCATTTCCGGCCAAATTTCCGGCTTACTCCGGTGACCGGTTTCTGGATAAGAACCTTCTTTTTAGGCAATATTTTATTGGTCAAATCTGGGTTGGCAGAAAGTATGGTCTGAACATACCTTCTGCCGAAAGTTTTTACCAACCAATCACCTTTTCACCAACCTGTCAACTTTTGTCAACTGTGTCAGTGCAGATCGAAGGATATCCTTCGAAGTCGAAAGATCATCTTTCGATCAAAGGAGGTTCGATAGATAATCATCTTTCGAACATCCTTCGAAGTCTGTGACTTATCTTTCGATCCAAGGAATCTTTTTGAAGGATATATCTGTCGATCTACAGGTCTTATTCGAAAGACAAGGATCCTTCGATTGGAGAGTCTTTCGAAATCATTGTTCGAAACTCAACAGTGATCTTTCTAACACTGTTGATCCTTCGAACAAGTTCTTTTCCTTCGATTCAAGTCTGTTTAAGTTTAACAAGTTTGTGTTTTTCAGGTCTTTCGATCAAGGATCCTTCGACTGGTTGTTATCCTTCGAGATATTAACATAGTTTGTGAAAATTATATTTTAAAAAGGGAAAACTTGTTTTTCAATTTTAAATCAATTTTCACTTAATATATTAATTTTCTTTACAAAATGGGAACAAACGGTCAGTGGGATCCAACTGCGTGGACTCAAACAACTTTGACTCCAAAATCATCAGCTACGCAATCATCAGCTACGCAATCTACGTCAGATTTCAACAAAACTGCATGGATGCAGGCTATTGCCCCACCTCAAGCTGCAATGATAACTGCAAATCAATGGGCATTGGTCACAAATCAAAGCAACAGCATTCAAGCTATGATGCAGAACGACAGTGAAACTGGTACAAGCACAAAACCGCCAAAGCTAAATCACATCAATGATTGGGGATGGTGGAAAGAAAGGCTGAGAACTTATGTTCAGGGGCAAGGTCAAGATCTATGGATGTGCTTCTTCACCGCATTTGACAATGATTTGGAAGTTGCAGGATCTAATCCAGAAACTTACAGCACTATGTCTGATGATGATAAGAAGAAATTTGAGTTAGAAAAGAAGGCATTCATGATTCTCACACAAGCTCTTCACAAAGACATTTACCACCAGTTTGTTTACTGCACGACTACTAAAAGCTTGTGGGATATGCTCACGTTACGATGTGAAGGAAATGCTCAATCTAGAAAGATCAAGCAAGAATTACTGAAGAAAGAGTTTGAAGGATTCACGTGTATGGAGAATGAGACTTTGGCAGATTTATCTACAAGGTTCCATCACTTGTTGAGCGAGATGTTTGCTTTCAGAGTCACTGCCACTCCACAAGAAATGGTGAAGAGATTCGCTGATAGTTTACCAGCAAAGTGGAGCAGTTATCTTGAAATTCTCAAAGAAAATGGTGTTCTAGACACAATCACCGTTTATGAGTTAATTCAAAGATTGGAAAACAAGGATGTAGAAGAAAAGCTTAAGGCAAAAAGAACACTAACTCCTCAAAATCCAGATATGTACTATGGGATTGCAGGAGGTATCAGTGGAGAAAAACCAGCCTCTCAACATGCGAAGCTTCAAACAGCTTTCATCTCAAACACCGGGCCTTCCACAACAAATCAGTTTGATCCTTCAGCATACACGATGATGTATTCAAGACCAGATTCTTCTTCTCTACAACAGAATGTGCAACCAACAGCTCAGCAATTCACACCACCGCCTTTCTTAGATCCAAGCAGAGCACAGCAGCAACAACCGCAACAGCAAGGGTTTTATGGAAGCTCTTCAAACTTTCAAGCCACTTCCAATCCGAACACAGTCAGATTAGACACTTCCAACTTCTCCAAAGTCAGTGTCGAAATAGCCAAGGAGCATATGGAGATGTTGAACACCTTGGTTAGTGCTTATTGTGGATTGGTCGCAGGTCAGATTGGGAATATCAATCTTACCAATGAAGATTACCAGCAAGTGGATAGAGAAGAGTTTGAAATGATGGATATCAAATGGGCTCTTGCTAGTGCAATTCGAAGAGCAAAGGAGTTTATGGAAAGGACGGGGAGAACCAACTTGAATAGCAACAACAACACCAAGTATGGTTTTGATAAGAATGCTGTCACTTGCTTCAATTGTGGTGAAAAGGGTCACTTCAAGCGGGAGTGTCAGAAGCCACCTAAGCAAGGAAATCAGAATCCCTTCAGGAATCAAGGACAGCCACAACAGCAACCGAACAACAATTCTGACAGATCAATAGTTCCCGTTGGAGGAAATGCATCTGGATCCACAAACACTAATCCCCACAGAGGATTGGTTGTTCAAGCTGATGAAATCTGCAATTGGAACCTTCAGCTTGGAGAAGGAGGAAATGGTGGAACAGCATGTTATGCTAAAGTGATTGAGAAGGTCGTAGAACCCGTGTCTGCTGGTGAATCTTCAGAAGATGAAGATAGTTCGGGTTATAGTGGGAGCATGGATGGGGAATCACTTGATGCTGGTGATTTATCAAGTGATGCTTTAGATTTGGAAGTTAATGAGCTTTTGGCTGAAGCTGAAGCATTATGCAAGAGGAGATCTATTCTTTGCCAGAAATCTGCTGGAACTTCCGAGAAGCTTGCTCAGTTCTTCTCTGAAGATGGATCTTTTTCTTTCCATTCAGCCTTTATGGCTAATGTCGACAGTTCATCAAGTCAGGTATGTGTCGATGAACCCACTGTAGTTAGTTGTGAAAATTGTGATAGCTTAAATGTTAAATATGCTGAAAAGGAAAGTCAGTTTGAAATCACATACAAACACAATCAAGAATTGATTGTAGATCTTTCTAAAGCAACTGAAGCTAACTTGTTTTTAACCAGAAATGAAAAGGAATTTAAAGCAACAATTGCGTCATTAAAACATGATGTTTCAGAATTACAAAAGGCTGTTTTGCGAAAACAACATGCTAACAATAATCTTATTGACACAATTGAAAAGCAAATGGTAGAGTTGGCAACAGCTCGATGTGAATGTGAAACAATTAAGCAGAAACTTGAAAGCTATTCCAATTCCCGCTTTGTATTGGATCACATCATTGACGTTCAAAAGAGAAAGAAAAAGGGGGATAAAACATGTATTGGATTCAAATCATGTCCTCCCCCAATGAATCACAATTACTCCAAATTGCCTGATGACGAGGATATGCCCCGTTTTGAACCTACTGTGCCACTCGATCTAGATGACTTTGCAGCAGGCCTCGGGTTCACAACTGGTGCATCATCCTCGGGTCAATCAGAATCTGAGAGTGTGACAGATTCATCGTGCGTTAAGGAACAGAGTCCTCCCATTGTTGAGGATGCTGATTCTTCGGATGATGAATCTGAAGAAATTGTGAAACAACAGTCTAACTCGGTTACAACAGATATTCCAATTGAGAATCACATCCTGTGTGATCCACCAGTGAAACCGAGTAAGACTGAAACGTCAAAAGCAATGGAGTCCCTTGTATCTAGCAGTGAAGGGAATAACTTGTTGTACACGCTCAAAGGAGATAGCAAAATCTACTCTAACAAAGATTTTCCAATTAAAAATGTAAATCAAGATTTAATTGAGCAAATTTTTGAAGGATGCACTGATAAGTTTTTGGGGAACAAAAGTGGCAAAGTTACCGTCACTCAATGTGATCCAATTCCGTGTGAACAAATTAGAAAACAATACGGAAACCAAAAACTACCAATTGAGCGAAAACAACAAGTCAACTCCGGAAAGGGTAAGGTACAGGGAAAGAAGGCTCAGAACAAGAATATTCAAGCACCTAAAGTTCAACCGCCTAAGACTGAACAACCAAAGGTTCAACAACCTAAAGTTGAACAGTCTAAGGCTACTCAACCTAAGGCTGCACAACCTAAAATTCAACAATCAAGGGTTGAGCAACCTAAGGTTCAACAACAAAAGGTGCAAAACAAACGAGCTCCTGTTAAGAAGCGAGGACCGAAAATGAACTTTGTTGGATCCACGGGTTCAGACAAACTTGAAACATTTCAGGATAAATCTAACCTTGAGTTTATACAACAGTTTAGAATTTTAAAACAAAATGATCAGAATAATTACACCCAACACACCAACGGATGTGATTTAGGCCCAAGCACGTCTAGATCACAAAGTTCATTGTCTGGTTCTCCGTCTGGTCATCAACATGTTTCTCCGAAGTTTGTAGAGCGGAGAACATGTTTTGAATGTGGGACAGTTGGGCATATTGTAAGATATTGCCCACACTTGCAAAAGCTGAAGTCAACAACGAGTGCTCCCCAAGAAATCGATTACCGAAAATGATCAGTTTCCCCGAAACAAGACCCACATGTCTTGAAAGAAAGGGAAAAGAAGTTAAAGCAAAAGAATCAAAAGGTAATTGAAAAGGCCCTAAAATCAGAGGTCAAGGAAGAAAAACCTGTACAAGCAAAATCTGAAACTGTAAAACCAGTAAATGCTAAAACAATAAATTCAAATACTGGTAAAGGACAAACAGCTTGGAAGCAAAAACAGGTAATTCAATTAGGGGGAGCACCACAGGTTCTTTTTCCTAATCATCAAGTGATTGAAATCACTTTCCTTGATGATCAAGGACGACCCAAGTCCACAAAGGCTTGGGTCCCCCTCTCAAACTGATAAGTTAATTGCATGTGCAGGCGGCTCCAGGAGGAACTATTAATAGTCTTTGGATTGTTGATAGTGGGGCTTCCAGGCACATGACGGGCGACTACCGTCTTCTTTTCGATGTGCGTAGTATAAGAGGAGGATATGTTGCGTTTGCTGGAGATAAAGGAGGGTATATCACCGGCGAGGGAATGATCTCAAATGGAGTTGTGAGTTTCGACAAAATCAATTATGTGCAACAGTTGGATCACAATCTCCTAAGTGTTTCTCAGATCTGCGACAAGAAGTTCACCGTGCATTTTGATGATGCCGGTTGTTATGTGCTGAAGCCAGGATTCAAGATTCCCGAAGAATGGATTCTCTTATCAGCACCAAGAGTTAATGATTTGTATGTCCTCGATATGAGCCAAGCAATAACCAAGTCCAAACAAGTTACTTGCTTTATTTCAAAAGCCACTGAAAAGGAGACGATCTCTTGGCACAGACGGATGGGTCATATTCACCTCAGAAAAATGAATCACCTTGTCAAAAACAATCTGGTGAGAGGTGTCAATGTGAAGAATTTTCAACTTCAAGATGTCTGTGTGCCGTGTCAGAAAGGGAAGCAGATCAAGAAATCACATCCATTGAAGAAGGTTAACACTGTAAACATGCCACTCGAACGTCTGCATATGGACCTTTTCGGCCCAGTCAAACACAAGAGTGTGCACGGGGAAGTTTTCTGCTTGGTAGTCACTGATGACTATTCAAGATTTTCATGGGTTGATTTCATGGTCCACAAGAGCGAGACTCCAGAGATTCTAAAGAATTTGATCACCTTGTTGGAAAATCTTTATAATCTAAAGGTGAGGCGAATTCGAAGCGACAACGGAACCGAGTTCAAAAACAGGGTTATGGATGAATTTTGCACTGCAAAAGGAATCCTTCATGAATATAGCTCTCGGTACACGCCACAACAAAACGGAGTCGCTGAAAGAAAGAACAGAACCTTAATTGAGACTGCAAGAACCATGTTGGTTGAGTCTCAGCTTCCAGTTCGATTCTGGACTGAAGCTGTTGCCTCGGCTTGCTACACGTTAAACAGGGTTCTCACAGTGAAAAGACATGGCAAAACGTGCTTCGAACTTCTACACAAGAACACTCCTGACTTAGAATATCTAGAACCTTTTGGTGCACCATGTACCATGATTGAGCCTGACGGGAAGTTTGGTGCCAAAGCTATCGAAGGTTACTTCCTTGGGTATGCTACTCCTAATCTGCGAGTATGGAACCTGACTACCAAGAGGATTGAAGAGTGGGGTGAAGTAAGAGTTCAAAGATATTCTAATCCACCGAAGCCTTCTGGAGATCCATGGATGTTCGATTATGATGGTCTTTTCAACTCATTCAATCTGCCGACATTTGATGATGACAATGCAATTGCTCAAATGTTGTCTGAAAGCGAGAATGCGACTGGCTCTCAGTTAGCTCGCCCAATCATTGTTGACTCACAAGCATCCTCTTCTGTCAACAATCTCGCTTCAAATGAGGTGTTTAATGATGCTGTCGACTACAATTTGTCATCGGAAGATGAGGAGTATGTTGATGCAAATGATGGTGAAGCACGGGGTCCGGTTCAAGGTACTTCAGAAGCAACGGATCCAGTGTCTGCGCCAATTGTCCAAGAAGAAAATGCATCATCTTCTACAACTCAACAGCTTCAAAATGAAATCGGGAATTTAAATATCAATAACTTGAGGAACAATGTTGAAATTCCTCTAGTTCCTGAAACCCGAATTCATAACATTCATCCTCAGCAGAATATTATAGGTGATGTTCTCAGTGGTGTTAGGACAAGAAATCAAATCAGAAATAACGAAAATGCTTGCTTGTATGCTGAGATACGAGAATCGGGACAACAAAATGATTGGTCTTTCGCCTGCTATGTTAGCCAAGAAGAGCCTAGATCTTGGAAGGAGGCATTGAAAGATGATTCCTGGGTGGAAGCCATGCAAGAAGAACTTCAGCAGTTCGAGAAGTTGGGCGTATGGAAATTGGTTGATAGGCCCGACAACTACAAGAAGATCGGAACTCGTTGGGTGTTTAAGTGCAAGAAGGACGACCGTGGAATTGTTGTCCGAAACAAAGCAAGGTTAGTTGTTCAAGGCTTCAGTCAGATAGAAGGTATTGACTACAATGAAGTGTATGCTCCTGTTGCACGTCTGGAGGCTATTAGAATCTTTCTAGCCTACGCATCCTTCAAGAAATTCAAGGTGTACCAGATGGATGTTAAGAGTGCATTTCTACATGGAGTAGTCGAAGAGGAAGTATATGTCGAGCAACCACCGGGGTTTGAAGATCCATTACATCCTGACAGAGTTTTACTACTTAACAAAGCATTATATGGTCTTCATCAAGCACCTCGAGCCTGGTATGAGACACTGTCTACCTACCTGCTGAACAACGGGTTTAGACGGGGTTTGATCGATTGTACCCTCTTCATCAAAGAAAAAGGTGAAGATCTTCTGTTGGTACAGGTATATGTCGATGACATTATCTTTGGTTCTACCGATGATAATTTATGCAAGGAATTTGAGAAGGTGATGCAAGATCGATTCGAGATGAGTGCGATGGGTGAAATGACGTTCTTCTTGGGTTTGCAAGTTAATCAGTCCGAATCTGGAATTTTTATTCATCAAACCAAGTACGTTGGAGACATCTTGAGCCAGTTCCAGATGTCCGATTCGAAGCCAATTTCTACTCCTCTTCCGCAGAATCACGGGATTACTCCGGATGACAAAGGGGAAGCCGTGGACTCTTCACTTTATCGTGCTATGATTGGATCTTTAATGTATCTCACCGCATCAAGACCCGACATTATGTATCCAACGTGCCTTCTCGCCAGATATCAAGCAAATCCGAAGGTCTCTCACTATGCTGCTGTCAAAAGGATTTTTCGTTATCTGAAGGGTTGCCCTGACACCGGGTTATGGTACCCTAAGGATGATAACTTCGATCTCAAGGCTTACAGTGATTCTGATTTCGGCGGCTGCAAGAAAGATGGAAAATCAACTACAGCAGGATGTCAGTTCTTAGGCAATCGCCTAGTCACTTGGCAGTGCAAGAAGCAGACATGTGTGGCTACGTCTACATGTGAAGCGGAATACATTGCTGCGTCTAGTTGCTGCTCCCAGGTTCTATGGATCCAACAACAGATGCGGGACTACGGTTTTGAATTCCTAACTACTCCTATTTATGTTGATAATGAAGCTGCTTTACAGATCACTAGAAATCCTGTACAGCACTAAAAAACGAAGCACATCGATATTAAATATCACTTCATACGTGATTGCTTTGAAAAGAGACTTATCGATGTGGTTCATATTCATACCGATCACCAACGTGCCGACCTTTTTACCAAAGCATTTGATAAATCAAGATTCGATTATTTACTTTTGGTAAACGGCATAAAGGTGAAGCAAGAGTAACCGACATCGGAAAATCGTTTTTGTAAATATTTTTCTTAAAAAAAAAAAAAAAAAAATGTGTCTTTATTTTCTTTGTTTTTAAATTTTAGGGGGAGAAAAATTCAGAAAAATTCAAAAACATTGAAAAACCGCAAAAATACAAAAATATGTCTTTACTTTATTTACTTTCTGCATTTAAGGGGGAGAAAATTCAGAAAAACACAAAAACAATAGAAAAACAAAAATGAGTTTCTTGGCAAGATAAGAGAAAATGATATTACATCAGAGGTCGGTCAAAACATGTTTCTAGAAATCAAAAGAAAAGAAAAAGATAAGTAGCTCTACTAATGATGTACCGGTAGACTCACGATCATTTTAAAGTGTGCAGGAGATATAAACATAACAAACTGAAAACCGCGTGGGAACCGCTCATTGGCATATGGTCTTGGTACCGAAATTTCGTTTGATAGATTGCCGAGGTTCTGAGATATTTGGGGTTTATGCTGTTTATCATCTGGGTATCATGGTTGTATCTTTTACCGAAAAATAACGGGGACGCAAGTCTAGATCTTCCATGATACCATACATACGTGTACATATTGCATTCGACCTCAATAAGTGATAAACAATCACATGTCCAAACAAATAAGTGATAAAATATCACATTTATCCGGGAGTCAAGTTCGTCTCTCTGCTGTACGAAAGTACTGACCTGTTCACGGACTTGCTCCTGTGCCCTCATGCATATGAAAATCAAGTTCCTCATCAATAAGTGATTCTATCACATAGGGCTTGTTTTCAAATCAAATAAGTGACTTGTTCACATTTTATATACGTTAAACGGATGATAAATGGTATACTCCCCAGTAAGATGAACTCTCGTGCATACCTTGATACGGGAATGTGTCGTGAGTGGATGAACACCGGTCGGTAAGTATAAATCATACCTTAAATGTATCTCTATGTATTATGATTACACTTGATCGCTGAGTTTAAGTGGATAACAATATCGGTAATTGTGGTAGAATACTTATCCACTTCTGTAAAAGAATATTAAAAGGAAATGTGTTTTGACAAAAGACCGCAAACTGATATGATTCTCTTTGCCAGAAACTCGCAAAAATATTGTTGTGTTTGTACATATTTATTTACTGCTTAACTTTAGTGATTAACTTTTATTGTCTTTTTAAACAGTTTTTGTCGTTTGGTGCATATCAGCACGACATTAGCGGTGATGTCGTTTGATAACATTCAAAGGATTCTAAAATTGTTGTCTTTTATTGTTGTCTTTTATTTTATCAAAATCCAGAGACAAATACTGCTCATTATCGATTGGTTTATGATCCTCCAAAGTTGATGAAGAAGATACCGTTGTTGAAGATGAAGACAGACTTTCTGGGAAACTTTCGTTGCTGGGTTTATGATGCAGATACTGGAGAAGCGGTGATCTTATTCCAAGACTGTCAGGAGAACTTTCGAATGATAGATCCGATGTGGATTTCTAACATGTCCAGGTCGGATATTATTGTTCTTAAGGATCACGAGATCAATTACTTGGTTAGAGATCGTGAACAAGCAATGAAGTTTCAGAAGATGGCCCGGTATTGCTTCAACCTACTTGTGAATGCGGGAAGTGCATGGTCTACGCATCACTTAACGGTTGAAAGGACGTCAGAGACTTGAAGACACGAAGATCGAGACAAAGCTACAGCCAAGGGGGAGTTTGTTGATGCACTTGTGTCTGTACTTTGTCTGTATTTTGTTATGATATAAAACGATGTCTCTTGTTAGTCCTGTTACGTCTTAGATGTGTTTATATGTGTGCTTAATGTAAGTTTGACCAGTCAACCATCCTCCTGGTTTGACTTGGTCAAACAGTTAGTTCAAGTTTGTAAGTTGTGTGGGTCGAAGGATGAGTCATCGAAGGATTGTTTATATCCTTCGATGAGCTCGAAAGATAACCTTCGATGGATATAGATGGACCTCGAAGGATATCATCCTTCGAGGTATATGTGGATCCTTCGACCAGACGACCTGTGATGGATATATATGCTGATGTAATGTGTTCACTTCATCATGTGAGTGAACTTAGTCTTGTAGAGAGCGTATTTTCAGTTTGGTCAAGGGCTGTAACCGTGTCCACTGAAATACAAGAGAAAACTTTGATATCTTGTGTGTCTACCTTTCTCTTTGTAGCTTGTGTTCTCATATAAACTACCGGTTTGCATTCTAGCTTGGATTCCGCACTTGCTAGTGTGTTAAACATAACAAGGATAAGGTTTAACCTCAACCTCCGAGGGACCTACAAATTCACATCTCTCCAGATCATCAGAAAACTCCTGAACAACAAAGAAAGAAAGCTGAAGATCCTTCATCTGCAAAGAAAGCTACAACGTCAAGTTCTAGTCACGGATTTCCAAACGTTTCTGGTGAATATCCAGAAGATCTTCCTCTTGGTGATTTTGACGTCTTTAATGATGGGAAGATCAATGTGTTGACAAAGAAGGTTAGTGTGTTGGAGAAAGCAATGACTAAAGTTGAGGAAGAATTAGAAGCTGTTAAGGCAGAAAATGTTGCATTAAAGAAGGAGATTGAAGATCATGCTAAAGTGATTGATCAGTTGGGGGATGAGCTTGAGGAGGTAAATGATCAATACAAATCTGTTGATAATTTTAACAAATTGCTGCATGAAATGTTGGGCGATGTGAGCAAACATGCATTAAGAGAAAATGAAGCGTTGAAGAAAGAAATTGAAGCTTTAAGGGCTGATAAAGTGACAAAGGATGAGCAGCTGAACATGCTATACACGGTCATTGAACATAAGCTTGGAATAAATGTTCAAGCTGTGTTTGTGAGATAGAAATTCAGAATGTTGAATCCAGTAGGGTCGAAAGAGAGAAACATCTAGCCGAAGAAGCTAAGAAAAAAAAGGAAGGGTTTGGTAGTTGATACTGAAGAAGTTGCTGGATCTTCAAGTCATCCTGAAGGTACTAAAGTTGATAATCCACTTGCTCTTGTTCCTATTGTTAAGTGAAAGACGTCACTCCTGAAGAGATAAAGCTTAGTAGAAGAAAGATCATTGAGAAACGTCGTGAAGAAAAGGAAGTTGAGGAAGAAGAGGATGAGGAGTTGAAAGACTTATACAAAGATATAGATGACTATGATGGTGATGATGATAATGATGATCATGATCATGATCAGGGAGCTACAGGGTTGATAATTGTGAAGCCTTCTAGTCAATATACTCTTAATGATTTCTTGAACGACGAAATGAACGAGCAGCAAGAGGATCAACACCATGAAGCTTCTTCTTCTGGTACTCAACATGCTGGTGAAAAGGTATATCTCACACTTCCTAAAGTCATTTATTTACATGCTGAGGTTGAGGGGGAGTTGGAGGAAAATAGAACCAGAGAATCAATGTTAGAGGAGTTAGGGATGGATGATGGGAATATGAAGTTCGATATTGAACACGAGATACCACCCTCTCCTGAAAGAGAATATTCTTTCAAGTTTGTTAATGAAGCTGACAATTTCAAAGATGTAATCATTGAAAAAGATTCTGATCTTTCTGAAGAAGATACTCCATTTCATTATAATGGAGTTGACGAAGACTTTCCTACTTTGAGTAAATTATTTCAATCTCACAATGAAGATGAAGTAAGAAGGTGTTGGTGCATGCGTCTGTCGACTTCGTCTTGTATCGAGTCTTGCATTGCTCAGGGCACGGAGTTCAAGAAATCAAGTGTAATGGCTAATTCCGCTTGAAGAGATCAGTAATGTAATTCCGCTTGAAGCTGCTGATTTCGCTTGAATGGTGATTTCTCTTGTAATGGTATTCCACTTGAGTATGTTCAAGCGGAATTAGGAAGTCTATATATATGTGTGATCTCGTTTCATTTGAAAAAAATTAGCAAGAGTGTTTCTGACGGCGAAGCTCTGTCGAAGTGTCTACAGACTTGTAATTGCTATCAGATCAATAGAAAGACAGCTAAAAGTGATATTCTAGCTGAATCACACACAATATGTCTGTTTCCGCCTTTCATATTGTGTAGAACGCCTCTGATTGACTCCTCTCGGGTCTAACTACGATCCTACAGAAGGAAAGATTATGACCAGATAGATGTAGAGGAATTGGAGCTCATGGACATCAAACGGTGTCTAGCTAGTGTCTTGAGAAGAGCTGAAAAGTTCAAAATTATTACAGGAAGAAATGATTTTCTGGATGCTCATGTTTCTACTTTAGGTTTTGATAAATCTAAAGTTACTTGTTTTCGATGCAGGGAGAAAGGTCATTTCAAGAGAGAGTGCAAAAATCAAGAAGCAAATGGAGCAAAGAATCCGTTTGGTGGCCATGATTACTATCGGAAGGCTATATATCAACAAATCACTCATCAACCGCATCAACAAAAAGAATCACAAACTGCACATGGGAAAATGATTGAAGATGCAAATAAGAAAGCTTATTATGGTATCATTGATCAAGGCGATGAGAAGATGGCTGAAGGTTTTAGCTGGGACAAATACATTCTAGCTGATTCCAATCTTAAAACTTTCATTACTCAAATTGTTCAAAAGCCAGAATTGATGAAAGAATGGATAGCAGTGTTATCTGATAAAGAAGAAAGTCAAGATGAAGAATCTGTTTCTTCTGAAAATAGTTCAACAGACACTAGTGATGATGATGAAGAAATTGAACAGATAAACATTGGAAAAACTCATTTATCTTCTGACAGTTTTGAATTTTATTTTGCAGATAAATTGAAGAAACTTAAAGAGAGAAAAGTTGCAAAAGAAATGGAAAAAGTTAAGGTTGTTGAGAAGATTGTTGAAGTAGAAAAGGTAGTTGAAGTCGAGAAGATTGTGGAGATTGAAAAGATTGTTGAAGTCACAAACCTTGCTTACATGTTTGGAATCTTGCAAACAATGTGAAGATAAATATGAAAGATTTAGTGAGCTTGAAAAGTTGAAAGAGAAATTGTTGTTTGATGTCAAGATTGTGAAAGAGTCGTACGATATATTGAACAAAACTGTGAATGGTTTGCAGAAGACAAATTCTGAAAGAGAAGATGCTTTGACGATGATGAATGCAACAATGATGTCCAAACAAAAGGAGATCAATTACTACATTGAAGAGTGTTTCCGACGGCGAAGCTCTGTCGAAGTGTCTACAGACTTGTAATTGCTATCAGATCAATAGAAAGACAGTTAAAAGTGATATTCTAGCTGAATCACACACAATATGTCTGTTTCCGCCTTTCATATTGTGTAAAACGCCTCTGATTGTCTCGTCTCGGGTCTAACTACGATCCTACAGAAGGAAAGTAGTGGAAGGATCTCTACTGAAGGAGTTCCTGGAACTATTCCACAAGAAGAACTTCTTGAAGGAAGAAAGCGATGGTTCAAGGTGATGCCGAAGGAAAGAAAGTATAAGAGGCCGCTACAATATTTCACAGATCATCCAGAAAAATCTCAAGGTGATATTCTTTCGTGGGGCTATCTGGAAGACTTAAAGGTGTATGCAATTAGAAGAGAACATGGAGTGCAGTACTTCGAGTTTCTAGCTGACATCAAAACACTTCCATGGTGGGATGTTGAGGAGCTTGTACAAACGAATAATATAAAGCAGTTCTATTACGGTCTTGAAGTTCAAAATGCATGATCAGAAGCTATGGAACTATATAAAGCTGCAAGCCAAAGAAAACTTTCTTGATTGGAAGCCACACAGGCCAGAACAAGTTGTCAAAGTTGATCCAATAACAGGCGAAAAAGACATTACTTTGAAGATCAAACCTCCTAGATGATTAAAGAACATGCCGCTTCGTGCAATGGAACATGATTTCTATGAAGACTTCAAAGGTTGGTTATATAATCCGAGCACAGCGGAAGCAGTGATTTCATTTTTTGATAAGATGACATGTGAAACCAGACGCATCAATGTGTTAGATCCAATGTGGCTGGTAAACTGCTCAAAGAAAGATATTGATTGCCTGTTCTTCAACAAGATAGTCTATAATGAGCCTGATAAAGTTCAAGCCCAACAATACCAGAAGTGTCACACCCCTTTCTGCGGCGGAAGCACGAGGTGTGATCATGAAAGATTCTCATTGCATACGAAAGGTAAACATGCTACATGGTCGTAAAAATAACATCAAATACCATAATTTGAAAACATAAGTTTAGTGTTTACATCACGAGATAGCATAAAACATTGTCTTGAAAGTTTACAACTTTATTTTAACTTAAACATAGATGACATCCAAGAGCATAAGCAAGACCGCGCGCACATCCACTTCTAGTTACCTGAAATACATGTGAGTTTTGGAAAAACGTCAACATAATGTTGGTGTGAATTCATGGAGTTTTTGTATTTCACGTTTGTATACTTTGTATGAAAACATAGTTTGTGTCATGTAAAATTCAAGTTTTCATATATAAATCAAGTATTCATGTGTACACCACGTACTCATGTATAATTCAAGTTTACTTGTGTACCCCACGTACTCAAGTATAAATCAAGTTTACTTGTGTACCCCACGTACTCAAGTATAAATCAAGTTTTAGTATGGTATGAATCTTAAGTAAATAAAGTATTTCTGTAAGTATCAGGATTGTTAATGGGTTGCAAGGCCATTAACATGTGACACGACATAGGAAGTCACCAAACCTTAGGCATTTTTCTAGTTGGCATATTCTGAGACACAAAAGCACTACTCGGTACTCGTCCTCACCAAGAGTGTGGCTGCCCGGCACCCGTTAGATCTATCCTTTTGTTCTGCGGTCTAGGTATATTGTTGATTAATGGTGCTTATGGTACCCTATTCGTGACACGATTTCTCGTATCATTTCTCATAACGCATCTTACTCGGTACTCGTTCTCACCAAGTGTGCTTCTTGTATTTTTGTATTCTTAAAACGCATCATACTCGGTACTCGTTCTCACCAAGTGTGCTTATTGTATTTGTATCATACCATTTATAAACATTGTAACATTTGTACATGTATTTCACCCCCGAAGTTATAAAACTGAAAACAGTTAAAAGAAAAGGGGGAGCATGAACTCACAACTTTGCGTTCCTTGCGTCGTAAACTTCACCGGATTTGCTTAATTAACATCGTGACCTATACACGTTTTCTTAACGTTAGTCACTAGACTTGTTTCGCACAAGTACAGTCACTATCTTTTGTATACGTATTCTTGTGTTAAAAATAATTTATATATTTTTAACTATGTGTCTTACTTATATTATTTTCTCAAAAATAAATATAAGTATCTTGTATTTTGCACTTTGCACCTGAATTATGTATCTTGTATGTTGTATGTGTATTTTTGTGTTTATACTTCTCATGAGTATTTAGTGTATTTTCAAGTTCTAATACACTATCAAGTATAATACATAGTACATACACTTAGCACAAAATATGGCAATCAATAAATATATATATTTTTCTCAAAAATATATACATACTTAATATCCATTTTTATTCTTGAAGAAATCCTCCTTTCTTATCACCAAAAATTAGGGAAACTTTGGTAATATTTTTAGATACATTTTTAGGGAATAATTTTCTCAAAAACTTATATTTTTCTAAGTGTCAAAATTTATAAAAATTTTGACAGAGTTTCCCCTAAAAATGGAGGTTTCCCATGTTTTCAAAACATGTGTTTATTTTCTTTTAAAATCAACAACAATATCAACAACACAATCTTTATTTACCAAACTTGTCAAAACAATCATATACCACAAACATATGAACTTGAAAGTTTGTAAAAATATGTAGTAAGTTACTAACATGTTTAGTAGGTCTTGTTATCTTTAAAAATAAGTTTAGTTTCTTAAAAACTTTATTTTTAAAGAAAGTGCATTTTCACATCTTCTAGTCTTATTTTCCAAAAATATTTCTTTGTGGATTTTTTTTTTGTTACACAAGTGTTTATACACTTGTTTACTTACTAAAAATGATTTTAGTTCATACAAGACCCGGGTTTTTAACAATCTAGTATTTTCCACTTGGTTCTTTCGAAAAACCATTTGTAGATCTTTAGATCTACAAGTTTACAACTTCATTTTGCAAGAAAACTCATGTTTATTCAAGTTCAAAGTTCATGTATGGATGGTTTCATCATCCTTTAAGACTCTAACATTTACATCTTACTAGTTCATGTTCTTAAACATGAACTAGTATGTCTAGATGATGATCCATACTACTTCTACTAACAAACATCATCAAATAATCATAGTTTCACAAGATTCACATGATTTACCCATATATCTTCTCTTTATCCACCATTTATCACTTTATGTTCAAGACTTAGCTTATGTTCATTAGTGTCTTCATCATTTAATCATTCTATCAACTATTAACCACCACAAATAAGAACAAGATGAAGATTTGAAGCACTTACTACTTGCACAAGGCTAGGGAAGTTTCAAAGCGTAAAAGTGGTGGATAAAAGAAAACTAGAGTGGTTCTTGAACTTCTAAACACACCGGGCTTCGTTGTATGATCTCTAGCACCTTGTAAGTAACTTGGAATGATTGATCAAGACTTGGATATGGTGGTGGTGTGTGGTGTGTGGTTCGGCCGAAACAAGCAAGAGAGGGAGAGAAAGAGTTTGAGTGAATTGATGTTGTGATGAAAATGAGGATGGTCCAAGGGTCTTATAACAAGTTCTTCCAACATATCTTAACCCCTTGGTCCTTATGCCTCAATTGTACATAACATATCCAATAAACAAATGAAAGAAATCATGGGGTGTCCCCACTCTCACACAACCGGTTATGGGGGGGGGGGTGGTCCTAGTTCCATCTTAAATGTTAGTTACAATATCTAGTTACATGTTAAGTATTAGATTTAGGTGTTTAAGTATGTTAAGTAATATATAGTGTGTTAGGGTGTTCGGGGACCCTAACTAGCTTAGAAAAATAAAAACAATGCTTCTAGCATTATTTTGGTGTTCCGGGTAATATCTGGTTGTTCGATTAGACACTGGTTCGTTAAAGTGGTAAATTGCACTGTTTAGTGTCTATTAAGTATCTTTTTGTACCCCTTTCAATTCCCGACACTTAGGGAAGTTTTCTGGATGATAAAACATAATTTCTGCATGATATTTACATGTTTAAAAGCTGATTTGAGCTGAATTTGTTAAAATTCTGCACTTAAAGTGCGTTTCGGGTGCTTTTTAGTACGTAAGTTAGCTTCCGGATGGTATATATGTAAACCCTTGTATGTATTCTTGGGTTTTAATGTATTCTTGTTGTCGGGCCTACACCTAGGCCTCAATTCTAATGTCTGACTGCTTTCTGCAGTTCTGTTGACACAAAGAGTCTTACCGGTGAGTTTACTAGTATTTCTGACGCAACGCTATCGTTTATGCATAAAGCAATATTTTGTAGTATACAACGTGCATGAATTCACTTGTTTAGTATGTGTTCAGACATTGTTGACACTTAAACACATTATTGCAGCCATTAAATAATAATTAAAGTGTACGGAAATTACCGGTTTGGTGCCAGTTATCACAGTCTCCCCCCGTTAAAAGAATTTCGTCCCGAAATTCAGGCTGAACTAACTCTCGCAGGAGTCTTCTTGAATAGGTGGGGATACTTTTCTTTGAACTGGTCTTCACGTTCCCACGTATACTCGGGTCCGTGTTTAGAGTTCCAACGTACTTTGACAAGTTTAACAGTGCTCCTCCTGGTCTTGTTGACTTTCCAGTCTGTAACCTCAACGGGTTGTTCTGTAAATCGGTGGGCGTCATCAATATGTACTTCATCCACAGGGATGATCACGTTTTCTTGTGTTGGACTCTTCTTAAGGTTGGACACATGGAACGTATCATGTACTCCATTAAGTTCTTTTGGTAACTCCAACTTGTACGCCACGGTATGAATTCTTTGCAAAATTCTGAATGGTCCGATGTATCGGGGATTCAGCTTTCCATGTTTTCCAAATCTTACTACACCCTACCAAGGTGAGACCTTTAACAACACTTTGTCTCCCACCTCGAATTCTAATGGTTTTCGTTTTTGATCAGCGTAGCTCTTTTGTCGATCTCGGGCCGCCTTAATGCGCTCTCGGATCTGCATAATCTTGTCGATTGTCTCTTGCACAAGTTCAGGACCAACCATACGTTTATCTCCAGCGTCTGCCCAACATAAGGGCGATCGGAACTTGCGGCCATACAGAGCTTTGAACGGCGCGACTTTTATGCTCGTATGATAACTGTTATTGTAGGAAAACTCCACTAACGGTAAGTGAGTATCCCAGCTGCCGCCTAGATCCATAACGCATGCGCGAAGCATATCTTCTAACGTTTGTATGGTTCGCTCGCTCTGGCCGTCTGTTTGTGGATGGAATGTCGTGCTTAGGTCTAGCTGAGATCCAAAGGCTTCCTGAAAGGATTGCCAGATTCTTGAGACAAAGCGGCCATCTCTGTCTGAAATAATTGAGATCGGCACTCCATGACGTGCCACGATTTCCTTTAAGTATATCTCAGCAAGCTTTCCAGTGCTGTCTTTTTCTCGGATCGGTAGGAAGTGCGCAGACTTTGTTAACTGATCAACTATTACCCATATCATATCGTGCCCTCTCGGTGTTCTGGGTAATTTCGTTATGAAGTCCATCGAGATTTGCTCCCACTTCCACATGGGTATCTCTGGTTGTTGTAGTAGGCCGGATGGTTTCTGATAGTCAGTCTTAACCTTAGCACAGGTTAGGCATTTTCCAACATAAACAGCAACGTCGCTCTTGAGTCTCGGTCACCAATAGTATTCTTTCAAGTCTTGATACATTTTGCCTGATCCTGGATGGATCGAGTATCTCGATTTGTGCGCTTCATCAAGGATGACTTCTCGAATACCGCCATAGAGCGGCACCCAAATACGCTTCTTAAAGTATAAGGCTCCCTCTTCATTTGGCACCATGTATTTCAACATACCCCGGAGGTATTCAGCTTTACGGTTTTCTATCTTAAGAGCTTCTTGTTGTGCATCACGAATGCGTGCAGTGAGGTTCGTTCGAATAGTCATTTCTAACGCTCGAACCCTTAGGGTCTTAACCCTTTCTTTTCGACTCAGCGCGTCTGCTACAACGTTAGCCTTTCCAGGATGGTACTTAATCTCATAGTCATAGTCATTCAGCAGTTCGACCCATCGTTGTTGTCGCATGTTTAATTCTTTCTGATCGAATATATGTTGTAAACTTTTGTGGTCTGTGAAGATTGTACATCGAGTACCATATAAATAGTGTCGCCAGATCTTCAAGGTGAATACCACTGCTGTCACACCCCGAAAATCCACCTGCGGAATACCACCGCTTGGAGGCGTGACTGACCAGGATCCAGCCACCAATCATATTGAACAAGCATAAGAGTAATTATAAAATCCAACCAATACAATTGGTGTCCAAACAAAACGTAGTTTAAGTTGCAAGCGGAAGCATAACGTTTAAAACCAAAACATAAGTTCAATTGTTCAAAGTTTAACATGGCACATAGCTGTCCATGCCCCACAACGACTCTCTTCCATGCAAGCTCCAGCTAAGTACCTATTGTCCTGCAAAGCATGTAGTAACGAGTCAACAACAAGTTGAGTGAGTTCACGGTTGGGTGTTCATTTTAAGTTGTTCCAAAAACAGTTTCCTTTAACTGGCATCCTGCCGTGGGGGTTACCCCATAGTTGAAAACATGATTTGTTTAATCTTGGTTACTCTGGCAATCCAGCCGTGGGGGCTACCCCATGTTAGTTATCTGGCATTTCGGCCGTGGGGGCTACCCCATGTATACACTAGACTCGTTACCATATCGACTGCTGACTGTAGTCATGTTTATGTGCCCTGAACTGTCAATGTCTATCATCATTGACGTGCCCAGATCCATTAGTTCACGCCCGTCCTCTGCGGCACGGTGTGAGGCTTGTCAGACCTAAATAACGCTATCTAACTAATGACCCGCTCGCCATTGGCCCGGCGATTAAGTCGATATAAAAAGGAGGGACTTCGTGATAGAGTTTTGGTCTAGTACGAGTTATCTGTCCATGAGGATGAGGAATTACATTCCTGAACCGATACCGTCCTACCCAAGAAAGGACGAGGAATCCATGTTCCTTAACCCCATTCCCAACCCCTGGGAATCCCATGTTTTGTAGAGGGTGTGAACTCACCTTGGTTTGCTCAGCAGATACACAGAAAAGTCAATCAAGCTAGTTGTGGTCAACCACGTCCTAGTATGGTTACCACGCAAGTTAGATACAACCAAGTGACGCACATACACTTTCTACACGTATACTAGCAAGTTGCATGTGGGTATTATTCATGGCATACACGTATAACATGGCGGTTTACAATACTACCTACGAATTGAACTGTAGCATGTATATGAGTAAACAAGGCCCATAAGTCTGGCCCAATTACCTAAGCCCGTAACGATGCAAGTCCAATAGTGCAGCCCCAAACAGTTGGGCTCGTAATAGCACGCAAGTCCAAGTCAGTGCAAGTGTGTATGGTCTCGAGTCGAGACTAGAGATCTCGAGTCGAGACTGTGCGGTCTCGAGTTGTACCCATGAGTTCTCGAGTCGCAACGTGGAGGTCTCGGGTCATGTCTCGAGTCGCAACAAGACTCGCAACCCTGTTCTCGAGTTATGCTGTTTTTGTGTTGATGTGGTGTGGTCTCGAGTCGAGACTAGAGGTTCTCGACTCGCAACCTATGTCGCAACCGTGGGTCTCGAGTTGTCATGTGGTGATCTCAAGTCGAGACTGAAGATCTCGGCTGGAACATCTGCTGATTTCCGACATTGTACTAGCCAATGGGATTTTGATTTCATGCACAGTGTGTACTATCCATACAAACATGTTTCTTTGTCTAACACTAACCGAAAATGGATCAAACACCTCAATTTCAAATATTCAAGGCACATTCATAGCACATTCATGTTGTTCATCATACATTCAACTAGTTCTTCATTTTAGGGTTTTCATTTTACAACATGCTTCATCAATAAAGTTTATCCTAGCATGAACTCAAGTTGATAACATCATCGGTTCCTACATCTAGCACATTTAAACAATGTAATAACATGCTTAAATAAGATTTATCATCCACATGCTAATCCGATTTCATGAACACAAACCCCCTCATTTACATAACATAACTAACCCATTCGGATTCAACCCATATAGAACCGATTACTAATATTTCATCATTACATAACAACAATCTTAGCACCGATTATTCAAGGAGTATATATTCATCATGTATAAAACTTAACAAGCAAACACATTATCAAACAACTTGATCATACATAACTATCAACCGAAATATCACACATCATCATCAACCGAGATATGACACATAACATAAGTCACTAACCGGTTAAGTTTTCAAGGGAGGTCTTAAGCTTGAACCGAGAGCTCTTTGTGTTGCCGGTTGAATCCGAGAAGAAGGAGAAGTGAGGTGATGTTTGATCTTTAGGGTTTTAGGTTTTCTAGAGAGAGAGAGTGTGGAGGAGAGTGTGTGTGAGAGTGAGTGTAGGTTGTCCCAAAAATGGCAATGTTGGCTAACAACAAGGTTATATACTAGCTTCAATGTTGATGCACCCTAATGGGTTTCGGATGGATTAAATGAGGTGCACGGCCCAACCGGCCCAACTGTTTCCTGTTCACTCGAGACCGCATGGTCTCGAGTCGGGTCCTTGGTGTCTCGGTTCACATAATCACACGCATACATACAAGCATAACACATAATCACATAAATTCACTTATATCATTCAATGGACCAACAAGTTAACTAGTCACATAACGTTCAAGCATGTTGCATCGAGATACAATGAAAGGTTCAAAATTTCGAGTTGTCACATCATCCCCAAGTTGAAAGAAATTTCGTCCCGAAATTTGGTAAGCACTCACTGAGGAAGCTAGTTAAGTTGTACGGTTTTCACTGGTTTTCCTGGGGTGTCACATCCTCCCCCCGTTGATCTGGAATTTCGTCCCGAAATTCCGTAGCTTCAGCCTCAGTAGTGGTTGTACTATTTGCGAACAGTTGGGGATACTTTTGTTTCATCTGATCTTCGCATTCCCAGGTGAACTCTGGGCCGCGACGTGAGTTCCAACGAACTCGTACGAGAGGTATTCTAGTGCTCTTGAGGACCTTAACATCCCGGTCCGTGATTTCAACTGGTTCCTCGACGAATCGTAACTGTTCGTCGACAGTGAGTTCCTTCAGAGGAACTATGTGGGTCTCGTCTGACAGACACTTCTTCAGATTCGACACGTGGAAAACGTTGTGAACTGCACTGAGTTCTGCTGGTAAGTTCAGTTTGTAGGCCACCCTGCCTATTTTCTCGATGATCTCGAAAGGTCCAACGTATCGTGGGTTAAGTTTGCCTCGTTTACCAAAACGAACCACACCCTTCCAGGGTGAAACTTTGAGTAGTACCCGCTCCCCAACCTGGAGCTCTAGCGGCTTTCTGCCCTTATCGGCGTAGACTTTCTGACGGTCACGAGCTGCCGCCATGCGTTTTCGTATTTGAGCAATTCGTTCAGTTGTGTCTACCACATGTTCTGGGCCAGTGATCTGACTATCCCCCACCTCTGCCCAACAAAGAGGTGACCGACATTTACGTCCGTACAATGCCTCAAACGGAGCAGCTTTAATGCTGGTGTGGTAGCTATTATTGTACGAGAATTCCACAAGTGGCAGATGCTTTTCCCAGCTGTTGCCAAAGTCGATTACACATGCCCGAAGCATGTCTTCTAAGGTTTGAATAGTGCGCTCGGACTGCCCGTCCGTCTGAGGGTGATACGCTGTGCTCATGTCTAATCGTGAGCCAAAGGATTTGTGCATTGCCTGCCACAGTTCTGAAGTAAAACGTGCATCTCGATCTGAGATAATAGAGGTGGGCACCCCGTGCCTCGAAACAACTTCCTTGAGATATACTTCTGCTAGAGTGGAGAATTTATCCGTCTCCTTGATCGCCAAGAAGTGTGCGGACTTTGTGAGTCGATCCACGATCACCCAAATAGTATCGTTTCCGCGCTGAGATCTAGGCAGGCCGGTAACAAAATCCATGGAAATTTGCTCCCATTTCCATTGAGGTATCTCTGGTTGTTGAAGTAGGCCTGAGGGTTTCTGGTATTCAGACTTGACTCTCGCACAAGTCAAACACTTGCTGACGTAAGTTGCTATGTGGGCCTTCATGCTAGGCCACCAGTACGTAGTTTTGATATCGTGGTACATCTTATCCGAACCAGGGTGTACCGAGTAGCGAGACTTGTGTGCTTCATCCATCACAAGCTCTCGTAAGTTGCCATAGAGTGGGACCCAAATGCGTCCCGTTACGTAGTAAGCACCGTCTTCCTTTTGTTCTAAACGTTTCCATGAGCCGCGTAGGGCTTCAGCCCTGACGTTTCTGGTTTCAATGCTTCTATCTGGGCAGCTCGTATTTGGGAAGGAAGGCTAGAATGTATAGTGAGTTGTAAAGCTCGCACGCGCTTAGGCGCGGTGTCCTTTCGACTGAGGGCGTCGGCCACAACATTGGCCTTGCCCGGGTGATACCTGATCGAGCACTCGTAGTCATTCAGTAGTTCGACCCATCGTCGTTGCCGCATATTCAGTTCCTTCTGCTTGAAGATATGCTCGAGGCTCCTGTGGTCGGTGTAGATGGCGCACTTGGTACCGTACAGGTAATGTCGCCATAACTTAAGCGCAAAAACGACAGCTCCCAGCTCTAAGTCGTGCGTAGTGTAGTTTCTTTCATGAACTTTGAGTTGGCGTGAAGCGTAGGCTATAACTTTATCTCGTTGCATCAATACACAACCAAGACCCTGAATTGATGCGTCACAATAAACCACAAAATCGTCTGTGCCCTCTGGCAGTGAAAGGATAGGCGCACTGCAAAGTCTATCCTTTAAATGCTGAAATGCTAATTCCTGTGTATTTCCCCATCGATAAACAATGCCTTTCTGTGTTAGTGAGGTGAGAGGCTGTGCAATCTTGGAAAAATCCTTAATGAACCTCCTGTAGTAACCTGCCAAACCCAAGAATTGGCAAATTTCCTTTGGTGTACCAGGTGCAGGCCAGTTCTTAATCGAGTCCACCTTGGATGGATCAACATGAATCCCATCCTTGTTTATCACATGGCCTAGGAAATGGACCTCACGAAGCCAGAAGTCACATTTTGAAAACTTGGCGTAGAGTTGTTCTGTTCAAAGGAGTTCCAACATAAGTCGTAGGTGCTGCTCGTGTTCCTCCTGACTCTTAGAATAGATCAGAATGTCGTCGATAAAACGAACTTGTCCAGGTAAGGCTTGCACACCCGGTTCATCAAGTCCATGAAGATCGCGGGCGCGTTTGTCAGCCCAAAAGGCATGACTAAAAACTCATAGTGTCCATAACGAGTTCTAAAAGCTGTTTTGGAGACGTCCTCTTCTCGGACTCTCAGCTGGTGATCTCCTGATCTCAGATCAATCTTTGAATAGTAGCTCGACCCTTGCAGCTGGTCGAACAAGTCGTCAATGCGTGGTAGAGGATAGCGATTCTTCACCGTCACCTTGTTGAGTTACCGGTACTCGATGCACATTCTGAAGGTACCGTCTTTCTTCTTCACAAATAGCACTGGGGCTCCCCAGGGCGATGAGCTAGGACGAATAAAACCCTTATCCAAGAGCTCTTGTAGTTGCGTAGAGAGTTCTTCTAACTCTGATGGAGCTAAACAATAAGGTGCACGAGCTATCGGCACAGCTCCAGGAGCTAGTTCAATCTGAAATTCGACCTGGCGGTGGGGCGGAAGACCAGGTAATTCCTCAGGAAATACCTCAGGATAGTCGCGTACAATCGGAAAATCTTCTATTTTCCTCTCTTTCTCTGAGGTGTCAGTAACAAGAGCCAAAATGGCAGTGTGGCCCTTTCGCAAGCACTTCTGGGACTTAAGGAAAGAGATGACGTTCTCAACAGCACCCTTCTTGTCACCACGAATCATGAGAGGTTCACCACTGGAACCAGGAATACGAACAATCTTCTCGTTGCAAAGAATCTCCGCTCGGTGTTGGGATAACCAATCCGTCCCAATTACAACGTCGAAACTACCCAAGACGATAGGAATAAGATCGATAGAGAAGGTCTGGTTAGCAAAAAAAAGTTTACAACCCTTGACTACGTGTGTGGCCTCTAAACTCTTACCATTTGCTAGCTCTACAGTGTGCTTGTTGTTCAAAGGTGTTGGAATACGCTTAAGCATTTGACTAACTTCTAGTGACACGTAGCTAGTATCGGCGCCCGAATCAAATAAAACTGTAACATAAAAGTCGTCGAGAAGGAACTTACCCGCCACAACATTGGGGTCGTTCCTTGCTTCGCCTTGGCCGATCACGAACGCCCGCCCCCTGGCTCCATTGTTGTTGTTGTTCCCATTGTTACCATTCCCCTGATTATTGTTGTTGTTGTTGTTCTGGTTCCTGTTCAATTGGGGACAATCTTTCTTGAAGTGGCCTTCAGCTCCACACTGAAAGCACCCTTTGTTGTTACCTTGCTGCTGCTGCGGTCGCTGGTTCTGAGGGGCCTGTTGTTGACGATTCTGGTTCGCGGGGTATAAGCTCCTGCAATCCTTTGCAGCGTGACCTGGCTTGTTGCACCGATGACAGTTGCCCCTGGTGCATGGCCCGCTGTGGTGTAAGTTGCAGCGATTGCATTTGGGGTGATTCCCCTTGTACCCACCGTGACTTTGACCACCAGATGATTGCTGACCGGGGCTCTTGTAGTCATCAGTCTTTCTCTGCTGAGACTGAGATTGCACAGAAGTTGAACCTTTGCTTAAAGTTCCATCCCATTTCCTCTTGTTGTCACTAGGAGCATCCGAAGTAGCTGTAGCACTTATGCGCTTAGGTAACCTGTTCTGCTCCATCGCCTGATCAGTAAGACGGTGAGCCAACTGAACAACTTGCTGGATAGTAGCGAGGTTTGCTGAAGTCACATGACTTTGGATCTCTGGCTCCAAGCCCTTGAGGAAGAGTTTAATTCGCTTAATTGGAGGGTCCACCATAGTAGGACACAGTAAGGCAAGCTCATTCGATCTCTTAGTGTACGCCTCAATTTCTGACCCCGTCATCTTGAGGTTGTAGAACTCGACTTCCAGCTTATGAATGTCATCACGACTGCAGTATTCCTCCTTGATCATCTCCTTAAAAGTTTCCCATGGGGTGGCGTTGGCAGCAACCAACCCCAGCATTTGAACCTGAGCGTTCCACCATGTGAGGGCTAAACCCTCGAGAGTACCGGTAGCATACTTCACCCTGCGCGCGTCAGGGCATTCACACATTTCGAAGACTGACTCGAGCTTCTCAAACCAGTGGAGGAGGCCTACAGCTCCTTCAGTGCCGCTAAAAGTAGTGGGTCGGCAGTCCATAAAAGTTTTAAAAGTGCACACAGGTGGCTGAGCATGTTGACCTATTGTGGGTGAAAGAAAGACAGAGTTTAACACAAAGGTTGGTTCATGAGGGTAGGATCTAAAGATCCTAGAATGAGTTTGGATTGCAGGATATACCTCCTGCTTGTGCAGCTGCAAGTGCCGCAGCAACTCGTTCGTTAATCAGAGCCGTCAACTGGGCTTGAGTCAGGTTAACGCGTCCACTCATGATCTTCATATAAGAGGGAAACATGAGTGAGAGAGGTTCGTGAAAGTGCGATGACAGAAGGGAGTAAGCACACACGTGTTCAAGCATCAGTAGTTATATTAACCAAGCATACCATGAGCAATATACTATGTAACCATCAAGTAGGCAATATATACACAGATCATATCACCTAGAATGTCGAGCCTTGCATGTGGAGGGAAGCGTCGTTGTGGACCGTTGAGCACTGTACAGGTTATAGTCTGGTTTTAACAAAAACGTTTTCCCTTTATTAAAACCAAGTTCACTATAACCAATGGCTCTGATACCAATCTGTCACACCCCCAAAATCCACCTGCGGAATACCACCGCTTGGAGGCGTGACTGATCAGGATCCAGCCACCAATCATATTGAACAAGCATAAGAGTAATTATAAAATCCAACCAATACAATTGGTGTCCAAACAAAACGTAGTTTAAGTTGGAAGCGGAAGCATAACGTTTAAAACCAAAACATAAGTTCAATTGTTCAAAGTTTAACATGGCACACAGCTGTCCATGCCCCACAACGACTCTCTTCCATGTAAGCTCCAGCTAAGTACCTATTGTCCTGCAAAGCATGTAGTAACGAGTCAACAACAAGTTGAGTGAGTTCACGGTTGGGTGTTCATTTTAAGTTGTTCCAAAAACAGTTTCCTTTAACTTGCATCCTGCCGTGGGGGTTACCCCATAGTTGAAAACGTGATTTGTTTAATCCTGGTTACTCTGGCAATCCAGCCGTGGGGGCTACCCCATGTTAGTTATCTGGCATTTCGGCCGTGGGGGCTACCCCATGTATACACTAGACTCGTTACCATATCGACTGCTGACTGTAGTCATGTTTATGTGCCCTGAACTGTCAATGTCTATCATCATTGACGTGCCCAGATCCATTAGTTCACGCCCGTCCTCTGCGGCACGGTGTGAGGCTTGTCAGACCTAAATAGCGCTATCTAACTAATGACCCGCTCGCCATTGGCCCGGCGATTAAGTCGATATAAAAAGGAGGGACTTCGTGATAGAGTTTTGGTCTAGTACGAGTTATCTGTCCATGAGGACGAGGAATTACATTCCAGAACCGATACTGTCCTACCTAAGAAAGGACGAGGAATCCATGTTCCTTAACCCCATTCCCAACCCCTGGAAATCCCATGTTTTGTAGAGGGTGTGAACTCACCTTGGTTTGCTCGGCAGATACACAGAAAAGTCAATCAAGCTAGTTGTGGTCAACCACGTCCTAGTATGGTTACCACGCAAGTTAGATACAACCAAGTGATGCACTTACACTTTCTACACGTATACTAGCAAGTTGCATGCGGGTATTATTCATGGCATACACGTATAACATGGCGGTTTATAATAATACCTACGAATTGAACAGTAGCATGTATATGAGTAAACAAGGCCCATAAGTCCGGCCCAATTACCTAAGCCCGTAACGATGCAAGTCCAATAGTGCAGCCCCAAACAGTTGGGCTCGTAATAGCACGCAAGTCCAAGTCAGTGCACGTGTGTATGGTCTCGAGTCGAGACTAGAGATCTCGAGTCGAGTCTGTGCGGTCTCGAGTTGTACCCATGAGTTCTCGAGTCGCAACGTGGAGGTCTCGGGTCATGTCTCGAGTCGCAACAAGACTCGCAACCCTGTTCTCGAGTTATGATGTTTTTGTGTTGATGTGGTGTGGTCTCGAGTCGAGACTAGAGGTTCTCGACTCGCAACCTATGTCACAACCGTGGGTCTCGAGTTGTCATGTGGTGATCTCGAGTCGAGACTGAAGATCTCGGCTGGAACATCTGCTGATTTCCGACATTGTACTAGCCAATGGGATTTTGATTTCATGCACAGTGTGTACTATCCATACAAACATGTTTCTTTGTCTAACACTAACCGAAAATGGATCAAACACCTCAATTTCAAATATTCAAGGCACATTCATGTTGTTCATCATACATTCAACTAGTTCTTCATTTTAGGGTTTTCATTTTACAACATGCTTCATCAATAAAGTTTATCCTAGCATGAACTCAAGTTGATAACATCATCGGTTCCTACATCTAGCACATTCAAACAATGTAATAACATGCTTAAATAAGATTTATCATCCACATGCTAATCCGATTTCATGAACACAAACCCCCTCATTTACATAACATAACTAACCCATTCGGATTCAACCCATATAGAACCGATTACTAATATTTCATCATTACATAACGAAATATCACACATCATCATCAACCGAGATATGACACATAACATAAGTCAGTAACCGGTTAAGTTTTCAAGGGAGGTCTTAAGCTTGAACCGAGAGCTCTTTGTGTTGCCGGTTGAATCCGAGAAGAAGGAGAAGTGAGGTGATGTTTGATCTTTAGGGTTTTAGGTTTTCTAGAGAGAGAGAGTGTGGAGGAGAGTGTGTGTGAGAGTGAGTGTAGGTTGTCCCAAAAATGGCAATGTTGGCTAACAACAAGGTTATATACTAGCTTCAATGTTGATGCACCCTAATGGGTTTCGGATGGATTAAATGAGGTGCACGGCCCATAATGGCCTCAAGATCAAACATGAGTTCCTCTACTGTGTCTGCTATGACTTCTGCTACTACCGGTTCGGTGCTTCCACCACCTCCTCCAAGGATGCCAGCCTCTACACAATCTCAAGATGTTATCCCAACTCGGAGTGTCCAAGGATCTGCTCCCGTTTTAGCTTCTAATGATGAAATTTTAACCTTATTTGGAAGTGTGAAGGAACAAATGAGGCAGCAACAGGAAACAAACCAAATGCTTTTGAGGGAAATACAACTCCTGAAGGCTGGCTCGAGCAGATCTGCTGAGGACAATGTCACTCCGTTACACCCAGAGCATTGAACTTTAGTTCAGCTGTATATACCGAGGATAATAGGGGGAATATCGTGCCTAGTCTTCCTCAGAATCATACTCCTGAAATACCCTCCTCGATTAGGATGTCAACCATGAGGAGCTCAGGATATGCTTCAGGATATGGGCAAAATCCTCCAACGGGTAACGTGTCGAATAATAACAATACTCATGCTACTAACAGTGGTGGATCTTTGCAGGATACAGGTGTAACATCAGCACTTACCAGGGAACTTCAGAAGTTGAAGGACATGATATCTAGTGTACCTGGGGTGGTCCAGCCGATCCCGGAAGTATCTCAAGACAGCCACAAGATATCTCGTTTTGCATATCCTATCTGTGATGCTGAGATCCCAAAGAGATTCCAAACTCCCAACATGAAGCTTTATGATGGGAGTACGGATCCTGAGGAGCATATTGCTCAGTATAGGGAAAGAATGGAGATTAACCCTATCCCTTCGGAGCTCAAGGAAGCGTGCTTATGCAAGGGATTTGGTTCTACTCTAACAGGATCGGCCTTAAAATGGCTATTGAACGTTCCTCCTCACTAAATTACTTCATTTGCTCACTTGGTTAACTTATTTAACAGTCAATTTTCTTGTAGTCGGAGTTTTGAGAAACTAACCAGTGATCTTTACAGGATAACTCAAGGGCCTCAGGAATCCTTGAGGGATTATGTGAACAAATTCAGTCGAGAATCCTTGGATATCCCACATCTTGATGTTGCAACAGCTGTGCAAGCTTTCAAGATGGGATTACAAAAGGATTCTCAGTTTTATCAGGATCTTGTAATGAATCCCTGCAGGAATCTCGACGAAGCTCGTAACAGGGCTTTGAGATATATCCGTCTGGAAGATGACAGAAAGATGCAAGAAAGGATGAACTCGTCCAACACTTATGAGTCAACTAATAGGAAGTCAGAATCCTCGTTCAAGTCATATCGGCCTAAGCCGTATAATAGAAACGAAAACAAAAGAGTGAACGCTGTTGAAGATGAGGATCCTGAAGAGTATCCTGAGTTGTCCGAATATTTCTTTTCTGTTAATATTCCTGAATTGATGTATGCTATGCAGGGTCTAGGAGACAAGGCTAGGTGGCCTCGAAAGAATCAACAAAAGGCTGACTGGAAAAGATAAGTCAAAATGGTGTGCTTTCCACGAAGATTTCGGACATATGACTGAGGATTGCATTGCTTTGAGGAAAGAAATAAGCTATCTTCTAAGCAAGGGATATCTGAAAGATCTCTTAGGAAGAAAGAAGAATAAGGGTCAGGATACTGAGAAGGATCCTGAACGAGCAGCATCACCTCCCGCGGATGCCAAGATAATCAACTTCAGTTCGGGAGGATCTGACATTTGTGGAACATCGTATTCGGCGGCAAAGAGACATGCAAAGGAATCCAAGGCCGAAAGGGGAGACAAACCTGTCAGGATGACTACCCTCACAGCTGATAAAGTGATCACTTTTGATGCTGATGATAGGGATACTGTCCAAGATCCTCACCATGATGCTCTGGTAATAACATTATATGTGGCTAACCATTTTGTACGCAGGATACTGGTTGATAATGGCAGCTCCGTCAACATAATCCAACTAGAAACTCTGAAGAGAATGAACGTATCTCCAATGGATATCACTTCAAAGTCTACCGTGCTTGTTGGATTCAGTGGGGAGGCTAGAAACACAGTGGGAGAGATAAAGTTGCCAGTATACGTTGAAGGAGTCAATTCGATACAACGTTTCTGTGTGATGGATTCTCTATCCTGCTATAACATCATACTGGGAAGACCGTGGATTCACGATATGAAGGCCGTACCATCAACATATCACCAATGCATCAAGATACCTACCCCTTGGGAAGTGGTCAAAGTGGATAGTGATCAGCAGGAGGCGAAAGAATGCTACTCATCCTCAATGAAATCCTCAACCAAACCTAGTGCAGCATAGCAATTAAAGACACGGGTCCAGGATATCGTGGAGGATCCGGAGCAGGATGTGAAGAAAATTATCCTGGACCAGGATAATCCCGATATTTCGGTGCTCGTAGGGACCAATATCCCTCAGGATATTGAAGAACAATTAATTAACTTTTTGAAATGCAGGATGTCTACGTTTGCATGGAAGGATGAGGATATGACAGGCATATCCAAAGATATTATCACTCACAAGCTTGGAATTGATAAATCATTCAAGCCTGTGCAACAAAAAAGAAGGAAGTTTGCTCCTGAGCGGAACGCGATTATCCAGGAGGAAGTTGAAAGATTATTAAAGTCCAGAATGATCAGAGAGGTTAAGTTCCCAAGGTGGCTAGCAAACGTGGTTGTAGTACAGAAGAAGAATGGGAAATGGAGAGTTTGTGTAGACTACACAGACTTGAACAAAGCTTGTCCTAAAGACCCATTTCCTCTTCCCCACATTGATGCAATGGTAGATGCCACTGCCGGGCATGAAATGCTGACTTTTATGGATGCATCCTCAGGATTTCAACAGATCCAAATGGAGCCTTCTGACCAGGAGGATACTGCCTTCATGACACCAACAGGTATTTATTGTTATACAGCTATGCCTTTTGGTTTGAAAAATGCAGGTGCAACATACCAAAGATTGGTAAACATGATGTTTAAAGACAAACTGGGGGACACCATGGAGGTGTACATCGACGATATGGTGGTAAAATCAAAGAAAGCTCAGGATCACCTCCAGGATATTAAAGGAGCGTTTGATATCCTGGATCAGTACAACATGAAGCTGAATCCTGCTAAATGCCATTTCGGAGTGGGGGCAGGAAAATTTCTTGGGTATATGGTGACGAAAAGAGGGATAGAGGCAAGCCCGGAGCAGATTAAAGCTATCCTGGATATAAAATCACCCTCGAATATGAAGGACGTACAAAGATTAACAGGCCGAGTAGCAGCTCTAAACAGATTTATCTCAAGATCCTCAGAGAAATGCAAAGACTTCTATGATATCCTAAAGAAGAATAAAAGATTCGAATGGGGGGAAAAGCATGAAGCAGCCCTGCAGGATTTGAAACGGTATCTCTCAACCGCACCTCTATTGATGAAGCCGGAAAATGGTGAACCACTATCCCTGTACCTTGCTGTATCAGGGAATGCTGTAAGTGCCGTTCTTATAAAAGACCATGAAGGTCAGCAGTATCCTGTTTATTATGTTAGTAAAAGTTTGTTAGATGCTGAAACTAGGTATTCTCATTTAGAAAAATTGATACCAGCATTAATTATGGCATCAACGAAACTTAGGCATTATTTCGAGACACATAGGATACATGTTAAAACAAATTATCCTATCAAAAATGTGCTTAGGAAACCAGAGATATCAGGCAGGATGGCCAAGTGGTCAGTAAAGTTGAGTGCTTATGATTTAGTATATGAACCTAGGAATGCCATAAAGTCTCAGGCTTTAGCTGACTTTGTGGCTGCTTTTAGTAGTGACATTCAGGACGAGGTAGATCTAGAAGTTCAACAGCTAGGAGAATCCTCAGGATCCTGGACATTATATACTGATGGTGCATCTAATGTAAGAGGAGTAGGATTAGGAATACTACTAAAATCGCCACAGGGGGACATATTACCCCAGGCTATTAGGTGTGAATTTCTTGCTACTAATAATGAAGCAGAGTATGAGGCTTTAATTGCAGGATTAGAGTTGGCTAAGAGCATGAGTATCAAAAATTTGCAAGTATATGTTGACTCTTTGTTAATTACTAACCATTTTAATGGATCCTATGCAGTTAAGGGTGAGAAATTAATCGAATATCTCGATATTCTCAAGAAATTAGCAGGATATTTCGATGTTTTTATACTTGAACAGGTACCAAGGGATGATAATGCTGAAGCGGATGCCTTACCAAATTTGGGATCATCGATCAAGATACCTGAAGGGACGCAAATACCAATATTACATGTCTTATATCCTGCAACGAATCCTCAGGATAAAGAAGTAGCTGGTATTCAGGATCCTGGAGTAGAACATCCTGAAGAGGATCCTAAATCCTGGACGGCTCCAATCATAAAATATCTCAAAGAAGGACACATCCCTGGAAATGAAAATCCTAAGGCATTTAGGATGAAGGTATCACGATTCACTATTATAGATAATATTTTATACAAGAAATCTCTTGCAGGACCGTATTTGAGGTGCTTGGAGGATCCTGAAGCCAAGGAAGTAGTTCAGGATATACATGAAGGGGATTGTGGTAACCATGCTGGGGGCAGGTCGTTATTCTCAAAAGTATTAAGAACAGGATATTATTGGCCAACAGTGAGAAAAGATGCCGCAGAATATGCTCGAAGATGTGACTCGTGTCAAAGACATAGTAACATACTGCATCAACCCGCTGAACCATTGTTTCCTGTTGTTTCCCCTTGGCCATTTATGAAGTGGGGTATGGATATAGTGGGAAAGCTACCGAAAGCTCCGGGAGGAAAAGTCTTCATGCTAGCAATGACGGATTATTTCTCTAAGTGGGTTGAAGCTGAAGCATTTGTTCAAGTTAGAGACCAAGAAGTAGTATCCTTCATAAAGAGGAATATCCTGACCAGATTCGGAGTACCAGCTGAGATAATCTGTGACAATGGTTCTCAGTTCATAAGTAAGAGGACTACTGACTTTTGCAAGAATTGGGGAATCAAAATGATCACATCTACTCCGGTACATCCTCAAGCAAATGGACAAGCAGAATCCTCAAACAAGATAATTGTCAATAACTTAAAGAAAAGGCTTGGAGCCAAAAAAGGAAGATGGGCAGAAGAATTACCCTTTGTTTTATGGGCTGATAGGACAACGGTAAAGAATGCAACAGGCCAAACCCCATTTTCCTTGGTGTTTGGAGCAGAAGCAATGATTCCAACGGAAATGACGATACCTACTGCAAGATCTGTCTTAAGTGATCCTGAGAAGAATCCTGAAGCCTTGAGTCAGGATTTAGACACTATAGATGAAAAGAGAGATGCGGCAAGGCTAAGGATGGCAGCATATCAACAGAGAATATCCAGGGCATATAACAAGAATATTAGAACCAGAAGATTTAAGGTTGGAGATTGGGTGTTAAGAAAGGCTTTTCAAAATACTACTAATCCTGCCGATGGCAAGTTAGCTCCAAAATGGGAAGGACCATATGAGGTTGAATCAGAAGCAGGGAAAGGAGCATACAGACTCAAGAATATGGAGGGGGATATGCTACCGAGATCTTGGAATGCTATACACCTTAAGCTCTATTTCAAGTGAGTTTAGAATTCAATTTCTAACTCAGAATGGTATGAATTCTATCTTTTTTAAATACGTTTTGGTTTAATTTATTTTTTGAAACTCAATACTGACTTAAGCATCGGAGGGGTGTTAGCCAAGCTAACACCCACCTTAGTTTACAGTTGTTTTGCAAGATATGTTCCAGGATATAGCTCCAGGATATGCACTCAGGATAACTCAGAAGATCAGAGGATTGGCCCCCTCTCTTACGTTTAAGGGATACTGATTCCTTCACAGGTTTAAAGGTATTCACCTTTCTTCGGAATTGGGTTTAAACACCCCGCCTGGAGCGCAAGTTATTCAGGGATAGTTCAAGGTGGCGGGACCAGTCCATGTAAAAGTGGCTGACAATTTCGTTACTATTGGCTATATCCTGAATCCTAAAGGTATATGAGGATTGATCACCCTCTCTCACGAAAGGGTATTTTCATACTCTCTAAGGTTTAAAGGTTTTCACCTTTCTAAGTCTTGGAGTTTATACACTCCCGCCTGTAGCGCATGAAAAATTGGGATTTTCCCCAGGATACAAGGGATTTATCTCCAGTACATCCTTGGGTTTTACCCTTGGGACGTAAAAAAATCTCTTATGCAATGGAAACTGACATTAAGTAGATTTCTAAGATACTTGAAGGCATTGTATACAGGGGACATTCCCTCCAAGGTGGTGGTGTAAAGCTAAAAGGATGAAGTTTGCGACTAATGCACTGAGTACCTTGCACAGGGGACATCTTCACTGGAAGAGTTGCAAAGGGATTGAAGTTTGGTAATAGGTTTATGTCCTATTTCTGGTATGATCTTTCCTTTATAAGCCTCGTTTAGGTTTTTGGTGACATTATGTTAAGTATCCTGATATATATCCTCAAAGTCCTTTTAAGGATATTTGATTAGGATGTTTGAAACTAGTATTGGTTTGGAACTTTGATCATTTAAATATTATCAAAACTTGGTTTTGAAAAGATAAACTATTTTTTACTTTCTAAAGAAATTTTTACAAAGTTGAAGGAACGTTTGAAAGATCTATCTAATAAAAGGCTTTTGCAGTATGTTGCTGAGCATACTGATCAGGATGTTTTATAAGGCACCAATACAAAATCTTTACAAAAATAAGACTCACATAAAGTAATGCAAGGTAACAGAAAATAAGTCAAAAGATGAAATTATTCTTAAAGCAATCAATACTGGTTGATAACCGAAGGTTTCATCCTGAAACTCAGGACACATCCGCCTTCGGTTATCAAATTGTTTAGAGACAGAAATGAAAATTGTTCATAAAGACATAAAATTGTTCGAATGAAAATAAGCTCTAGGGGGTAGTGCCTTCTTGGTCCATAGCGGTTTCAGCAACATCCATCTTGGGATCCGCCTCAGCATCCTTGTCAGCATCGATTGCCTTTTCAACTGCTTTAGAAGGTTCATCGACAGTTGATTTGGAAGAGGTACCGCCAAGATTCTTCAGCTTAGTCTCCCAAGCACCAACGTCCCAAGAAGGGCATTCGAAGCCTAATGTTTTAGCTTCGTGAGCCATCTTCAACCTAGCCTGGAGAAGAGAAATGACGACGGAACTTTTGAGGCTTTCTCGGTAACTGACCATATCCCGTTCGTACTGCACATGGGCAGCTTCCAGATCGGCCTGGGCTTGGAGAGTAGCTTTGTTGAGAGCAACTTGGTGTTCTTGGGCCATAGCTTTGTATTTTTCCTCGTAATGACGAGACTTGGCGGCCGCGATCATACCCTGGTCAGAGATTGTGATTTCTGCTTCCTTTAGCTTAGATTCAAGTGTTTTGTTAAGCTTGCAGGATTCTTGATATAAGTGAACCAAACGCTCAAGACCCTACAAAGGTAAGAGGACAGGGATTAATATTATTAAATCTTTGAAAATAGTCTAAATTGCAGGATATGATATGAAGATACTAACCTGGTTAAGAAAAGAAGTCATAAAACCACTGGCTTCAATGAACCCGTGCTTTTCATAAGGAAAGGTGTCAGAAATGACAGGGGAATCGGGTTCTTTCCTTTTGCGGGAATTTGAACTCCGGGGCTTGGTAGCCGGTGAAGGTTTAGGAATGATGATGGCTTTGGAGCTGCTGGGTTTGGATGTAGCAGTGGTCTTGGAGCCGGGTTCTTTCTTGACCTGGATCTGGTCAGAATAGCTATCCAGTTCGTCAAGATCAAAGACTTCAGGGATCTTAGCTGGTGCTGCGTAAAGGGAAAAGTTTTACTCTTTATCATTATATTATTTTGACTAATTATTTTGAAAGAAATTCTTACCAGACATCTCGGATGATGAGTACTGACTTGAACTCGGGACGTGTGTGGTAAAAGTCCTGTCTATTGCAGGTAACCGGTAAACGGTATTGATTCTCTCTTCTGACTCAGCGGTAGGAGGAGCAACTTCCTTGAAGTTCACTGCATAAAGATCAAAAAGAAGAATATTAATAGAGGATAACAATCAAATCGTATATGAGGATATTTATGATCCTACCGGTGGTTAACCACTCCACCGGAAGGTTGGCACCCTCAGCAATGGAATCTCGTTTGACAAAGAAGAATTTGCGTTGCCATCCGTCTTCGTTTTTGGTGGCTTTGAGAATCAGGGGTTTGCTAGAGGTTGAAAAAAGCAAGAACCGGCTAGAGCCGTGGGATCGGAGGCGATAAGCAATAGGTAAATCCTCGATGCAGAGGTCAGAGCAATGGAGGTTTTTGATTTGGTTGAGTACAATTAGTACTCTCCAAACCATGGGCATGGTTTGAGCAAAAGAGATGCCAGTAATACAAAAGAATTGCATCATGAATTCAGGAAAAGGGTATCGAAGACCTAATGAAAAAGGATATGCTGGAAAACAGATCCATTCGGTAGAAGAAACATCCGATCGGATTGACCGATCGAATGGCCTAAAGACTGTGCTGTCGGGGAAAGCGCCGGAGGCTCTTAAAGCTGCAATGTCTGCGTTGTCAAAAGCGCAGATCTCCTTCTCGGGATTTTTGAGAAGATTCTGCTGGGTGAAGGTCTCGGCGGCCATTGCTAGAAAGATGAGGTAAATTGACAGGAAGAAAATCAGAAATGGAGAATTACCTGAAGGGTCTGTTGAAGATATTTGCTTTTCAAACAAGAAAAGAGAAGATATAGGGGCATCGTGGATCTCCATTGAGTAAAAAACGCGTTGGAAGTTACGATGTGATCTTGACCGTCGCTTCGTTTTAAATGCCTTGAGTTGTGGGATAAGATTTTTGAAATATATCCGTTGGATTGGTATACCAACCGATATATTTGGGGACAATTGTTAGGGGTCATTTTCTTAACGTATATATCCTGACCAATATCCTGCCTATGTTTGTTCATTTGTGACCAGGATGCTGGAAGAGGATATTGCTAACATCTTGGGCGATATCCTGAGGCTTATTGAATTAACCACGTGCAGGTTAAGGGCTGAGACTTGCTAACGGTCAAGAGGACTTCTTCTCCTCAAGACTCGGACGAATTTGTTGAGGAAGAGACGTTGAGCCCGAAAGACCAGGTCTACAACGTTCGAAGAAGGAATATTCGGTGGATCCCGCAAGTTTAGGCTAGTTTGTTATTTTATCTTTACTATAAATAGATGGGGGCGGATCAGCTTAGAACACACGATTTTCACTAACACTCTCATACACTTACACTCTCTAGCTCATCGCAAACACCACACTTGTATTCAAGTTTCGTTGTAACACTTAGTCGATCCGTTCCACATCTTGCACTGTATCCTGATTTTTGAAGCAATAGAAGAACTAGGCAGCTGCGATTGTCAGCTCCCGAGGTTTTATGCCGGCGATCTAGATTGATCAAGGGCTTTCCTCGTACATCCCGTGTCGTTTACTTTACTTTTGCTCATTGTTTGATCAAAGATACAGCTCTATATCCTGAGCCGTATCCTGAAACTGTTTTTACAAATTAACTTGATTAACATATTTTCGACACTCACTTCTAGCACACTACCTCACTTAACTAATTTGATCACTTAATTACTTCGGTAATTTTTGACCAAAACAATCATCAACCGAGATATGACACATAACATAAGTCACTAACCGGTTAAGTTTTCAAGGGAGGTCTTAAGCTTGAACCGAGAGCTCTTTGTGTTGCCGGTTGAATCCGAGAAGAAGGAGAAGTGAGGTGATGTTTGATCTTTAGGGTTTTAGGTTTTCTAGAGAGAGGGAGTGTGAAGGAGAGTGTGTGTGAGAGTGAGTGTAGGTTGTCCCAAAAATGGCAATGTTGGCTAACAACAAGGTTATATACTAGCTTCAATGTTGATGCACCCTAATGGGTTTCAGATGGATTAAATGAGGTGCACGGCCCAACCGGCCCAACTGTTTCATGTTCACTCGAGACCGCATGGTCTCGAGTCGGGTCCTTGGTGTCTCGGTTCACATAATCACACACATACATACAAGCATAACACATAATCACATAAATTCACTTATATCATTCAATGGACCAACAAGTTAACTAGTCACATAACGTTCAAGCATGTTGCATCGAGATACAATGAAAGGTTCTAAATTTCGAGTTGTCACAACTGCTCCCAGCAACAGGTCGTGAGTGGTGAAGTTTCTTTCATGTACCTTCAATTGTCTTGAAGCGTAAGCGATGACTTTTTGGCGCTGCATAAGCACGCAACCCAAACCCTGTCGTGAGGCGTCGCAGTATACCACGAAGTCATCAGTGCCTTCGGGTAATGATAGTATCGGTGCATCGCATAGCTTGTTTTTAAGTAGCTGAAAGGCTTCTTCCTGTTTGTAACCCCAGTCGTATTTCTTGTCTTTTTGAGTTAGGTCGTTAGGGGTTGAGCTATCTTTGAGAAATTCTCGATGAATCGCCGATAATAGCCCGCTAGCCCCAAAAATTGTCGAACTTCAGTTGGGGTTTTGGGAGCTTCCCAATTCTTTATTGCTTCAATCTTGGATGGGTCTAAATGAATGCCCTTCTCATTCACAACGTGACCCAGAAATTGTACTTCACGAATCCAGAATTCGCATTTAGAGAACTTTGCATAAAGCTTCTCTTTCTTCAGTAGTTCCAGAATAGTTCTGAGATGTTGCTCGTGTTCTTCTTTCGTTCGCGAGTAAATCAGGATATCATCGATAAATACAATCACGAATTTATCGAGATAAGGTTTTCATACGCGGTTCATCAGATCCATAAAGACCGCTGGTGCATTCGTCAGCCCGAATGGCATCACAAGAAATTCGTAATGCCCATATCGCGTTCTGAAAGCAGTCTTTGGCACGCTTTCTTCTTGGATTCTTTGCTGATGGTATCCAGATCGAAGATCGATCTTGGAGTAGTAGCTTGATCCTTGTAATTGATCAAATAAATCATCAATACTCGGTAACGGGTACCGATTCTTGATAGTGAGCTTGTTCAATTCTCTGTAATCGATACACATCCGCAGTGTTCCATCCTTCTTCTTTACGAACAATACAGGAGCTCCCCAGGGCGAGAAGCTTGGCCTTATGAATCCTTTATCCAACAACTCCTGGAGTTGTGTAGATAATTCTTGCATTTCGGATGGCGCAAGTCGATAGGGAGCCTTGGCTACAGGAGCGGCTCCTGGAATCCAGTCTATACGGAATTCGACTTGTCGCTGTGGAGGTAGTCCTGGCAGATCTTCGAGAAAAACATCAGGAAATTCCTTCACCACAGGAATGTCTTCGAGTTTCGGCTCCTCAGCCTTCTTATCTACAACGTGTGCTAGGAAGGCAACACATCCTTTCCTTAAGCACTTCTGTGCCTTCATGCAACTGATGATTCGAAGAGGTGCGTCTCGCTTTTCTCCATGCACGACAAGAGTTTCACCATTCGCTAAAGGGATGCGAATGATTTTCTCATGACAAATAACCTCAGCTTTGTTCTTGGACAACCAGTCCATTCCGACTACTACATCGAAGCTACCCAATTGAATAGGTAAGAGGTCGAAGCTAAATCTTCGTTCACCAAGTTCTAGTGTGCAGCCTCTAAAAACTTCGCCCGATTCAACAAGTTTACCATTGGCTAGTTCTATGGAATAAGGGATTTCTAATCTACTAGATTCTATTCCAAGCATGCATTTAAATTCCACAGACCTGAAGCTATAATCAACGCCAGTGTCAAATAATATGGATGCAAAGTGATTGTTAATGAGAAACGTACCGGTGGCCACATTAGGGTCCTCGTGTGCGTTCTTTGCTCCAATCACAAATGCTCGCACCTGAGCGTTGTTTCCCTTTGAGCAGTCCTTCATGAAATGATCATGGCTTCCACAACTGAAGCATCCTTGGTTCCGCCCTTTCCCGTTACCATTCTTGTTGCCAGCACCACTTCCATTCCGGTTCTTTCCTTTTCCCCAACAGTCTTCTGTTTGATGACCCAACCTACCACATTTGTCGCACCTTGGAATGCGACAAGCTCCTTCATGATGATACTTACATTTTTGGCATTTAGGCATGGTGCCTTGGTACCCTTTGGTAGCAAGGGTTTTCGTCTCCTGAGGCGGGTTAGTGTCGCGCATCTTGCTGAAACCCTTGTTGTTGCGAGTTGCTTGATTCAAGTTTGCATGTTTCCTTTTCTTGTCGCCGGACGACTCAGCATGCATCTCGGTCTTCTCAGTAGGGTTTAGTGATAACTTCTTCATACGAACACAATCTTCAGTAAGGCTGACAGCCAGAGTTACAGCCTCGGTGATTGTTTGAGGTTTGGTCGAAGTTACCACGCCACGGAATTCTGAGGCCAATCCCTAAATGTAGCGTTCAACGCGCTTGAATTCGGGGGTCACCATGTAGGGAAGCACTCTAGACAGATCGTGGAACATTCTAGTATATCCATTAATGTCAGCACCTTCCATGGTCAAGTGCCAGAACTCTGTTTCCAGTCTTTGGAGTTCAGCACGAGAGCAATACTTCTCTCTCATTCTTTCCTTCAGTTCCTCCCAGGTTAAGCCATAAGCGGCATCATCGCCCAAAGTTTGGGCTTGCAAGTTCCACCAAGTCAAAGCTTCATCGACAAATAACCCAGTAGCAAAAGTGACTTGTTGATCCGCGGTACACTTGCTCATGCGGATAGTAGCTTCAGTCTTCTCCGTCCAGCGTACAAAGGCTACTGCACCTTCTGTGCCGTCATAGTTCATTGGCTTGCAGTCGAGGAACTGCGTGAAAGTGCAGCCTTGAGCTGCATTTCCTCCAGACAAATCTCCATGCTCGTTACGTCTAGCATTGCTTGGTCCTCCACTGTCTTGAGTACGGTTCGCCTCGTACTGGGCGATAGCAGCGGAGATCCTTTCTTCCAGTAGAGCGTTCAGCTCTTCAGCAGTTCTTGGCACTGGGGGAGGAGGAGGTTGATCATCATTGCGAGCATTCACAGCTTTCCTGGGTGCTATGTTCTGACAGAACATAACACAACAGGGTTAAACATTTTTTTGATATCGTCACACTAGACAGTAGTAGCATATATATATTCACAGGTATATACCACATAAGTGACATCAAACAATTATTACTCTAGCAGAGTACTTAGTAGGCCTGCACTGAGGGAATCTACACGTGACAAGACTTGCTGTGGTTTTCTGTACACTGAATCCCATAATTATGTATGCATCCATAACTACGTAACTCCTTGCACAGTCCGCACAGTTCATTTTATCCTCGTATTTCTTCCATCAGATGGGCCATCGCTTTCAGATAAAGTCACGTATACTTGCGACATTCTACTTCTAGTATATGCTAATTATCACACATAATTGCAAGGAGTTTCTCAGTTAAAGACAAGTGCTACCCATGTGCACCCTAAGTCTCGTTCTTTTCTTGACTCTTTGTAAACACTTTCAAGTAGTGGATGTCGCGGGACGTTTTATGCAATGAAAACTCTTTGAAAAATTGTTTTCGTGAAAGGATCCTAGAGATTGTAGACTAGACTCGAGAAGGAATCCTGGTTCACTACAATCGCAGCTCTGATACCAATCTGTCACACCCCTTTCTACGGCGGAAGCACGAGGTGTGATCATGAAAGGTTCTCATTGCATACGAAAGGTAAACATGCTACATGCTCGTAAAAATAACATCAAATACCATAATTTGAAAACATAAGTTTAGTGTTTACATCACGAGATAGCATAAAACATTGTCTTGAAAGTTTACAACTTTATTTAACTTAAACATAGACGACATCCAAGAGCATAAGCAAGACCGCGCGCACATCCACTTCTAGTTACCTGAAATACATGTGAGTTTTGGAAAAACGTCAACATAATGTTGGTGTGAATTCATGGAGTTTTTGTATTTCACGTTTGTATACTTTGTATGAAAACATAGTTTGTGTCATGTAAAATTCAAGTTTTCATATATAAATCAAGTATTCATGTGTACACCACGTACTCATGTATAATTCAAGTTTACTTGTGTACCCCACGTACTCAAGTATAAATCAAGTTTACTTGTGTACCCCACGTACTCAAGTATAAATCAAGTTTTAGTATGGTATGAATCTTAAGTAAATAAAGTATTTCTGTAAGTATCAGGATTGTTAATGGGTTGCAAGGCCATTAACATGTGACACGACATAGGAAGTCACCAAACCTTAGGCATTTTTCTAGTTGGCATATTCTGAGACACAAAAGCACTACTCGGTACTCGTCCTCACCAAGAGTGTAGCTGCCCGGCACCCGTTAGATCTATCCTTTTGTTCTGCGGTCTAGGTATATTGTTGATTAATGGTGCTTATGGTACCCTATTCGTGACACGATTTCTCGTATCATTTCTCATAACGCATCATACTCGGTACTCGTTCTCACCAAGTGTGCTTCTTGTATTTTTGTATTCTTAAAACGCATCATACTCGGTACTCGTTCTCACCAAGTGTGCTTCTTGTATTTGTATCATACCATTTATAAACATTGTAACATTTGTACATGTATTTCACCCCCGAAGTTATAAAACTGAAAACAGTTAAAAGAAAAGGGGGAGCATGAACTCACAACTTTGCGTTCCTTGCGTCGTAAACTTCACCGGATTTGCTTAATTAACGTCGTGACCTATACGCGTTTTCTTAACGTTAGTCACTAGACTTGTGTCGCACAAGTACAGTCACTATCCTTTGTATACGTATTCTTGTGTTAAAAATAATTTATATTTTTAACTATATCTCTTACTTATATTATTTTCTCAAAAATAAATATAAGTATCTTGTATTTTGCACTTTGCACCCGAATTATGTATCTTGTATGTGTAATTTTGTGTTTATACTTCTCATGAGTATTTAGTGTATTTTCAAGTTCTAATACACTATCAAGTATAATACATACGACATACACTTAGCACAAAATGTGCCGATCAATAAATATATATATTTTTCTCAAAAATATACATACTTAATATCCATTTTTATTCTTGAAGAAATCCTCCTTTCTTATCACCAAAAATTAGGGAAACTTTGGTAATATTTTTAGATACATTTTTAGGGAATAAGTTTCTCAAAAACTTATATTTTTCTAAGTGTCAAAATTTATAAAAATTTTGACAGAGTTTCCCCTAAAAATGGAGGTTTCCCATGTTTTCAAAACATGTGTTTATTTTCTTTTAAAATCAACAACAATATCAACAATAAAATCTTTATTTACCAAACTTGTCAAAACAAGCATATACCACAAACTTATGAACTTGAAAGTTTGTAAAAATATGTAGTAAGTTACTAACATGTTTAGTAGGTCTTGTTATCTTTAAAAATAAGTTTTGTTTCTTAAAAACTTTATTTTTAAAGAAAGTGCATTTTCACATCTTCTAGTCTTATTTTCCAAAAATATTTCTTTGTGGATTTTTTTTGTTACACAAGTGTTTATACACTTGTTTACTTACTAAAAATGATTTTAGTTCATACAAGATCCGGGTTTTTAACAATCTAGTATTTTCCACTTGGTTCTTTCGAAAAACCACTTGTAGATCTTTAGATCTACAAGTTTACAACTTCATTTTGCAAGAAAACTCATGTTTATTCAAGTTCAAAGTTCATGTATGGATGGTTTCATCATCCTTTAAGACTCTAACATTTACATCTTACTAGTTCATGTTCTTAAACATGAACTAGTATGTCTAGATAATGATCCATCCTACTTCTACTAACAAACATCATCAAATAATCATAGTTTCACAAGATTCACATGATTTACCCATATATCTTCTCTTTATCCATCATTTATCACTTTATGTTCAAGACTTAGCTTATGTTCATTAGTGTCTTCATCATTTAATCATTCTATCAACTATTAACCACCACAAATAAGAACAAGATGAATATTTGAAGCACTTACTACTAGCACAAGGCTAGGGAAGTTTCAAAGCGTAAAAGTGGTGGATAAAAGAAAACTAGAGGGGTTCTTGAACTTCTGAACACACCGGGCTTCGTTGTATGATCTCTAGCACCTTGTAAGTAACTTGGAATGATTGATCAATACTTGGATATGGTGGTGGTGTGTGGTGTGTGGTTCGGCCGAAACAAGCAAGAGAGGGAGAGAAAGAGTTTGAGTGAATTGATGTTGTGATGAAAATGAGGATGGTCCAAGGGTCTTATAACAAGTTCTTCCAACATATCTTAACCCCTTGGTCCTTATGCCTCAATTGTACATAACATATCCAATAAACAAATGAAAGAAATCATGGGGTGTCCCCACTCTCACACAACCGGTTATGGGGGGGGGGGTCCTAGTTCCATCTTAAATGTTAGTTACAATATCTAGTTACATGTTAAGTATTAGATTTAGGTGTTTAAGTATGTTAAGTAATACATAGTGTGTTAGGGTGTTCGGGGACCCTAACTAGCTTAGAAAAATAAAAACAATGCTTCTAGCATTATTTTGGTGTTCCGGGTAATATCCGGTTGTTCGGTTAGACATTGGTTCGTTAAAGTGCTAAATTGCACCGTTTAGTGTCTATTAAGTATCTTTTTGTACCCCTATCAATTCCCGACACTTAGGGAAGTTTTCTGGATGATAAAACATAATTTATGCATGATATTTACATGTTTAAAAGCTGATTTGAGCTGAATTTATTAAAATTCTGTACTTAAAGTGCGTTTCGGGTGCTTTTTAGTACGTAAGTTAGCTTCCAGTTGGTATATATGTAAACCCTTGTATGTATTCTTGGGTTTTAATGTATTCTTGTTGTCGGGCCTACACCTAGGCCTCAATTCTAATGTCTGACTGCTTTCTGCAGTTCTGTTGACACAAAGTGTCTTACCGGTGAGTTTACTAGTATTTCTGACGCAACGCTCTCGTTTATGCATAAAGCAATATTTGTAGTATACAACGTGCATGAATTCACTTGTTTAGTATGTGTTCAGACATTGTTGACACTTAAACACAAAATTGCACTCATTAAATAATAATTAAAGTGTATGGAAATTACCGGTTTGGTGCCAGTTGTCACAAGAAGATCGTGAACGTGTGCTTTGCTAAAGACATTAACTCTGGTAGATATTGGGAAATAAAGTTCAGAGATTTAGAATTGGAAGAATTTCCGACGAAAGAGAAAAGAAGTGAAAGGTTTAAGAAGATCATAGAGAGAGCTGCTGTGCTAGGTCGAAGGAAGCTGGAAAGGCCGCCGCCGATAGATCAAACACCTATTGAATCTCAAGAAAATCAGATTCCCAAGTGGCAGAGATCAAGGGAAGGAGATCCAGAGTATCGAAAGTGGTGGAACAAAACAGGAAGACCTTTGAGGAGACAGATGTTGGAAGAAAGGAAAGAAAAGAAAAGAGAAGGCAGAAGGCCAGGGAGTACAGGCGCAACAGGAAGGCACGTTGAAGACTGTACAGGAAGGAAGACTGCAACTACATCCAAGGGGGAGTCTGTAGATGCACTATGTCTGTAGCTTCCGTCTGTACTTAGTCTATATTTTGCCCTGTATGTGTCTATGTATAGTTTTGATTGTATGTTATTATATAACTGGGAGAAAGACGGAACGGAACGTTAATTGTAAAGGCCGTCCGATCGGATGGCATGTATCATCTGGACATATGATCATCCGGTAGGATGACCATCCGATCGGACGACATAAGTTCTCCTAGTTCAGCTCGCCTATAAATAGAGTCTAGGGTTTCATTTGTTAGGGCTAGTTCTGAGTTGTTTCTTGGTTGTCTCTGAGGCGGAGCTCTGTCAAATTCTCAACGGTTCCTTGTACTTTTGCACATCTTAATGAGAATTGAAGCTTTAAACGTTGATCTCATTGTTGATTCATCTTCTACACTGTATATGGATTCCACACTTCTATAGTGATCGATCCGACCTGAGTTGTTCAATCTAGAACCGAACCAACCGGTCCTCACAGCGATCTTCGAGAAACCTTCTATGAATCTTCGATAGTATCTTGCCAAACCCAAGAATTGGCGGATTTCAGTTGGAGTTTTAGGTGTAGGAAAGTTCTTGATGGAGTCGATCTTAGCTGGATCAACGTGAATCCCAGCTTCATTGACTATGTGCACTTTGAAAACTTGGCATAAAGTTGTTCGTTTTGTAGGAGTTCCAAGATAAGACGTAAGTGTTGCTCGTGTTCTTCCCGACTCTTTGAGTAGATAAGGATGATTACAAATTTATCGAGATAAGGTTTGCATACTTGGTACATGAGATCCATGAAAACCGCAGATGCGTTTGTCATTCCACATGGAATAACAAGGAATTCGTAATGGCCGTAACGAGTTCTGAATTCTGTTTTTGAGATGTCCTCTTCTCGGACTCTCAGCTAATGATAGCCCGATCTGAGGTCAATCTTGGAATAGAAACTCGACCCTTGTAGCTGGCCGAATAGATCATCGATGCGTGGGAGTGGGTAACGGTTCTTGTTAGGAAACTTTATTGTATTTGTTGCTAAAAATAGTTTAAGGTACTTAGAATTAATTCCGTCAACACGAACCGTCCGACGAACCGTCCCAGAAGCACTAATTCTTTGATGAAAGATCATGACAAGGTTTCAAGACTTCAAAATGTTAGCGGGACATTATGGAGTATACAAGATATATATTCAAAGAATTATGTTAATAAGATAATATATCTTATTAACATATTCAAATATCTTTTCTGTGAAAGTGCTTTCATAAGAAAAAGAGAAAGGAATCTTTTTTCCTTTTTGAAAAAGAATTCACCAGAAAAGATGTAAGGAATCCTTTTTCCTAAAAAGGAATCTCTAGTTTTTTTTGTCAGAAAAGGTATAATATCTCAAATGGAAGGTTTCAATAGAATTGAAAAAGAAGCAAGTTGGTGAAGAATGAAGATAAGCCACATTAAAATAATGGATGGGCACACAAATCAACTTCTCATTAACCAATCACATTTGAGATAGGAACATGAATTTCTCTATAAATACATAATTCCTACGAAGGAATTATGTGAGTCTTGTAAAGTTATATTTCAACATAGAGTTTTTCTTGTGAGTTTACCCCCTGGTTTGGCCCAGGGGGTGACATTTAGATTCGAGTTTATTCTCGGATCGACCCCTTCTTCTTTGATTAATAAGAATTAACCATTGAAGATATATCACTCTCATTGTCTCTATTTTTATTCTTTGAATGTTTATATACTTCACAAACACCCGTCTCAACGAGCGAAGAAAGTTGTATCGTTCTAACAGGGGCGCCAAAGGGGACCAACAAGTGGTGTCAGAGCAGATTGGATAAATTATTTCCAAGATCCCTTGCTCCTGTAAGAGAGACGTATATTCTTGATCTGTTAAAGGTAAAAAGAAATTTTTTTTGCAGATCCAAAAAAAAAATAAAAATAAAGTATGTAGTACAGTTATTATTTTCTTTCTGTTACTTTCATTACTATTGCTTTTATTACTATTATCATTATTATCTCTATTACTTTTTTTTCAAGTATAAAAAGAGGTGTATAAAAAGGATATAAAAACACAAAAAAGGGAGTTAAACAAAGATAAATGAACTTTACTTTATCAGAAATAAAAAAATTGACATCTAAAAAGAAAAAGTTTCTGATAAAAGAAAGTTTATTCGTATCTTATTTAATGAAATAACTCCAAATTCTGGTTAGTTAATCTTCAAAAAAAAAGGAATGATAATGATAAAAAGAGATTAAAAAAAAAACTATGTGAAACTTTAGAAAATATACTCATAATTATTATCTTTTAAAAAGTTTTCACAAAATATTCCTTGAAGAAAGAACATGTACTTAGACTTACACCAGAAAAATATGTGTAAGTAATATCTCTTTTCCTTACTTATTCCCTCTCATCTCAAAAAAAAAATCAGATTTTCTGATGCATTCGTCAGATTTTCTGGTAAAAATCTCAGATTTCTGATGAGTTTATCAGAATTTCTGATGATGTCATCAGATTTCTCTTATTTTTTTTTTTTCAGATTTTCTGATTTTTTAATCAGATTTTCATCAGAATCTATCAGATTCCATCAGAAAAATCTGTTAAAAAAAACTTTTTTCAGATTTTCTGATTATTTTATCAGAAATGTCATCAGATTGATCAGAAAATATCAGAAATTCTGTTAAAAAAAAACGATTTTTGTTCGGTTTTATCAGAAATTTCATCAGATTTATCAAAAATTCTTATCCAAAAAAAAAAAAAACCTCGACGGTTCAAGTTCATTTTTTATAGCTTGCATGATTTGTTATTTTTTGAAGCCTCATTAATCGACAGCCTAAACACTTATCCTATATTGGATAGAAGATACCTATATCCTAGTTGTTGGGGATACAAGATATGATGCTAACATTTAGGTGGAATTATAAATCGAGGTGAGGAATTATAACGACAAATGAAATATAATCAGATGATCATCCATAAAAAACCAGACGTTTGCCAAATTGTTAGTGCATTCATCTGCCGACTTCGTCTTATATCGAGTCTCGGGTTCGTTGCGGTTTTGGTCAAGCATGATGTCATGATGACATCATCAAGATGACATCATCAATGACATCATAACACATGAAGACAAAACAATATGGCTTTCACGTGATATCAGATTGTATAGTTTTTAGTGATTTCGTTTATTTGGAACATGGTGATTTCGCTTATTCGTACATGGTGATTTCGCTTATTCGCACACAAGTGATTCCGCTTATTTGTCATAGGTGATTTCGCTTATTTGGACATCATGTCCATATGAGCGAAATCCCAACCCTATATATAGGTGAACGATGAGCGAAATCATTGGTGACTTCTTGTTTCCGATAACGAATTGCTGCCGAAGTGCCGTTTGACTTGTAATCAGTGTGAAATCAATATACAAGGCAAGATTTAGTAGAACAAGTTGTTTTTCATGTTCGTTTCTTGTTATTCTGCACCTGAGACGGATTAGAACACCTCCGATTGACTCGTTCGGGTCAGCACGCGATCCTACAAGTGGTATCAGAGCTCAGGACGAGGAGTTCTGCATATATCAGCTTGTTTTCATCTCTATTTCTAACTTCTACACCTTCTTTTATCAGTTCGAGAAGATTTCACGGTTAAAATCGGACCAAAGTTTCACAGATTGTTTAAAATTGGACATAGACAAACCCTTGAAAGTTTGGAACTGAAATTCAGAGTAAAAATGGACCAAAATGCATACCGAAGTGATTTCGCTTTTATGGACATTTGCTGATTTCGCCTTTATGACCACCTGATTTCGCTCATTTGTCACAAACATAACCCTAATTTCGCTCATTTGTCACTCATAGATCTCTGATTTCGCTTTTATGACCACAAGTTAACCCTAATTTCGCTTATGTGTCATACATACAACCTAATTTCGCTCATATGGAAATGAACAGTGATAGTGCATCGTGTTGTGTGAATTAACGTGTTTTGTGTCAGAGCATGTGATAGTATCATTTCGGGTCTCGTAAATTGAAGTTCAGATTGCATGGTGTGATAAAGTTTGTTCGGTCATCAGTGCTTTGATATTATCATTTCATTTTTAAAGTTTCTAGATCTCGTAAGTTGATATTTGATGCATGTGAGGTCTGCCAAGTTTGCATGTGATCAGCTTGGTTCAAAGTATTAAAGGTCTAATAGGATTAAAGAGATTATTAAACAATTAAAAAGGTGATGGCTATTTTAGTGTGCATGTGATAATTGTCAGTTCATGAGTTTCAAATTTCAATAGTTGTGCATGTGAGTTGTGTCTGTCGCATGTGATACTAGTTTTCGAGGCCCAATCAGTGTTTGAAAAATTAAAAGTGTTGTGTGTCTCAATTGAATACATATTAGCGGCCCAATCAGTAGCTATTAAAAATTAATTGGCCCAATCAAGAATGTATTGAAAGAATATAGTTTTTGTCGGATTTGTCATGTGATTATTTGCGACTCTATCATATCATCTTGATACGTGTTGATTGTCGGTTGTATGTGACCCAAGAGAATCAAGTTGGTGTATATCATGTTGTTTTCAAAATATAAATAAGTGTTTGGTTTTCAAAGGTCATCGGCCCAACAGAAGTTGAAAGATTTGTCTAAGTGTCCTCGGCCCAAGTGTGTCATAGTTGCAGCCCATATAAAGAAGTGCACGGTTCAAATCAGTCTAAAGCCCAAATTAAATCCATTTCATTCCGATCAAGTCCATTCATTTAGTGTCTTCACTCGAACAACATTGAAACGAGTCCGTGAATTTTCGACACGTGTTCTAGTTTGATTCAACTGTTACACGTGTTCACATTTCTAATTTGTTTAAACTGATAGTTTGCTTGATCAATATACAAGGTATTTGCCAAAGACATGGAAGAGGAATTCTACAATGCGTTTGTCACACCAGTTGCTCCGGTCACAGCTACCGAAAATTTATACAGTGAAAATGAAACAGGGACTCATCAAAAGCCGCCAAAGCTTATGTATATTGAAGATTTTCAGGGTTGGAAAAACCGTTTTGAGAATTGGGTTCAGGCTTATAGATTCGATGCTTGGTGTTCTTTACTGAAAGACTATGAGAAACCAAAGAATGAACGTGGTTTGGAAAAGGGTTTCAATGATTTTACTGAAGCTGATAAGTTGAAATACACTAGTGAGAAGATGATGATCAGCATTTTACAACAAGCAGTTAAAGAAGACATCTTTGTCTTACTTCAACATAATGGAACTGCTAGATCAATCTGGGAAGCTTTACTTCAGAAATTCCGAGGGAGTGCCGATATGATCAAAAACAAAAAGGCCTTATTGAAGAAGTCGTTTGACATATTTACTGCATTTGATCATGAAACCACAAAGGAAACAATAGATAGATACTGTCATTTGGTTCTAGAAATGAAAAGATTGGATATTCAGAAAGATGATGATGAGTGGGTTGATAAGTTAGCAGAGGCATTACCCCAACAGAAGTGGGGAACTTATCTGATGATTGTGAAACTCATGAGGAAGACTGAGAGTATGAACTTGGCACAGTTTATCCAGAAGATTGAGGAACAAGAGCTGGATATTCAAAAGACTGCTATAATGACGAATCCAAATGCCAAACAAGATGTCAGTTTGTATTACAGAGGGAACAATTTTGAAGCTACTCCTAGCCCTAGCCCGAAGATTCAAACTGGTTATAGTGCTGACAGTTCGTCTGGAACAAAGAGTAGCAATGTGACTCAAAGTGGTGGATTTTCTTCATCATTTTCAAGTTTTGATCCAAATAGCGCAACATCAACTTCTCAACGACAAAATTCAACACATCTTCAGTGTAATGTTACATTAAACATTCAAAATGGTCAGAATTTGTCTCCAGAAGTTGCCAAGTAGCATATGACATCATTGGTTACTATGTTAGAATCTTACGAGAGTTTGATCGATGGGAAGATTGGCAATCCGATGCTTACCAAAGAAGATTACGACCAAATTGATGCTGAAGAACTTGAAGTGATGGATATCAAATGGGGCTTAGCAAGTGCTTGGAGGAGAGCTGAAAAGTTTCAAGAGATTACTGGTAGGGATGAATTTCGAGGAATGGCTACCTCTCCATTGGGATTTGATAAATCAAAGGTTACCTGTTTTCGTTGTAAAGGAAAAGGTCATTTTAAACGAGAGTGCAAAAGTAAAGAAGCTACCGGGAATCAAGATAGAAACAATTATTATCAGAAATCAATCTTCCATCAGACTACTCAACAACCTCAAATTGCACATGCTCATGCTACTGATGATGGAAAGAAGAAAGCTTTACTGATTCATCAAGATGATGAAAAAGTTGCAGAGGAATTTAGTTGGGATAAATACATTCCATCTGATTCAGGCTTTGTTGCTAGAATACTAGGTGAAGAGGCTAGTGAGAAAAGATTCCCGATATTTCCTGATCTTGGAAGCGATGTGGATACCGATGATGAGGAAGAACATCTCAACAAAGCGAGAAAAGGCATTGATCTAACTAGTTTTAATTTGTTTTTTGCAGATAAAATGGAGATGTTGTACCAGAAGAAGATGGCAAGATTGAGGAAAGAGCTGGAAGCAGCAAAAATGCAAGCTGCTGAAAAGACAGAAGCAGGAGAAGAAATTGTTGAAGTAGAGAAAGTTGTTGAAAAGATTGTCGAGATCGAGAAAATTGTTGAAGTTGAAAAAATAGTTGAAGTTGAAAAATTAGTCGAAGTTGAGAAACTTGTCGAAATAGAGAAAATCGTCGAAGTAAAAAAGATCGTTGAGATTGAAAAGATAGTTGAAAAAATGGTTGAAGTTGAAAAACCGTGTTCAAAGTGTTCAGAATCTTGTGAAGAAAAAGACAAGAAGATTGTTGATTTAGAGAAGATGAAAGAAGATTTACTGTCTGATGTGAAGTATGTGAAGGAGTCGTACGATGTGCTGAATAGGACAGTTGATAGTTTGAAAAGAACAAATTCAGAAATTGAAAAAGCAAATGACAAAATGAGCGCAACATTAATGACAAAGCAGAGTGTCATAAATGATTACATCGAAGATTGTGCGAAGCTAAAACAGGAAGTGGAACTTGAAAAGATCGAAAGTGAAAGGATTAAACGCTTACTGTTGAGTTATACTACATGAGATTATTTGATTGATCGTGTTTATCCTACTGTTGCAGGTCTGGAAGCATTCATGGATAAAAAGATTGAAGATACTGATACTGGTAAGAAACCAAGTGTCAAGTATAACAGATGTCCGCCCCCGATTCATGAAACTTATTCTCCCAGAAAGCCAAATGAGGAACGAGTTAATAAGGCTCTCAACATCAAGTTAAAGTCTGAAATCATTGATGAATTACCAGACAATATTGATGTTACATTCACAGAGTCTGACACTGATCATGAGTCTGAGTTAATAAAGAAAGTTGTCGATCAGGTGTTGGATACGGATGAAGAGTTAAAGTCGGAGTCTAAATCTGAGAGTTCGAGTTCGTCAGAAAAGAGTCCAAGTTCGTCAGAAAAGAGTCCGAGTTCACCGGTTAACAGGGTTTACAATAGAGAATTCCTGTTATCAAAATCTAATTTGAATGACGGGTCAATCAAAGTGGCTTATACTTTGTATGATTCAGACAAATTATATTCTGATGAGGAATTTCCAATAAGAAGTGTTAAAACTGAAAAGATCAAACAGGTTTTCAAATTGACAGAAATTAATATTTCTGAAATAAAAGATTTAAATCTTTCTGAAAAACCTAAAAAGTACACTTCAAGAGTTCAACAGAGATTGAACAAGAAAAAGGGTTACAGTTATGATTCTGGTTATCGAAAGAAACCAAACTACGACGGTAATTTCAAAAAGAAAGGTCTTGGTTTTATTCCTCCAGAAAATTTTAAAAATCAGAAAACTTATAAACCAAAAACAAAATTTGTTTCAGGAGGAAGTTCAGAGGATGAATAGAAGAAACCGTTCTGGAAGCAGTCAAACCAGGAGTTTCTTGCTGAAGTGAAGAAGAATGTGAGAAGGTTTGCTGAAAAAGTTGACAGAAGAACCTGTTTCAAATGCCAAGAAGTTGGACATATAGCTTGGAATTACCCCAAGACCAACTACCAAAAACAAGAAGTTTCTTCTAACTCTGTTTTGAGAAAGACTTGTGTTGATAAGAAAGAAAATGTTAAAAAGTTTGAAAATTCTACTTCTGAGGAAGGAGAAAGTTCAAAACGGTTTTACAAAAGAAGAGGTGATTTGAGTAAACAAAAGTGGGTGGTTAAATCTGAAGGTAATTCTGACAATGAATCTGATTCCATAAAATCAGAGGAGTCTTTGGTTGAGAAAAAGGTTGTGAATTCCGTTCCAGGGGTGAACGATGAGGATTTTCCTCCATTATCAAAGGAAAATTTGATGAAGAAAGTGGGAAAGGTAGAGATCTCAAATCAATTCTTCGCTGATAAGGGATAATTTGATGTTGAGAAGGCTTTCAATGGGAAAGTCAAACATATTTTCAGGAAGATGGTTGACAGGAAGGTTAAGGATGCTAAAGAGTTTTACAAATCAAAGTGTTGGTGGGATAGATGTGTTCCAAAACCACCCAAGGCTGGTGAGGCTTGGGTGGACATAATGTTTGAGTAAAAAACTGGACTTGCCGGAGCTCCCAGGTTGGTAAGAGTGGAGCAGGAATCGGCATCTTTCTTAGCAAATGATTATACAAGTGGTACAGTTGGTGAAGTACAGGTGGTATTTTTAAATTGTTATATTTTGATTTACAAGTGATTATAGTTGGTGAATGAACTTGTAAGTGGTTGAAAAAGGTTTTCATTGACAAGTGGTTAATCAAGGTCATTAAGTTGAACTTGATTGGACCATACTTACAAGTGGTATTTTGGATAACAATATGATGAACCCCTAACCTACAAATGGTTTCTTAAAATCAACAAAGCTTATTTTCCGGAAAAACCATTTGATTAAAACAAACTTAAGTGTTTTGAAATCACAATGGGAAAATAGTTTGTTGTGAGGGGGAGTTCTGATTGTTTATGCCAAGTGGATGGCGAATTGAAGTGATTTGATATCAGTTGTCACTTTATTGTACAGTTTATTTTCAAATTTCCTAAAATGTGTTTGCATTTTAGGGGGAGTAAAAATTTTCAGAAAATCCAAAAACATTTGAAAATTTGAAAAAATCAAAAACATGATAAATCAAAAATGAGTTTTGTTGTACAAAAGAGGAAATGATAGTACATCAGTGGACGATCACGGCATGCTAAAGAAATGGAAAGTTAAATAGTGATAAACGATCTCACTGATGATGTGTGAGTAGGTTTTTGCACATTTAGTAGATTGTGACGAGATATAAACCTAAATTCAAACTTGCTTAATCGTGGGTAACATCTCTCGGATATATGGGTAACCCCCGAAATCTCGTTTGAAAGATTCCTTTTTCTGATATACTAGGTCTTTATACTCAGTGATATCTGGGGTATTATTCCTGGACTTATGCTGAATGGAAGTTCTGACCTAGTCCTCGAATAATACTTTCCGCAATGCTTGAAACATAGCATCACCCTCAGCATATATGATAAGACAATAAAATTGCTTAGCAATGCTGTTGTAAAAAAGATCCTCTAAAGGGGACACACCCAAAAGTTGAGTCATGATCTCTCTGCTGAACGGTGGTTCTGACCTGAGCTCTCATGATTCTTCATAATTTATTAACCCCTACAGATATCATTTGTGTCATAATTACCTGTAAGACTGAATATTGGGTTCTGGATACGGGAGTATATTCTGAGGTGGGACACGCGATTGAGTTTAAGTGCTTAAAACATTAACATCGTATCTCGAAACAGTTGAACTTTGTGTGAAAATTTAAGTGGATCAGTATACTGACAATCTAAGTGAATCGTTTAGAACTTAAAATGTATAAAGCTTAATGGTGTTGGTGATTTGTCTCAAAAACTGATATGATCCTCTTACGCAAACTCACAAAAATATTGTATGTAAATATTTCATTTCTGCATTTCATTTCGTTTATTTCTCAAAAGTTAAAAAAGATTTTCGGTGTGTTTTAGCATAAATTTTGAAAAATTCAAAAAGATTTTAGACGACTGATGTTGAAAAGCTGATTTTCAAAATTCCGAGTGCTGAACATGACGAACAGGTTTGGGAAAGTTTGTTTAAAGATGTTTGAAATGAAAATGATATATATTCAAGTGGTTCATTAGAAATTGACATGATAAATGTTTCTTTTCAGGATTGTGTCTTCAGGTGATTAGTGAAGTTTCTAAATTTGTTAAATGTTAAACTTTGAGAAACTTACTTTTGGGTAGAGAATATGCAGGTGAGCCAGGTTGCGATACCTGAACCTGTGAAAGCCAGATTACGATCCCAGTACAAGTTGAGGGGGAGTCTATTAGAGAAAGAGAGTCTGAAGATACAGGATAGAGCCAGAGATTCTGAAAGAGAATTGGAGATAGGATAGAGCCAGTTAGAGTGAAGGAAGCACGAAGACTGATAAAGACTGAAGTTTGAGAAGACTCGACACTTAAGACTCGTCAATATCTGAGGGGGAGTCTGTTAGTGCATTCATCTGCCGACTTCGTCTTATATCGAGTCTCGGGTTCGTTGCGGTTTTGGTCAAGCATGATGTCATGATGACATCATCAAGATGACATCATAACACATGAAGACAAAACAATATGGCTTTCACGTGATTTCAGATTGTATAGTTTTTAGTGATTTCGTTTATTTGGAACATGGTGATTTCGCTTATTCGGACATCATGTCCATATGAGCGAAATCCCAACCCTATATATAGGTGAAGAATGAGCGAAATCATTGGTGACTTCTTGTTTCCGGTAACGAATTGCTGCCGAAGTGCCGTTTGACTTGTAATCAGTGTGAAATCAATATACAAGGCAAGATTTAGTAGAACAAGCTGTTTTTCATGTTCATTTCTTGTTATTCCGCACCTGACACGGATTAGAACACCTCCGATTGACTCGTTCGGGTCAGCACGCGATCCTACACAAATAAACTTTCATGCCAATGAAGATACAGTCAACGAATATCACTAAAAAGATGCCTACATGATAACGTGCCAAGAAGAAAAGAAAGATACATCTTCAGCAAGTTTATTTGTTATTTCTAAGTATAAATGCATTGATTGTATTTTTAACAACAAATAGGGGGTGACTGTTAGGAAACTTTATTGTATTTGTTGTTAAAAATAGTTTAAGGTACTTAGAATTAATTCCGTCAACATGAACCGACCAACGAACCGTCCCAGAAGCACTAAATTTTGAAGCTTCTAATTCTTTGATAAAAGATCACGACAAGGTTTCAAGACTTCAAAATGTTAGCGGGACATTATGGAGTATACAAGATATATATTCAAAGAATTATGTTAATAAGATAATATATCTTATTAACATATTCAAATATCTTTTCTATGAAAGAGCTTTCATAAGAAAAAGAGAAAGGAATCTTTTTCCTTTTGAAAAAGAAATCAATCGAAAAAGGAATCTTTCCTTTAGGAAAGAATTCACCAGAAAAGATGTAAGGAATCCTTTTTCCTAAAAAGGAATCTCTAGCTTTTTTTGTCAGAAAAGGTATAATATCTCAAATGGAAGGTTTCAACAGAATTGAAAAAGAAGCAAGTTGGTGAAGAATGAAGATAAGCCACATTAAAATAATGGATGGGCACACAAATCAACTTCTCATTAACGAATCACATTTGAGATAGGAACATGAATTTCTCTATAAATGCATAATTCCTACGAAGGAATTATGTGTGTCTTGTAAAGTTATATTTTAACATAGAGTTTTTCTTGTGAGTTTACCCCCTGGTTTGGCCCAGGGGGTGACATTTAGATTCGAGTTTATTCTCGGATCGACCCCTTCTTCTTTGATTAATAAGAATTAACCATTGAAGATGTATCACTCTCAGTGTCTCTATTTTTATTTTTTGAATGTTTATATACTTCACAAACACCCGTCTCAACGAGCGAAGAAAGTTTCATCGTTCTAACAGGGGCGCCAAAGGGGACCAACAGTTCTTGACGGTCACTTTGTTCAGTTCACGATAGTCGATGCACATGCGAAATGTACCATCTTTCTTTTTGACGAAAAGTGTGGGGGATCACTAGGGTGACGAGCTAGGACGAATAAAATCCTTATCTAGCAGTTCCTACAATTGCGTGGATAACTCTTCCAGTTCAGCTGAGGCTAATCTGTAAGGTGCACGAGCTATAGGTGCTGACGTGCATGCGGGTGTATATATTTTTAGTATATTTTAGCTCTTTTTTACTCACCAATTCAAGTTTTAAATTTATAAAACACGATATTCTACTATCACTCTAGACATACATTAGGGCAAGTGCACCCATTGCGGATGTAGTATAGTGATGGCAAGATACCGAGGTCGTCCAAGGACACAAGAGCTTTTAATACCGGCTTATCGTCAACGTCTAATCGAACCAAACTTTGAGAAAAGATTTTTAAACTATAAAAAGATAAACTAAAAGAAACAGAAAATAAAAAAAAGTAAAAACAGATAGACAAGAAAGAATCACTTGGTTCTGACTTATCTTTCATGTACCCTTTTGATGATTTCCGCACTTTGGTCATTTTAAGAGATTATCTTAGTTGTAGTAGTAGGCCCCTCTTGTGAAGGCGACGTTACCCTCAACCTAGTGGTCTGAGTCAGCAAGGATACAGTCCCACTAGGTCGGATTATTGAAAGATATTTAAGTAAGTTATTAATGCAAAAAGTGGTGGGCCCCCTTCTAGGCAGCGATCACCCTCAACCCTTTGTTCTGAGTCAGCAGGGATATAGTCCTCGCAGGGTTGGTTTAAAGTTTTAATAGTAGTTTATAGATAAGGGATTCAAGCTTTTGGCACTTCTTCCGTGGTGGGTAATGCCCGCTCCGACTCATGAAGTGTTACTAGGCTTGAACAAGGTTCTCGCAAGATCTATACACTGAACGAGACATAAAATTTACCCAACCACCCTTCTAACCCCCTTCTAGGCAATTAACGTGCTTTATATAGACCGTAAAGACATGAATATGTGAATCAACGACATATGAAGAATGATTAGATAAATTTGCCTTCAATATAAGAAACTAGTCATTAAAGTCATTAATACATACCCAATCGAAAAGTTTCCAAAGATTGGAAATTATAAAAGAAAATACATAAAAGATTTGTCTTCACCAAGTGATGTAAGAGTTTAGCCAAGCATGGTCTTTGGTTGATAAACACTCTTACTATCAATCTTGGATCCCGAGACTACTACACACACTCTAAAAGATGGAAAATAGATGATGGTGTTGTAGTGGTGGTGGAGTGGTGGCAAATGAGAGAGAGGTGGTTTGCTAAGCGATGGTTTGGAATGAAACCAAGCATATCTATTTATAGCTGAAATCTGAAGCTCCACCATGGCCCGTGCCCACCTGGAACGGCCCCGTGGTCATCTCTCGCTCTCTCTCTTCCTCACTAACTGCTTATCAGGTCTTATACTAACATGACCCTGGGTGTTAACAGCACGACCCGTGGCCAATGTACTTGTTGTACTATCACAGATCTGAAAATCTTTGAGTTGACCACGCCCCGTGTTGGCTTAGCATAGCCCCGTGTCGGCTGCCAGTTTTATCCTTTGTTATTGTCTTTTCTTCTGCACAGCATCCAGCCTTGGACACGGCCCCGTGTCAAGTCTTCTGATCTTGCTATTCTTGTGGTTTGGATGTAAATTGGGGCTTGGCGAGTTGCGTCAAATCCTCTTCTTTGTATCTATGTTGGTTTTTGCTGTCTTTTTGCTTCGTTTGCACATTTAAGCTCTTTTGACCCTGTAAATTATAATGGAACAGAAAAACAAGCTTTCTCCAACATTAGTACTGAAAAATGGTTGATTTTACGCCGTATTTGATATAAAATATATGTTGTATTTTAAGCACATCAGTGCCGCTCCAATAGCTAGCTCAATTTGAAATTCGACTTGACGGTGAGGTGGAAGGCCAGGTAATTCTTCGGGAAATACTTCGGGAAAGTCGCGTAAGATCAAAATATCTTCAATCTTCTTTTCCTTCTCTTGGGTGTTAGTGACGAGAGCTAGAATAACGGTATGAACTTTTCGTAAACACTTCTGGGCCTTTAAGAATGAGATAATGCCTACAACAGCACCACTCTTTTCACCCTTAATGATAAGAGATTCGTCGACGGATCAAGAAATGCGGCCAATTTATTATCTTGGTAGAGTATCTACGCTCGATGTTGTGATAACCAATCCATCCCGATGATAACGTCGAAGCTTCCAAGAACGATAGGAAAGAGATTGATAATGAAGGTTTGACCAGATAGCACGAGTTTTCAATCATTGATAACGTGAGTAGCCTCGATGTTTCTAGTGTTGGCTAATTCGACGACGTTTTTAGAGTTTAAAGGAGTTAGTGTAGATTTAAGCATCTTACTAACACGTATGGATACATAACTAGTATCGACTCCAGAATAAAAAAAGTACGGAAACAAAGTAATCATCGAGTAGGAACTTACCCGTCACAATGTTAGGATCGTTCCTTGCCTCACCAGCGCCAATCACAAATGCCTTTCCTCTTGCACCATTGTTGCCATTGTTGTTGTTCCCGGTGCCTTGATTATTGTTGTTGGGGTTCTGATTTAATTGAGGGCAATTCTTCCTGATATACCCTTCAGCTCCGCACTAATAACACCCTCGATTAGTTCCTTGTTGTTGTTGCTACTGCTGCTGCGGTCGTGGATGGTTTTGCACTTCCGGGTACGGGCTCCTACAGTCCTTAGCCTCGTGCCCTAGCTTGTTGCACCGCTGAAAGCGTTTCTTCTCACACTGTCCGTGGTGATGTCGATTACACTTATTGCATTTGGGTCGATTTCCTTGATAACCACCCTGGTTCTGGTTAGCTTGAGCATGTTGGTGTGGACCTTTGTTACCTTCAATCTTTCTCTGATGAGCTGTAGCTTGCGTGGGGCTAGGATCCTTGCCCTGGTTGCCATCCCATTTGCGCTTGTTGTCACCAGAGGTATCCGTGGTAGCACTGATTCGTTTGTGCAGCTTGCCTTGTTCCACAGCTTGATCAGTGAGACGGTGTGCTAAATGGATAACTTGCTGGATTGTGGGAAGATTAGCTCAAGTCACCAAACGTTGGATTTCTGGAACTAAGCCTTTGAGATAAAGCTCGATTCTTCTATATGCAGGCTGTGACATGTTGGGACATAGAGCAGCCAAGTCGTTGGATTGTTTAGTGTACGTCTCGATTTCAGATCCAACCATCTTCAACTCGTCGTACTCCGCCTCAAGCTTATGAATGTCATCCCTGTGACAGTACTCCTCCTTGATCGGATCCTTAGAGTCATTCCAGGGAGTGGCATTGGCATCTGCCAATCCGAGCATTTGAACCTGTGCGTTTCACCAGGAAAGCGTGTTTCCCTCGAGAGTACCAGTAGCAAACTTTACCCAATTGTTAGCAGGGCATTCACACATCGCGAACACAAACTCAACCTTCTTGATTCAGTGCAGAAGGCCTACCTTTCCTTTAGTGCCATTGAAGGAGTGAGGTTTGAAATCCATAAAATTTTTGAAAGTGCAAACTCAAGGTTGAGTGGGTGCAGGTTGTCCTATCGCGAAAAGTGAGGTGAACAAGGTTCAGAGTGATAAGATGACACGAGAACAGGATCTAAACATCCTAGAATGGTAGGTTTTTACCTTCGGGATGGTCTGCCATATCCTCCACAACCCAGGCGTTTATCAGGGTCGTCAGCTGGTCCTGTGTCATGTTAACATTGCCTCTTCCGTGTCTGCTCATTGTCTTCACGTTCACAAAACACAGAATGAGAATGACGTCGTAGTGTTGTGAGAAAAAGAGAAGGAAGTTTGATCATGACACATAAGTACGTATCTTGTAGCTAAAGCTTATATATTAAGCATACCATTACGTATATTGTTAAGTATGTACCAAGTAAGTAACAAGTAAACACATGCACGAGCAATGAAGTCTAGCTTGTTGAGCCTTGCACTTGGAGTGTAGTGTCGCCGCGAGTCGTTTAGTACAGAAAGGGTTATATTCTGGTTTTTCCAAAAATGATTTTTCTTTTAAAACCGAGTTCACTATAACCAATGGCTCTGATACCAATCTGTTACACCCTCAATTTCCACATGCGGAGTACTACCTCGAGGTGTGTGACTGACCAGGATCATGCCACCAATCATATTGAACAATAAATAAAATAAAGTAAACATATCACTACCAATAAGATTAGTGACTAATGTTGTCACACCCTCAAAATCCACAAGCGGAGTAATACCGCGAGGCGTGTGACTGACCAGGATCATACCAACAATCATACTAAACAATAAGTGAATAAAGTAAAACAAAGTAAACCAACCAGTCAAACATTTAGTGTTTACGAAAAAAAAATCCCAAACCAACTTTAAATGTTAGCGGAAGCATAAAGTATTAAAACCCATAAAGCAGTTTATAAATCATAAAGTTTATTAGTAGGAACCCAGCAATTGGTTCCTTGCCACATCGTCCACTCCTCGTGCAAGCTCTATCCGTGTACCTAACGACCTACAAAGCATGCAGTAGTGTGTCAACAAAAAGTTGGCGAGTTCACAGTTGGTTGTCCATTTTATGTTGTTTCAAAAACCATAAGTTGCTAAGTTTCTTGTTCTTTATAAAAATATGCCATGGGAAGCTACCCCACATTTTTTTAAACCACTAGACCCGTTACCATATCGACTACTGACTGTAGTTATGTCTAGTGCCCCGTGTCAATGTCTATCATCATTGACTATGTGCCCAAGTATATTAGTCCACGCCCGTCCTCTGCGGCACGATATGAGGCTTTTCAAATCTAATAGCGCTAATAACTCGTTCGCCATTGGCCCGGCGATTAAGTCGATACAAAATATGGAGGACTTAAGATAGAGTTATTGTCTAGTATGCTTAAGACATGTATTTTAATGGTTGTCACCTTTCCCAAGGAGGGTGGAGGTACGTATTCTATCCAAGGAGAATACGTAGGTTGTATCCCACCTAAGGGGGATAGTTATAGTTGCTTAACCCATTCCCAAACCACAGGTAATCCCATGCTTTGACGAAAAGTGTGAACTCACCTTTGATTGCTCGGTTGGTCTCTTAAAATGGTTAGGAGTCAAGTTAGGTCAATCACGTCCTAATATGATATCCATTTAGTTCATTGGTGTGTTCCAATAAGGCACAAAGCTCCTACACGTATCTAACACGTTATATGCACTCACTTTGACAACTTACATACATACATACAGATATTCCACATATAATTACTTATGATCATTCACACAATAATTCACATAACACTTTCATTGACATTAAACAAGTTTGATCATTCTCAGATAGCATAACCAACATCTAGACACGCAAATAACAACTTATAATGCTTCAGATTTAACATCCAGAACTGGGCTATTTTCAGGATGTATTTATAAAATAGTTATATTGTTCCAAAAATTATAAATAATTTACTGAACGTTCTAAATGGTCCACGTCACCTTGTGTAAAAATCTCATGACCTGATTCATTACCGATTATTTAATAAAAATCATTTACTGGGCTACACTCAGATTCGTCACTTTCTGACTGCAGTCCACGGAAATATTCATTTAAAATTCATCGTCAGCCCGATTAGTGAAATTCCAGTTGGAGATTCATGACAGAACCCGCGCCCAGCTACTTTATGAATTTCATGACCTAACTCTATCCAGATTACAAGTTATGATGAAAAATGTAACACATATTTTCTGCAGAAAAAACACAGCTTTTGCTGTTGTACAAAACAGGCCTTCAGAAATAGCAAACGACCTCAGAAAAATGTGATTCCAGCACCATTTGAAGCGTTTTTCAAAATAATATGATTTAGACTTTAGAAAATCTATTTTTCGATTTATAACGGTCCGTTTACAGCCACCTGAATCTAGCAGTTTTCGTTAATCAACATTCTGTTTTTCATTTAAACGACACCAAAACGCATGTAAATGATCACGACACTTCCTAATAACAACTAACAGCAGATTAACCTTCAATTATCGCCTAACCCTATCACGAATTACATAACCCTAGATATAAGATATCATAATTATCACAAAAACGCAGCCAATGATCATGTATGCATGTGTATCATCAATTAACTCAAACAATAGCATAATCACCCGAAACAAATTGTGAAATCAGTATTCATTTATCACACAAGACTCAAAATCACATCCATGTCTACACATAAACACATCATGAATCGCAATCTAATCAAGAAAACTTACCTTGGAGCGAAGAGAAGGGCGAATCGAGAAAGAGAAGGCGAACAAGACCTGATTTTTGCGCACCGAGTGTGACACCTAGGTCACTGCGACCATCAAACAAATACCAAACCAATGAAATATTATATTTCATACTTGGGATTTGTATAAATATGTGTATCATTTGCACATATCAATTTTTGTTCAATTTCAAACTCTATATCGCTTTCTGGAGAGTTATACGCAAACTGGTGCGTAAACGTAATCAGTTTAATGCGAAAAATACTCCGGAACATCAAAATATACTTAACATACCTTAAATAACCTTTACATAACTTAGAAATAAGTTTTGAAGGCTTTGGTATGGCAAAAACAAGTCAATTCGCCTACAGGGACTAAACTTGACAAACTACGAAAGTATGCCAATTTGAACAGTAACGAACATTCTAGAACATGACCATAAGTTAAACATACCATAAATATCCTTTACATAGCTTAGAAATAGGCTTTGAGGGGTTCGGTGTGCTAAAATAAACTTTTGGGTCATTCAGGAACTAAAAGCGTCAAAAAGTGCACAAGTTTGCATTTTCGCGCATATCTTACGTTCTGAATACATCCGGACATCCAAAAATTTATGTAAGCATTAAAATATTTTATTTTAGTGTTTGGCACAAGAAAAATCCATTCGTCACGCATTTTGGATCGTTTTTCGCGCTTATGCGCATTCCGTCGTAATTAACCGAACAACGCAAACGTACGACCAAACGAACCGACATCCTAGATATTTTTGAGCATGTTTTGAGTTCCCTATACTTTAACTTCATTTTAGATCCTTGAAATGAGGTTAACGGGGTTCAAACGCATCGAAAATAGCTTAAACGGGCTGCAGGGACCATTTCTGCCATTTTTTAAACTTTTCTGAATCTGGCACATGCTAGCGTAGCGCGAGCAACTTATGCCTTACCAGTGGCGCTACGCGAGCACCTCATCTGGGCAGAACTTGCAGAAACATCGAATCTGGTTTGTTCCACTTGTTGCACATGGTTTTGGGGAATCTATGGGCTGGTATTGAGTGCACATGGTATTACAAAACCATGTGTGCACATGTGTGGCCAAGATCAAAGCACGGTTTCCAAGAAACGATCCTAACGGTTCGAGAAACACTATAAATACCCAAACCCCCTTCCATTCAAAACCCACCAAATATGATCTAAATGCTCTAAGTTGAGGCCTTGGCTTCATACCTGAGCTATTCGATCACGATTTGCTTGCGGGGACCCTTTGTAAGTGTTCCTTCGTTCTTTTATTGCTTTTCAAGTCTGAAAGTCAAACTATGTTTGACTTTCGGTGTTGACCAGTCAATGGTCAACGCGAAGTTCGTTTGAACTTCATAACGTGATCGTAATAACGATGGTTATAGTCCCTAGTGGCTATACCTACTGATTACCACGTTATCTAGACTCAGTGACGAGTCATAGTTTGGGTCAAAATACGCCTTTACGCGTATTTTGTAACTCTAGGATATCAAAACCGTTTGTTTTGATATCAAAACCTATTTTCTAAACATGTTCTAGCATGTTTAGCTCGTCGCTTTTTAGTTTAGTGCTTATATAGGGTCGTAAGGTAAGCGATCTAAACAATCGCTTATACTTTCGAGCCCGACCCGTTTGGTCAATCTTTAGGATCCGACCAAACACATTAGGTGATCATAGTGTATAGGGAATAACCTTCCGAGGTTATACCTATTGGTCACATCGTTTAAGTAGTTGTATGATAGGTAGTTTATATGCCTTAGGTAAATTACCAAAATACCCCTTTGATGCCAAAATTCATTTTAAACATATGTAACATAACTTTTGACATATAAACTGATTTGATAACAATATTAGACATGTAGAGGCATATTTTACTTATCATAGGACTAGTTAGGCGTTCCGAACGCGATTCACGCGAATGACGCGTTAAAGTAGCATAAGCTACCTAAACGGGTCGTAATGGGTTGTAAGCACTTAGGTTAGGTTCCATTTAGTATGTAGGCTTTGTTAAACCATATTACACGAGTCTCTATACTCGTTTGGTTTACGAACCCTCATTCTATCTAATTCTCCGATTTAGGTCCGGTTTATTAACATAGTTACCTATATTAGGTGCCGTTTGATATCCGTGATCTCTAGCATTGTTTGTTTGTTACTCAAGGACTACTAAGCAATCTCAAGTGAGTACATAGACCCCTCTTTTACTGTTTTCCAAACTGTCTGGGGTGGAACACAAGTGCCTACTTGTTACTTTCATGCTTTCCTGTTTTCACATCATATACTTGCTATATTCATTAGTACATTTATAGTACATGATTTCATTGTGCTTTATGCTATGTATGCCCATTGTGTGCGTACTTAGTACATTATTTTACATTACACTTTATGCTATGTATGCCCATTGTGTGCGTACCTAGTACATTATTTTACATTACACTTTATGCTATGTATGCCCATTGTGTGCGTACTTAGTACATTATTTTAATTACACTTTATGCTATGTATGCCCATTGTGTGCGTACTTAGTACATCGTTTTACATTACATTTTATGCTATGTATGTTCGTTGTTGCATACTTAGTACATTTGTTTCACATCACATGCTATGTATGTTTATCATACTTAGTACATTTATTTCACATCACATGCTATGTATGTTCATCATACTTAGTACATTTGTTTCACATCACATGCTATGTATGTTTATCATACTTAGTACATTTATTTCACATCACATGCTATGTATGTTCATCATACTTAGTACATTTATTTCACATCACATGCTATGTATGTTCATCATACTTAGTACATTTGTTTCACATCATATGCTATGTATGTTCATCATACTTAGTACATTTATTATTCATTCACATGCTTACATTTTGATATGATATTTGGTTTGTTTTGATGGATCAATATACAATCATTAACACCGATCACGCCGTTCGTTAGTAGGTAGTGGTACCATAGGAATTGACAACTCCTGTTCCCGAAATCCTAGGTTTGTTTGGATTGGAAGGAATGACCGAATTCGATATACATTTACAACAAGATAGACCTTTAATTTGTTTAAGGGTTTATCGCCACAGTCTCAAGGCTTGGATGTATGCATCCTCACAATACCGCATGATGTCTGTATCAGTATAGCATGCATTTCCACAAAACATAGCTTTGATTTAAACCATGTTTTACTTCAATACTTTGTTTTTGTGCATATGGTTTAGTTGATATATTTCACTAGCCATACATATCATTTTGGTTACACATTACATGATTTACATTTGACACATAAACATTATTGACATTGGTTATACATTCCATGACTTACATCTTGACATAAACAGTTTGACATATTATTCAATACATTTGGCAATTGGTTTAAACATAGACATCTTACATTGTTGGTTTGGTTTGAGTAAGTGATTTAAGTAACGAGGCGTGTGTAATATGATACAAGCATGGTGGATACGCCGCTGGTACTTCCTATATATAAGTGATTGTATGGTATTACATATCGTAGCGTTATTTGAATCATTTCAATTTGGACATATAACATTTTATACAAATAACATACTTTTCACAATACGTTGTTTTACAAACAACTTAATTTATACAAACTCATTTCACATGGTTATTCACTTAACCATGTATTATTCTTTTATACATATATATATCATTTGGTTTATTTATCACTTTTCAAATGATTTACAAGACAAAGCAAATTACAAGGTTCATGACTAAACATTTTCTTAAACATAAGTCATGAATCCTATTTTCACAAAACCAATGTATCTCACAGGCATTTTTATGCTGACGTACCTATTTTCACATGTGTTTCAGGATATGATGCATAGGATTTATCAAGATACACTTAGGCGGACTTGGGCCTTAGCCACAATAAAAGATGCAAGACTAGTCATTTATGTTATGTTTCTTTGATTGTTAAGACATTGTAACTATTTTAATCAATAAAACAATATTTCAATTTCCATGTGTTATGAAACAATGATTCTGTTACAACACTCCCCGACGTTTTCCGCCACGTTTCGTTGTTCTACGTGGTCGGGGTGTGACACCGAGGGGGGGGGGGGGGGTTCTCCTGCCGTCGCGCACAAGGGGAGGGGTAGGGTTTATTTTTTATTTTTTTGATCTTATGCGATATGTACATATTAAAATAGAGGGCGCTTGGGTGACTTGGGCTAACGGGCCCCAAGGGACAAGGGGGTGCGCGAGTTGGGCTTGAGGTTTCGCACAAGGGGTGGGGGTTTTGGCCAGTTGGTTGTGCAAAGGGGAAGGTTTTGGGTTGGGTTTATAAAGTGGTGAAACTTATAAGGTGACGGTTTCGTGAGTTTCGCAAGATAACTAATCAAAATGTTTCGTGTCGCAAAGTAACATACTACAACGTTTTGTTTCGCAAAACAACATACGACAATGTTTCACGTTCGGGTTTTGGTTTCACGTAATTCACATCACACATTACCAAGTTCACAACCATTCAAAGAAAATAATCAAACACCACATTCAAATCATAAATCGTACATGAAATTACAAAGTATGCGAAACGTAACAGGGATTTATACGATTGTCACATCATCCCCAAGTTGAAAGACATTTCGTCCCGAAATTTAGCACATAATCACTGAGGAAGCTAGTTGTGTTGTGCCGTTTTCCGGTATCACATCATCCTCCCATTGGTTTGGAATTTCGTCCTGAAATTCTGAAGTAGCTTCAGTACTGGACTCATCTTTCTTAAACATCTAGGGGTACTTGCGTTTCATCTGGTCCTCTAGTTCCCAAGTGAACTCTAGTCCACGACGGGAGTTCCAATGAACTCGAACAATAGGTATCTTGGTTCATTTAAGAGTCTTGATTTCCCGATCCATAATTTCCACCGGTTTCTCGATGAAACGTCGCTGGTCGTCGCTAGTGAGTTCCTTGAATAGAACAATGAGGGTCTCATCTGACAGACACTTCTTCAGATTCGACACGTGAAAGACGTTGTGAACACCACTCCGTTGTGTCGATAACGAGTTATGGACCAGGTATTTGGTTGTTGCCAACTTCTGCCCAATATAGAGGTGATCGGCATTTCTGCCCGTACAACGCCTCGAACGGAGCAGCCTTGATGCTGATGTGGTAACTATTGTTGTATGAAAACTCCACCAAAGGCAGATGTCTTTTCCAGCCGTTACCAAAGTTGATAACACACGCTCGAAGCATGTCTTCAAGAGTCTGGATGGTGCATTTAGTCTGCCTATCCGCCTGAGGGTGATAAGCTGTGCTCATTTCTAGACGTGAGCCAAAGGATTTGTGCATCGCCTGCCACAAATCAGATGCAAAGTGTGGGTCTCGATCGGAAATGATAGAGGTTGGCACTCCATGCCTAGCAACCACTTCTTTCAATTAGATGTCTGGGAGTGTAGAAAACTTATCAGTTTCCATGATTGCCAGAAAGTGTGCAGACTTGGTTAGTCGATCCACGGTCACCCAAATGGTATCGTTTCCTCGCTGAGATCTAGGTAAGCCAATGACAAAATCCATGGAAATCTGCTCCCATTTCCATGTGGGGATCTCGGGTTGTTGCAGTAATCCTGATGGCTTCTGGTATTCCACCTTAACCCTAGCACAGGTCAAGAATTTACTAACATAGGTCGCTATGTCAGCTTTCATGTGGGGCCACCAGTACAAAGTTTTGAGATCTTGGTACATCTTGTCAGAACCAAGATGCACCGAATAACGAGACTTATGCGTTTCGTCCATCACAAGCTCTCGTAAGTTTCCATAGAATGGGACCCACACACGATCTACAAAATAGTAAGTATCGTCTTCCTTGAGTTTAAGTAGCCTTTCCATGCCCCGCAAGGACTCAACTTTAAGGTTCTCTTCCTCCAATGCTTCAACCTGAGCATCACGGCTTTGGGTAGGCAAACTAGAGTGAATAGTAAGCTGTAGCACACGTACATGCTTAGGTTTGGTTTCCTTACGACTGAGGGCATCAGCCACAACGTTGGCCTTGCCTGGATGATACTTGATTGCGCACTCATAGTCGTTGAGGAGTTCGACTCATCGACGCTGTCGCATGTTCAACTCCTTCTGATCCAAGATATGCTAGAGACACTTGTGATCGGTGTAGATGGTGCACTTGGTACCGTACAAGTAATGTCTCCATATCTTGAATGCAAACACTACTGCTCCCAACTCCAAATCGTGGGTAGTGTAGTTCTTTTCGTGAGCCTTGAGTTGACGTGATGCATAAGTAATGACTTTCTCATGTTGCATCAACACACAACTAAGTCCTTGGATAGACGCGTCACAATAAACAACGAAATCGTATGTGCCTTCTGGTAACGAAAGAATAGGTGTACTACAGAGTTTCACCTTCAACTGTTGAAACGCGGATTCCTGAGCAATCCTTCGAGTTAGAGTTAAGAGGGTTTGTGCATACGATCAAGAAAAGCGGACTTCGCAACGTCAAAAGTCGTTTGTTGGAACTAAACATAAGGTTGTTTGTGTCGTAGGGGCTCCATGGTAAGGTGTAGGTATTGTTCGGATTCCTACTAGTTCTTGGAGTAGTTTTGGGTGTCATCGAAGAAATCAAGTGACGTGTCCGTCAAGGTAGGCTAAATTCGAATGTCGTGACTGGGGATCTATATCGGTCGTATCGGATTCCAGGGACAGTGCTTGTGATATCATCATGTCTATGATATTTATGTGTGACAACTGTGCTCTGTAATCGATGTACAATGTAAAAAAATGTTAATTATTAATAAAACAATGTGTTTTGGTGTTATTATATGTGTTTTGGTGTTATTATGTGTGTATTCATGTTTGATGATTTTATGATTTGATTCGATTCCGATTTCAATCTTTAAATCGCTTTTTGGAAGGTAATACGCAAACTGGTGCGTAAACGTAATCAGTTTAACGCGAAAAACACTCCGGGATAGTTACATAGGCTTAACATACCTTAAATAACCTAAACATAACTTAGAAATAAGTTTTGAAAGGTTTGGTGTGTTGAAATCAAGTTTGTTCGATCGTAGGGACTATTTGTGTCAAACTGCCAAACTATGCCGATTTGCATAGTAACCAACATTCTGGAACTTGATGATTAGTTAAACATACCCTAAATATCCTTTACATAGCTTAGAAATAGGCTTTGATGGGTTCGGTATGCTAAAATAAACTTTTTGATCAAATAGGGACTAAAAGCGTAAAAAAGTGCATAAGTTTGCATTTTCGCGCATATCTTACGTTCTGAATATATCCGGACATCCAAAAATTTTTATAATCATTAAAATATCTTATTTTATTGATTGGAATGCAAAAATACCATTCGTCACTTAATTTGGATCGTTTTTGCGTTCGTTACGACTTCCGTCGTAATTAACCGAATAACGCAACCGTACGACCAAACGAACCGACATCCGAGATGTTTTTGAGCATATTTTAAGTTCCCTATACTTTAAGATCATTTTAGATCTTTTAAATGGGGTTAAAGGGTCTTAAACGTGTCAAATATGCAACAAAAACCAAGTTTCTAGGCTGCAGGGACTAAAAGTGTAAATCTGCCAAAGATCTCAGGAGGGGCGCGTAAGCTTGGTCCTCTTCTTACGCGGCCCGTGTCAGCAGCCCAGATCAGAAACATTGAATCTGGCTTTCCAGTCTGTTTTTGATGGTTTTAATCATAGATTTGCAATACCATTTGATGGAATCTCATGTCCCCATTATTTTTAAAACCTTGTGCCCAAGTGTAAGGCCAAGATCGAAGCATAAATTATGAAGAACGATCCTAATGGTTTACCGAAAACTATATAAACCCAACTCATTTTCATTCTTTCCTCACACTTTGATTTGATTTTACTCTAAGTTGTTGTGTATACTTCATACCTGAGTAATCTTTAGATCAAAATTTCCTAGCTTGGACCCTTTGTAAGTTTCTTTCATTCTTTTATGCGTTTTCAAGCACGAAAGTCAAACAGTGTTTGACTTTCTGATTTGACCAGTTTTTGGTCAACACAAAGTTCGTTTGAACTTTGCAACGTGAGCGTAATCACGATGGTTATAGTCCCGTGTGACTATACTTACTGATTACGATGTTGATTAGGTGTAGTGACGAGTAACAGTTTCGGTCAAAATGCGTATTTATGCGTATTTTGCAACCAAACTATTCTTGGGTATCAAACCCTTTGTTTTGATATCAAAACCTGTTTTCTAACTTAGGTAAGCATGTTTTAACATGTTTATCTTGTCACTTTTAGTTTAGTGCTTGTATAGAGTCGTAAGTCAGGCGGTCTAAACCACCGCTTAGACTTTCGAACTCGACCAGTTTGGTCGATCATTAGGATCCGACCATGCATGTTTAGTGACCATAGTTGTATAGGGAATAACCTTCCGAGGTTATACCTTATGGTCACTTAGTTTAAGTAGTTGTATGATAGGGAGTTTATATGCCTTAGGAAAATGACCAAAATGCCCTTTTCATGTATAATTGGATTTTAAGCTTATGTAACTTAAACTTTTGTCACTTAACTAATTATGCAACATGTTTAGGCATATAATACTTGTCATAGGACTAGTTAGACGTCTCGAACGCGCGTTTGCGCGAATGACGCGTTAAAGTAGCGTAAGCTACCTTGATGGGTCGTAACGGGTCGAAAGCACTTAGGATAGGTTTCGATCTAGAATGTTGGCTTTGTTAAACTATATCACATGAGTTCCAACACTCATTTGGTTTACAAGACCTCATTCTATCCGATCTTCCAATTTAGGTGTCGATTTATTAACTTGTGATTCGATTATTAGGTGCTACTTGATTTCTCTGTTTTGCTTGAGCTTTGTTGAGTTCTTTTGATTGAGGATACTTTACACTTCAAGTGAGTACATAGTTCCCCTATTTTACTGTTTTCAATTGTTTTGGCATGATTCGTATGTGTTAACTGATTTCGAGGTCTTAACGATGGTTTCGAAAATGATTAAAATGGTTTATACTAAATTAATTACGATTTCGATAATGTGAACAAACTTGTTGGTTGTAATTACATAACGAATAACATTCATTAATTTTGGCCGAACCGACCAGTATTAGGTTATGGTACCATAGGATATGATAAATCCTGTTATCAGACTGCACCCATGGTTATGTGTGGGGGTTGTGTGGGTAACGACTGAATCTGTGATTGTTAACTTACCCTTTGGTGGTTTGTTAATACGAGTTTCGAGATAGTCGAGTTGCGAAGGTTTGGATGTTATTAGCGAGGTGACCAAAAGTAGTTTTCACAATTAAAACGAGAACGATTTTGGGACAATTTAAACGATTTTGGAAACGATTTGAACAGGTTAAACGATTGAAACAATTTTAACGAGTTAAACGAGTTGGATAAACGATTGGTTTTTTGGTTGTGATTAGATAATGGGACGGGTGTGATATGATAAAAGCATGGTAGATACGCCGCTGGTACTTCTTATATATAAGTGCTTTTATCATATTATATTCCGTGGCATTAATTAGTTCACTTGGATAACGATTTTGAAACGATGTCACATAACGATGTTTTCTAAATGATATAAACCATACGAGTTTTATTAACGAGTTTTCACGAGATGTTTTACAATTTGGTTTACTAAAACAAATGTTTTGGGGTTAAGAATGATGGCTACGAGATTTTATAAACTATAACCCACTTGATTTAAGTTGGTTAATTATGTTGCAATACTGTACACTTTTCAAAACAAGGTTTTAATAAGGTATTGCAACATGTAAACGAGCATGAATCCGATACTCTCATAAAACCTATGTGCTCACCAGCATTTCTTTGCTGACTTTGTTTTTACATATGTTTCAGGTGGTGTTGAATGATGTCGATTGCTAGGATGCATGTTCACATAGGATCTGGACGAGGCCTTAGTGACATAATAACAATGATAGTCGATGTGTAACTTGTTTGTTTTGTTTTTTAAGACAATGTTAATGTAAATATTCTAATAAAACGAAAGTTTTTGTATCTATAGTTGTGAAACAATGATTGTGTTGCAACACTCCCTGACGTTTCCGCCGCGGTTTCGTTGTTTTAACGCGGTCGGGGTGTGACATTATGCCCAATGCTCCTCGGGTAACGTTCATAGATAGTAACTCGTCCAAGCAAAAGGTCACGAACAATTTCGTTAGGATCATAGGATTCGAGAAGTATATCGTGTATGGATGTGGAAACATGCAAATGGGTGGTCGCATTCGATGTGTAAGCGTTTAAGAATCCGTAGCAGGGGTTTACTTGATGTCGAGAGCATAGCTGGTTGTACGCAAGTTGTATAAAGTTAAAAGAAAGTACGCCGTTTGTCAAATGGAGATGTCACGTGGCTATATCAATCATAACAAGAATTTACCATCGAAGAATGGTTGTCGCACAAGTTTGTAGAGTTAAGGTTCGCTGTAACTTCTATCAAAGTTGTTGGGCTCGCCCACATGGGAAGGAGGAATAATTCACCTTGATCCATGAACTTAGATGAGTTTGCGATTTATCGAGTCGGTAAGCAACCAAATTCGGAGGAGTTTCCTTAGGTCGTGTGAATGAATCTGAAATATGCCTATATAGTCAAGATGTTTTTAGAAAGGACGCGAAAACATGTTCAAGAGGGTATGATCATATCAACAACACATCACTATCCTCAGGGTTTCAAGAAGTGAACACCAATGATCGAAAGTCGAGCCTTCCAAATTCTCTCAACTAGAGTGAGTTCGTGTTAGTGTCGCTCCCTGGGGAAGTGAGGGTGTAGTGTCACTGTGGTAAAGGAATGACGGTTTTGTCTAAATCAATAGTAGGAATTAGGCATTGCATTAATCAACAAGCATAGGTCGGTGCAAAGGTTAGCGAAAAGATTTCATATAATTAAGATAAACTATCATAGGATCAAAATGCGACTCTGGTAGTGTAAGGGGGGAAAAGGGTGAGGTAAATGTGTTGTTCATCGTGTCCGTCTGTAGGTTGAGTAATCCGTATCTCCGTACTCGAATGTCCCGAAGACTTCCCCATCATTAGGAGGCATCCACTTGCTAAGTTAGGTATACGAAGGTGTAAATCAAAGAAGGATAAGAATTAACCACCCAACAGGGTGGGGGTAATCTTGTGATCGGTGGAAATCGTGGTATGGTTGTTAGCGTTTTGTTATATCAGTTGCGGATCGAAGACACAGGAGGTTGGTGATGTTCATACGAAGAATTGAGTGAAAACAAAAATTCTAACAAATAACCGAAGAATTTCGCCGACTATTCCGTTCTCCAGAGACAGTTCCAGTAATGGTAGATGGCGGCAATGACACGAAAGGAAAGTTCGTTGCATCATGGTCATGTGAGTATATCATCAGTCCAAAACAGAGCTCGGATGACAGGGTTTCGAGTTACACAACGACAACGCGTGTAACTGTGCCTGCTTCGTTTCTGGTGACGATGACTGGTGGAGATGATAAGGTTCGTCAACATGGACGGATGGGTATATTGTTCTCCTAAATCTGATTTCGTTTGGGCCGGTTCTGGTCCACGTGAATGTTGTCATGCAAAACGAATGTATGGAGGGTCAGATCTCAATTCTAGCTGTAATGGCGACGTCATGTCGAGACAATCGTATGAATAGATAGAACGCATAAAACAGTTGCCGTAGTGGGGTGAGGAGAAAACAGGAAAAGAATTTGATCACTACACGTCAAATTTCAAGTAAATAGCTGGGTGTCATAAAGAGCACATTCGGGCTAATAGGTAACATGCTACTACTCTAACTAAGCATACCATAAGCAACACATCAACTAGAAGTAAACTAGCAAGTAGGCAATATAACATAAATCATACCACCTAAAGTGTTGAGCCTTGCACGTGGAGCGAAGTGTCATTGTGGATCGTTGAGCACTGAGCAGGTTATAGTCTGGTTTTTGTCAAAAAGATTTTCCCCTTTTTAAAACCAAGTTCACTATAACCAATGGCTCAAATACCAATCTGTCACACCCTCAAAATCCACAAGCGGAGTAATACCGCGAGGTACGTGATTGACCAGGATCATACCACCAATCATACTAAACAATAAGTGAATAAAGTGAAACAAAGTAAACCAACCAATCAAACGTTTAGTGTTTACGTAAACAAAATCCCAAACCAAGTTTAAATGTTAGCGGAAGCATAAAGTATTAAAACCCATAAAGTAGTTTATAAATCATAAAGTTTATAAGTAGGAACACAGCAATTGGTTCCTTGCCACAACGACCACTCCTCGTGCAAGCTCCATCCATGTACCTAACGACCTGCAAAGCATGCAGTAGTGTGTCAACAAAAAGTTGGCGAGTTCACAGTTGGTTGTCCGTTTTATGTTGTTTCAAAAACCATAAGTTGTTAAGTTTCTTGTTCTTTATAAAAAACATGCCATGGGGAGCTACCCCATTGTTTTAAACCACTAGACCCGTTACCATATCGACTACTGACTGTAGTTATGTTTAGTGCCCCGTGTCAATGTCTATCGTCATTGACTAGGTGCCCAAGTATATTAGTCCACGCCCGTCCTCTACGACACGGTGTGAGGCTTGTCAAACCTAATATCGCTATTTAACTAATAACCCGTTCGCCATTGGCCCGACGATTAAGTCGATACAAAATATGGAGGACTTAAGACAGAGTTGTTGTCTAGTATGCTTAAGTCATGTATTATAATGGTTGTCACCTTTCCCAATGAGGGTGGAGGTACATATTCTACCCAAGGAGAATACACAGGTTGTATCCCACCTAAGGGGGATAGTTATAGTTGCTTAACTCATTCCCAAACCACCAGGAATCCCATGCTTTGACGAAAAGTGTGAACTCACCTTCGATTGCTCGGTTGGTCTCTTAAAATGGTTAGGAGTCAAGGTAGGTCAATCACGTCCTAATACGATTACCATTTAGTTCATTAGTGTGTTCAAATAAGGCACAAAGCTCCTATACGTATCTAACACGTAACATGCACTCACTTTGATAACTTACGTACATACACATATTCCACAAATAATTACTCATGATCATGCACACAATAATTCAGATAACACTTTCACTGACTTTAAACAAGTTCGATCATTCTCAGATATCATAACCGACATCTAAACACGCAAATAACAACTTATAGTGCTTCAGCTTTAACATCCAGAACTGGGCTATTTTTGGGTATTTTTATAAAATAGTTATCTTATTACAAAAATTCTAAATAATTTACAGAACATTAAAAACGGTCCACTTCACCTCGTGTAAAAATCTCAAGTCCTGATTCATTGCTGATTATTTAATAAAAATCATTTACTGGGATGGAGTCAGATTCATCACTTTCTGAATGCAGTGCACGGAAAAATTCATTTAAAATTCATCGTTAGCCCGATTGGTGAAATTCTAGTTGCAGATTTACGATAACTCCCGTGCCCAGCTACTATATGAATTTCATGACCTAACTCTATCCAAATTACATGTTATGATGAAAAACGTAACACATATTTTCTGCAGAAAAAATGCAGGTTTTGCTACTGAACAAAACAGGCTTTTAAAAATAGCAAACGAGCTCCAAAAAATGTGATTCTAGCGCCATTTGAAGCGCTTTTCGAAAACATATGATTTAGATTTTAGAAAATCAAATTTTCGATCTATAACGGTCCGTTTACAGCCAACTAAAGTTGGCTGTTTTCGTTAATCAGCATTCTGTTTTTCATTTAAACGACACCAAAACGCATGTAAATGATCACGACACTTCCTAATAACAACTAACAGCAGATTAACCTTCAATTATCGCCTAACCCTATCAAGAATCACATAATCCTAGATATAAGATATCATAATTATCACAAAAACGTAGCCAATGAACATGTATGCATTCGTATCATCAATTAACTCAAACTATAGCATAATCGCCCGAAACAAATTGTGAAATCGGTATTCGTTTATCACACAAGACTCAAAATCACAGCCATGTCTACATATAAACACATCATGAATCACAATCTAATCAAGAACACTTACCTAGGAGCGAAGAGAAGGGCGAATCGAGAAAGAAAAGGCGAACAAGAGCTGATTTTTGCGCACCGAATGGGGGGGGTGTGGCAACCGTGCTCTGTAAACGATGTATGATGTAAAAAATATCATTTATCAATAAAACGATGTGTTTTGGTGTTTATATGTGTGTATTTGTGTTTGATGATTTTACGATTTGATTCTAGTTCGATTTCAAGCTTTAAATCGCTTTCTGGAAAGTTATACGCAAACTGATGCGTAAACGTAACCAGTTTAACGTGAAAAACACTCCGGAATAGTGATATAAGATTAACATACCTTAAATAACCTTTACATAACTTAGAAATAAGTTTTGGAGGGTTTGGTGTATCGAAAACAAGTTTATTCGATCGTAGGGACTATTTGTGTCAAACTGCAAAACTATTCCGATTCGTATGGTAACAAACATTCCAGAACTTGATCATAAGTTAAACATACCCTAAATATCCTTTACATAGCTTAGAAATACGCTTTGAGGGGTTCAGTATGCGAAAATAAACTTTTTGATCAAACAGGGACTAAAAGCATCAAAAAGTGCATAAGTTTGCATTTTCGTGCATATCTTACGTTCTGAACATATCCGGACATCCAAAATTTTTGTAATCATTAAAATATTTTATTTTTGTGATTGGAATGCAAAAATACCATTCGTCGCGCAATTTGGATCGTTTTTGCGTCCGTCCGAGTTTTCATCGTAATTAACCGAATAACGCAACCGTACGACCAAACGAACCAACATCCGAGATGTTTTTGAGCATATTTTAATTCCCTATACTTTAAATTCATTATAGAGCCTTGAAATGGGGTTAACGGGGTTTAAACGTGTCAAAAATGCATCAAAAACCAAGTTTCAGGCCCGCAGGGACTAAACTTGACAATCTGTCAAAGTTCCCAAGGAGGGGCGCGTAAGACTTAGTGTAGGTCTACGTGGTCCGCGACAACATGTCAGACAGAAGCATTGAATTTGGTCATTTCAGCTGAATTTGATGGTTTTGATCCCTGATTTCTGATTCTATTTGATGTTTTTTGAGTTCCCCATGTTTTGTAAACAATGGGTATCACTTGGATGGCTAGGATTGAAGCTCAAATATCGAGAAACGATCCTAACGGTTCTTCAAAATCTATAAATACCCACTATTTCATTTCATTCCAACTCGCATTTTGATTCAATCTGCTCTAAGTTGCAGTGTATACTTCATACCTGAGTAATTTTGAATCAAAACTTCCTTGCTTGGACCTTTTGTAAGTTTCTTTCATGCTTGTTATTGCTTTTTAAGCGTGAAATTCAAACAGTTATGGTCAACACAAAGTTCGTTTGAACTTTGCAACGTGAGCGTAATCACGATGGTTATAGTCCCTTGTGACTATACCTATTGATTACCACGTTGATTTGTCGAAGTGACGAGTCAAAGTTTCGGTCAAAATGTTGTTTATGCGCATTTTGAGATGAAACTATCCTTGGGTATCAAAACACTTTGTTTTGATATCAAAACCTGTTTTAACATGTTTAACTCGTCACTTTTAGTCTAGTGCTTGTATAGGGTCGTAAGATAAGCGGTCTTAACAACCACTTAGACTTTCGAACCCTACCTGTTTGGTCGATCATTAGGACCCGACCAAGCATATTTGTGACCATAGTTTTATAGGGAATAATCTTCCAAGGTTATACCTTATGGTCACTTAGTTTAATTAGTTGTTATGATAGGTAGTTTATATGCCTTAGGAAAATGACCAAAATGCCCTTTTCATGCATAATTGGATTTTAAGCATATGTAACTTAAACTTTTGTCACTTAACTGATTATGCAACATATTTAAACATGTTAGGGCATATAATACTTGTCATAGGACTAGTTAGATGTCTCGAACGCGCTTTTGCGCGAAAGACACGTTAAAGTAGCATAAGCTACCTTAATGGGTCATAACGGGTCGTAAGCACTTAGGATAGGGTCCGATTTAGAATGTAGGCTTTGTTAAACCATATCACATGAGTTCCAATACTCATTTGGTTTACAAGACCTCATTCTACCCGATCTTTCGATTAGGTGTCGATTATTTATCTAGCAATCCGATTACTAAGTACTACTTGAATTCCCTTGGTTTTTCCCGAGCATTGATAGTTCATTAGATCAAGGATACCTTACAATTCAATGTGAGTACATAGTTCCCCCTATTTTACAGTTTTCAATTGTTTTGGGGTGATTCATATGTGCTAAACGATTTCGATGCTTTAAACGATGATTTAAAAAAAAACGAATACTATGGTTTATATTAAACAAGAACGATTTCGATAATGTGAACAAACTTGGTAGACATATTTACATAACGAATAACATTCATTAATTTTGGCCCAACCGACCAGTATTAGGTTATGGTACCATAGGATCTGACAAATCCCGTTATCAGACTGCACCCATGGTTATGTGTGGGGGTTATGTGGGTATCGACTGAACCTGTTATTTGTTAACATACCCTTTGGTGGTTTGATTAATACGAGTTGAACAATGGACGAGTTACGAAGGTTTGAATGTTATTAGCGAGGCGACCAAAAGTAGTTTTCACAATTAAAACGAGAATGATTTAAACGATTTGAACAAGTTAAATGAATTGAACAAACGATTGGTTTTGGGTTGTGATTAGATAATGGGACGGGTGTAACATGATAAAAGCATGGTAGATACGCCGCTGGTACTTCTTATATATAAGTGTTTTTATCATATTACATTCCATGGCATTATTTAGTTCAATTGGGCAAACGATTTAAAACGATGTCACACAACGATGTTTACTAAATAATATAAACCATACAAGTTTTACTATGAGATGATTTACAATTTGGTTTACTTAAAAAAATGTTTTGGGTTAAGATTAATGGCTACGAGATTTTATAATCTATAACCAACTTTTTTGAGTTGGCTAATCATGTTGTAATACTATATACTTTTCAAAACAAGGTTTTCAACTATTGACTCTTGTAATCTAACGAGGTATTGCAATATGCAAACGAGCCATGAATCCGACACTCTCACAAAACCTATGTGCTCGCCGGCATTTCTTTGCTGACTTGTTTTTACATATGTTTCAGGTGTTGATTGAATGATGTTGATTGCTAGGATGCATGCTCACTTAGGACTGAACGAGGCCTTAGTGACATAATAAGGATGATAGACTATGTTTAACTTGTTTGTTTAAATTTCAAGACAATGTAAATATTCAATAATCCAATAAAACAAAATTTTTAGAATCTATGGTTGTGAAACAATAATTCTGCCACTCCACTCCCCGATGTTTCCGCCGCGGTTTCGTTGTTTTAACGTGGTCGGGGTGTGACAGAAGAGTTGGTATTAGAGCCAATGATTATAGGGAATTAGGTTTTTAGTAATGCTTTGACCTAGACTATAACTTTTCTAGGACCCTAACGCAAGAAATTTGCGTTTAGATTTTAAAACAATACCGTCACCTATCTTTAGGTGATAACCACAACGAGAACACAATAACAAATCCGAATTGAAAATTAATCATCTATTCTTGGATGATTGATTATAAGGTTTTGAACCCTCTAAGTTTTCAAAATCTTGTCAAAGTTTGGGTCTTATAATGTGAACCCGTTCAATCTGGAAGGGTGGGTGCCTGTATCCTGAGTTTTCTGTCTAAGGCTAGAGTGTTCGTATAAATCCACATAATCGGACCAGTCACTCTTACCTGGGAATTCTTGGGATGAGTGTCCACTTATAGGCTAAAGCATGTCTTCGCGATACATTATCTTGACCCATTTACTTTGATTTGTCAATTTGTATCGTTTGTTTGTTTGAGGTAACGAACGAATGATCACATTCATTGTGTTTTGTCGATGATTTTAATACCTCTTTTGTTTATCCAATTTTCGATCTCACTCGTTTCTCATATTCCCTTGTTCTTTTTAGAATATGCCACCTAGACATGATCCCGAACAAGATGCTGCAATCGCAGCCTTTGTCGCTCAGCAAATCGCAGCTGTGCTTCCGAATCTAGTAACTCAGATTCATCAATTTTACAACAACAATAACAACAACAACGCTCAGTGTAGTTTCAAAACATTCAATTCGGCTAAACCACTAAAGTTTTATGGGTCTCAAGGAGCAACTGCGCTCCTACAATGGTTCGAAAGTTTGGAGAGCACATTTAGACATGTTCAATGTCCGAATTAGCGTAAGGTTGAGTTTGCATCAAGTATGTTCGAGAAGCGTGCTCTTACATGGTGAACGGTGTCATGCGTGATAAGGGTGCCGATGTGGCTATGGCACAAACTTGGGAAGTTCTTCGAGCTCTCATGATGAAAGAGTTCTGTCCCCGTCACGAGATTAGGGCTTTGGAATGGGAATTCGACGATCTGAAACAAGATGGGGGAGAACACCGTGCTTACATGGATCGTTATTGTTAGTGCAATATGTCTGTTGACTTCGTCTTGCATCAAGTATTGTATTTAGAATGATAGATCAGGGCTCGTTGTTCGAGGAATTTAGGGTTTGAGTGTGGAAAGCTAATTTCGCATGAAATGGCACCTAGCTAATTTCGCATGAAATAGCATTCTGCTATTTCGCATGAAATAGCAGGTGGTAATTCCATGCGAAATTACAACCCTATAAATACCCAGGTCTTGATCTTCATTTGTAACTTTTCTGATTCGGTAACGAAGTGCTGCCGAATTGTCTCTAGGTTGTAAATCACTGTTATAATAATAATAGAGACATTTAAATTGAATCAAGCTGTAAACAAGTCCGTTTCTCTGAATTCCGCCTTAGATTTGGATCCAAACTCTTCTGAACGACTCATTCAGGTCAGGAGGAAGAGCTCAGGAGGAAGAGTTCAGCTTGATTTCATCAGATTTCTAACTTCTACACCTTCTTTTTCAAAATTAATCAACTTTTCACGATCAAAATGGTTTAAATTTCACACATTATATGCGAAACACTGTTTTAATAAAGCCTTGAGAGAATTGGACCTAAAATCGAGCTAAAACCTGATCAATTTGACAAAAGTTTGGCCGACATGATGACATCAGCATAATTTCGCATGGAATAGCACCTTAATTTCATACGAAATTACATTCTGTGGTTGATTTCGCTTGAAATTGAGGGTAATTTCACAGAAATCAGTATTTCGTGTGAGTATTTCATACGAAATTAGTATTTCATTCCAAATTGGCTTGATTTCGTTTGAAACCAAGTTGATTTCGCACGAAATTATATTTCGTTTGGTCAGTTCAAACGAAATTACTATTTCGTTTGAAAGTTTCTGATTTCGTTTGTATCGGTATTTCGTTTGAAATTGTCTCCAGGTTATTTCGCTTCAACAAGTGATTTCGTTTGAAGATCTCTATTTCGTTTGAAAGTGGACATTTCGTGTTAAGATCATTTCGCATCAACCGAGTGTCATTTTGTTTCAAGTTGTTTGATATTGTTTAGACTGATTGTGTTTGTTTGCTTGTCTCCAGGAAATACAAGAAGTTCACATCATGGTTGAAGAATTCTACAACACGTTCTACAACGCTTTTACATCAGAGTCATCTGAAACATCAATTGTTACACCAAAATCAATAAAAAAAGCAGTCAATGAAAACATTAATCATGACAACTTTTATGGAACTCATTAAAAACCACCCAAGCTTGATAGTATTGAGGACTACATTTGGTGGAAAGAACGTTTCATTAACTGGGCAAAAGCTTACGCACATGAAAGCTGGTTCTGTCTTGAGTTCGGATATGAAAGACCAAAAAATGATAAAGGAGAAGATCTTCCACTCAAGAACTTATCCTAAGAAGACAAATCCGAATTTGCAGCCGAACAGAGAATGATTGCTTTAATCCAATCATCAATCAGAAATGACATGTTTGCTTTATTACAACATGATGGATCTTCAAAATCTGTTTGGGAGGCTTTAAGGGTTAAAGCTGAGGGGGGTAAACAAATCAAGAAAAATAAAATTGCTTTATTAAAGAAAGAATTTGATTTGTTTGATAGCTTGAAAGGTGAATCTGTTCGACAAATGATTGAACGTTTTTGTCATCTAAAAATTGAACTTGAAAGATTTAAGATTGAGAAAATGAGAAAAGAAATAATTGACAAAATCATAGAAGCGTTACCACGAGCTGATCAGTGGCAAACGTTTGTGTTTATATTGAAAAATGATGTTTTGTATGAAACAATTTCTCTCGATATGTTAATTGAAAAGATTGAAACTCATGAGCTTGAATTGTAGAAACAAAACAAGATGAGCAGTTCTTCACATCAACAGAATGTTGGTCTTTATTACAAAGGTAACTTACCTTCTGTGAAAGTTGGTGAATCACCAAAGACAACATTTAGTGGTGAGAAGATAAAAGAACCTCAGACAAGCTCATCAAGCTACAATCCGGGTTATCATTCATCTTCGTCAAAAGCTAATTCTGAAGAATCAGAGGAGATATTGTGCAACATTGCTCTCAAGTTGAAAAACTCTCCGACTATGAGTATCAACTCTGCTAAACAGCAAATGAGCTTCCTTGCATCTGTTCTGGAATCATATGAAGGTCTTGTAGCTGGTAAAATTGGAAACTCTGAATTAACCAAAGAAGACTACGACCAGATTGATCCAGAAGAAATGGAACTCATAGACATTCGCTGGTGCTTAGCAAGTTGCATCCGCAGAGCTCAGAGATACATGGAGATTACTGGGAAAGAATCAATCGGTGGTCCATCAACAAAGCTTGGATTTGACAAGTCCAAAGTGACCTGCTTCAAATGTAAGTAAAAAGGTCATTTCAAGAGAGAATGCAACAATTCTGCAGTTGGTGGAAATGAACATCCTTTCAACGATGATTATTACCGAAAGGCAATCTACCACCATAGCAAAGAAGAGCCAAAGATGATTGAAAATAATCCCAGAGAAAAATCAAGAGCTTGTGCAGTAATTCATGATGACGAAGGATATAATTAGAGTCAGATTCTACCAGAAGAAGATCGTGTTGATAATTGAGTTACAGCTCATGGTAGAAGTTCATCAAAGAGCAAACATTATGTGTTTGTTGCTGAAGTCAAAGAGAAAACTCGAGAAGAAATTCTGAGTGAGAAGACATACAGAGAAAGAAACATTGCAGCAACAGAATTAATGAAATGCAGGAAGAGTATGAAAGTGCAGTGATTAATAAAAGATGGGATAAAAAACGAGAGTGCTATGTCAACAGAAATGGAGAACCTGTTGTTCCCAAGAAGGACATAATTTTTGATGATGTTCTTCTCATAATTCCTCGATCCGTCGAATATTATACAAATGTATCAAAAGATAACACATATGCGAAAAGGCATGAAAAAGACATAAGATATGTCATGACATCGAGTTTGAGGAAAAGGGATAAAGAGAGAATAAAGAATAATGTTGAGAAGCTGGTTGATGAGTTGAAGAAAGTTGCCGAAGAAACTAAGGTAGAAGCTGTGAAAGTTGAAAATGTAAAGATTGCTGAGGAAGAGAAGGTAGAAGAAGAAGTTGTTGTGAAAGAAGCTGTTACCGAAGAACAGCAAGTTGAAGAAGCCGAGAAGAAAGTTGAAAGTTCGATTGAAGTGAAGGATGAGAATTCGAAGGTTGTTGGTGATGCTGGTACTGATGATGAGAAGAAGAGTGAAACTGAGCTGAAGCAGAAAGATGCTGATCAGACAGATGCAGCAGAGAACACCAAGGTGCCAATCACTGAGGTAAATTCTGATTCTGAAGTCTTAAATAAAACTGATGAACAGTGCAGGAAATGCATAAAACCATGCAGTGCTTGTACTGAAAAAGACGAAAAGTTCAGAACAAGAGATCTTGAATTTAAAAAAATCGAAGAGGTTTTTAAAAATAAATATAAAGAAATGCTAGAAAATGAAAAAGTTTTGAAAGTTAACGATGAAAAACTTTTGGAAAAATGTAAAAAGTTAGAAAAAGAAAATGAAGTTTTGAAAGAAAATATTTTGAAAAAGACCGAAGAATGTGATAAAAAAGAAAATGTTTTTCAAGAAATGAAAAAAGAATATGATTCAATAAAATTGGCATATCACATTACAAAGGAGTCATATGAAAATGTGAAGAGTCAAATGAAATTTGTTCAATCAAGATTGGATTACTGTTTTGAAACAACTAATACGTTTAAGCGACAGTATGAAATAAAGCAACAATTTTTAAATTCTTACATTGAGGATGTTGCTAAGCTAAAACGTCAGATTGCTGATTTAGAACAGGATAATAACAAGTTAAAAAGTTATCACGCGTCATCATATGTGCTTGAACGTATTTTCAATATAAAACTGGGAGATGGTGAGTCTGAGCAAAACAAGAAAGGCTTTGGCTCAGAGTGTCATCAAGTTCCACCACCGGAAAAGTTTGCATTTTATGATGATGAAAAGGTCGAAAAAGCTTTCAACATGGTTGAACAATTGCCAGATAACATTGACGTAACCTATTCCAAATCTGATGATTCTAGTGATTCAGAGGTGGTAGGTAAGGTCGTTGAAAGTGTTTTGAAAGAAGAGTCGGTTGAAACAGGTAAATCTGAATCACAGGATGAAAATGAAGGTAATTTTCATGATGGATATCTGAAAAACTCAAAATCTGAGAAAAATTTGGATGATGATTCAAAAGGATTGGTTTATACCATGATTGGATCGGACAAATTATTTTTAGATGTTGTATTCCCGATTCAGAATGTGATTTCAGACAAGATTGACAAAGTTTTCATAATGGTTGAGATTGAAAAGTCTGAGATTCCAAAGTTTGCTGGAAAGTGTCACAAAACTTTTTATAACAAACCAGGTTACAAGAAGAAAAACATGAAGGCTGGGTTGGGTTATATGAAGAAACAAAGATGGAATAAAAATGAAACGCAAAATTATCAGGCAAAAATGAATTTTGTTCATGGAACAAGTTCAGAAGAAGAGAAAGAACTCTAATTTAGACGACAGTCTAATGAAGAGTTCTATGCTCAAAATAGACAACAACAACCACTGGTCAAAGATGTGTCCAAGAGAACATGTTTTAAATGTGATCAAATTGGACATCTTGCACGCAAGTGTCCAAATCTGAAACCTATTGATGTTGACATAAAGAAGTCTGATAAGGTTGAGAAACAGAAATCTGAGGATGTGAAACAAAGGTCAACCAGATTTGACTCAAAACAAACTTGGGGATACAATACAAACAAGTTTGTTTCGACTCAAACTTGGAAATTAAACCCGAATAGGTTCGATTCTAGACAGACCTGGAATTCTCACACACCCAGATTAAGAACAACACAAAGTTGGAAAACAACTGTTGATACAACGAAACCAAATCAGTTTTGGAAACCAAAAATTGTTGTTCGGAATCAAAATGTTCAAAAAGAGTCACATTTTTACAAACGAGGTACTCCTAAAGGTCAAACTTGGAGTGCTAAGAAACAAATGATTTCGGTAAATGATGAAAAAGAAGAAATTAAAATTGAAAAAGTCTTTGTACAAAATGACAAAGATTTTCCGAAGTTGAATGAAGCATATTGTGTTGAAATGCCTAAGGTCAAACAGACCTGGGCTAAATTGTTCAAATAATTCAATTAAGTTGAATGTGCAGGTGCTCAAGAAAAATGAAGATTGTGAAAATGGAAATAGGAGCAGCCTGGCATGGGAAGAGGAGGCTGCTGAACCCTGTGATGGTTAAACAGGGAGTTTGATGATTTCTGTATATAAATAAACTATATTTCAAAAACCCTAAAAATTGAAAAAGTTAAAAACCAAAGATATGTTTTTATTTTGTCAAAAACTTGAAAAATCAAAAATATGTTTGTTTTCAAAATTTTGTCAAATATTCAAAAATTAAAATTAAAAAAAATAATAATTTGTTTCTTAAATACGCCGAAACCCTCACGGCTGAACAAACATGATTACTTTCACAAGATTTAAAAACGGTTTTCAAACTGTCGAAAATCAATGGGTTGTAAATCATGGGGGTATCTTAGTTTTTCTGTAAATCAGTACATGAGAAGCAGAAAATGAATGGCGAGACAAAGCTATCAGTATCGGTTTGTCAAATTTTCTTTAAATGATTTTGCATTTTAGGGGGGGTATTATTGTCAGAAAATAACAAAAACATTTGAAAATTTAAAAAAGCCAAAAACATGATAAAATTCAAAAATGAGTTTTTGTGTAAAAAGAGGAAATAATAGTACATCAGTAGACAATCACAGTACGCTAAAGAAATGGAATGTTAAAATGTGATAAACGGTCTCACTGATGATATGCCAGTAGGTTTTCGCACGCTTAGTAGATTGTGTTCGAGATATAAACCTAAATTTCAAACTTACTTATTTTGTGGGGACCATCTCTCGGATATATGGGTAACCCCCGAAATCTTGTTTGAAAGACCCCTCTTTCTGAGATACTAGGTCTTTATGCTTAGTGATATCTGGGGTATTATCCCGGGACTTCTGATTTTGCGGAAGCAATGGCCTAGTCCCCGTATAATACTTTTTGCTTGCTTGAAATATAGCACCACCCTCAGCATAAAAAATGATGAAACATTGAAAAATGCTAATCATATGCTGTTGAAGAAAAGATTCTCTAAAGGGAACACACCTAAAGTCGAAGCCATCATCTCTCTGATTTTGCGGAAGCAATAGCCTGAGCTCGCATTTAACCCTTTACAGATATCATCTAGGTATACTCACCTGTAGGACTGAATATTGGGATCTGGATATGGGAGTATATTCTGAGGTGGGACACACGAATAAGTTTAAGTCCTTAAAACACTAATCTCGTATCTCGAATCAATTGAACTTTGTGTGGAAATTTAAGTGGATCAGTATACTGACAATCTAAGTGAATTGTTTAGAACTGAAAGTGATTTAAAGCTCAACGGTACTAGTGATTTGTCATAAACTGATATGATCCTCTGACGCGCACTCAAACAAAAATATTGTCTATAAATATGTTTGTAAATATTTCTTTACTGTTTTATGTTTCAGAAAAATACAAAAAGATTTTGATTTTTGTTTTATTTTTGACAACCGATGTCTGGGATGCTGAGTTTCAAAATCTGTGTATGCTGATTGTGTTTCTGAAAATAAAACAAGTTCATTAATTTGAAACTTGAAGCTTTTTAAATCAAAAATCAAAAACAGTTTGTGATATCTCCAAGGTCATTAAGTTGGACTTGGATGATTAACTGTGAAGGAGTTGGATTCTAGATTGTTAATATATGCTAAAAGATTCAGGATTTTCAAATCCTGGTTATTCAAAACATTGTTATTTATAAATGTTTGAGTGTTGCAGATGAGATTCCAGACTACGATCCCGACAGCTAAGTCTAAGGGGGAGTCTGAAGACAAGCTCGAAGCAAGGGGGAGTTTGTAACTGGAAAGCCAGGTGTCGATCCCAAAAGCACGAAAGCTTAACGAAAGGGGGAGCCTGAAGAATGATTGATGGATGCTTACAATGTTAGACAATTTGGAAAGAGTTTGAAGACTGATCAAGACTGGAGATGTGTCATACTAAAGATTAGACACTAAAGACTTAGTCAACATCCAAGGGGGAGTCTGTTAGTGCAATATGTCTGTTGACTTCGTCTTGCATCAAGTATTGTATTTAGAATGATAGATCAGGGCTCGTTGTTCGAGGAATTTAGGGTTTGAGTGTGGAAAGCTAATTTCGCATGAAATGGCACCTAACTAATTTCGCATGAAATAGCATTCTGCTATTTCGCACGAAATAGCAGGTGGTAATTCCATTCGAAATTACAACCCTATAAATACCCAGGTCTTGATCTTCATTTGTAACTTTTCTGATTCGGTAACGAAGTGCTGCCGAATTGTCTCCAGGTTGTAAATCACTGTTATATCAATAATAGAGACATTTAAATTGAATCAAGCTGTAAACAAGTCCGTTTCTCTGAATTCCGCCTTAGATTCGGATCCAAACTCTTCTGAACGACTCATTCAGGTCGCACAAATGATCCTACAGTTATGAGGAACTAAGTTTGTTGTGTCCTACTATGGTTACCCCGTTGGAGAAAGCGATTGAGAGGTATATCGATGGTCTGCCCAATACTGTGCAGGATATTGTCACTGGTAGTAATCCTACCACTATTCGTCAAGCGATCGAATTGGCTACTACTCTGACTGAGTCACAAGTCAGAAAAGGTAAAATGACCCGCAAGGGTAATAAGAAGCAGTCGGCAGATTCCGTTCAATACAAGGGTAGAGGTAAAGGAAAGAAGAAAGGCGAGTCTTCTAATAGGTCGAGGAAGCGCAAGGCTTCCCAGAACTTTGCTGTCACTGCACAAAATCCTCAGAACCCACCAGCACTACCTCCTACGAAGAAACATTATGCTGGTACCGCACCTCATTGTACTCGATGCAATGGTCATCATGCGACCCAACAGGCTTGCAAACAGTGTACTACTTGTGGTAAACTTGGGCATCTAGCCAACATCTGTCGTTTGGGTCAGAATCAAGCTGCGCAGAATCCAGCACAAGCTCCCGGGAATGCTGCTAGATTCCCACCTGGTTCGTGTTACAACTGCGGAGAGATGGGTCACTTCCGCAACAATTGTCCGAGGCTTGCAAATCCGAACGCAAATGCTAATGCAAACGCTAATCCTGCTCGTGGACGAGCATACAATCTGAATGCAAACGAGGCTCGAGCTGACAACGAGGTTGTCAATGGTACGTTTCTTGTTAACCATCGACCTGCATCTGTTCTTTCGATTCTGGTGCCGATAGAAGTTTTGTTTCGTTATCATTTGAGCCTTTGCTTGTGATACCTAGACTAAACTGAGGAAACCCTTATCTGCCGAAGTTGCTACTGGTAAACCTCTTGTACTCGATTCTGTTATTCGTGATTGTCAGTTGAACCTCGATAACCATCTTTTTCCTATTAACCTCACACCGATGCGACTTGGGTGTTTCGATATTATCGTAGGGATGGATTGGTTAACTAAGTTTCATGCTGAGGTGGTTTGTTTCGATAAGATCGTTCGTATTCCTCTTTCGTCTAGTGAAGTTTTAGAAGTTTGTGGCGAGAAACCATCTGGTGGTTTGAAACTCATGTCGTGTACTAAAGCCCAAAGTTATTTACGAAAAGGATATGTGGCTTTTCTGGCACATGTCACCGAGGAGAAAGGCAAGAACAAAAGTATTCAAGATATTCCGATTGTTCGAGATTATCCAGAGGTGTTTCCTGATGAACTGCCTGGTTTACCTCCAGTTCGTCAAGTCGAGTTTCATATTGATCTGGTACCCAATGCTAACCCGATTGCGAAAGCACCTTATCATCTTGCACCGTCTGAGATGCAAGAACTATCGAAACAGCTTCAAGAGTTATCTGATAAAGGATTCATCCGACTGAGTTATTCACCGTGGGGTGCTCCAGTCCTGTTTGTGAAAAAGAAAGACGGATCTTTTCGAATGTGTATCGATTATCGTGAGCTTAACAAGTGATGCGTGTGAAGTGTTATATATATTAGGTGTATATTTTAAGCCCTTTTTAACACTTATTTTAGCCAAGTTTTAAATTTATAAAACACGATATTTCACTAACACTAAACACACATATGGGCAAGTGCACCCATCGTTGAGTGTAGTATAGCGTTGGTAAGATACCGAGGTCGTCCAAGGACACAAGAGCTTTTAGTACCGGTTTATCCTCAACGTCTAACCAAAATAAAAGTTTAGAAAAATGTTCTAAACTAAGAAAATTAAACTAACTAAAATGCTGAAAATAAAAATAAAAGAAAAACAGATAGACAAGATGAATCACTTGGTTCCGACTCGTATCTAGTATAACCTTTGATTATTTCCGCACTTTTGCACATAATTAAGAGATTATCTTAGTTATTGTAGTAGGCCCCTCTTTTGAAGGCGACGTTACCCTCACCCCAGTAGTTTGAGTCAGCAGGGATACAATCCTAAAAGGGTGGATTATTGGAAGATAATGAATTAAGTTATTAATGCAGTATTGTGGTAGGCCCCGCTTTTGGCGGTGACGTTACCCTCGGCTAAGTAGTCTGAGTCAGCAGGGATACAGTCCTAAATAGCCGGGTTATAGTATTAATAGTAGTTAACTTATGAGGGGATCAAAGAGTTTGGACCCCCGCCATCCAATACCGTGAAGTATTGAAGGAGGTCCTACTAAATTTGACCCAGGTCCATTGCAGGACCTCTAAACGCTGAACAATGGCAAGATCTTTACCAAACCGTTCCCTTAACCCCCTACCAGGTAGCCAACATACCTCCATATAGACCGTGGAGATATGAATGGTGAAAATCCTTTATTTTATATAGACAGTAAAATAATGCCAAGACACCATGGACAAACGATAAGGAAAGATCACCTTCAACATAAGTAACTAGTTATTAAAGTCATTAATACAAAACCAAATAAAAAGTGCAAAAGATTAGAAATAAAAAGTATTATACTAGACACTTTGTCTTCACCAAGAGATGTAAGAGACTTAGGCAAACATGGCCTTGATTGTCAAGAACTCTTACGATCAATCTTGGATCCCGAGACGACTCACACACTCTACGATGGACAATGGATGATGGTGGTGGATGATGGTGTTGTGATGGTGGTGGGTGGTGGATGAAGTGTGAGAGAGGTGGTGTGCCAAGGGATGAGATGAAATGAATCCAAGTACTCCTATTTATAGGCTGAACAGAGTGCTGGACACGGCCCCGTGTCCGCTGGGCACGGCCCCGTGTCTGTCTGACAATCTCTCTCCTCATTAATTGTAATTCGCAATTACAATAAATGCGCCTGCTGTACTTTCGACACGCCCCCGTGTCCGCTGAGCACGGCCCCGTGATGGGCAATAGAAGCTTCTATAGATTTGTCTTTTCTGCTGCTTCTTGGGCACGGCCCCGTGCTGGCTGAGCACGGGGCGTGTTCAGCCTTCTGTCTTCTCCTTTTTGCTCTGGAAGGTGCCGTTGAGGGGTCGGGCAGTCCACTAATGTTCCTTTCCTTGTATTTATGTTGGATTTAGCTGTCTTTTTGCTTCTTTTGCGTTTTTGAGCTCATTTAATCCTGAAAATACAAAAGGAAGACAAAAACACTCTTTTTCCAATATTAATACTTAAAAAGGGTTAGTTTTATGCCTCATTTGATGTAAATTATATGTTGCATTTTACACACATCAAATACCCCCACACTTGAACTTTTGCTTGTCCTCAAGCAAAACTCTTTAATATGTGGCTTACACTCCCAAATAGAATAGGTAGAAGAGAAGGTTTTGGGCTTGTCGTAGAGTGTCGGGATTTCCAAGATCTTTTTTTGGGCTTTTTTTTTATTTATTTACACTCCTATTCGTAATGATTTATTTAGAACTTTTCATAAAAGAAATTACTTATTTGGGCATAGCATGCCTTTTTAAAATTTTATTTATATACAAGTTCACATACCTCACGGGGAAATCACTCACACTCTAGAGCGGCATGGAACTTATTCCTACCATAGGCTCGCCAAGAAATCAATCCTCCTCCTTTTTAACTTTTATACCTTTGTAGATATCAAGAGGACTTTGCGGGTTAAGGGTTAGGCTAGGGTTAAAGGTAGGTGGTTGGGTTAGTGGTTAGTAGAAAAAGGGCTAAAAGCGTAACAAGTGTCGGTTTTCGTATTTTTGCAACTTTTTATTTTGATGAAGCTTTTATTCAAACTAAGTTATTTTTGATTAACTTGTTTGTTTATTTTCTTTTTGCTTCATCAAATTTTTTTTTTTTTTTTTTTTGCGAAGAACCGAACTTGTTACTAAAATAAAGGGTTAAAAATGAAAAAGGTTTTGGTGGGTAAAAAGGGTTTTTGTTTGGGTGATGAAACGAAAAGGTTTAGGCTCAAAGGGGCTAACTAGGGGGATTTTTGGGTAGGTGGTAAAAGAAAAAGAAAAATAATGGTGTAGAAGATAAAAAGGGTTAGTCCTAATGCCTCCATCATTTACTTACTCGGGTTTAAGTTGATAAGGACCGGGAATGTATTGTCATGGCAAGTTCTAGAGTCGTAAGAACCAAGCGGCTATTCACACAAGAAACGAAAAATGAGCATTTAGTCAAATGATATGTAATTGTGTGCTCAATAAAGGCTCAAAACTCACTTTTGTGGGAATGGGTTTTTATGTGATCAAGTATATTTAATCAAATTTTAAATAAGTTTGCTATGCCTTTTCATAATTTTCTTATGTTGGTTCTTTTTATCACTACGCTATCGGTTGTAAATTTGTAAAAATATAACCTTTTTGAGAACTTGAATTTCCCGAGTTAAACCTAGACAAGTAAAAAAAAAAAATTGAAATTTTTGAAAAAAAATTTGGGGTGATTAGCGGTTCCAATAGAGTTTTGTGTAAGGCTTGTATTTAGGACTTGCAAAATTCAAGGTTTTAGCATCCCCCCCCCCCCCCCCACACTTAAATTACACATTGTCCTCAATGTGTCCCAAAAATAAATTTTTAGGTTGATTAGATGTGTAAAATAGTGTTTAAAAAGCAAAAATTTGTGTTACTGGGCACTGAACACGGCCCCGTGTTATCCGGGCACGGCCCCGTGTTCAAGTGCCAGTAACAAAATTAAAATAAGAAAAACAGAAGTCTGGACACGGGGGCGTGTTGGGTGAACACGGCCCGTGTCCAGGTACCAGAACTGGGCGTTTTTCTGCAGGTGGTTCGGCACGGGGCCGTGTTGGTTGGGCACGGCCCGTGTTGAACCTTCTGAAATGGAAAAAATTGTCGGGTTGCCTTGTTCTTGTGCATGGGTTCATTTTTCTCGTTCCCCTTTTCATCCTTTACCACCATGAGTGTGTTTTATTCATTACAAACCATCCAAACCTTAAAACCATCATTTTATTTCATCATAGAGAGAACTTACATAATCCTAAATTAAACTAGATAAAACAAATAAATAACAAACCGCGGAGTCCTAACCTTTACTTTATTTTAGTTAGCAAAATTTCCAAGAAGTAATTAATCTTGGTTAATTAGGGCCCTATTGAACTCCTTCTTCCGAGTGCGGTTCTCCTCAAATGTTGGCGAGCCATTCTTCCACCTCCCTTGGAAGGAGAAAAGAAGGCTCATTGGCATTAGTTTGAGGAGTTTCAACTTCCACCGGGATCTCTTGTTGGTGTTCCACGGGAGGTTCCGCCGGTAAGTCTTCCCACCCGGTAGGGTTGTTGATTCCGAGAGCCAGGTTCCAATCCTGTTGAGGAAGGACTGGTTCCATTGGAGGTGCTACAAGAATATTTAACCTCTGGTGCAAGAGGTTAATTTCTTGGAAGCTGCTTTCAAGTCCCATCGTAAGATCGTTAATACGGTCGATTAGGACCTCCTCTACTGAAGTCATTTCGTCGAGAGCCTCCCTTAATGCTATCACATAGTGCACAAGTGTAGCTTCAATGGAGGGTCTTCTTCCTCTTCGGTTGTTTGAGGAATGCACAGAAGATGTGTCGCTGTTTTCACTCGTCATCCTACGGAAAATAAACTAAAAGAAGTTTATTTAATGAAACAGTAACCGGACACGGCCCCGTGCTCACTGAGCACGGCCCCGTGTTCATCTTTCTGCAGAGTTTCGGAACAAGGAAACTTGGATTTTTAAGTTATTTTCTGAACTTGTGAGGCCTTTTTAGCTACTAATAACTTAAAACAATGTTTCATAACATGTTTTTACCAAGATTCGTTGAACAAAACTCATTTATCCCTACCATAGAGTTGGAGGAACTCCAAACTTTCAATGGTAGCTCTTGGAGAAAGATGGAGAAGAAGGAAATGGCTAAAAGAGGAAAGGACAAGATGGGTTGTTGGAACCTTCTTTTAGACTTACCTAGGATAGTTTGAGAGAAGATTCCTGCAAATCTCTGCCCCAAGTTGGTCCAAATGTGCAGAATTCTTGGCTGCATTTATAGAAAACGACAGCATCCTGGACACGGCCCCGTGTTCAGTGGACACGGCCCCGTGTGCAGGTGGAGTTCTGACACAGTTTGTCCGTATTCTGACGTACTGATCAGAATGGAATCTTTCGATGGACACGGGGGCGTGTTGGCTGGGCACGGCCCCGTGTCTAGGGACTGTGTTATGAAGTTGTCTAGTTTTTTTTAAGGAATTTGTTAGTATCGGGTGGCTCCTGACTGGTTGGAACAACCCCAAAGTGCCTAATATACCTTAATTGTCCTAGACTAAGGCGAGAACGCAAGAGGTTGTCGGTGAGGGTAATTCCTATTTTCATTCTAGGTGGACAAGTCCAACCCTTTTCGGGGCTCTTGTTAAAGAAGGTGTATGCCGAATCGCTCAGGTCTATGTATGCATCGAACAAAGTCGATGGAGAGTCCTTCACGGCACAATCGACACAGGGACGACTATCGTCCAAGTCTTTGCTAGGTACGAAGGTATTTTCGGGAGCAACGAGGTTGTCGGAATGCGGTTCCAACTTCTCTTCATGGTTATCGTCTTGGGGTGGATTAATAAAATCCTTCCTAAGCTCTTCTAACCAATTCTGAACTAGCTCTTCTAGTTGAAATAACTCGCTAAGGAGCATTTCCCCTAGAATATCTGGCTGGGCGCATTTGAGGGAGAAATAGTGCTTATTTTTACTTTCGCCCCTCTTAAGGTTGTGAGAAGATGGTGGGTCCATGTAGTGGGGCCTATAATTTAGGAAGTAGCATTTTACTTCTTCATGTTCGCCACCACATAATTGACACCACGTACCATAAGAGTGCCGAAAGTAAAAATAATTACTATCACTCATGTTTATGTCAGAAATTACCAACCGCCAGGATCTAACGGTTCTGTTTTCAGTAACTGAAACTTGGGCACGGGGGCGTGTTGAGTGGGCACGGCCCCGTGTTCAGCTTACTGTCTGATGTAAAACAGGATTGCTAGTTCCAATGATTGAGCACGGGGGCGTGTTCAGCGGGCACGGCCCGTGCTGAGCTCTGCAGAAGCTGAAAATCTAAGAAAATCCTAAAAAAAAAAATAAATAAATAAAAGATGATTAGGCCGTTGATTCCTAACTTTCTTAAAATCCTTGTGTCCCCGGCAACGGCGCCAAAAACTTGGTGCGTGTGAAGTGTTATATATATTAGGTGTATATTTTAAGCCCTTTTTAACACTTATTTTAGCCAAGTTTTAAATTTATAAAACACGATATTTCACTAACACTAAACACACATATGGGCAAGTGCACCCATCGTTGAGTGTAGTATAGCGTTGGTAAGATACCGAGGTCGTCCAAGGACACAAGAGCTTTTAGTACCGGTTTATCCTCAACGTCTAACCAAAATAAAAGTTTAGAAAAATGTTTTAAACTAAGAAAATTAAACTAACTAAAATGCTGAAAATAAAAATAAAAGAAAAACAGATAGACAAGATGAATCACTTGGTTCCGACTCGTATCTAGTATAACCTTTGATTATTTCCGCACTTTTGCACATAATTAAGAGATTATCTTAGTTATTGTAGTAGGCCCCTCTTTTGAAGGCGACGTTACCCTCACCCCAGTAGTTTGAGTCAGCAGGGATACAATCCTAAAAGGGTGGATTATTGGAAGATAATGAATTAAGTTATTAATGCAGTATTGTGGTAGGCCCCGCTTTTGGCGGTGACGTTACCCTCGGCTAAGTAGTCTGAGTCAGCAGGGATACAGTCCTAAATAGCCAGGTTATAGTATTAATAGTAGTTAACTTATGAGGGGATCAAAGAGTTTGGACCCCCGCCATCCAATACCGTGAAGTATTGAAGGAGGTCCTACTAAATTTGACCCAGGTCCATTGCAGGACCTCTAAACGCTGAACAATGGCAAGATCTTTACCAAACCGTTCCCTTAACCCCCTACCAGGTAGCCAACATACCTCCATATAGACCGTGGAGATATGAATGGTGAAAATCCTTTATTTTATATAGACAGTAAAATAATGCCAAGACACCATGGACAAACGATAAGGAAAGATCACCTTCAACATAAGTAACTAGTTATTAAAGTCATTAATACAAAACCAAATAAAAAGTGCAAAAGATTAGAAATAAAAAGTATTATACTAGACACTTTGTCTTCACCAAGAGATGTAAGAGACTTAGGCAAACATGGCCTTGATTGTCAAGAACTCTTACGATCAATCTTGGATCCCGAGACGACTCACACACTCTACGATGGACAATGGATGATGGTGGTGGATGATGGTGTTGTGATGGTGGTGGGTGGTGGATGAAGTGTGAGAGAGGTGGTGTGCCAAGGGATGAGATGAAATGAATCCAAGCACTCCTATTTATAGGCTGAACAGAGTGCTGGACACGGCCCCGTGTCCGCTGGGCACGGCCCCGTGTCTGTCTGACAATCTCTCTCCTCATTAATTGTAATTAGCAATTACAATAAATGCGCCTGTTGTACTTTCGACACGCCCCCGTGTCCGCTGAGCACGGCCCCGTGATGGGCAATAGAAGCTTCTATAGATTTGTCTTTTCTGCTGCTTCTTGGGCACGGCCCTGTGCTGGCTGAGCACGGGGCGTGTTCAGCCTTCTGTCTTCTCCTTTTTGCTCTGGAAGGTGCCGTTGAGGGGTCGGGCAGTCCACTAATGTTCCTTTCCTTGTATTTATGTTGGATTTAGCTGTCTTTTTGCTTCTTTTGCGTTTTTGAGCTCATTTAATCCTGAAAATACAAAAGGAAGACAAAAACACTCTTTTTCCAATATTAGTACTTAAAAAGGGTTAGTTTTATGCCTCATTTGATGTAAATTATATGTTGCATTTTACACACATCAACAAGCTTACCATCAAGAATCAATATCCCCTACCATGAATTGATGGTCTCTTTGATCAGCTGTAAGGTGCTACATGTTTTTCCATGATCAATCTGCGTTCTGGGTATCATCAGCTTCGTGTACTCGAAGAAGATATTCCCAAAACTGCTTTCCGCACAAGATATGGTCACTACGAGTTCACTGTCATGTCTTTTGGTTTGACGAATGCCCCAGCTATCTTCATGGACTTAATGAATAGGGTTTGTAAACCTTATTTAGACAAGTTCATCATTGTGTTCATTGAAGACATTCTCATTTATTCGAAGTCTCGAGCCGATCACGAACAACACCTCCGTTTGACAATGGAACTCTTAAAGAAGGAACAATTATTTGCCAAATTCTCCAAGTGTGAATTTTGGCTTAAAGAAGTGCAATTTTTGGGTCATATTGTTAACGCGCAGGGTATTCATGTGGATCCTTCCAAAATAGTTGCTATTAAGGATTGGAATACACCAACGACACCTACATAAATTCGGTCTTTTCTTGGTCTTGTTGGTTATTATCGACGATTTATTTCGAACTTCTCGAAGATCGCGGTTCCACTCACTGCTTTGACTCAGAAAAATAAGCCTTTTAAGTGGGGACCTAAACAAGAAGAAGCATTCCAAATGCTAAAACGAAAATTATGTGATGCTCCTGTTCTATCTTTGCCCGAGGGAAACAATGATTTTGTTGTCTATTATGATGCGTCGAATCTAGGCCTCGATTGTGTTATTATGCAACGCGGTAAAGTCATTGCATATGCGTCAAGACAGCTGAAAATACACGAGAAGAACTACACCACTCATGATCTTGAGTTAGGTGCCGTGGTTTTTGCATTTAAAATCTGGAGACACTATCTCTATGGCACGAAATGTGTGGTTTTCACAGACCACAAAAGTCTCCAGCACATTCTCAATCAGAAGGAACTGAACATGAGGCAATGACGTTGGGTTGAACTCTTAAATGATTACGATTGCGAAATTCGTTACCATCCTGGTAAGGCGAATGTCGTAAACTTGCCAAGATTTATGTTGATGATATTGTATCTTGACATGGTGTTCCTTTAGATATCATATTCGATCGTGATGCTCGATTTTCATCTCATTTTTGGAAAACTATGCAATCTGCTTTGGGAACTCAACTAAATCTAAGTACTGCTTATTATCCCCAAACAGACGGACAATCTGAGAGAACGATACAAACATTGGAGGATATGCTTAGAGCATGCGTGATAGACTTTGGTGGTAATTGGGATTCTCATCTGTCGTTGAACGAGTTCTCTTACAACAATAGTTATCATGCTAGTATCAATATGGCACCGTTCGAAGCTCTCTACGGTCGAATATGTCATTCACCTGTCTGTTGGAATGAGATTGGTGAAGCTCAGCTTACTGGACCTGAGCTCATTCTGGAAACAACAGATAAAATCAAGGAAATTTGCAATAATCTTCTGACAGCTAGAAGCCGTCAAAAGAGTTACGCGGATATGCGACGCAAGCCCTTGGAATTTCAAGTTGGCGACCATGTCCTCCTAAGGTGTCACCTTGGAAGGGAGTGGTGAGATTTGGAAAGAAAGGAAAACATGCACCACGATATGTTGGACCATTTTAGATTGTTGAAAGAATTGGAAAGGTTGGCTATCGACTAGAGCTACCTCCTGAACTTGGGAATATTCACCCGACTTTCCACGTGTCCAATTTGCGAAGGTGTTTAGCCGATGCTAATCCTCACATTCCACTCGATGAAATTCAAGTTGATGAAACGATGCACTTTGTCGAGAAACCTGTGGAAATAGTGGACCGTACAGTCAAGCAGTTGAAGAACAAGCGAATTCGATTGGTCAAGGTTCGCTGGGAGTCCAACCATGGCCCAGATTTTACTTGGGAACGTGAGGACCAAATGAAAGCGAAATATCCACATTTGTTTTCGCAAGTTTCCTCTAGTTAAAATTTCGGGACGAAATTTCCTAAAGTAGGGGAGACTGTGACAACTATGCTCTGTAAACGGTCTACGATGTAAAACAATATCAATTATCAATAAAACGATTTGTTTTGGTGTTTATATGTGTATTTGTGTTTGATGATTTTACGATTTGATTCTAGTTCGATTTCAAGCTTTAAATCGCTTTCTAGAAAGTTATACGCAAACTAATGCGTAAAAGTAATCAGTTTAACATGAAAAACACTCCGGAATAGTGATATAGGCTTAACATACCTTAAATAACCTTTACATAACTTAGAAATAAGTTTTGGAGGGTTTGGTGTATCGAAAACAAGTTTATTCGATCGCAGGGACTATTTGTGTCAAACTGCAAAACTATGCCAATTCGTATGGTAACAAACATTTTGGAACTTGATCATAAGTTAAACATACCCTAAATATCCTTTACATAGCTTAGAAATAAGCTTTGAGGGGTTCGGTATGCGAAAATAAACTTTTTGATCAAAAAGGCACTAAAAGCGTCAAAAAGTACATAAGTTTGCATTTTCGCGCATATCTTACGTTCTGAACATTTCCGGACATCAAAAAAATTTTGTAATCATTAAAATATTTTATTTTAGTGATTAGAATGCAAAAATACCATTCGTCACGCAATTTGGATCGTTTTTGCGTCCGTTTGAGTTTTCATCGTAATTAACCGAATAACGCAACCGTACGACCAAAAGAACCGACATCTGAGATGTTTTTGAGCATATTTTAAGTTCCCTATACTTTAACTTCATTATAGAGCCTTGAAATGAGGTCAACGGGCTTAGACGTGTCAAAAATGCATCAAAAACCAAGTTTCAGGCCTGTAAGGACTAAACTTGACAATCTGTCAAAGTTCCCTAGGAGGGGCGCGTAAGACTTAGTGTAGGTCTACACGGCCCGTGACAACATGTTAGACAGAAACATTAAATTTGGTCATTTCAGCTGAATTTGATGGTTTTGATCCCTGATTTCTGATACAATTTGATGGTTTTTGAGTTCCCCATGTTTTGTAAACAATGGGTAACACTTGGATGGCTAGGATTCAAGCTCAAATATTGAGAAATGATCCTAACGGTTCTTCAAAATCTATAAATACCCACCATTTCATTTCATTCCAACTCACATTTTGATTCAATATGCTCTAAGTTGGAGTGTATACTTCATACCTGAGTAATTTTGAATCAAAACTTACTTGCTTGGACCTTTTGTAAGTTTCTTTCATGCTTGTTATTGCTTTTCAAGCGTGAAAGTCAAACAGTTATGGTCATCACAAAGTTCGTTCAAACTTTGCAACGTGAGCGTAATCACGATGGTTATAGTCCCTTGTGACTATACCTACTGATTACCACGTTGATTTGTCGAAGTGACGAGTCAAAGTTTCGGTCAAAATGTTGTTTATGCACATCTTGAGATGAAACTATCCTTGGGTATCAAAACACTTTGTTTTGATATCAAAACTTGTTTTCTAAGTTAGTTAAACATGTTTTAACATGTTTAACTCGTCACTTTTATTCTAGTGCTTGTATAGGGTCGTAAGATAAGCGGTCTTAACAACCGCTTAGACTTTCGAACCCGACCCGTTTGGTCGATCATTAGGATCTGACCAAGCATATTTGTGACCATAGTTGTATAGGGAATAACCTTCTGAGGTTATACCTTATGGTCACTTAGTTTAATTAGTTGTTATAATAGATAGTTTATATGCCTTAGGAAAATGACCAAAATGCACTTTTCATGCATAATTGGATTTTAAGCATATGTAACTTAAACTTTTGTCACTTAACTGATTATTCAACATATATAAACATGTTAGGGCATATAATACTTGTCATAGGACTAGTTAGACGTCTCGAACGTGCTTTTGCGTGAACGACACGTTAAAGTAGCATAAGCTACCTTAATGGGTCAAAACGGGTAGTAAGCACTTAGGATAGGTTCCGATTTAGAATGTAGGCTTTTTTAAACCATATCACATGAGTTCCAATACTCATTTGGTTTACAAGACCTCATTCTACCCGATCTCCCGATTGGGTGTCGATTATTTAACTAGCAATCTGATTACTAGGTACTACTTGAATTCCCTTGGTTTTTCCCGAGCATTGATAGTTCATTAGATCAAAGATACCTTACAATTCAATGGGACGGGTGTAACATGATAAAATCATGGTAGATACGCCGATGGTACTTCTTATATATAAGTGTTTTTTATCATATTACATTCCGTGGCATTATTTAGTTCACTTGGGCAAACGATTTTAAAACAATGTCACAGAACGATATTTACTAAATAATATAAGCCATACGAGTTTTACTACGAGATGATTTATAATTTGGTTTACTTAAACAAATGTTTTGGGTTAAGATTCATGGCTACGAGATTTTATAATCTTTAACCAACTTGTTTTGAGTTGGTTAATCATGTTGTAATACTATATACTTTTCAAAACAAGGTTTTCAACTATTGACTCTTGTAGTCTAACGAGGTATTGCAATATGCAAACGAGCCATGAATCCGACACTCTCACAAAACCTATGTGCTCGCCGGCATTTCTTTGCTGACTTATTTTTACATATGTTTCTGGTGTTGATTGAATGATGTTGATTGCTAGGATGCATGCTCACTTAGGACTGGACGAGGCCTTAGTGACTTAACGATGATAGACTATGTTTAACTTGTTTGTTTAAATTTCAAGACAATGTAAATATTCAATAATCCAATAAAACGAAACTTTTTGAATCTATGGTTGTAAAACAATAATTCTGCCACTCCACTCCCCGACGTTTCCGCCGCGATTTTGTTGTTTTAACGCGGTCGGGGTGTGACAGGGGGGATCTCCTGCCGTCGCGCACAAGGGGAGGGGTAGGGTTTTCTTTTTTTTTGATCTTATGCAATACATACATATTAAAATAGAGGGGGCTTGGGTGACTTGGGCTAACGGGCCGCAAGGGACAAGGGGGTGCGCGGGTTGGGCTTGAGGTTTTGCACGAGGGGTGGGGATTTGGGCCAGTTGTTTGCGCAAAGGGGAAGGGTTTGGGTTAGGTTTATAAAGTGGCGAAACTTATAAGGTGACGGTTTCGCGAGTTTCACAAGATAACTAATCAAAATGTTTCTTGTCGCAAAGTAAAATACTACAACGTTTCGTTTCACAAAACAACATACGACAATGTTTCAGTTTTGGGTTTTGGTTTCACGTAATTCACATCACACATTACCAAGTTCTCAACCATTCAAATAAAATAATCAAACACCACATTCAAATCATAAATCGTATATGAAATTACAAAGTACGCGAAACGTAACTGGGATTTATACGAGTTGTCACAAATGTCCAAAGTTTAAAGTTCAAAAAAAATGTTTTAAAGTTAACAGCAGAAGCAGAAGTCTAATAATTAAAGCAATAGTTTAAAAGTTCCTGAATATTATTAAGAAACCCAACAAGGCTCAACGCAACCACTGTCACACCCTGACTTTTGCGGAAGCGTGATTATGGTGTGACTTACTTGTTATCATTGCATTCAACCACGACAAACAACTACATGATAAACCATAGATTTTCCATTCATCAATTTTGTTTAAAAATAACAACATTGATTAAATTGTAGACTTCAAATTCAAGTTTTACAAATTGTACAAATTGTTTATGAGTTCATAAGGACTTGTCAAAAGATATTGAATAACACCAAGGTTTGGATAACGTGTCCCGTCCAGGAATAAGACACATTAACCAAATCAAAGACCATGGATGACATCTTTATTCTTAACGCAGCTCAAAAACTCCCAACGCCCGCCAGATCCACTTATAAATTCCCTGAAATACATGTAGTTTGAAAAACATCAACAAAAGTTGAACGAGTTCATGTGTTTGTTTGTGTGTATGTATAAGCCTTTGAAAACATTGTAAGTATGTGTGTAAGTCCCTGGTATGTAGCAATAAGGAAAAAGAGATCACCAATGGTTTGCAAGGCCATTGATATATATGTGACGTGATGCAGGAAGACTCAAACCTAGCAAATTTTGTCGGTAAGACATAGTCACCTCATGGTACACTCAGCGGACTCAGGAATGGGGCTCGCTACACCTGAATAGATCTATCACTCATGTCCCTCAGTCCTACGACGAGGATTAATGGCCTTAAGTGTCGTACCCACCACTCACATGATCTAGAAATAAACCCTCCTTAAGCTAACCATACCATGTATAAAATGTCTGTAATAGTTGTAACATGTATTTCACCCCCGAAGTATAAAACTGAAAACAGTTAAGAGAAAAGGGGGACATAAACTCACAGTATTGCGTCTTCTATGCTCGTAACTCGAAGCTTCCTCTAGAACGCACGACTACTTACATGCGTACTATGGTCTGTTAGACGAGCGGGTCGTGCCTTGTCTTAGTATTGACTAGTGCCTTTGAGTTACGTTTTTAAAGTGTTTTTAATATATTTGTAATAATACTTCTCAAGTATTGTTATTCGCATTTCCTTCCCAAGGATGGGAGTATCTCATACTTGGGTATTCGTATTCTCGCATTGGTATATCTTGCCATGTATTGGCGTCGTATTCCGGTGTATTATTACAAATAAAATACGTCAATATATTCTCAATGTATATTTCCAAAACACTTATATTTTCAAGTCCACTTTAGAAAATATATAATAACTTATTTTGCACCAAAAATAATGTATCGTCCAGAAAATATATATTTCCCAAAATCATATATATTCTAATATGCTAAGAAAATATATTTTAACTTCCTAAAAATAATATATTTTCTCTTTGTCGAAATTATGATATGTTTGGTAATTTGCATAAAGATCATATTTTCACTTCTTTCATTTCCAAAATAGTATATACCAAAAATATATTGTAACGGTGTCTTCCGGAATATTTCATAAGTTACGTTTTCGCGTTCGGTTTCACAATGACAAGTGTGTAACTTAAATATTTATTCCTTGTAATTTTTAGTATTATTTTGGAGTTGTAATGTCATGGTAATTTGTAAATTATATTATTTTACCCTAAAATAATATAACTATTCCACAAAATAACAAATATTCACACAAGTGTCTTAGTGTAAAATATATATTCTAAATATAAATTTAACCATTTTCATGTATAAAACCAACCTCCGATACTTTGTATTTTGTTACAAAAATTATGGCGAGGTTTATGTTTGAAAAACATGGTCTAAAATATACTAGTAAACACTTGTCTAGAAAATATTTACTAAGTGTTGAAATTTTCAGAAAATTTTCCCATAGTTTCCTTTGTAATTGGAGGTGTCCATGCTAAATAGCATATCATTTTCTTTGACATATAACACGTTAGATCATTCTCAGATAACCTACCCGACATTTAGACACGCAACATACTACTTATGTCGTTTCAGCTTTAATATTCAAAACTGGGCTGTTTTCGGGCATTTGAATAAAATAGTTAACTTACTCCAAAAATTCCCAAATTTTTAAAGAATGGTTTAAATGATCCATATATTAGTGTGTAAAAATATCGGGATCCAATTCATTACCCATATTTTATAAAAAATCATTTACCGGACTGAAATCAGATTCTTCACTTTCTGACTACAGTCCACCGAATAATTCATTTAAAATTCATCGTAGGTTCGATTGATGAAATTCCAGTGGGAGAATTACGATGAAATCTGTGGTCATCTATAGTACAAATTTCATGAGCTAATTCTACACAGATTTCAAGTTATGACGAAAAACATAACACACATTTTCTGCAGTAAAAATGCAGCTTTTGCTGCTGTGAAAAACGCACCTTTAAAAATAGCAAATGACCTCAAAAAAATATGATTCCAGTGCCATTTGTTTAGTTTTTTGGAAAATACATAATTTAGACTTCAGAAAATCAATTTTTCGATTTATAACGGTCCGTTTACAGCCAACTGAAGTTGGCTGTAAATGTTACTCAGCATGCTGTTTATAGCTTAAATGCCACTAAAATGCACACATACGATCACCATACTTTCTAATAACGATTAACATCAGATCATAAGTCATTTACAGCAGGTTATCATTTATTTAACTCAGAGATGTATCATCATAATTCATCTCATGATCTTTATGTAAAGCTTTATGTTCAAGATTTATGTTTGTGTTCTTTTAGTGTTCATATGATTTCATCATAATATATTCTTTAGCCACTAAAACATGAAGTAAACAAGAGTTTAAAGAAGTCTTACAACTAGCTTAAAGCTAGGGAAGAACAAGATGAAAATGTGGAGGATAATAGCAAACGAGTGAGGTCCTTCGAGATCCGAGCTCACCAAACCTTCTAAATCACCTTGTATAACCTTGTAGTGTTCTTGGATTAGTTGGATTAAATTGGAAAATGGTGGTGGTATATAGGGGGTTTCGGCCGTAGCTTATATGAAGAGGGAGAGAAGAAAGTTGAGTTGTGTTGGTGATGTGCAATGATGATGAAGAAGATAGTGATTCTTATAAAATCCAAGGAGATCTCAACAAAATATTACAAGGTCCTATCAAATCCAAGAAGAATCTAGGCAAGATATTTTGTAAGATTGAGAAATCTTGTGTAGGGCCACCCCACATGGGGCCATAAGTTTGATGGGGGGGGGGTAATTGTAAATTATTTGGCAAGTAGGTGATTAGTGGAGGGTGCGAAGTGTAAGGGTCTTGCATTTATGTGTAATCATGTATGAAAGAGTTCTGTCCCCGTCACGAGATTAGGGCTTTAGAACGAGAATTCGACGATCTGAAACAAGATGGGGGAGAACACCGTGCTTACATGGATCGTTATTGTTAGTGCAATATGTTTGTTGACTTCGTCTTGCATCAAGTATTGTATTTAGAATGATAGATCAGGGCTCGTTGTTCGAGGAATTTAGGGTTTGAGTGTGGAAAGTTAATTTCGAATGAAATGGCACCTAGCTAATTTCGCATGAAATAGCATTCTGCTATTTCGCACGAAATAGCAGGTGGTAATTCCATGCGAAATTACAACCCTATAAATACCCAGGTCTTGATCTTCATTTGTAACTTTTCTGATTCGGTAAAGAAGTGCTGCCGAATTGTCTCTAGGTTGTAAATCACTGTTATAACAATAATAGAGACATTTAAATTGAATCAAGCTGTAAACAAGTCCGTTTCTCTGAATTCCGCCTTAGATTTGGATCCAAACTCTTCTGAACGACTCATTCAGGTCGCACAAACGATCCTACAAGTGGTATCAGAGCTCAGGAGGAAGAGTTCAGCTTGATTTCATCAGATTTCTGACTTCTACACCTTCTTTTTCAAAATTAATCAACTTTTCACGATTTAAATGGTTTAAATTTCACACATTATATGTGAAACACTGTTTTAATAAAGCCTTGGGAGAATTGGACCTAAAATCGAGCTAAAACCTGATCAATTTGACAAAAGTTTGGCCGACATGATGACATCAGCATATTTTCGCATGGAATAACATCTTAATTTCGTACGAAATTACATTCTGTGGTTGATTTCGCTTGAAATTATGGGTGATTTCGCTTGAAATTGAGAGTTATTTCACACGAAATCAGTATTTCGTGTGAGTATTTCATACGAAATTAGTATTTCATTCCAAATTGGCTTGATTTCGTTTGAAACCAAGTTGATTTCGCACGAAATTATATTTCGTTTGGTCGGTTCAAACGAAATTACTATTTCGTTTGAAAGTTTCTGATTTCGTTTGTATCGGTATTTCGTTTGAAATTGTCTCCATGTTATTTCGCTTCAACAAGTGATTTCGTTTGAAGATCTCTATTTCATTTGAAAGTGGACATTTTGTGTCAAGATCATTTCGCATCAACCAAGTGTCAGATTGTTTCAAGTTGTTTGATATTGTTTAGACTGATTGTGTTTGTTTGCTTGTCTCCAGGAAATTCAAGAAGTTCACATCATGGTTGAAGAATTCTACAACACGTTCTACAACGCTTTTACATCAGAGTCATCTGAAACATCAATTGTTACACCAAAATCAATAACAAAAGCAGTCAATGAAAACATTAATCATGACAACTTTTATGGAACTCATTCAAAACCACCCAAGCTTGATAGTATTGAGGACTACATTTGGTGGAAAGAACGTTTCATTAACTGGGCAAAAGCTTACGCACATGAAAGCTGGTTCTGTCTTGAGTTCGGATATAAAAGACCAAAAAATGATAAAGGAGAAGATCTTCCACTCAAGAACTTATCCAAAGAAGACAAATCCGAATTTGCAGCCGAACAGAGAATGATTGCTTTAATCCAATCATCAATCAGAAATGACATGTTTGCTTTAATACAACATGATGGATCTTCAAAATCTGTTTGGGAGGCTTTAAGGGTTAAAGCTGAGGGGGGTAAACAAATCAAGAAAAATAAAATTGCTTTATTAAAGAAAGAATTTGATTTTTTTGATAGCTTGAAAGGTGAATCTATTCGACAAATGATTGAACGTTTTTGTCGTCTAAAAATTGAACTTGAAAGATTTAAGATTGAGAAAACGAGAGAAGAAATAATTGACAAAATCATAGAAGCGTTTCCATGAGCTGATCAGTGGCAAGATGAGCAGTTCTTCACATCAACAGAATGTTGGTCTTTATTACAAAGGTAACTTACCTTCTGTGAAAGTTGGTGAATCACCAAAGACAACATTTAGTGTTGAGAAGATAAAAGAACCTCAGACAAGCTTATCAAGCTACAATCCGGGTTATCATTCATCTTCGTCAAAAGCTAATTTTGAAGAATCAGAGGAGATATTGTGCAACATTGCTCTCAAGTTGAAAAACTCTCCGACTATGAGTATCAACTCTGCTAAATAGGAAATGAGCTTCCTTGCATCTGTTCTGGAATCATATGAAGGTCTTGTAGCTGGTAAAATTGGAAACTCTGAATTAACCAAAGAAGACTACGACCAGATTGATCAAGAAGAAATGGAACTCATAGACATTCACTGGTGCTTAGCAAGTTGCATCCTCAGAGCTCAGAGATACATGGAGATTACTGGGAAAGAATCAATCGGCGGTCCATCAACAAAGCTTGGATTTGACAAGTCCAAAGTGACCTGCTTCAAATGTAAGCAAAAATGTCATTTCAAGAGAGAATGCAACAATTCTGCAGTTGGTGGAAATGAACATCCTTTCAACGATGATTATTACCGAAAGGCAATCTACCACCGTAGCAAAGAAGAGCCAAAGATGATTGAAAATAATCCTAGAGAAAAATCAAGAGCTTGTGCAGTAATTCATGATGACGAAGGATATGATTGGAGTCAGATTCTACCAGAAGAAGATCGTGTTGATAATCGAGTTACAGCTCATGGCAGAAGTTCATCAAAGAGCAAACATTATGTGTTTGTTGCTGAAGTCAAAGAGAAAACTCGAGAAGGAATTCTGAGTGAGAAGACATACAGAGAAAGAAACATTGCTAGCAACAGAATTAATGAAATGCAGGAAGAGTATGAAAGTGCAGTGATTAATAAAAGATGGGATAAAAAGCGAGAGTGCTATGTCAATAGAATTGGAGAACCTGTTGTTCCCAAGAAGGACATAATTTTTTATGATGTTCTTCTTATAATTCCTCGATCCGTCGAATATTATACAAATGTATCAAAAGATAACACATATGCGAAAAGGCATGAAAAAGACATAAGATATGTCATGACATCGAGTTTGAGGAAAAGGGATGAACAGAGAATAAAGAATAATGTTGAGAAGCTGGTTGATGAGTTGAAGAAAGTTTACGAAGAAACTATGGTAAAAGGTGTGAAAGTTGAAAATGTAAATATTGCTGAGGAAGAGAAGGTAGAAGAAGAAGTTGTTGTGAAAGAAGCTGTTACCGAAGAACATCAAGTTGAAGAAGCCGAGAAGAAAGTTGAAAGTTCGATTGAAGTGAAGGATGAGATTTCGAAGGTTGTTGGTGATGCTGGTACTGATGATGAGAAGAAGAGTGAAACTGAGCTGAAGCAGAAAGATGCTGATCAGACAGATGCAGCAGAGAACACCAAGGTGCCAATCACTGAGGTAAATTCTGATTCTGAAGCCTTAAATAAAACTGATGAACTGTGCAGGAAATGCAGAAAACCATGCAGTGCTTGTACTGAAAAAGACGAAAAGTTCAGAACAAGATATCTTGAATTTAAAAAAATCGAAGAGGTTTTTAAAAATAAATATAAAGAAATGCTAGAAAATGAAAAAGTTTTGAAAGATAACGACGAAAAAATTTTGGAAAAATGTAAAAAGTTAGAAAAAGAAAATGAAGTTTTGAAAGAAAATATTTTGAAAAAGACCGAAGAATGTGATAAAAAAGAAAATGTTTTTCAAGAAATGAAAAAAGAATATGATTCAATAAAATTGGCATATCACATTACAAAGGAGTCATATGAAAATGTGAAGAGTCAAATGAAATTTGTTCAATCAAGATTGGATTACTGTTCTGAAACAACTAATACGTTTAAGCGACAGTATGAAATAAAGCAACAAGTTGTAAATTCTTACATTGAGGATGTTGCTAAGCTAAAACGTCAGATTGCTGATTTAGAACAGGATAATAACAAGTTAAAAAGTTATCACGCGTCATCATATGTGCTTGAACGTATTTTCAATATAAAACCGGGAGATGGTGAGTCTGAGCAAAACAAGAAAGGCATTGGCTCAGAGTGTCATCAAGTTCCACCACCGGAAAAGTTTGCATTTTATGATGATGAAAAGGTCAAAAAAGCTTTCAACGTGGTTGATCAATTGCCAGATAACATTGACGTAACCTATTCCAAATCTGATGATTCTAGTGATTCAGAGGAGGTAGGTAAGGTCATTGAAAGTGTGTTGAAAGAAGTGTCGGTTGAAACAGGTAAATCTGAATCACAGGATGAAAATGAAGGTAATTTTCATGATGGATATCTGAAAAAACTCAAAATCTGAGAAAAATTTGGATGATGATTCAAAAGGATTGGTTTATACCATGATTGGATCGGACAAATTATTTTTAGATGTTGTATTCCCGATTCAGAATGTGATTTCAGACAAGATTGACAAAGTTTTCAAAATGGTTGAGATTGAAAAGTCCGAGATTCCAAAGTTTGCTGGAAAGTGTCATAAAACTTTTAATAACAAACCAAGTTACAAGAAGAAAAACATGAAGGCTGGGTTGGGTTATATGAAGAAACAAAGATGGAATAAAAATGAAACGCAAAATTATCAGACAAAAATGAACTTTGTTCATGGAACAGGTTCAGAAGAAGAGAAAGAACTCCAATTTAGACGACAGTCTAATGAAGAGTTCTATGCTCAAAAGAGACAACAACAACCACTGGTCAAAGATGTGTCAAAGAGAATATGTTTTAAATGTGATCAAATTGTACATCTTGCACGCAAGTGTCCAAATCTGAAACCTGTTGATGTTGACATAAAGAAGTCTGATAAGGTTGAGAAACAGAAATCTGAGGATGTGAAACAAAGGTCAACCAGATTTGACTCAAAACAAACTTGGGGATACAATACAAACAAGTTTGTTTCGACTCAAACTTGGAAATCAAACCCGAATAGGTTCGATTCTAGACAGACCTGGAATTCTCACACACCCAGATTAAGAACAACACAAAGTTGGAAAACAAATATTGATGCAACGAAACCAAATCAGTTTTGGAAACCAAAAATTGTTGTTCGGAATCAAAATGTTCAAAAAGAGTCACATTTTTACAAACGAGGTACTCCTAAAGGTCAAACTTGGAGTGCTAAGAAACAAATGATTTCGGTAAATGTTGAAAAAGAAGAAATTAAAATTGAAAAAGTCTTTGTACAAAATGACATATTTTCCGAAGTTGAATGAAGCATATTGTGTTGTAATGCCAAAGGTCAAACAGACCTGGGCTAAATTGTTCAAATAATTCAATTAAGTTGAATGTGCAGGTGCTCAAGAAAAATGAAGATTGTGAAAATGGAAATAGGAGCAGCCTGGCACGGGAAGAGGAGGCTGCTGAACCCTGTGATGGTTAAACAGGAAGTTTGATGATTTATGTATATAAATAAACTATATTTCAAAAACCCTAAAAATTGAAAAAGTTAAAAACCAAAAATATGTTTTTATTTTTTCAAAAACTTGAAAAATAAAAAATATGTTTGTTTTTAAATTTTGTCAAATATTCAAAAATTAAAATTAAAAAAAAATTGTTTCTTGAATACGCCGAAACCGTCACAATCATGATTACTTTCACAAGATTGAAAAACGGTTTTCAAACTGTCGAAAATCAATGGGTTGTAAATCATGGGGGTATGTTAGTTTTTCTGTAAATCAGTACATGAGAAGAAGAAAATGAATGGCGAGACAAAGCTATCAGTATCGGTTTGTCAAATTTTCTTTAAATGATTTTGCATTTTAGGGGGAGTATTATTGTCAGAAAATAACAAAAACATTTGAAAACTTGAAAAAGCCAAACACATGATAAAATTCAAAAATGAGTTTTTGTGTAAAAAGAGGAAATGATAGTACATCAGTAGACAATCACAGTACCCTAAAGAAATGGAATGTTAAAATGTGATAAACGGTCTCACTGATGATATGCCAGTAGGTTTTCACACGCTTAGTAGATTGTGTTCGAGATATAAACCTAAATTTCAAACTTACTTATTTTGTGGGGGAACATCTCTCGGATATATGGGTAACCCCCGAAATCTTGTTTGAAAGACCCCTCTTTCTGAGATACTAGGTCTTTATGCTTAGTGATATCTGGGGTATTATCCCGGGACTTCTGATTTTGCGGAAGCAATGGCCTAGACCTGGTATAATACTTTTCGCTTGCTTGAAATATAGCACCACCCTCAGCATAAAAAAACGATGAAACATTGAAAAATGCTAATCATGTGCTGTTGAAGAAAAGATTCTCTAAAGGGAACACACCTAAAGTCGAAGCCATCATCTCTCTGATTTTGCGGAAGCAATAGCCTGAGCTCTCATGGCCCTCGCATTTAACCCTTTACAGATATCATCTAGGTATACTCACCTGTAAGATTGAATATTGGGATCTGGATACGGGAGTATATTCTGAGGTGGGACACGCGAATAAGTTTAAGTCCTTAAAACACTAATCTCGTATCTCGAATCAATTGAACTTTGTGTGGAAGTTTAAGTGGATCAGTATACTGACAATCTAAGTGAATTGTTTAGAACTGAAAGTGATTTAAAGCTCAACGGTACTAGTGATTTGTCATAAACTGATATGATCCTCTGACGCGAACTCAAACAAAAATATTGTCTATAAATATGTTTGTAAATATTTCTTTACTGTTTTATGTTTCAGAAAAATACAAAAAGATTTTGATTTCTATTTTATTTTTGACAACCGATGTCTGGGATGCCGAGTTTCAAAATTTGTGTATGTTGATTGTGTTTCTGAAAATAAAACAAGTTCATTAATTTGAAACTTGAAGCTTTTTAAATCAAAAACTGTTTGTGATATCTCCAAGGTCATTAAGTTGGACTTGGATGATTAACTGTGAGGGAGTTGGATTCTAGATTGTTGAAATATGCTAAAAGAGTCAGGATTTTCAAATCCTGGATATTCAAAACAATGTTATTTATAAATGTTTGAGTGTTGCAGATGAGATTCCAGACTACGATCCATACAGCTAAGTCTAAGGGGAGTCTGAAGACAAGCTCGAAGCAAGGGGGAGTTTGTAACTGGAAAGCCAGGTGTCGATCCCCAAAGCACGGAAGCTTAACGAAAGGGGGAGCCTGAAGAATGATTGATGGATGCTTACAATGTTAGACAATTTGGAAAGAGTTTGAAGACTGATCAAGACTGAAGATGTGTCATACTGAAGATTAGACACTAAAGACTTCGTCAACATCCAAGGGGGAGTCTGTTAGTGCAATATGTCTGTTGACTTCGTCTTGCATCAAGTATTGTATTTAGAATGATAGATCAGGGCTCGTTGTTCGAGGATTTTAGGGTTTGAGTGTGGAAAGCTAATTTCGCATGAAATGGCACCTAGCTAATTTCGCATGAAATAGCATTCTGCTATTTCGCACGAAATAGCTGGTGGTAATTCCATGCGAAATTACAACCCCATAAATACCCAGGTCTTGATCTTCATTTGTAACATTTCTGATTCGGTAACGGAGTGCTGCCGAATTGTCTCCAGGTTGTAAATCACTGTTATATCAATAATAGACACATTTAAATTGAATCAAACTGTAAACAAGTCCGTTTCTCTGAATTACGCCTTAGATTCGGATCCAAACTCTTCTGAACGACTCATTCAGGTCGCACAAACTATCCTACAGTTATGAGGAACCGAGTTTGTTGTGTCCTACTATGGTTACCCCGTTGGAGAAAGCGATTGAGAGGTATATCGATGGTCCGCCCAATACTGTGTAGGATATTGTCACTGGTAGTAATCCTACCACTGTTCGTCAAGCGATCGAATTGGCTGCTACTCTGACTGAGTCACAAGTCAGAAAAGGTAAAATAACCCGCAAGGGTGATAAGAAGCAGTCGGCCGATTCCGTTCAATACAAGGGTAGAGGTAAAGGAAAGAGGAAAAGCGAGTCTTCTAAGAGGTCGAGGAAGCGCAAGGCTTCCCAGAACTTTGCTGTCACTGCATAAAATCCTCAGAACCCACCAGCACTGTTGGACCATTGTTGAGACCCTAAACAGTCAGTATAAGGTAGTTCATCTTCAAATACGAAAGCGGAATCAACGTATACAAAGTTACAACAGCTCGGATCCTTTTAACTTCTTTCTATTACTGATTACAATCCTTACAAGTGTTTCTAAGTAGATTTTGACAGAGTTTCGTCTCACAAACAATGACCTGATTTCGCTCCAAAGTTACAAATGAACTCAACATATCACCTATATATAGACCCCTGATTCCGCTCCTACTAACATTACCATTATGAGAGGAATTAACAAATAACTATTACGAGCGGAATCACTACTTAACCTCAGGAGCGGAATCACATGATTACTCAATAACCTGATTTCGCTTCAAATGACATGTATGTCATTTGGAGCGGAATTACAATCTAAAACCATATTTCATGATTTCCAACTCCGAACAATCTATCTAGACCTAATGTGAAAACCCGAGTTTTCAAGGTCTCTATTCGACTCGACTTAATACTCATTTGCAAAGCATGTTTTATATTTAATAGATGGGCAATATACGTGCTGGTTGTAGATTCGAGGTGTATATTATGTGTATATGTGATATACGTATTCTGTATTATTAATGTGAATTGAGCAATAGTTAAAACATGGATCCTGGCCGAAAACATCCCACACGAAAACCCCCACCAGAAAACACCTTTGTGGCGAAAACACCTTAGTGTTTTCGTCCACTACTGATCGACGAAATCAACTCATGGGCTTCGGCCCAGTAGCGAGGGAATATAGGATGTGTTTTATTCAGTGCACGTAATCGATAAATGACAAAAACCCTAGACACCTCTCATCCTCTCTCTTGCTCCTTTTTGAAACCCATCGGCAGTTTCAAACAAACGAGTCTCATACGTCGATCGAAGTACCACGTTTCCTTCATAGATTAGTAGTCTGTTATTTATGATTTATTGATTTAATCGCGCGATTGTTAATTGGCATCATGAGTTAACTGTATATGATTATGTTGTGGATTGAAGCGATTGGTTTGGTACCATCCTTATAAACTGATGTTATGATCGGTTGTGTTATATCTACTGATAATGTTCGAATGATGTTGTGGGTATATCTCTGAATGTTAATGTTGTGTGGATATGTTTGATGTTCGGTCAGGAATCATGTGGGTTAGGTCTGATACTGTTATGATTACCTTTGATCTATTAGAATAGAGTCACATTTGCATGTGATCATGGCAGTAGCCATGTGAGTCTGCATAGGAATGTGTAAATCAATAAAGTCATACATGTATAATTTGATTGAATGCCATCAGTAAGTACTCATGAATTAATTGATGCTTACATGATGGTGTCAAATGATTGATTATTGTGATGAAATGATGATTTTTAGGGTTGGACTTTGTAACTATTGATGATGATATAGTGTTGTACGATTCACAGCTAGGATTTTTGTGTTGAGGGTTAACAGTCAATGATGATTAGTATTCTGGTTAAACACAACAACTTGCTAATGACTGCATGATGATTGAATGATTTCTTAATACTGGTTATCGTATGAGGTGACTGTTGTTGATGTTGTGGTGGCCGACGAAAACACTACCCCCAACAAAAACACTTTGGGTTTTCGGCACCCAAGTGTTTTCGTCAATTAGTGATTTCGGCCCCAAGTGTTTTCGGCCCAAGTGGATTTCGTTATATATGTGATTTCTTCATGTGGTCTCTGTTAAGTCTGTAACTCGGTTAATTAATAACTCAGTTAGGTTATTAATTCTGATAAATGTAACTTTGTTAAGTTAAGCATGTAACTTTGAACCTGGTATGATTGGCAAACTGTTTATGTGTTATTTGATGTTAAATGCCAAATCACTCTGTAATACTGATTGTATGTGAAACATTATGAACTTGAGTTGATTGAATATACGTGCATACTATAGGACTTGACTGATTAATTGTGGGCACATAACTTAGCATACCGAGCAAACCAAGGTGAGTTCACACTCTTACCAAGGCATGGGATTCCCGGGGTTGGGAATGGGATTGAATGATTACTTGTACTTACATCACTACTGAAATACGTACCACTGACCTCATCAGGTGTAGGACACCTATAGATACAGCTAGACTAGTAAAACACGGGAAGCCCCCACTAATCTTCGCACACATGTCTGTGAGACCGCGATACAAATGCTAATCTTCGCACACATGTCTGTGAGACCGCGATACGAATATTAATCTTCGCAAACATGTCTGGGAGACCGCGATACAAATACAAATACAAATACAACTAGTCTAGGATACATGGGAAACCCCCACTAACCTTCGCACACATGTCTGAGAGACCGCGATACGAATTAATACGATACCTGGTACAAGCGAACAAATGATTTACGCACGAATACTATAGCTAAACAACCAACTGTGAACTCGCTCAACTTTGTTGTTGACTCGTTGTTACATGCCTTGTAGGTTGTTAGGTACTCATGGAGCTTGCACGGGGAGGCACAGTCGTTGTGGGACATGGATCGTGGATGCCATGTTAAACGTTTATAACATTTCAAACTTATTACTTATGTTGGGTTTTTCATTTATGCTTCCGCTAAACATTGATACTATACCTTTTTCTTGAACACCTTTCATATTGTTTGGTTGAATTACATTTACTAATTACATTGTTCAATATGATTGGTGGCTTGATCCTGGTCAGTCACGCCTCCAAGCGGTAATACTCCACGTGTGGATTTTGGGGGTGTGACAGATTGGTATCAGAGCCATTGGTTATAGTGAACTTGGTTTTAATAAGGGGAAAAGTTTTTGTTAAAACCAGACTATAACCTGTATAGTGCTCAACGATCCACAACAACGCTTCGCTCCACATGCAAGACTCAACCCTATAGGTAATACTGTTCATGTTTACATTGCCTACTTGCGAGATTACATAGAACTTTGCTCATGGTATGCTTAGATAAACGTAACAACTATTGCTTGAGAACACTTGTGTGCTTACACTCTTCTGTCATCGCATTTCTCGCGAACCTCTCTCACCTATGTTGCCTTTGATATGAAGATCATGGCTGGACGTATTAACATGACACAAGCCCAGCTGACGGCTTTGATCAACCAACAAGTTGCTGCGGCACTTGTAGCCGCTCAAGCAGGAGGTATACCCTGCAGTCGTAACTCATACTAGGATCTTTAGATCCTACACTTCTAAACCAACTCTTGTGTTTAACCTTGCCCTGATTCTTATACACAACAGGTCAACATGCTCAGCCACCTCTTTGCACCTTCAAGACTTTCATGGACTGTCGTCCTAGCACATTCAGTGGCACGGAAAGAGTAGTTGGACTCCTCCATTTGTTTGAAAAGCTCGAGTCTGTATTTGAGATGTGTGAATGCCCTGAGGCTCGCAGGGTGAAGTACGCCACTGGTACTCTAGAAGGCATTGCGCTGACTTGGTGGAATGCGCAAGTTCAAATGTTAGGGTTGGCAGCTGCTAACGCCACCCCTTGGAACGCTTTCAAGGAACTAATCAAGCGAGAATACTGTACACGTGATGACATCCACAAGTTAGAAGTGGAGTTCTTTCATCTGAAAATGACGGGGTCAAAGATTGAGGCGTATACGAAAAGGTCAAACGAGCTGGCCATCTTGTGTCCAACCATGGTGGACCCCCCTACCAAGCGTATTGAGTTGTATCTCAAAGGGCTAGTACCAGAAATTCAAAGTCATGTGACATCGGCCAACCTTGCTACTATCCAGGATGTTACTCGTCTTGCTCATCGCCTCACAGATCAGGCAGTGGAACAGAACAAGCTGCCCAAACGTATCAGTGCTACTCATGCTACTACTTCTGCTACTCCCAGTGACAATAAGCGGAAATGGGATGGGGATTCCAGCAAGGGTTCAGCTACAACTCAGTCTTAGGCACAGCAGCGGAAGACTGATAACTATCAGAGCCCTGGTTAGCAATTTTCTGGTGGTCAAAGACAGGGTGGATATAGAGGAAATCTCTCAAGATGCAATACATGCAACAGGCACCACAATGGCCAGTGCAACAAGGGTCGTTGTCAGGGGTGTTTCAAGATGGGTCATGAGGCTAAAGATTGTAAGAGCTCACGACCTGCTAATCAGAACCAGCAACAACAACCACCCTCTCCACGAAACCAGCAACAACAACAACAGCGAGGCAATAGGGGATGCTTTCAGTGTGGTGCTGAAGGCCACTTCAAGCGGGACTGCCCCCAGCTAAATCAAAATCCGAACAACAACAACAACAATAATTAGGGCAACGGGAACAACAATGGGGGAAACAATAACGATAATGGTGTCCGGGGTCATGCATTTGTGCTGGGTCAGGGTGATGTAAGGAACGATCCTCATGTGGTTATGGGTAAGTTTCTTCTCGACGACTTTTATGTTACTGTATTATTTGATTCAGGTGCGGATACCAGTTATATGTCTCTGAAAGTTAGCCAAATGCTTAAACACACACCAACACTTTTGAACACCAAACATGTCGTAGAGTTAGCTAACGGTAAAAGTCTAGAGGCCACACACGTAGTTCAGGGTTGTAATCTTATCCTCGCTGGTCAGACTTTCTCTATCGATCTCATTCCCATAGCTCTGGGTAGTTTTGACATCGTCATTGGTATGGATTGGTTATCTCAACAACAAGCAGAGATCCTATGCAAGGAGAAGATTGTTCGTATTCCCCGTTCTGGTAAAGAACCTCTCGAAGTTCAAGGCGACAAGAGTGGTGCCGTGGTTGGCATCATCTCCTTCCTGAAGGCACAGAAGTGGTTGCGAAAGGGCCACACTGCTATCTTAGCACTTGTTACTGACGCATCAGCGAAAGAGAAGAGATTAGAGGACATTCCAATAGTACGCGATTTTCCTCAAGTGTTTCCTGAATATTTACCTGGGCTACCGCCTCATCGCCAGGTCGAATTCCAAATTGAGTTAACTCCTGGAGCAGCACCTATAACTCGAGCACCTTACCGCTTAGCTCCAACTGAACTGGAAGAACTGTCTAAGCAATTGCAAGAACTCTTGAATAAGGGTTTCATTCGTCCTAGCTCTTCGCCCTGGGGAGCTCCAGTATTATTTGTGAAGAAGAAAGACGGTACCTTCCACATGTGCATAGATTACCGCGAACCGAACAAGGTGACTGTGAAGAATCGCTATCCTCTTCCACGCATCGATGACTTATTCGACCAGTTACAAGGGTCGAGCTATAACTCGAAGATTGACCTGAGGTCAGGTTACCATCAACTGAGAGTCTGGGATGAGGACGTCTCCAAAACAGCATTCAGAACTCGCTACGGCCACTACGAGTTTCTAGTCATGCCATACAGGCTAACAAACGCGCCTGCGGTCTTCATGGATCTTATGAACAGAGTGTGCAAGCCCTATCTGGATAAGTTTGTTATTGTATTTATCGACGACATTTTGATCTACTCCAAGAGCCAGGAGGAACACGAGCAACATCTGCGGCTTATTTTGGAACTCCTTCGAACTGAACAACTGTACGCCAAGTTCTTGAAATGTGACTTCTGGCTTCGTGAAGTTCATTTCCTAGGCCACGTAGTAAACAAGGATGGAATTCATGTTGATCCATCGAAAGTTGATTCGATCAGGAACTGGCCTGCACCGCGTACACCAACAGAAATCCGCCAATTTTTGGGTTTGGCGGGCTACTACAGAAGGTTCATCAAAGACTTCTCAAAGATTGCACAGCCGCTTACACTACTAACACAGAAAGGTGTTACTTATCATTGGGGTAATACACAGGAATCAGTATTTCAGCACTTAAAGGATAGATTTTGTAGCGTACCTATCCTCTCATTGCCTGAAGGCACATATGATTTTGTAGTCTACTGCGACACATCCATTTAGGGTCCTGGATGTGTGTTGATGCAACGGGATAAAGTCATTGCTTATGCTTCACGCCAACTTAAGATTCACGAACGGAATTACACTACACACGATTTAGAGCTGGGAGCTGTTGTTTTTGCGCTCAAGATATGGCGACATTACCTGTACGGTACCAAGTGCACCATCTACACCGATCACAGGAGTCTCGAGCATTTTTCAAGCAGAAAGAGTTGAACATGAGTCAGCGTCGATGGGTCGAGCTTTTAAACGATTATGAATGTGCTATAAAGTACCATCCGGGCAAAGCCAATGTGGTGGCCGACGCCCTCAGTCGAAAGGATACTACACCTAGGCGTGTACGAGCGTTGCATCTCACTATTCAGTCTAGTCTTCCTTCTCAGATACGAGATGCTCAGGTAGAAGCTTTGAAACCAGAAAACGTCAGGGTTGAAGCCCTACGCGGTTCAAGGCAACGGTTGGAAGAAAAGGCAGACAGCACCTACTATGTAACGGGACGCATCTAGGTCCCACTCTATGGCAACTTACGCGAGCTTGTAATGGATGAAGCTCATAAGTCTCGCTACTCAGTACATCCTGGTTCGGATAAGATGTACCACGATTTGAAAACTACATATTGGTGGCCTAGCATGAAAGCTCTTATAGCAACTTACGTTAGCAAGTGTTTGACTTGTGCGAGAGTCAAGACTGAATACCAGAAACCATCAGGCCTACTCCAACAAACAGAGATACCACAATGGAAATGGGAGCAAATTTCCATGGATTTTGTTACTGGCCTGCCTAGATCTCAACGTGGGAATGATACTATTTGGGTGATCGTGGATCGACTCACTAAGTCTGCACACTTCTTGGCTATCAAGGAAACAGACAAGTTCTATACTCTAGCAGACGTATATCTTAAGGAAGTTATCTCGAGGCACAAGGTGCCAACCTCGATTATCTCTGATCGTGATGCACGTTTTACTTCTAAACTGTGGCAAGCGATGCAAAAATATTTTGGCTCTTGTTTCGACATGAGCACAGCTTATCACCCTCAGACGGATGGGCAGTCTGAGCGCACTATTCAAACTTTAGAAGACATGCTTCGTGCATGTGTAATCGATTTCGGCAACGGCTAGGAAAAACACCTCCCGTTAGTGGAGTTCTCGTATAACAACAGTTACCACACCAGCATTCAAGCCGCTCCATTCGAGGCATTGTACGGGCGTAAATGCCGATCACCTCTTTGTTGGGCAGAGGTGTGTGATAGTCAGATCACGGGTCCAGAACTTGTAGTGGACACAACGGAAAGAATTGCTCAGATACGACAACGCATGGCGGCAGCTCGTGACCGTCAGAAAGCCTACGCAAACAAGCGCCGGAAACCACTCGAATTCCAGGTTGGGGATCGAGTGCTACTCAGAGTCTCACCTTGGAAGGGTGTGGTTCGTTTTGGCAAAAGGGGCAAACTAAATCCGCGATACGTCGGACCATTTGAAATCATTGAGAAAATAGGCAAGGTGGCCTACAAGCTAAACCTGCCCGCAGAACTCAATGCAGTTCACAACGTTTTTCATGTGTCGAATCTGAAGAAGTGTCTGTCAGATGAGACCCTCATAGTTCCTTTGAAGGAGCTCACTATCGACGATCAGTTGCGATTCGTCGAGGAACCTGTTGAAATCACGGACCGGGATGTTAAGGTCCTCAAGCACACCAGAATACCTCTTGTTCGAGTTCATTGGAACTCCCGTCGTGGCCCAGAGTTCACCTGGGAACGAGAAGACCAAATGAAACTCAAGTATCCCCAGTTATTCGGAAACAGTGCAACCACTACTGAGGCTGAAGCTACTACAGAATTTCGGGACGAAATTCCAAATCAACGAGGGGGGGATGATGTGACACCCCAGGAAAACCAGTAAACCACGCAAACTTAACTAGCTTCCTCAGTAACCGCATGCTAAATTTCAGGACGAAATTTCTTTCAAGTTGGGGATAATGTGACAACCTGAGTTTTCAAGGTCTCTATTCGACTCGACTTAATACTCATTTGCAAAGCATGTTTTATATTTAATAGATGGGCAATATACGTGCTGGTTGTAGATTCGTGGTGTATATTATGTGTATATGTGATATACGTATTCTGTATTATTAATGTGAATTGAGCAATAGTTAAAACATGGAGCCTGGCCGAAAACACCCCACACAAAAACCCCCACCTGAAAACACCTTTGTGGCGAAAACACCTTAGTGTTTTCGTCCACTACTGATCGACGAAATCAACTCATGGGCTTCGGCCCAGTAGCGAGGGAATATAGGATGTGTTTTATTCTGTGCACGTAATCGATAACTGACAAAAACCCTAGACACCTCTTATCCTCTCTCTTGCTCCTTTTTAAAACCCGTAGGCAGTTTCAAACAAACGAGTCTCATACGTCGATCGAAGTACCACCTTTCCTTCATAGGTTAGTAGTCTGTTATTTATGATTTATTGATTTAATCACGCGATTATTAATTGGCATCATGAGTTAGCTGTATATGATTATGTTGTGGATTGAAGCGATTGGTTTGGTAGGGATCCTTATAAACTGATGTTATGATCGGTTGTGTTTTATCTACTGATAATGTTCGAATGATGTTGTGGGTATATCTCTGAATGTTAATGTTGTGTGGATATGTTTGATGTTCGGCCAGGAATCATGTGGGTTAGGTCTGATACTGTTATGATTACCTTTGATCTATTAGAATAGAGGCATATTTGCATGTGATCATGGCAGTAGCCATGTGAGTCTGCATAGGAATGTGTAAATCAATAAAGTCATACATGTATAATTTGAATGAATGCCATCAGTAAGTACTCATGAATTAATTGATGCTCACATGATGGTGTCAAATGACTGATTATTGTGATGAAATGATGATTTTTAGGGTTGGACTTTGTAACTATTGATGATGATATAGTGTTGTACGATTCACAACTAGGATTTTTGTGTTGAGGGTTAACAGTCAATGATGATTAGTATTCTGGTTAAACACAACAACTTACTAATGACTGCATGTTGATTGAATGATTTCGTAATACTGGTTATTGTATGATGTGACTGTTGTTGATGTTGTGGTGGCCGACGAAAACACTACCCCCAACGAAAACACTTTGGGTTTTCGGCACCCAAGTGTTTTCGTCAATTAGTGATTTTGGCCCCAAGTGTTTTCGGCCCAAGTGGATTTCGTTATATATGTGATTTCTTCATGTGGTCTCTGTTAAGTCTGTAACTCGGTTAATTAATAACTCAGTTTGGTTATTAATTCTGATAAATGTAACTTTGTTAAGTTAAGCATGTAACTTTGAACCTGGTATGATTGGCAAACTGTTTATGTGTTATTTGATGTTAAATACCAAATCACTCTGTAATACTGATTGTATGTGAAACATTACGAACTTGAGCTGATTGAATATACGTGCATATTATAGGACTTGACTGATTAATTGTGGGCACATAACTTAGCATACCGAGCAAACCAAGGTGAGTTCACACTCTTACCAAGGCATGGGATTCCCGGGGTTGGGAATGGGATTGAATGATTACTTATACTTACATCACTACTGAAATACGTACCACTGACCTCATCAGGTGTAGGACACCTATAGATACAGCTAGACTAGTAAAACACGGGAAGCCCCCACTAATCTTCGCACACATGTCTGTGAGACCGCGATACAAATGCTAATCTTCGCACACATGTCTGTGAGACCGCGATACGAATACTAATCTTCGCAAACATGTCTGGGAGACCGCGATACAAATACAAATAGTGTAGGATACATGGGAAACCCCCACTAACCTTCGCACACATGTCTGGGAGACCGCGATACGAATTAATACGATACCTGGTACAAGCGAACAAATGATTTACGCACGAATACTATAACTAAACAACCAACTGTGCACTCGCTCAACTTTGTTGTTGACTCGTTGTTACATGCTTTGCAGGTCGTTAGGTACTCATGGAGCTTGCACGGGGAGGCACAGTCGTTGTGGGACATGGATCGTGGATGCCATGTTAAACGTTTATAACATTTCAAACTTGTTACTTATGTTGGGTTTTTCATTTATGCTTCCGCTAAACACTGATACTATACCTTTGTTTTGAACACCTTTCATATTGTTTGGTTGAATTACATTTACTAATTACATTGTTCAATATGATTTGTGGCTTGATCCTGGTCAGTCACGCCTCCAAGCGGTGATACTCCGCGTATGGATTTTGGGGGTGTGACACCTAAGACTCAACTAAGACGTAGTAAACAGACATTTCGTGCACCAACAGACTCCCCCTTGGATGTTGATGAAGTCTTTGGCATTGAGTCTTCAGTTTTCCAACTCTGTCTTCTCATTGCAAAAACTCTTTCTTCACACAATTTCAGAAACTTATCCTGGCTCTATCTTCAGTCTCCCCTTTGATTGTTGATCCAGAATCCTGACTCCCCCTTTCACAGACTCCTCCTCTCGGTCAGCTAGGGCTCTAATTCTGGTTCAAATTTTGACCTTTTAAATGACATGGGAATTCCTGAAACCTGCATATACTCTACCCAAACATAAGATATATAACAGTAACAGTTTCAATCTAAACTTAACATTCAACCTTCAGTGTTAGAAATCCACTTAAGTATTCAGGTTCAAGTTAATGACCCTGATTACTCAATTTATCTACCAAGTCCAATTTAATGACCTTGGTTGATCTGAGTCAAATCACACTGACATTTAAAAACAATTAAGTTCAAACATTTCTGAAAATCACAAGTTTCAAGTTAATGAACTTGCTTTAACTTTTCAACTTCTCAAACTTATCAAGATTAGCTCACGACTCATCCTCCAGTCCAGAAATCTCTTGCATCTGCTTTCAATCTTTCGAATCCGAAGATCAACTCTCCACTTTGGTTTGTCAAAAATAAAGCAGAAATGTAAAATCTTTTTGTATTTTTAATAAAGCTTCTAAACTAGAAATGAAATACAGAACTAAAATGAAATGAAAGTAAACTATTTACAAACATATTTTTGATGAAGCGTGTTAGGGAATCATATCAGCTATTCGACAAATCACAAGTACCGTTAAGCTTCAATTACATACTCAAAATTAAACAATTCGCTTAGATTGTCGATATACTGATCCACTTAAATTTTCACACAATTTTCAATCTGTCCAGGATACGGATTTAATGTTTTAAAGACTTAAACTTATACGTGTGTCCCACCTCTTGAATATACTCCCGTATCCAGATCCTGATATTCAGTCTTACAGGCAATTATAACACAAATGATATCTGTAAGGGGTTAATAAATTATGAAGAATCATGAGAGCTCAGGTCAGAACTACCGTTCAGCAGAGAGATCATGACTCAACTTGGGTGTGTCCCCTTTAGAGGATCTTTTTTACAACAGCATTGCTAAGCAATTTTATTGTCTTATCATATACGCTGAGGGTGATGCTATGTTTCAAGCATTTGCAGAAAGTATTATTCGAGGACTAGGTCAGAACTTCCATTCAGCAGAAGTCCCGGAATAATACCCCAGATATCACTGAGTATAAAAACCTAGTATATCAGAAAAATGAATCTTTCAAACGAGATTTCAGGGGTTACCTATATATCCAAGTAGTGTTCCCCACGAAATAAGCAAGTAAAGATTTATGTTTATATCCCGAACAAACTTACTAAATGTGCAAAAACCTATCGGCATATCATCAGCGAGACTGTTTAATCTTTTTAAACATTCCATTTCTTTAGCATACTGTGACTGTCAAGCTAATGTACTATCATTTTCCCTTTTTACACAAGCTCTTTTTCTTGTTTTCTATTGTTTTTGGATTTTAAAAATATCTCATGTTTTTTGTATTTTTGTCATTTTTTATTGTTTTTGTATTTTCTGAAAAATTACCCTATACTCCCCCTAAATACCAAAACAAGTAAAAAATCGACAAACCATTGCAGATTGCTTCTCAACATCATCTACAATATCTCTTTCATCAACGCCAATGATTTCCTCCAACACCGATAAAAGCTTCATACCATTCAATTTTAGAAAATACTGAAAACGTGCTTTATCAAAAGCTTTGGTATGTAAATCAGCTTTTTGTTCATCAGTGTGTCATCTTTCCAAGGAACAGGTTCAGATTTTGCCATGAATGCATATCCAACCGCATCCTCCTCAAGTAACAACTCGCTCCAGTCGTTACCTTCATCGTCGTGAATCACCGCAAGAGCTCTAGATTTTTCTTTGTTATCCTCAAGCTGCTTCATCCTTGGCAGTTCTGATTTATTCTGATGATAAATCGCCTTCTTGTAGTAATCTTCTCTGAACGGGTTTTCAGATTCATCAGCATACGCATTTCTGCATTCACGCTTAAAGTGACCTTTTTGTTTGCACTTGAAGCATGTCACCTTAGACTTGTCAAAGCCCAACTTGGTAGATGGTCCACCAATTTACTTTCTCCCAGTTATCTCCATGAAACGCTGTGCTCGACGAACTGCACTGGCCATACACCACCTTATGTCGATTAGTTCCATCTCCTCAGGATCTATTTGATCATAATCTTCTTTTGTCAGGTTGGTGTTGCCTATCTTCCCTGCTACAAGACTTTCATAAGATTCTAGCACATATGCTAGGAAAACCATCTGTTGTTTGGCAGACTCCTCGCTGAAATTCTGAGCATTCTTTAAGTCTACAGCGATGTTTCATTGAAATAAATTCTTTGCATCAGACTGGTTTGAATTTGATGAAGACCCACTGTGATATCCACTGTGATAATCACTGCTTTGACTTTCTTTGCTTGTTGTGGAAACATTCTTAGCAGAAAACGCAGTCTTGGGAGATGTGTTCTTTGGCATCATACTCTTTGGATAATACAAATCCAAGTTCTGCTGATAAGACGAATGATTGACTTTGTGTGTCTTATTCAATTCCAACTCGTGACTCTCTAGTCTCTCAATCAAATAGTTTAATGTCAAATTTTCTGGTGGCTTGATAGTATTCTTTAGCATCAACGCATAATATTGCCAATCCATCTCATCTGGTAATGCATCAAACAATTTGTCGACTAGCTCTTCTCGAGAATAGCGAATATCATGTCTCGCCAGTTCCAGTTTTAGATGTCCAAACCTCTCTATCATTTTACAAACTGATTCATTCTTTAAACACCCAAACAAATCAAACTCTTTTCTAAGTAGTTTCTTTTTGTTTTTCACAATTTCTTCGCTTCCTATACATTTGTTTTTCAATTTGTTCCAGAGATCTGTAGCACTAGAGTATTCGATCAAAGATATTATATCTTCTCTGACGGACTGAAACAGCAACGCAATACATTTCTGCTCAGCAACAAACAAATCTATCTCCTCATTTGTTGTTAAGGTTTCACCTTTTTTGTTTCCATTTTGGTATCCATTTTTTAGACTCTTCCAGCTAGGAAAAGCAAAGGCCATCAACCAATCTTCAAACTTCTTGGCCCACCGACTATATTCTTCGATAGCCATCAACTTCGGGGGTTTGTTGTATGTTCCGAAAGCACTTTCAACCTCCAATGCATCCGATAGCTTTTTCTTTGGATTTGGAGTGTTCTCATTGGTGTTACTCGAAGATGTATCATTTCCACCGTCTCCAGCAAACGCAAATACATCATAAAACGGATTGAAATCATCCATCTTGTACGTACCTGAAAATAATCAACAAAACACTTAGAAAATTTTTCGAAATTTCGAAACACAGCAAGTTCAAGCGAAATCAGATATATTTTGATTTCGAGCGGAATCTAAAGAAATCTGATTTAGAGCGAAATCAGATAGTAACTTTCTGAGCGGAATCCGAAAGTATGTTTCAGGCGAAATCAGAATTAATCTCGGGCGGAATCAGACTTGTTCTGATTATGAGCGGAATCAGATAACAATCTCGAGCGGAATCTGATTTTTAAGTCGATACGAGCGAAATCAACTTTTTAGGTTACTTTTACCATTTTTAAGTCGAATTTTAAACTGATTCTTTGTAGGCTTTGTTAAAACTAAGTTTTACACAATATACTCGAAATTCAGGCCATTCCGACCGTTGGAACTTGTTCTAATCAGAAAATTATAAGAAGAAGTGAGTAGAAGTGAGAAATTCTGGTAGAATCTAGCTGCTATGGTATGAACTCCTCGTCCTGAGCTCTGATACCACTTGTAGGATCGGTTTTGACACCGTACGATTGCGTAACGAACGTTCGACGTGCGGAATCCGTGAACGTGACCGTTGTTGAGACCCTAAACAGTCAGTATAAGGTAGTTCATCTTCGAATACGAAGGCGGAATCAACGTATACAAAGTTACAACAGCCTAACCCTATATATATCCTCCTGATTCCGCTCCAAACTGCACGAACATTACGAGCGGAATCACCAACTTACCTTATGAGCGGAATCACTAATCTACACTAGGAGCGGAATCACTAGACCTATTTGACATCTGGAGCGGAATTACAAAGAACCTGATTTCGCTTTAAATGACATGTATGTCATTTGGAGCGGAATTACAATCTAGAATCCACTTTTTCATTTCCGAACTCCAATCTAACCTATCTAGACCTAAGACTCAACTCAGACGTAGTCATCAGACATTCAGTGCACCAACAGACTCCCCCTTGGATGTTGACGAAGTCTTCAGCATTGAGTCTTCAATTTTCCAACTCTGTCTTCTCATTGCAAAAACTCCTTTTTTCACACAATTTCAGAAACTCAATCTGGCTCTATCTTTAATCTCCCCTTTGATTGTTGATCCAGAATTCTGACTCCCCCTTTTCACATACTCCTCCTCTCGGAATGCTAGGACTTGAATTCTGGTTCAAACTTTTACTTTTTCATTGCCATGGGAATTCCTGAAACCTGCATATACTCTACCCAAAAATAAGATATATGATAATAACAGTTTGAAATCAAAACTTACCATTTAATCTTCAGTGTTAGAAATCCACTTAAGTATTCAGGTTCAAGTTAATGATCCTGATTACTCCATATATCTACCAAGTTCAATTTAATGACCTTGGTTGATCTGAGACAATACACACTGACATTTGATTCAATTTGTTTCTGAAAATTTACAAGTTTCAAATTAATGAACTTGCTTTAACTGTTCAACTTCTCAAACTTGTCAAGATTAGCTCACAACTCATCCTCTAGTCCAGAAATCTCCTGCATCTGCTTTCAATCTTTAGACTCCGAAGATCAACTCTCCACTTTGGTTTGTCAAAAATAAAACAAAAATGGAAAATCTTTTTGGATTTTTAATAAAGTTTCTAAACTAGAAATGAAATAGAGAACTAAAATGCAGTGAAAGTAAACTATTTATAAACATATTTTTGATGAGCGTGTTAGGAAATCATATCAGCTGTTCGACAAATCACAAGTACCGTTAAGCTGTGATTACATACTCATAATTAAACAATTCGCTTAGATTGTCGATATACTGATCCACTTAAATTTTCACACAATTTTCAATCTGTTCAGGATACGGATTTAATGTTTTAAAGACTTAGACTTATACGTGTGTCCCACCTCTTGAATATACTCCCGTATCCAGATCCCGATATTCAGTCTTACAGGAAATTATAACACAAATGATATATGTAAGGGGTTAATAAATTATGAAGAATCATGAGAGCTCAGGTCAGAACTACCGTTCAGCAGAGAGATCATGACTCAACTTGGGTGTGTCCTCTTTAGAGGATCTTTTTTACAACAGCATTGCTAAGCAATTTTATTGTCTTATCATTTATGCTGAGGGTAATGCTATGTTTCAAGCAGTGTGGAAAGTATTATTCGAGGACTAGGTCAGAACTTCCATTCAACAGAAGTCCCGGAATAATACCCCAGATATCACTGAGTATAAAAACCTAGTATATCAGAAAAAGGAATCTTTCAAACGAGATTTCAGGGGTTACATATATATCCAAGTAGTGTTCCCCACGAAATAAGCAAGTAAATATTTATGTTTATATCCCGAACAAACTTACTAAATATGCAAAAACCTATCGGCATATCATCAGCGAGACTGTTTAACGCATTTAAACATTCCATTTCTTTAGCATACCTTGACTGTTAAGCCGATGTATTATCATTTTCCCTTTTTACACAAGCTCTTTTTCTGGTTTTCTATTGTTTTTGGATTTTTAAAAAAATATCTCATGTTTTTGTATTTTTGACATTTTTTATTGTTTTTGTATTTTCTGAAAAATTACCCTATACTCCCCCTAAATACCAAAACAAGTAAAAAATCTACAAACCATTGCAGATTGCTTCTCAACATCATCTACAATATCTCCTTCATCAACGCCAATGATCTCCTCCAACACCGATAAAAGCTTCATACCATTCAATTTTAGCAAATACTGAAAACGTGCTTTATCAAAAGCTTTGGTATGTAAATCAGCTTTTTGTTCATCAGTGTGGATTTTATCAATTCGTATCATCTTCTTCTCAAAACAATCTCTAATGAAGTGATGATGAATTTCAATGTGTTTGGTTTTAGCGTGATGTACTGGATTTTTAGTAATGTTAATCGCTGCCTCATTATCAACAAAGATAGGGTGTTTAGAAATTGCAAACCGTAGTCGCGCATCTGTTGCTGGATCCACAAGATTTGTGAGCAGCAACTGCTAGCAGATACATACTCCGCTTCACATGTGGATAAAGCCACAGAGGTTTGCGTTTTGCATTGCCAAGTGACCAATCGTGGTCCAAAAAATTGGCACCCTGCTGTTGTTGATTTAGCATTAACTTTGCAACATCCGAAATCCGAATCGGAATACCCTTCGAGCGTGAAATCGCCTTCTCTTGGATACCACAACCCAATGATGGAGTTCCTTTCAGGTAGCGTAATATCCTTTTCACAATCACCGTATGCGATGCTCTCGGGTTAGATTGAAATCTTGCTGCGAGGCAGGTTGGGTACATAATATCGGGTCTTGAAGCTGTCAAATACATCAGCGAACCGATCATGGAACGATACATCGTTTCATCTACCTTTTCTTTGTCAGATCAGGGTTTATCCCATGATTCATTGCTAATGGGGTGGCTGCTGGAGTAGAACCTGACATCCCGAATTTCTCCAAGATATCATGAACGTACTTCGTTTGATGTACGAAAATTCCTTTGGGTAGTTGATCAACCTGCAATCCCAAAAAGAACTTCATCTCACCCATTGATGACATTTCAAATTTCTGCTTCATAACACGTTCAAAATCTTTGCATAGATCCTCATTTGTTGACCCAAATATAATGTCGTCCACGTATATCTGAACAATCAGAAGATGACCTTCGACCTCTTTGGTGAAGAGAGTGGCATCCACTTTTCCACGGATAAAACTGTTGGCTAGTAGGTGTTGAGATAATGTCTCGTACCAAGCTCTCGGGGCCTGGTGTAAACCATATAGCGCTTTGTCTAACAAATAGACCTTGTCTTTGTGGATTGGATCGGTGAAGCCAGGTGGCTGACCGACATAAACCTCCTCTTTTACCTTCCCATAGAGAAAAGCCGATTTTACATCTAACTGATATACTTTGAAGTTTTTCCATGATGCAAATGCTAGAAAGATTCTGATAGCTTCTAGTCGAGCTACAGGAGCATACACTTTGGTAAAATCTATTCCCTCCTGTTGACTGAAACCCTGGACTACGAGTCAAGCTTTGTTGCGAACCACAACTCCTCTATCGTCTCTCTTACACTTGAACACCCACTTGGTGTTTATCTTCCTCTGACCATCTGGTAAATCCACTAACTCCCACAATCCTAATTTTTCGAATTGGCTCAGTTCCTCCTGCATTGCATTGACCCAAGAATCTTCTATAAGCGCCTCTTTGTAAGTCCTTGGTTCAACCTGCGAGATAAAACAACTCAATGAGAATTCAGTTTGCAAAGGAGCAACTTTTGTATAAAAACATGTAAGCCCTTTATCAATCTGTCTTTGAGTGCGAACGCCAGTTTGCAGTTCTCCAATGATCAATTCCTCTGGATGATATGAAAGAGTTCGTGGCATTACTTCGCCTGGAACATCTACATTACCCTCCAGATTAGTAACATTCTGATTTGCATCTTGTTCACTGACTGGGTTTGTTTGACTTGAAATCTGAATTTGCTCCCCCTCAGAATCTGAATCACCATGATCAAATACTGGCATGTTCTAAGATTCTTGATTATCATTCTGTGCCGACTGATTATCTTGATCAACTTCATTTTGTTGGATATCATCATGTTCACCAGCATTGCTTGGACCTGCTTCATCATCATTTGAAGCTTGTTGCGGTCTTCTTGAATACTCAGCTGGAAACCTTTCCTGCGATTCTTCATACTCTCTTAGAATATCCAACTCGTCAAAGAAATCCTCTTCTTCTTCCTTTTCTTCTTCCATGTCAAACGAATCCCACAATTTATTGTAATTAAAACGCCATGAATCACCAGGATTTTGAGGCGGCATAGTATACCTCTGACAATCAACATGTTGTGCTTCGATGATCTGCTTCATGCTTGGAACAAAGACTCGTCTTTGTGGACTTGAATAACCAACAAATATTCCTTCGATACTCTTTGGACCAAATTTACCAAAAGGCTCTAGAACTGTACAAGGAGACCCAAACGGTTCTAAAAACTTCAGGTTCGGTTTACGGTTATTGATCAACTCAAAGCATGTCTTGTTGAATTTCTTTACAGTAAGAACCCGGTTGAGTGTATAGCATGCGGCGGAAACTGCTTCTGCCCAAAAATTTATCGGTAACTTTGAATCAGCAAGCATTGTTCTGGCCGTTTCGATTAGCGTCCTGTTTTTACGTTCTGCAACTCCATTCTGCTGCGGAGTGTACGGAGCACTAAACTCATGCAATATACCTCTTTCGTCACAATATTCTTCCATCTTGTTATTCTTGAATTCAGTACCATTATCACTTCTGATTCTTCTAATACGCCTTTGGTACAGATTTTCAATCTTTCTGAACAACGCCATCAAACTGTCAAACGTTTCATCTTTCTACTTCAAGAATGATACCCACGAAAATCTGGAATAATCATCAGTAACCACAAGACAGTAGAGATCCCCTGTAATACTTTTGACATTTACAGGACCAAACAAATCCATATGTAGTCTCTCTAACGGTCTGGAAACTGAATTGACTTGCTTTTTAGGGTGTGACTTTTTCTTCTGCTTGCCTTTGACGCAACTAATGCACTCCCCTTCCAGATGAAAACCTTTGATATTAACTCAAAGAACCAAATCATTGTGCACCAAGTGATTCATTTTTCTAAGATGTATATGCCCCATCTTCCGGTGCCACAACTTCGATTCTTTCTCTGTTACTCTAGACACAAAACAATGAGCCTGACCCGTGGTTGTAGTAGCTACACTCATGTCCAACACGTACAGATCATTGACTCTTGGTGCCCGCATGATAATCCATTCTTCAGGAATAACAAATCCTGGCTTCAAGATCAAACATTCTTTATCAGTGAAGTGAGTAGTATACATCCTGTCACAAATCTGTGAAATGCTTAGCAGATTATTCTCCAGCTCAGCAATGTAGTTAACTCTCTCAAATGTAAGAATCCCATTGGATAACGTTCCTTCACCGATAATTCTACCACCTTGATTTCCTGCAAATCCCACGTAACCTCCATTGAAATTTCTAACATCATATAACAATGCAGTCTTCCCTGTCATATGTCGAGACGCTCCGCTATCCATAATCCATCTTGAAATAGCTCTCGGAAGTTCCTGCACATATCACAAATAATTCAATAAAGATACCGATTCATGCTTCACGATTACCAACTAGGAAGCTCCGGCAAGTCCAAAATCTTTAGTGAGATTTTGATGCCACCCAAGCCTCTTTTGACTCGGGTAACTTGACTTTAATGTGAGTTTTAGCAGTGTAAAGTGGTGGAAAATTTTTATCATTCGTTTTCAAGCTCTCATCTGATCCAATCTCAACCTTTTTGTACAAGAAAAACTCATCTATCTTAAGTTGACCAGTTGGTTGATTTTTCTTTTGAACATTCTTCTTCTCTGGTGGAGTAGAAGATTGTTTCTCCAGCTTTTCATAATAATCCAAAGGAACATCCATCTTTACCGGTGTGGTAGAAGATGATTGTTTTTCCGACACTGAAACCTTTGGTTTATCAACAACTTTTGGCTTCCATGTTTGTTGAGATGATGCAACCCGTTTGTAAAATTTGTCATTTTTAGTTACCACATTCTTAACAGGTTCAATTTTGACTTTTGTTTTCTCATTTTTCAAAACTTTCTCAACAACCATTGGAGCTTTTCCTTTTGAATCAACCTTCTTCTGTCAATTCTCAACAACTTCAGTCTTAGGCTTGGAGTTGGTGCAATTTCTTGCAATGTGACCAACTTTGTTACATCTAAAACATGTACGAGTATCAACTACCCGACTTGTGCCTTCAGACTGAGGTTGTGAAGTCCTTTTCGCAAAAAATTCTTCATTTGATTTCGAAAAGATTTCATTTTCCTCATCAGAAAGTGAACTTGAACCGTTCACAAACACCTTCTTTTCAGCAAACCTTTTGTTTTGAAAACTCCTTTTCTGATAACTCTTACCACCCTGATATCCACCCGACCAATTGTTTCGATTGTTGTTATAAAAACGTACATCTCATTAAAAGCACCACTTGTAGGATCGGTTTTGACACCGTACGATTGCGTAACGAATGTTCGACGTGCGGAATCCGTGAACGTGCGTGACCGAACACACAAGAACGTACTAATAACGTGATTCTATTGAATAAGATGACGTGTACAAAGTCGAGAATCACATGAGAGAACTTTCTCTCTCTAGACTTTCTCTCTCTAAGATTAGATCTCCTAAACCTCCAAATGAGCAAAAGTCTCAAACTCTAACACTAACTCCTCTAATTATAGGCTAAGGGATATAAGGATTTCTCCTTATTTACAAGTTTGCCACCTTGCCCTTTTTAACTAGATATTACAATAAAACGCTAGAATTCTTCTGTTTCTGCTACGGACTAGATTGACGAAGGCGATAGACAAATAATGCACTAACAGACTCCCCCTTGGATATTGCCGTAGTCAATCTCGTAGCGTCTTGTCATTTCTCTTTCACGAACAGAATCCCTGTGGATCTGTCTTCGAGCTTCCGTTGCTCCCCTTCTTCTTAGACTCTTTTTCCTTCAGGCTCCCCCTTTCATCAAGCTTCTGTGCTTTTGGGATCGACACCTAGATTTCCAAATACAAGCTCCTTCAGGATAGTTATCTGGCTCTTTGAATCCACGCTTCCTCTTGCGTTGAGCTCGTCTTCAGACTCCCCCTTAGACTCAGTTGTCGGGATCGTAGTCTGGCTTTCACAAGTTCACAAATTCAGGATATGCTCTATTCCTGGCTCTATTCTGCATATGCTCAGGATTTGAAACCTGGTTAACCTGCAAATCCTCTACCCATAACATAAGTTTTACAAATTTATAACACTTATATTTAAGAAACTTACTTGGTAGAAATCATTCATTCATCAATCTGTATAGTTACATCAAGTTCAAGTGAATGACCTTGATTAACTAATCACACAATCTTTCAAAACATTTGTATATAACATTCAAATTTTTCAACATATTCTCTCAACCCTCTAGTTCATCAAGTTTAGCACTTGGAATTTTGAAAATCAACTCTCCAACATCAATTGTCGAAAATCTTTTCGTATTTTTCAAAACTTTATGCTAAAACACACTAAAATCTTTTTGGATTTTGAGTTTAAAGAAATGCAGTAAAGAAATATATACAAACAGTATTTTTGTGAGTTTGTGTAAGAGGATCATATCAGTTTATGAGACCAATCACTAGCACCGTTAAGCTTTAATCATTTTAAGTTCTAAACGATTCACATAGATTGTCAGTATACTGGTCCACTTAAATTTTCACACAAAGTTCAACTGCTTCGAGATACGAGTTTAATGTCTTAGATACTTAAACTTAATCGCGTGTCCCACCTCAGAATATACTCCCGTATCCAGATCCCAATATTCAGTCTTACAGGTAATTATAACACAAATGATATTTGTAAGGGGTTATAAATTATGAAGAATCATGAGAGCTCAGGTCAGAACTACCGTTCAGCAGAGAGATCATGACTCAACTTTTGGGTGTGTCCCCTTTAGAGGATCTTTTTTACAACAACATTGCTAAGCAATTTTATTGTCTTATAATATATGCTGAGGGTGATGCTATGTTTCAAGCATTGCGGAAAGTATTATTCGAGGACTATGTCAGAACTTCCATTCAGCAGAAGTCCTGGAATAATACCCCAGACATCACTGAGTATAAAGACCTAGTATATCAGAAAAAGGAATCTTTCAAACAAGATTTCGGGGGTTACCCATATATCCGAGAGATGTTACCCACGATATAAGCAAGTTTGAATTTAGGTTTATATCTCGTCATAATCTACTAAATGAGCAAAAACCTACTGGCATATCATCAGTGAGACCTTTTATCACTTTTTAACTTTCCATTTCTTTAGCATGCTGTGATCGTCCACTGATGTACTATCATTTCCTCTTTTCTCAACAAAACTCATTTTTGCTTTTTCAATGTTTTTGACATTTTCAAATTTTCTAATTTTTTTAAAATTTTTCTCCCCCTAAAATCAAAATATGTTTCAATTTTGATTTTCAAGGAAAATTTGAAAACAAATTGTACAAACAAAATGACAAACTGATATCGAATCGCTTCAATTCGCCATTCACTTGGCATAAACAATCAGAACTCCCCCTGATAACAAACAATTTTCCCATTTAGATTTCAAAACACTTAAGTTTGTTTTAATCAAAATGGTTTTTCCGGAAAATTAGTTTTGTTTGTCTTTTTACAAACTCGGGGTTCTTTCATCACATTGTTCACCTTTATCCACTTATCGGAAAGAGAAATCAAGTACAACTTAATGTCCTTGATTAGTCTTTTGTGATTCGAAATATCACAGTTACCAACCTGTGAATTTCTCAAGAAATATGCCGATTCCTATTCCACACTTACCAACCTGGGAACTCCGGCAAGTCAGGTTTTTCATTTAAACAAATTCACCCAAGCCTGACCAGCCTTGGGTTTGACAGTTTTTACCTCAACAGATGGCTCTTCTGGTTTTGACAAACCAGAATCATTGCCTGAACACGGCTTGTCTGACTTTGTTGAGCCAGATTCATCGCCGACAATTTTCTTCTTCTTTTCTTTTGTCCCCAGATTTGTATCTGATGAATTCGTTTTGCTTGCCTTTTCAGTCGAGGAAAGCGATTCATCAGAACTTTTTCTCGGATTACCAGTTGTATCCCAGGACAAAATTTTCTCCAAGTATTCTCTTGCCTTCTTTCTTTTCTTCCTTAGTCTGTCTTTCTGCCCCTGTGAAAGCTTCACTTTTGGTTCGTGAACTTTCTGTTCTTTGGGCTTGACACTGACTGATTTCTTTCCCATTTTCTGAGATTCAGCCCTCGATCTTCCTTATGATCTCATTGGGCAATGATGTGGCATTCATAGCACCTTCTTGTTTCGATTCTCTGACTTCGGCAGTTAACAGCAATGTGTCCTTGAAATCCACAAGTGTAACACACTCTGTTATCATACCTCTCACAACTTTCATACCACACACCGTCTTCATACCACACACTTAGATCAAAGCATTGATTTGCCTTGTGGTACTCATGTCTCCTCTTGTATCCTTGATTTGGTATTTGAGCACTATGGTCAAACCTGCACCACTGATTACCAACTATTTTTGAGTTTTGATTTTTAAATTTTTGTAATTTTTCATAATGATTGGATGACTGAACTGATGAGCTTTTATTTTCATTTTTAAAATTTTTCAAATTTTTTACTTTTTGTTTCTATTCTACAATCTTCTTAACAGGTTTTTGCTTTGAGCATTCACCTATTTCAGTAGACTGCAAAACAGTATTTTGAAAATTTTCTTGTAATTCTAAAAATATTTTTCTTTTCTCATCTTTTTCTTTTTCATCATCAGCTTTGTCATCGCAATCTTCAATTTTGACTTTGTCAAAATTTGTGACATTGTCACTTATTGGAACAGAATTGATCGGTTTTGGATAAACATGTGATGTAGAATTCACAAAACCTTTCAATTTACTCTCAAGCTCATCAATTTTATTTCGAGCAATTTCAGCTTCATTTTCAAGCCGAATGATTTTCTGAAGATGAGAATTTATTTCAATCTGTTTTACAAGATTATTTTTAAAAATAACAGATTTTTCATCTTCTAAAACCTTTATTTGACCTTGAAAATCTTTTTCAATCTTTAATTTTTCATATTCAAAAACATTTTCTTTTTCTTTAAAATTTTTGTTTTCTAATGACAAACTCTCAACATTCTTCAAAAGTTTGTCATTTTCACATCTCAGTTTTTCACAATTCAAGCGCAATTCCAGAATCTGTTCATTATCAGCTTTCTTCTCGTCTTTCAAAGCTTTGTTTTCCAATGTCAAATTCTCCACATCTTTCAAGAGATTGATATTTTCTGCTTCGGATTTTTCGCATTTTGAGCACACAGCTTCACTTTTTGAAATTTCATCTTTTTCTTCTTCTTCTTCTTCTTCATTCTTTGTCGTTCATGTAAGAAAAATTTTAACCATATCAGCAGGATTCAAATCTTCATTTAAAAACCAACCTCTCTTGTGATCATATTTCATCTTTCTTCTTACATCAATACCATTTTCAATTCTTTTGATTATTTCAAGAAACACATCCAAACTTATGTATTTTGAGCTTCTTTTTAATTCCTCTATCAACTCTTTCTTTTTCTCTTCATTCTCATCATTGTGTTTTCTAAGCTCTCTGATGAAATCATAAAAACCAAATTTTGAGAACCTAGAATCCTTTTTCAATTTTCCCAAAAATTCATCCCAATCTGAAGGTAACGCATCTGCAAACTTAGATATCTTTTCAGTATATGATATCGTTAAGTAATACATTCTAAAACCTTTATGTAAATCATCATATCGCTTATACGTATCATTAAAGTTCTCATATTTTCTACACGTAAAATGTTCAACTCTTTCAACCAAAACCTCCTTTTTCTCAAAATGAGAACCACAAGTCCAATTGTTTATTCTTTCAAGATTAGCATTTTCCTTCTCGTCAAACATTTTGACCACAACTTAAAAACAACTTTTTGGTATTTGCGCCTTGTAAACCACCTCGAATCACCTGCAATCAAACAAACAAGCTATCAGTTCAAACAGACTGAATACGTAACAATGTTCGTTTGATGAAATCAATCTAAGACTCATGTCGAAGATTTGTGAACTTGTTTCAATGTTGTTCGGGTGAAACCACTGAATGAATGAGCCAATCAAAATCAAAACAAAATGGATTCAATTGGGCCTTCACTGATCGGGCCGACAAATTTCAAATTTTAAAACACTTTGATTGGGCCGCTAACAAATGAAGTCACATGGGCTTACACATACTCACGTGAACCATTTAATGATTTACTCGATATATGTTGCTGCACAAAGTTTTAACTTTTTGAAAATGGCCAGACACTTAACAAATATAATTGGGCCGCCACAATATAGATCAGATCAATATATCATGCACATGCAATTAATGCTATTCTCAATTCTCACAAATGCCAACCTAATACTTGCTAGGACCGATTTATATTGTATATCACGAGACTCTGTTGAAGTTATTTATAATGGCCGATTACTTTTTAACAATTGATATCCACTAATCCGACAATCTGTTTAATCCTACACATGTACACTGATTTCGTCGACAAGATCAAAGTTATATTCAAATATGATTGGACCGAGATACTATAGTGGGCTGCACTTGACTTTGATTGGGCCGAAAAACAACTTTCAGATGGAATCAATCAGACTTATATCTTTCCGAGCGGAATCTGATTGACAACTTGGAGCGGAATCAACAATTTGATAACTTTGGAGCGGAATCTGAAGATAAATTTCAGGCAGAATCTGACTTGTCTAATTTCGAGCGAAATCAGAAATGTGTTTCGAGCGGAATCAGAATTTATCTGATTTCGAGCCGAATCAAGCTGAACTTTTCGAGCGGAATCAAGGTTATACTTTCGAGCGGAATCAGATTTGTTCTGATTTCGAGCGGAATCAGACTTTATCTGATTACGAGCGGAATCAGAATGTGTCTCACGAGCGGAATCTGATTTTTATGACTTTACGAGCGGAATCAGAGAATAACTTTTGAGCGGAATCAGGTTTTTGACTCGAAATCGGACCTAAAACTCCAATTTATCCTAAACGGCTAGGAGTTTGAATCTGAAATTTGGTAGGATTATAAATCAAGTGTTTTCGCACAACATATCAAAAAATCAGCCGATTTGGACCGTAAAAACTTGTTCAATTTAATGAAAAACCGTTAAAAACGTGAAAAATGAGTAGAAGATGAAGAAATAGATGAAATTCAGGTCTGAAATCGATGAAATCTGGTACGAATCTACGTGTTTGATCAGCGCAATCGAGCTCCTGCTCTGATACCACTTGTAGGATCAGTTTTGACACCGTACGATTGCGTAACGAATGTTCGACGTGTAGAATCCGTGAACGTGCGTGACCGAACACACAAGAACGTACTAATAACGTGATTCTATTGAATAAGATGACGTGTACAAAGCCGAGAATCACATGAGAGAACTTTCTCTCTCTAGACTTTCTCTCTCTAAGATTAGATCTCCTAAACCTTCAAATGAGCAAAAGTCTCAAACTCTAACACTAACTCCTCTATTTATAGGCTAAGGGATATAAGGATTTCTCCTTATTTACAAGTTTGCTACCTCGCCCTTTTTAACTAGATATTACAATAAAACGCTAGAATTTTTCTGTTTCTGCTACGGACTAGATTGACGAAGGCGATAGACACATAATGCACTAACAAGCACTACCTCCTACGAAGAAACATTATGCTGGTACCGCACCTCATTGTACTCGATGCAATGGTCATCATGCGACCCAACAGGCTTGCAAACAGTGTACTACTTGTGGTAAACTTGGGCATCTAGCCAACATCTGTCGTTTGGGTCAGAATCAAGCTGTGCAGAATCCAGCACAAGCTCCCGGGAATGCTGCTAGATTCCCACCTGGTTCGTGTTACAATTGCGGAGAGATGGGTCACTTCCGCAACAATTGTCCGAGGCTTGCAAATCCGAACGCAAATGCTAATGCAAACGCTAATCCCGCTCGTGGACGAGCATACAATCTAAATGCTAATGCAAACGCTTTTCTTGGTCTTGTTAGTTATTATCGACGATTTATTTTGAACTTCTCGAAGATCGCGGTTCCACTCACTGCTTTGACTCAGAAGAATAAGCCTTTTAAGTGGGGACCTAAACAAGAAGAAGCATTCCAAATGCTAAAACAAAAATTATGTGATGCTCCTGTTCTATCTTTGCCCGAGGGAAACAATGATTTTGTTGTCTATTGTGACGCGTCGAATCTAGGCCACGATTGTGTTATCATGCAACGCGGTAAAGTCATTGCATATGTGTCAAGACAGCTGAACAAACACGAGAAGAACTACACCATTCATGATCTTGAGTTAGGTGCTGTGGTTTTTGCACTTAAAATCTAGAGACACTATCTCTATGGCACGAAATGTGTGGTTTTCACAGACCACAAAAGTCTCCAGCACATTCTCAATCAGAAGGAACTAAACATGAGGCAACGACGTTGGGTTGAACTCTTAAACGATTACGATTGCGAAATTCGTTACCATCCTGGTAAGGCGAATGTCGTAGCCGATGCGCTAAGTCGAAAGGAACGAGTTCAGCTTAATTCTGTTCGAACTCTATCTGATATTCAAACTCGTGTCTCTGAAGCTCAACAATCTTGTGTTTCACAGAATTTGATAGGTAAGGAATTATCACGTCAACTTGAGCTTAAACTCGAAACGAAGGACGATGGATTACTTTATTTCAAGAACCGTTTGTGGATTCCGAAACAAGACGATCTTCGCACGTTAGTGATGGAAGAATCTCACAAGTCTCGATACTCTATCCATCCTGGTGCTGACAAATTGTACAAGGATCTTCGTACTCAGTACTGGTGGCCTGGTATGAAGAAGGATATTGCCTTGTATGTATCTAAATGCGTAAGTTGTCTCAAAGTCAAGGCTAAACATCAACGACCATCTGGTTTGCTTGTACAACCAGAAATACCGGTATGGAAGTGGGAGAACATTGCAATGGATCTTATCACTAAGTTACCGCGTACAACTAGAGGTCATGATGCTATTTGGGTTGTTATCGATCGATTAACAAAGTCAGCTCATTTTATACCGATTCGCGAGGATCTATCTGCTGATAAACTTACCAAGATTTATGTTGATGATATTGTATCTTGACATGGTGTTCCTTTAGATATCATATCTGATCGTGATGCTCGATTTTCATCTCATTTTTGGAAAACCATGCAATCTGCTTTGGAAACTCAACTAAATCTAAGTACTGCTTATCATCCCCAAACAGACGGACAATCTGATAGAACGATACAAACATTGGAGGATATGCTTAGAGCATGTGTGATAGACTTTGGTGGTAATTGGGATTCTCATTTGCCGTTGATCGAGTTCTCTTACAATAATAGTTATCATGCTAGTATCAATATGGCACCGTTCGAAGTTCTCTACGGTCGAAAATGTCATTCACCTGTCTGTTGGAATGAGATCGGTGAACCTCAGCTTACTGGACCTGAGCTCATTCTGGAAACAACAGATAAAATCAAGAAAATTCGCGATAATCTTCTGACAGCTAGAAGCCGTCAAAAGAGTTACGCGGATATGCGACGCAAGCCCTTGGAATTTCAAGTTGGCGACCATGTCCTCCTAAGGTGTCACCTTGGAAGGGAGTGGTGATATTTGGAAAGAAAGGAAAACATGCACCACGATATGTTGGACCATTTAAGATTGTTGAAAGAATTGGAAAGGTTGCCAATCGACTAGAGCTACCTCCTGAACTTGGGAATATTCACCCGACTTTCCACGTGTCCAATTTGCGAAGGTGTTTAGCCAATGCTGATCTTCACATTCCACTCGATGAAATTCAAGTTGATGAAACGATGCACTTTGTCGAGAAACCTGTGGAAATAGCGGACCGTACAGTCAAGCAGTTGAAGAACAAGCGAATTCGATTGGTCAAGGTTCGCTGGGAGTCCAACCATGGCCCAGATTTTACTTGGGAACGTGAGGACCAAATGAAAGCGAAATATCCACATTTGTTTTCGCAAGTTTGCTCTAGTTAAAATTTCGGGACGAAATTTCCTAAAGTAGGGGAGACTGTGACAACTATGCTCTGTAAACGATGTACGATGTAAAACAATATCAATTATCAATAAAACGATGTGTTTTGGTGTTTATATGTGTATTTGTGTTTGATGATTTTACGATTTGATTCTAGTTCGATTTCAAGCTTTAAATCGCTTTCTAGAAAGTTATACGCAAACTGATGCGTAAACTTAATCAGTTTAATGCGACAAACACTCCAGAATAGTGATATAGGCTTAACATACCTTAAATAACCTTTACATAACTTAGAAATAAGTTTTGTAGGGTTTGGTGTATCGAAAACAAATTTATTCGATCGCAGGGACTATTTGTGTCAAACTGCAAAATTATACCAATTCGTATGATAACAAACATTCCGGAACTTTATCATAAGTTAAACATACCCTAAATATCCTTTACATAGCTTAGAAATAGGCTTTGAAGGGTTCGGTATGCGAAAATAAACTTTTTGATCAAACAGGGACTAAAAGCGTCAAAAAGTGCATAAGTTTGCATTTTCGCGCATATCTTACGTTCTGAACTTATCCGGACATCCAAAAATTTTTGTAATCATTAAAATATTTTATTTTAGTGATTGGAATGCAAAAATACCATTCGTCACGCAATTTGGATCGTTTTTGCGTCCGTTCGAGTTTTCGTCGTAATTAACCGAATAACGCAACCGTACGACTAAAAGAACCGACATCCGAGATGTTTTTGAGCATATTTTAAGTTCCCTATACTTTAACTTCATTATAGAGCCTTGAAATGAGGTTAACGGGGCTTAAACGTGTCAAAAATGCATCAAAAACCAAGTTTCAGGCCTGTAGGGACTAAACTTGACAATCTGTCAAAGTTCTCTAGGAGGGGCGCGTAAGACTTAGTGTCGGTCTACGCTGCCCATGACAACATGACAGAAACATTGAATTTGGTCATTTCAGCTTAATTTGATGGTTTTGATCCCTGATTTCTGATACAATTTGATGGTTTTTGAGTTCCCCATGTTTTGTAAACAATGGGTAACACTTGGATGGCTAGGATTGAAGCTCAAATATTGAGAAATGATCCTAACGGTTCTTCAAAATCTATAAATACCCACCATTTCATTTCATTCCAACTCACATTTTGATTCAATCTGCTCTAAGTTGGAGTGTATACTTCATACCTGAGTAATTTTGAATCAAAACTTACTTGCTTGGACCTTTTGTAAGTTTCTTTCATGCTTGTTATTGCTTTTCAAGCGTGAAAGTCAAACAGTTATGGTCAACACAGAGTTCGTTCGAACTTTGCAACGTGAGCGTAATCACGATGGTTATAGTCCCTTGTGACTATACCTACTGATTACCACGTTGATTTGTCGAAGTGACGATTCAAAGTTTCGGTCAAAATGTTGTTTATGCGCATTTTGAGAAGAAAGTGTCCTTGGGTATCAAAACACTTTGTTTTGATATCAAAACCTGTTTTCTAACTTTAACTCGTTACTTAGTCTAGTGCTTGTATAGGGTCGTAAGATAAGCGGTCTTAACAACCGCTTAGACTTTTGAACCTGACCTGTTGATCATTAGGATCTGACCAACCATATTTGTGACCATAGTTTTATAGGGAATAACCTTCTGAGGTTATACCTTATGGTCACTTAGTTTAATTAGTTGTTATGATAGGTAGTTTATATGCCTTAGGAAAATGACCAAAATGCACTTTTCATGCATAATTGGATTTTAAGCATATGTAACTTAAACTTTTGTCACTTAACTGATTATTCAACATATTTAAACATGTTAGGGCATATAATACTTGTCATAGGACTAGTTAGACGTCTCGAATGCGCTTTTGCGTGAACGACACGTTACAGTAGCATAAGCTACCTTAATGGGTCATAACGGGTAGTAAGCACTTAGGATAGGTTCCGATTTAGAATGTAGGCTTTGTTAAACCATATCACATGAGTTCCAATACTCATTTGGTTTACAAGACCTCATTCTACCCGATCTCCCGATTGGGTGTCGATTATTTAACTAGCAATCCGATTACTAGGTACTACTTGAATTCCCTTCGTTTTTCCCGAGCATTGATAGTTCATTTGATTGTTTTGGGGTGATTCATATGTGTTCAACGATTTCGATGCTTTAAACAACGATTTCAAAAAAAAAAAAAAAAAACGAATACTATGGTTTATATTAAACAAGAACGATTTCGATAATGTGAACGAACTTGTTGGACGTATTTACATAACGAATAAAATTCATTAATTTTGGCCGAACCGACCAGTATTAGGTTATGGTACCATAGGATCTGATAAATACCGTTATCAGACTGCACCCATGGTTATGTGTGGGGGTTATGTGGGTAACGACTGAACATGTTATTTGTTAACTTACCCTTTGGTGGTTTGATTAATACGAGTTGAACGATGGACGAGTTACGAAGGTTTGAATGTTATTAGCGAGACGACCAAAAGTAGTTTTCATAATTAAAAGGAGAACGATTTAAACGATTTGAACAAGTTAAACGAATTGAACAAACAATTGGTTTTGGGTTGTGATTAGATAATGGGACGGGTGTAACATGATAAAATCATGGTAGATACGCCGATGGTACTTCTTATATATAAGTGTTTTTATCATATTACATTCCGTGGCATTATTTATTTCACTTGGGCAAACGATTTTAAAACGATGTCACAGAACGATATTTACTAAATAATATAAGCCATACGAGTTTTACTACGAGTTGATTTATAATTTGGCTTACTTAAACAAATGTTTTGGGTTAAGATTCATGGCTATGAGATTTTATAATCTATAACCAACTTGTTTTGAGTTGGTTAATCATGTTGTAATACTATATACTTTTCAAAACAAGGTTTTCAACTATTGACTCTTGTAGTCTAACGAGGTATTGCAATATGCAAACGAGCCATGAATCCGACACTCTCACAAAACCTATGTGCTCGCCGGCATTTCTTTGCTGACTTATTTTTACATATGTTTCTGGTGTTGATTGAATGATGTTGATTGCTAGGATGCATGCTCACTTAGGACTGGACGAGGCCTTAGTGACTTAACGATGATAGACTATGTTTAACTTGTTTGTTTAAATTTCAAGACAATGTAAATATTCAATAATCCAATAAAACGGAACTTTTTGAATCCATGGTTGTAAAACAATAATTCTGCCACTCCACTCCCCGACGTTTCCTCCATGATTTCGTTATTTTAACGCTGTCGGGGTGTGACAGGGGGGATCTTATGCCGTCGCGCACAAGGGGAGGGGTAGGGTTTTTTTTTGATCTTATGCAATACGTACATATTAAAATAGAGGGGGCTTGGGTGACTTGGGCTAACGGGCCGCAATGGACAAGGGGGTACGCGGGTTGGGCTTGAGGTTTTGCACGAGGGTTGGGGGTTTGGGCCGGTTGGTTGCGCAAAGGGGAAGGGTTTGGGTTGGGTTTATAAAGTGGCGAAACTTATAAGGTGACAGTTTCGCGAGTTTCACAAGATAACTAATCAAAATGTTTCTTGTCGCAAAGTAAAATACTACAACGTTTCGTTTCGCAAAACAACATACGGCAATGTTTCAGTTTTGGGTTTTGGTTTCACGTAATTCACATCACACATTACCAAGTTCTCAACCATTCAAATAAAATAATCAAACACCACATTCAAATCATAAATCGTACACGAAATTACAAAGTACGCGAAACGTAACAGGGATTTATACGAGTTGTCACAAATGTCCCAAGTTTAAAGTTAAAAAAAAAATGTTTTAAAGTTAACAGCGGAAGCAGAAGTCTAATAATTCAAGCAATAGTTTAAAAGTACCTGAATATTATTAAGAAACCCAACAAGGCTCAACGCAACCACTGTCACACCCTGACTTTTGCGGAAGCGTGATTATGGTGTGACTTACTTGTTATCATTGCATTCAACCACGACAAACAATTACATGATAAACCATAGATTTGCCATTCATCAATTTTGTTTAAAACTAACAACATTGATTAAATCGTAGACTTCAAATTCAAGTTTTACAAATTGTACAAATTGTTTATGAGTTCATAAGGACTTGTCAAAAGATATTGAATAACACCAAGGTTTGGATAACGTGTCCCGTCCAGGAATAAGACACATTAACCAAATCAAAGACCATGGATGACAGCTTTATTCTTAACGCAGCTTAAAAACTCCCAACGCCTTCCAGATCCACTTATAAATTCCCTGAAATACATGTAAGTTGAAAAACATCAACAAAAGTTGAGCGAGTTCATGTGTTTGTTTGTGTGTATGTATAAGCTTTTGAAAACATTGTAAGTATGTGTGTAAGTCCCTGGTATGTAGCAATAAGGAAAAAGAGATCACCAATGGTTTGCAAGGCCATTGATATATGTGACGTGATGCAGGAAGACTCAAACCTAGCAAATTTTGTCGGTAAGACATAGTCACCTCATGGTCCACTCAGCGGACTCAGGAATGGGACTCGCTATACCCGAATAGATCTATCACTCATGTCCCTCGGTCCTACGACGAGGATTAATGGCTTTAAGTGTCGTACCCACCACTCACATGATCTAGAAATAAACCCTCCTTAAGCTAACCATACAATGTATAAAATGTCTGTAATAGTTGTAACATGTATTTCACCCCCGAAGTATAAAATTGAAAACAGTTAAGAGAAAAGGGGGACATGAAATCACAGTATTGCGTCTTCTATGCTCGTAACTCAAAGCTTCCTCTAGAACGCACGACTACCAACATGCGTACTATGGTCTGTTAGACGAGCGGGTCGTGCCTTGTCTTAGTATTGACTAGTGCCTTTAAGTTACGTTTTTAAAGTGTTTTTAATATATTTGTAATAATACTTCTCAAGTATTGTTATTCGCATTTTCTTCCCAAGGATGGGAGTATCTCATACTTGGGTATTCGTATTCTTGCATTGGTATATCTTGCCATGTATTGGCGTCGTATTCCGGTGTATTATTACAAATAAAATACGTCAATATATTCTCAATATATATTTCCAAAACACTTATATTTTCAAGTCCCACTTTAGAAAATATATAATAACTTATTTTGCCCCAAAAATAATGTACCGTCCAGAAAATATATATTTCCTAAAATCATATATATTCTAATTTGCTAAGAAAATATAGTTTAACTTCCCAAAAATAATATATTTTCTCTTTGTCGAAATTATGATATGTTTGGTAATTTGCACAAAGATCATATTTTCACTTCTTTCATTTCCAAAATAGTATATACCAAAAATATATCGTAACGGTGTCTTCCTGAATATTTCATAAGTTACGTTTTCGCGTTCGGTTTCACAATGACAAGTGTGTAACTTAAATATTTATTCCTTGTAATTTTTAGTGTTATTTTGGAGTTGTAATTGTCATTGTAATTTGTAAATTATATTATTTTACCCTAAAATAATATAACTATTCCACAAAATAACAAATATTCACACAAGTGTCTTAGTGTAAAATATATATTCTAAATATAAATTTAACCATTTTCATTTATAAAACCAACCTCCGATACTTTGTATTTTGTTACAAAAATTATGGCGAGGTTTATGTTTGAAAAACTTTGTCTAAAATATACTAGTAAACACTTGTCTAGAAAATATTTACTAAGTGTTGAAATTTTCAGAAAATTTTCCCATACTTTCCTTTGTAATTGGAGGTGTCCATGCTAAATAGCATTCATTTTCTTTGACATATAACACGTTAGATCGTTCTCAGATAACCTACCCGACATTTAGACACGCAACATACTACTTATGTCGTTTCAGCTTTAATATTCAAAACTGGGCTGTTTTCGGGCATTTGAATAAAATAGTTAACTTACTCCAAAAATTCCCAAATTTTTACAGAATGGTTTAAATGATCCATATAATAGTGTGTAAAAATATCGGGATCCAATTCTTTACCCATATTTTATAAAAAATCATTTACCAGACTGAAATCAGATTCGTCACTTTCTGACTACAGTCCACGGCATAATTCATTTAAAATTCACCGTAAATCCGATTGATGAAATTCTAGTGGGATAATTACGACGATATCAGTGGTCACCTATAGTACAAATTTCATGAGCTAATTCCACACAGATTTCAAGTTATGACGAAAAACATAACACACATTTTCTGTAGTAAAAACGCAGCTTTTGCTGCTGTGAAAAACGCCCATTTAAAAATAGCAAACGACCTAAAAAAATATGATTCTAGTGCCATTTGATTAGTTTTTCGAAAATACATAATTTAGACTTCAGAAAATCAATTTTTCGATTTATAACGGTCTGTTTACAGCCAACTGAAGTTGGCTGTAAATGTTACTCAGCATGCTGTTTATAGCTTAAATGCCACTAAAATGCACACATACGATCACCATACTTTCTAATAACGATTAACATCAGATCATAAGTCATTTACAGTAGGTTATCATTTATTTAACTCAGATGTATCATCATATTTCATCTCATGATCTTTATGTAATGCTTTATGTTCAAGATTTATGTTTGTGTTCTTTTAGTGTTCATATGATTTCATCATAATATATTATTTAGCCACTAAAACATGAAGTAAACAAGAGTTTAAAGAAGTCTTACAACTAGCTTAAAGCTAGGGAAGAACAAGATGAAAATGTGGAGGATAATAGCAAACGAGTGAGGTCCTTCAAGATCCGAGCTCACCAAACCTTCTAAATCACCTTGTATCACCTTGTAGTGTTCCTGGATTAGTTGGATTAAATTGGACAATGGTGGTGGTATATAGGGGGTTTCAGCCGTAGCTTATATGAAAAGGGAGAGAAGAAAGTTGAGTTGTGTTGGTGATGTGCAATGATGATGAAGAAGATAGTGATTCTTATAAAATACAAGGAGATCTCAACAAAATATTACAAGGTCCTATCAAATCCAAGAAGAATCTAGGCAAGATATTTAGTAAGATTGAGAAATCTTGTGTGGGGCCACCCCACATGGGGCCGTAAGTGTGATGGGGGGGGGGGTAATTGTAAATTATTTGGCAAGTAGGTGATTAGTGGAGGGTGCTAAGTGTAAGGGTCTTGCGTTTATGTGTAATCATGTATTATGTAATATGTTAGTGTGCTCGGGAAACATAACTAGCTCAGAAAAATAAAGACAATGCTTCTAGTAATATTTTAGTGTTACGGGTAATGTCCGGTTGTTCGGTTAGATACCATTCCGTTAAAGTGTCAAGTTTTTCCGAATAGTGTCTTTTATGTACCCTTTTGTAACACAATTAATTCCCAACACTTAGGAAAGCATTCAGGACCATTTAGACAATTTTCTGCATGTTACTAGCATATTAAAATGCTGAATTTTGCTGAAAAATGCAGAATTCTGCACTTAAAGTGAGTTTTAGGCACTTCCCGACACTTTATCTATCACCTAGTGACGCAGTTTTATGGTCCTCACTTCCCTACGCACTATACTAGTGTAGTACCTTGTCCCTGACCCATACTGGGTCTCAAAACACTATATATCTATGTACTGGCACTGTCAGTATATTTCTGAGTTATCCGCTCACTGTGCTAACTGTGCTTTGTGCATCAAGTATGTCACTAAAGTTTGTGTGTAACAAATGGTGTGACAGTATGAAATGTGATGCACATGTATGTATGATACAGAAATTAGAAAACAGTTTAAGTCATCAGTTGTAATTAAGCACAGTCATTAATCATAAATCAATATTATTTAATTGTACGGATGCATGCAAATTTGACGGTTGTCACATTCTCCTCCCGTTAAGAAAATTTCGTCCTCGAAATTTGTACTACCTTATCTCCTTAGGGTTTCATTATGCGTGTATGTATATGAATAATACCGAGGTAGATAATCACCAAACCGAATCAAACCTTATTCACATCAGGTGAGTCCAAGAATATATAACAACACGAATCCAATGGTTAAAAGGTATGTGCTTTTAGCATTTGGTGTCGAAGGTACAAGACATATCGACGTATAGTCTAGTGTAATCCAGTTACAGGGGTTCCACGAAAGAGGAGTTTTGTCCAATAGGATTCTCAAGCGATTGGTAACAGTATGCAAATTTTCACAAACCATAGCATCCGCTATATGAACTCAAAATCAACAACTTGGAGATGAAAATGACCTGTTCAACTTTCGAATAAGTAAATGGTAAGGATTTGTGTGTTGACATTCTCGAATTGCGAAAATACACCGAGTGGGGTACAAGCGAATCTGGGTATCATTGTTTTAATTCGCAGTTGCATCAGAAATGTTTATATGACAAGTTGACAAAAGTATATGTAGTTTTGTGTGAAATAGTTGACCATGATTAGCACAAGCTAATGACACCACAAGGTGTCGAAATGACGAGATTCAATAATAGTGGTGACTGAACAAGTTCACCGTGCCTGAAATCAAATGAAAGTGTACAGAGACAATCTGAAGATTTGATTTACACAATGTCATATAGTTTTCAGTTAAATACGGAACATCAAAGAGACACTGTTTTTGATCGAAGGTGAAAAAGTATTAAGTACCACAAGGTATTCGATAGACAATGAAAGAATCGTTAGGAGGTACATTGTGTTATGAAATGAATCTATGTACCATTGCCTTAACACACAACTGTGTTGAGACCGCTTTAATCGTGATAAACGAGACGGATTTAGAGCAAATAAATAATTTAAATCCGTGTATGAAGTGAGTAACCAAATTAGCGTAAGCTCAATTTTGTGAAATCATCTCCACAAGGTATTGAAACCAATAAACGATTTAGTGGAGTCGTAGACCAATCAAATCTACTACGACTCGAAACAAAAGAACCTTTGCAAAAATATTTGAATATGATGTTCCCAATACATCATATGGCGTCTTAAATTGAATATACGAAGTGGATAAGTTCAAGCAATTGAACTTGGTTTCAGCGTAACTTGACAATAAACGTATGTATTAACAAAGGAATCTCGGCATGGTTGCAAAGATAAACCCTGAATGTAACTCGAAATAAAAAGGAGTTTCGAGAAAGTGTGTTGACTTGATCACAACAGAGTCAATAATTACAATAATGTAGGTGTGTTCGCTCTCAGCGAAGAAAATCAATGCGATGCAACTACCATTAAGGGGAGTAGAGATGCAAACATCTACTCGCTAGAAGCAAAAGTGAGGATTTCAACAAAAGAACTTGAAGTACTTTCTGTTTTGATAACTGAAATGGCATAGATGTCAGGTTAATGGTGTTTGATTGAGTTAACAGATATGGTTCCTAAGTAACAACCTTTTACAAGTTTGGACCTGGATTCCCAAAGGTCCTGAGTATATATCTTCTAGATCCTCAAGGTTCCGTATTCTGTGTAAACCTGTTTTGTGCATTGTATAGGAAATACCATTTTGTGTATGTTTAAAAACAAATTATCGTCCCATAATTTCCCCGGTATACTTTATTCCTGAATTTATAGCTAATGACACTCGATCGTCGATCAGTTGTGAAATAGTAGTTTGACCCTCACAGTTAGTTTAGTAAGAAATTCGTTGATCCTTAGCAAGAGTTATCGACTCTTGTTGGTTAGCTCGTTCGGCTCCTGGTAGTTGATGCTCATTTGAAAATCATCGTCCTTCTTCTTGACGAGCAGAATTGGGGTTACCCAAAAGGGAATTTTGGTCTGTTATCTTCCTTCTCTATCAACTTCTGAGGTTACACTGCCAATCCTTGCATCTCCGAAGGTGTAAGTCGCTAAGGTGCATCGACTACAGGCGCGACGCCTGGAATCAAATTGATACGAAAGTCGACTAGTCGTTGAGGAGATAATTCTGGTAAGTCTTCGGGGAAGACTTTAGGGTATTTCCTTATCACATGAATATCTTCGAGTTTTGGTTCTTCGGCTCCCTTGTCCCCGACATGAGCCAAGAAAACAACACATCCTTTACGCAACTTGTGATAAATCGTTAAATCTCTGCACATACTCAGCTATCTTTGGTCCTTCCATTTTCAAGTTCCACAGTTCAGTTTCCAACTTCTGGACTTCTGCCCTCGAGCAATATCTCTTACGCATCAGTTCTTTCAGTTCGTCCTACATCAAAGCATATGCAGCGGTCTCGCCCATTGTCTGAACATGAAGGTTCCACCATGACAAAGCCCCATCTACAAACAGTCCAGCTATGTACGCGACCTGATGTTCTCGGACGCAGTTACTTAGTCGCAAAACATAATCTGTCTTCTCAACCCAATGTACAAAAGCTAAGGCACCCCCAGTGCCATCGAATTCTCGAGGTTTGTGGTTCAAGAACTGCTTGTAGGTGCAGCCATTGGGTGGGTTATTTCCTGAGGTACCTCCGCTACGATTGGGGTGAAGGGCCTCGAGCTGTGCAATGGCCTGTGAGATGCGTACTTGTAGTTCTACCGCTGTTGTTGGCGGAGGGTTGTTGGTTGTGATGTTCCCTTGTATCGACATCTTCTAAGAAGAAGACTGATTAGGTCGGGTTATATTTGTTCAGGGATGCATATAGTTGTTTCGAGGTCATATGTACGTACATGTATTTTATATCAACCAATCAAGCAATAGCATAATCATAGCATAACTAGGTAATTTGGTAATTTTGTTTAATGAGAGCATAGTAAGCAAGCACGTAGCGTTATAATTATAGCACACACATATAGATTAATAACGTGCTTAACGAAGACATAGCGACTGTGTTGGTGCATACATCTGTCGTCTTCGTCTTATGTCGAGTCTAAGTCTCGTTGCGGATCTGAAAGAGAGTGATGTCATCATCTTGGATGATGACATCATAATGATTAAGTCATCATAGCATCATTTCACAAGAGACAAAAGCATTTATGAGGAGTTAGATGGTGTTACGGCGAAGCCCTGCCAGTTTGTCTCCAGAGCTTGTACATTGTTAGCAGATCAATAAAAGAGACGTTAATTAGTGAAATCAAGCTAAACAAAGACTGAATCAATGAATTCCGCCTCTGATTCAGTCTGAGCACTCTTCTGATCGACTCGTCAGGTCGTATAACGTTCCTACAAGTGGTATCAGAGCCAGTGAAGAAGAGTTCTATTCAATTCAGCTGATAATTCTGTTTCTACACCTTTCTTTTACGAAAATCAAAACTTTTTACGGTCAGAATCGGTTCAGTTTTACACATCTTGCTCGGAATCATGTATTAGTAAACCCTTGAAATTTTCAGATCTAAAATCAACCTAGAACTTAGGATTTTAGGGGGTTCGCTTATACGTGCATGTTCAAAAGTGACATCAGCAGATAGGTCCGCTTCAAATACCAGTTAGATCCGCTCCAAGGGTCAGCTAGTTCCACTTTTTAGACATATTTTGAGTAGGTCCGCTCAAAATTACCAGATAGGTCCGCTCCAAAGACGCTTTTTCAATGGTTCCGCTCATCTGGTCCGCTTATTTGGACAATTTCTGATAGATCCGCTTCAAAGGGTCCGCTTATTGTGACATTTGAGGTCCGCTCTTAGTGACTTTTGAGGTCCGCTTTTAGTGACATTTGAGGTCCGCTCTTAGTGACATTTGAGGTCCGCTTTTAGTGACATTTGAGATCCGCTCTTAGTGACATTTGAGGTCCGCTCATAGTGACACTTAGGAATTCAGCTCCAAAGTGTCAGTATTTCACGTGATTGTTCATTGAATATTGTGTAATATTGAATTCGAGGTGTCAGTTTGTTGGAACTAAATATCACAAGTCAGTCACATGATTGCTTTAATCAGAATTGCATGTGAAAGTTGGTATAAGTGTATTAGTTTTGCATGTGATTCAAAGTTAAAGTGTGGTCAAAGCAGTTGTCGGTTCATGTGCATGTGAAGAAATATAGTTTTGTCAGTTATCTTAAAGTCTTCTACATCGGCACTTGTGTAGTTTGTTGCATTATCTTTGTTGTCAGAAATTGTTGGTCAAAGTCTACTTGAAGATCAGATCGAGACAAAGCGGTCCAACCAAATTGATTTGTTATTTGATATGTGTTAAGTGTTTGAAGCCCATGTCAATAGTTCGCCCATGTGATTCATTGTTTACGGCAAATTGAAAGCCCAAATTTTGCGGCCCAGTCAAGTAATACCGAGATTTGTCAAGTGATAACTACTATTAAAGTTGTTGGTGTTATTTGACAGATTGTATGAGATTTTAATTACATCGAGATTCTGATTCAATTTTCTTGGATACATGTGATTAATACCAAGGTCTATCAAGTTGTCGGGTGCAATATAGTCAAAGTGTAATTCAAAGTTGTTGGGTCATAGCAGTTTGCACGTTTTGACATCAAACTCAATTCACCTCAAATTCAGTCCGTATAGTGTGTCAACTTTCAGTCTGTACAGAATTATCACCAGTTTGAGTACCAGTGTTATTCTGTTAATCGATAAGTTTTTGAACTGATTGTTGTTTGTTTTGTTTATCAGGTATTTTACAAGGTGTTACAGCTCATTTGAAAATTCGAAACATGAAGAACGAGTTCTACAATGCTTTTGCTAGTCCAATTACAATCACTCAGAGTGCTTTGCATGAAAATGAAACCGGGACGTCTCAGAAACCACCCAAACTCATGGATATTGATGATTACAATGCATGGTCCGAACGTTTTAGAAATTGGGTTGAAGCGTATCATTTGGATGCGTGGGAACACACTGAGGAACCATATGTTAGACCCACAACAAATAATGTGCAGTTAACAATTCGAGAAATGAGTACGGAAGATAAAAAGAAATATCGAGATGAGAAATTGATGGTGAGTCTGCTTCAGCAAGCAATAAAGGAAGATATCTTGATACTGCTTCAACATGATGGAACTGCTTATTCAATCTGGACAGAATTGGAAGCAAAATTTGTTGGAAGTGACGATATGCTCAAAAACAAGATGTCTCTCATGAAGAAAGAGTTTGATTTGTTTCGTGGTTTAAAATCTGAAAACACCAAGCAAATAATTGATAGATATTGTAACTTGGTGAGAAATATGACAAAACTTGGAATTAAAAAAGATACTGATGAATTGATTGAAAAACTTGCAGATGCGCTACCTCATGAAACTTGGGGATGCTGAGATCCAACAGAAAAGATTATAAAAACATGACACTGGGAGACTTCATCAAACATTTGGAAGCTCAAGAGATGGAGCAAAGAAAGATTGCCAGGATGAAGAACTACGATGGAGAACAAGATATCAGCTTGTATTACAAAGGTGGTGTCAACGAAAAATCAAATTTTTCTCCAAAAATCGAAACTGCTTACAGTGTTAAAGATTCTTCAGAAAAGAAATCATCCCAGGGATCAAGCAGCACAAGATTTTCATCATTTGATCCAAACATTTCAGCAACAAAGAACGGAAGAAAACTTCAGTGTAACATTGTAGTAAATCTTGAATGTGATCAAGATTATTCTGAAGAAGTTGCTAAAAATCAAATGTCTTTGTTGGGAATGGTGTTAGAGTCTTATAGTAGTTTTGTGGCCGGAAAGATCGGTAATCCAATGCTCACGAAAGAGGATTACGATCAAATCGATGCTGAGGAAATGGAATTAATGGATATCAAATGGTGCATGGCTAGTGTAATGAGAAGAGCTGAGAAGTTTAAACAAATTACGGGAAGAAATGATTTTCTTGATGCAAGTGTTTCAAATTTAGGCTTTGATAAATCTAAAGTTACATGTTTTCGTTGCAGGGAAAAGGGGCATTTCAAGAGAGAGTGCAAAAATCATGAAGCTACTGGAGCCCAGAATCCTTTTGGAAACAACGATTATCACAAAAAGGCGATTTATCATCAAATCACACCATCAGCACTGCATCAGGCACAAACTGCACATGGAATGATGGAGATTAAAGATTCAAAGAAAGCTTGTCTGGGAAAGGATGGTGGATTTAGTTGGGATAAATATGTTCCAACAAACAGCAAAGTGTGTTTGGCAAAACAAGACGATGAAAAACTGGCTGAAGGTTTCAGTTGGGACAATTTTTGCCCAGATCAAGAACTTATGGCCAAAGAGATGTCCAAAAACACTTCAAATGTTAACGCTTTCATTGCAAATGCTTATGATTTGAAATGTGCTGAAAAGTGCAGAAAAGTCATGGAAGCTGCTGAAGCAAGACGGAGAAAGCTTGAAAAAGAGGAAGAGAGATTAAAAGCTGAAGCAAAAGTTGAGAAAAAGAGAAGAGCTGAATTTTTACAATCAAACCGAACAGTCAAAGAGGTTCCTGAATTTGAAGTCAAAGTTGATGCTGAACCTGTCAAAGTTCCTGAAAAGTGCATGAATTGTGATTCTTTAATCAAGCAGAACAATGAGTTGTTGAACAATATAAACAGATTGAAAGAATCCTATGATACAATGAACAGAGAAATTAACAAGCATACTGATTCAAACGGTGAACAAGTTGTGGCAATGAATACGCTGAAGAAAGCGTATCTGAGACAACTTGATGATGTCAACTTTCACATAAAGAAATGTGCTGATCTAGAGTTAAAGTTAGCAACACAAAAGATAGAAACTGAGAGAGTCAACAAGTTATTAGAAAGTTACTCATGTTCTACTTTTGTTGTTGACAGGATTTATCCAGTTGTGGAGAATTTGAAGACGTTTGAAGATGTGAAGACGTCCAAAGAAAAGAAATATGTGACAAAAGATGAAGACAAAGTGAAGATTTCTGGTAAGAAACCAAGTGTGGTTTACAACAAATGTCCACCTCCGGTCGAAAATGGATTTTTACCTCGAAATCCAAATTCCGAAAGAGTCGATAAGGCAATAAACTTACAATGGGAGTCTGGGCTGTCGGATAACTTACCAGAAAATATTGATGTCACGTACACGTTGTCTGATACTGATCATGAGTCAAAGTTGATAAAAAGTGTGGTCGATCAGGTGTTAGATAAAGATGACAATGAGGAGTCAAACATGGAGTCCAAACCCGAGTCAAAGTCAGAGTCCGATGCGTCAAAGTCTACAATCAAAAAGGACAAACGGGTTTATGACAAACAATTTTTGTTATCGAAATCTAATTTGAATGATGAATCAGTCAAAGTAGCATATACTTTGAAAGGTTCTGACAAATTATATTCTGATGAGAGTTTTCCAATAAGAAGTGTCAGATTTGAAATGATTCAAAAGGTTTTCAAAATCACAGAAATTAATATTTCTGAAATAAAAGATTTAAATCTTTCTGGAAAACCTAAGCAATACACTTCAAGAGATCAACAAAGATTTAACAAGAAAATGGGTTACAATTGTGGTTATAGTTTCCAAAAGAAACCAAACCATAATTGTAATTTCAAAAAGAAAGGATTAGGATTTAATCAACCGAAAATTTATAAAAATGAAAAATTTTCTAAACCAAAAAGCAAACAAATCAGGAATTCCTTGCCAAGAAGCAAGAAGAGTTGAAGAAGAATGTTATTCAGAAGAAGATTGAAACCAGAACCTGTTTTCAGTGCAAGATTGTTGGTCATGTTGCTAGGAATTGTCCGAAAACATTCAAACCAAAACAGGAAGTATCTGGTAAATTGAAAGAGAAAGTTGTGGAGAAAACTGAACTTACAACCAAACCATTTACTGGCTTTGAAAATTCGACCTTTGAGATTGGTGAATGTTCAAAGAATGTGGTAAAAAGAAAAGAAAATGTAATAAATCAAAAATGGGTTGTGAAAGGTTCAGGTAATAATTCTGGTAATGAATCTGATTCCACAAAATCAGAGGAGCCACGTATTGAGAAAAAGGTTGATAAACCAGTTCCAACCATGAACGATGAGAATTTTCCACCTTTGCGTGCTGAAAATTTTATGAAGAAAGTTGGGAAAGTTGAAATTTCAAATCAATTTTATTCTGACAAGAAAAATTTTGATGTTGATAAGGCTTTCAATGGAACTGTGAAATACATTTTTGGCAAAATGGTCAATGGTAAAGCCAAAGGTGTTAAAGAATTTTATGCTGCCAAAAGAGGAGTTCACAGGTTCGTTGAAAGAAAAGATGAAAAAGAAGTTGTTACACCCAGGGAAGGTCAGGCTTGGGTGGATATATTTTTCAAAGAATAAAAACCTGACTTGCCGGAGATCCCAAGTTGGTAATCGTGGATCATGAATCGGCATCATTTTTATCATGTTTGTATAATGTGTTTTTGAAAAGCAGGACTTGCCGGAACTCCCAGGTTTGTAAGCGTGGAGTAGGAATCGGCACCTTGAGAATTCAACCAACAGATGGTAAATTGGTTGAAAAGCAGGTTTGAGTTGTATGTTTGTGTTTGTTACAAGTGGTTCAGAAGTTGAATTGGATTGATCTTACAAGTGGTAAATCAGGGACATTAAATTGTATCTGAGTTTCTACAAATGGTTGAAAAACAATGTGATGATTTGATCCCCAATTTTACAAGTGGTAAAATCAACAAAACTTATTTTCTGGAACAACCATTTGATTAAAACAAACTTAAGTGTTTTGAGATCATAATGGGAAAATAGTTTGTTGTGAGGGGGAGTTCTGATTGTTTATGCCAAGTGAATGGATAATTGAGGCAATTCGATATCAGTTGTCATGTTCTTCTACAGTTTGTTTTCAAATTTCCTAAAATGTGTTTGCATTTTAGGGGGAGTAAGAAATTTTAGAAAATCCAAAAACATTAGAAAATTTGAAAAAGCCAAAAACATGATAAAATGAAAAATGAGTTTTGTTGCATAAAAGACGAAATGATAGTACATCAGTGGACTGTCACAACATGCTAAAGATTTGGTAAGATAAAAAAGTGATAAACGGTCTCACTGATGATGTGCCAGTAGGTTTTTACACATTTAGTAGATTGTGACGAGATATAAACCTAAATTTCAAACTTGCTTATATCATGGGTAACATCTCTCGGATATATGGGTAACCCCCGAAATCTTGTTTGAAAGGTCTCATAATCTGATATACTAGGTCTTTATACTCAATGATGTCTGGGGTATTATTCCGGGACTTCTGCTGAACGATGGTTCTGACCTAGTCCTTGGATAATACTTTCCGCAAATGCTTGAAACATAGCATAAACCCTCAGCATGCAGATGAAACAATAAAATTGATAGTCGCTGCTGTTGTAGCTAAAAGATCCTCTAAAGGGGACATACCGAAAAGTCGAAGCTGATATCTCTCTGCGTATACGGAAGTATCGACCTGAGATCCCTCGGCCCTCGCATTACCTCATTTATATACAGATATCATTGTAGTATACCCACCTGTAAGACTGAATATTGGGATCTGGATACGGGAGTATATTCTGAGGTGGGTCACGCGATTGAGTTTAAGTTCTTAAAACATTAATTTCGTATCTCGGATCAGTTGAAGTTTGTGTGAAAATTTAAGTGGACAAACATACTGACAATCTAAGTGAATCGTTTAGAACTTAAAATGAAATCAAGCTTAACGGTGTTGGTGATATGTCTCATAAACTGATATGATCCTCTTACACGAACTCACAAAAATATTGTTTGTAAATATTTCATTTCTGCATTTATTTTCTTTTAGAAAATCCAAAAAGATTTTTAGTGTGTTTTAGTATAAATTTTGAAAAATTAAAAAAAAAAATTCGACAACTGATTTTGGAAAGCTGATTTTCAAAATTTCGAGTGCTAAACATGATGAATAAATGGTTTGGGTGAAAGTGTTTGAAGATTGTTGAAATGAAATGAGAAATGTTTTGCAATAAAAATGTTATTCCTGCAAGTGGTAAATTAGATTTGAAAATTTTATCCACAAATTGTTATCAGAAAATTTATTTTTGGGTAGAGTTTATGCAGGTTGGCTAGATTTCGATCCAGAGCAGGATGAAAGCCAGATTATGAAGTTGTGAATTCCAGACTACGATCCCAGCAGATTGAGAGGGGGAGTCTGAAGACATCATGATATTCAACATTTGAGAGAGAGGAGTTTGTTGAAGATAAAGATATAGAATGAGGATTTTTGCAATGACAAATACTTCAGAGGAAGATCGAAGACTGATAAAGACTGAAGATTGTGCAGACTCGACACTTAAGACTCGTCAACATCTGAGGGGGAGTCTGTTGGTGCATACATCTGTCGTCTTCGTCTTATGTCGAGTCTAAGTCTCGTTGCGGATCTGAAAGAGAGTGATGTCATCATCTTGGATGATGACATCATAATGATTAAGTCATCATGGCATCATTTCACAAGAGACAAAAGCATTTATGAGGAGTTAGATGGTGTTACGGCGAAGCCCTGCCAGTTTGTCTCCAGAGCTTGTACATTGTTAGCAGATCAATAAAAGAGACGTTAATTAGTGAAATCAAGCTAAACAAAGACTGAATCAATGAATTCCGCCTCTGATTCAGTCTGAGCACTCTTCTGATCGACTCGTCAAGTCGTATAACGTTCCTACAGACTGAGCTTTCGTCGGTTATTGGCCACAAAGTATTGTCGCATGTTTAATGTTGACTGGGCTCTCATTATTCCCTGACCACAATTGTATTGTCTCCCAAAATGTATCACATCAATAGGGACACAGGGTCACCCTTCCCTTGTCCATTAAGTATATTAGTGTATCAAAATTATGTAATCAGATGTGGTCTCCCAAAGTCTCCACAATCCCGGCTTATCATTATTGTCTTTACCCCAAATGTAATGTAATCCGCAAAATCCAGAAACCACTATACCGGTGTCTAAGGTGGAGGAGGAAAGAAAAGTAAATTGTTAACATGCGTGGACTTCCTCCTCGGACTTGTGTACACGTCGAAATAATTATCTGTTCTGCCGCTCTTGATAAATGTAGAAGATCAAAGTATGCTGGCAATAGACAAGGTGGAGGACGTGGTGTCAGCTCAAGCTCCAACATTCTGCGACTCCTATTCTCAAACTGTAGCTGATGTTATAGGAGCAATTCATCCCTGGTGTAGCCTCCATAGTGTAAGGGTCTAACATTAGCGTAGTGTATGATAAGAACCATCGAAATGGCTCATCCAGCGATGTAGAGGTGAAAGTAGCAAACAGTGCGGCCTGTGAGGTCGGGGAAAATGCTGTTGTAGCGGAAGAATCGTTATGCGGGTGCTGGCCTGGAGTACCTTCCCGGGGTGTGGGTATGTTTTAAAAGGAAGCGATAGGCATGTCAGTGCAATGGACGTCGGTCTTCATAGGAGCGATATCAGCAGTGAAGGTGCATGAACAAACGTCTCGACCGATAAGGAGATCATCAGGCACAGGTACTGGGTCAGATATAAGGGGTGTAATGTCCGGTATACCAAAAGAAACAGGGTCATAATCAAGCAAGGGTGCAGGATCAGCCGGTGCAACATCAAGCTGTCCCACAAAGGTGCAGAAGCTATGTCAGGGGCAGTCTCTGGGTCGTGTAACGGTGTGGTGCCTCGAGCAAGTGATAGTGCAGCAGACATAACGGCGTCGTCATCTGTGTCAGTAGTAGAAAGTTGTAATCCGGCCATCTATAAGGCTGTAAATGTCACAGACTCAAAGGAGTCTGAAATCGAGTGTATTCTAGGCGCAGAGGATAGCCTGATAACAGGGGTCTCAGATGTGAAATTTGTAATAACGTTCTCGTCTATCTTTTCATCACCATGGATGTCGTCAGGAGGACCATCAATAGTCATGTCAACGTCATCGACTATTCCTCGAGTAGCCACCCTTTGGAAGGAAAGTTCCACATGAGGCGTATTGTCAAGGATCGGAGCCATGGTGTGTTCACTATCGGAATGACCAGTGATGAAGTGGTCATGGATCGGAACAAGAGTAACAGGAGGATTCTTGTCAGAGAATCCTTCAGCAAGGATAAATCATCCCCAAAATCTGGTAGCACGGACTGTTGTAAGTCGTCCTTGCCCTTGGTCAGCATATCAGGATCACTCTCAGTGTCTGACGTAAATATCTCCGGCACAAGTGCAGTCTCATTATTTGTGGCGGCGGCCACATCAATGTTTGACAACCCGCTTTTTGATCAAGGTGACATGTGTATCAGTACATGGTAGTCATAGTATGTATTTCCATAGTAATCACTATCAGTTAGCGTATGCAAACAGTTTCCACATATGCACGTTTATCAATAATCAGCAATTAAGCATGTATGTGATAACAATGTAAGCAAGTAATCATCCTAGTCTTCCCCAGACTATCCCACCCAGTCTCTTAGGCTGAACTCCCTAGTCTCTAAGTCTAACTTCCCCAGTCTTTAGGATTAAATCCCTGGTCTCTAAGACCAAACCTCCTAGTCTCTAAGACTAAATCCCTGGTCTCTAGGACCAAACCTCCCAGTCTCTAAGGCTAAATTTTTCCCCAGCCTCTAAGATTGAACCTCCCCATCCTCTAAGGCTGAACTCCCTCAGTCTCTAAGACTGAACCTCCCCAACCTCTAAGGCTGAACTCCCTCAGTCTCTAAGACTGAACTCCCTCAGTCTCTAAGACTGAATTACAAACATAAATTTTGAAGTGTGTATTTGTGCCTTTTGTTTGTAAAAATGTTTGTTCCCTGGATCTGGACATTTTGTGCATGCAATGAAAACATGTTGTGAAAAGCATTTTCGTGAGAGCCCTAATGATCGTAGTCTAGACTCGAGAAAGAATCCTAGTTCGCTACGATTGAAGCTCTGATACCAAGCTGTCACACCCTGACTTTTACGGAAGCGTGATTATGGTGTAACTTACTTGTTATCATTGCATTCAACCACGACAAACAACTACATGATAAACCATAGATTTTCCATTAATCAATTTTGTTTAAAACATAACAACATTGATTAAATCGTAGACTTCAAATTCTAGTTTTACAAATTGTACAAATTGTTTATGAGTTCATAAGGACTTGTCAAAAGATATTGAATAACACCAAGGTTTGGATAACGTGTCCTGTCCAGGAATAAGACACATTAACCAAATCAAAGACCATGGATGACAGCTTTATTCTTAACGCAGCTTAAAAACTCCCAACGCCCGCCAGATCCACTTATAAATTCCCTGAAATACATGTAGTTTGAAAAACATGAACAAAAGTTGAGCGAGTTCATGTGTTTGTTTGTGTGTATGTATAAGCCTTTGAAAACATTGTAAGTATGTGTGTAAGTCCCTGGTATGTAGCAATAAGGAAAAAGAGATCACCAATGGTTTGCAAGGCCATTGATATATGTGACGTGATGCAGGAAGACTCAAACCTAGCAAATTTTGTCGGTAAGACATAGTCACCTCATGGTCCACTCAGCGGACTCAGGAGTGGGGCTCGCTACACCCGAATAGATCTATCACTCATGTCCCTCGGCCCTACGACGAGGATTAATGGCCTTAAGTGTCGTACCCACCACTCACATGATCTAAAAGTAAACCCTCCTTAAGCTAACCATACCATGTATAAAATGTCTGTAATAGTTGTAACATGTATTTCACCCCCGAAGTATAAAACTGAAAACAGTTAAGACAAAAGGGGGACATGAACTCACAGTATTGCGTCTTCTATGCTCGTAACTCGAAGCTACCTCTAGAACGCACGACTACCTACATGCGTACTATGGTCTGTTAGACGAGCGGGTCGTGCCTTGTCTTAGTATTGACTAGTGCCTTTGAGTTACGTTTTTAAAGTGTTTTTAATATATTTGTAATAATACTTCTCAAGTATTTTTATTCGCATTTCCTTCCCAAGGATGGGAGTATCTCATACTTGGGTATTCGTATTCTTGCATTGGTATATCTTGCCATGTATTGGCGTCGTATTCCGGTGTATTATTCCAAATAAAATACGTCAATATATTCTCAATATATATTTCCAAAACACTTATATTTTCAAGTCCCACTTTAGAAAATATATAATAACTTATTTTACCCCAAAAATAATGTATCGTCCAGAAAATATATATTTCCCAAAATCATATATATTCCAATATGCTAAGAAAATATATTTTAACTTCCCAAAAAAAATATATTTTCTCTTTGTCGAAATTACGATATGTTTGGTAATTTGCACAAAAATCATATTTTCACTTCTTTCATTTCCAAAATAGTATTTACCAAAAATATATTGTAACGGTGTCTTCCGGAATATTTCATAAGTTACGTTTTCGCGTTCGGTTTCACAATGACAAGTGTGTAACTTAAATATTTATTCCTTGTAATTTTTGGTATTATTTTGGAGTTGTAATTGTCATGGTAATTTGTAAATTATATTATTTTACCCTAAAATAATAAAACTATTCCACAAAATAACAAATATTCACACAAGTGTCTTAGTGTAAAATATATATTCTAAATATATATTTAACCATTTTCATGTATAAAACCAACCTCCGATACTTTTTATTTTGTTACAAAAATTATGGCGAGGTTTATGTTTGAAAAACATGGTCTAAAATATACTAGTAAACACTTGTCTAGAAAATATTTACTAAGTGTTGAAATTTTCAGAAAATTTTGTCATAGTTTCCTTTGTAATTAGAGGTGTCCATGCTAAATAGTATATCATTTTCTTTGACATATAACACGTTAGATCGTTCTCAGATAACCTACCCGACATTTAGACACGCAACATACTACTTATGTCGTTTCAGCTTTAATATTCAAAATTGGGCTGTTTTTGGGCATTTGAATAAAATAGTTAACTTACTCCAAAAATTCCCAAATTTTTACAAAATGGTTTAAATGATCCATATATTAGTGTGTAAAAATATCGGAATCCAATTCATTACCCATATTTTATAAAAAATCATTTACCGGACTGAAATCAGATTCGTCACTTTCTGACTACAGTCCACGGAATAATTCATTTAAAATTCACCGTAAATCCGATTGATGAAATTCTAGTGGGATAATTACGATGATATCAGTGGTCATCTTTAGTACAAATTTCATGAGCTAATTCTACACAGATTTCAAGTTATGACGAAAAACATAACACACATTTTCTGTAGTAAAAACGCAGCTTTTGCTGCTGTGAAAAACGCCCCTTTAAAAATAGCAAACGACCTCAAAAAAATATGATTCCAGTGCCATTTGATTAGTTTTTCGAAAATACATAATTTAGACTTCAGAAAATCAATTTTTCGATTTATAACGGTTAGTTTACAGCCAACTGAAGTTGGCTGTAAATGTTACTCAGCATGCTGTTTATAGCTTAAATGCCACTAAAATGCACACATACGATCACCATACTTTCTAATAACGATTAACATCAGATCATAAGTCATTTACAGCAGGTTATCGTTTATTTAACTCAGACATATCATCATATTTCATCTCATGATCTTTATGTAAAGCTTTATGTTCAAGATTTATGTTTGTGTTCTTTTAGTGTTCATATGATTTCATCATAATATATTCTTTAGCCACTAAAACATGAAGTAAACAAGAGTTTAAAGAAGTCTTACAACTAGCTTAAAGCTAGGGAAGAACAAGATGAAAATGTGGAGGATAATAGCAAACGAGTGAGGTCCTTCAAGATCCGAGCTCACCAAACCTTCTAAATCACCTTGTATCACCTTGTAGTGTTCTTGGATTAGTTGGATTAAATTGGAAAATGGTGGTGGTATATAGGGGGTTTCGGCCGTAGCTTATATGAAGAGGGAGAGAAGAAAGTTGAGTTGTGTTGGTGATGTGCAATGATGATGAAGAAGATAGTGATTCTTATAAAATACAAGGAGATCTCAACAAAATATTACAAGGTCCTATCAAATCCAAGAAGAATCTAGGCAAGATATTTAGTAAGATTGAGAAATCTTGTGTGGGGCCACCCCACATGGGGCCGTAAGTTTGATGGGGGGGGGGTAATTGTAAATTATTTGGCAAGTAGGTGATTAGTGGAGGGTGCTAAGTGTAAGGGTCTTGCATTTATGTGTAATCATGTATTATGTAATATGTTAGTGTGCTCGGGAAACATAACTAGCTCAGAAAAATAAAGACAATGCTTCTAGTAATATTTTAGTGTTCTGGGTAATGTCCGGTTGTTCGGTTAGATACCGTTCCGTTAAAGTGTCAAGTTATTCCGAATAATGTCTTTTATGTACCATTTTGTAACACAATTAATTCCCAACACTTAGGAAAGCATTCATGACCATTTAGTCAATTTTCTGCATGTTACTAGCTTATTAAAATGCTGAATTTTGCTGAAAAATGTAGAATTCTGCACTTAAAGTGAGTTTTAGGCACTTGCCGGCACTTTATCTGTCACCTAGTGACGCAGTTTTATGGTCCTCACTTCCCTACGCACTATACTAGTGTAGTACCTTGTCCCTGACCCATACTGGGTCTCAAAACCGTGTCTGTCTATGTACTGGCACTGTCAGTATATTTATGAGTTATCCGCTCACTATGCTAATTGTGCTTTGTGCATCAAGTATGTCACTAAAGTTTGTGTGTAACAAATGGTGTGACAGAATGAAATGTGATGCACATGTATGTATGATACAAAAATCAGAAAACAGTTTAAGTCATCAGTTGTAATTAAGCACAGTCATTAAGCATAAATCAATATTAATTAATTGTACGGATGCATGCAAATTTGACGGTTGTCACAACCACAACACTCCTCTGCTGCAAGCTCCCGAGCTATTACTGAGTACATGCAATGCATGCAGTAGGGTGTCAACATAGAGTTGGCGAGTTCACGGTTTTCCAGTTTTAGTTCCAAAAAACGCATGTTGTTAAATTACTCATTTATATCACGCCATTGGGAGCTACCCTATCTGTAAGCTACTAAACTCCATAATACCGAACACTTGCGATTTCTTGAATCGTTGTTGCCCTGTTTGTCAATGTCTATCATCATAGACGGTTTGCCAAGTCCTATTAGTTCACGCCTGTCTTCAAAAGGCACGATGTGAGGTTAGTGAAACCTAAATAGCTTTATCAACTAATATCCCGTTTGCCAGGCCCTAGTGATTAATCGGTATAGAATGTGGGGACTTCATGATAGAGTTTCGTTTAGTACGCTAGTTCATGAAATATAAATAGCATTTAACTGTATTCCAAACCAGGAATACTAAGCAATCCCCAAACCAGGGAAAGTGTTGTTCGTTCCGTTCCCAACCATCGAGAATACATGCTTTTAGTAAGGTGTGTGAACTCACCTTTGTTTTACTTGGCATATAGTTTACTTATATTAACAGTCAGTCAACCATGTCCTATTATGGTTACCAATATCGATTAGGTTCGTATACAACTAGCCCATGTATTCTTACACGTATCTAGCAAGTAGCACATAACTTATACATCACATAGCACATAAACAAGCATGTGGGACATATATGAATTTTTTAATCAAGGTTCAACAGATGAACACTAACATAACAGTTCAGTTTGTACATTCTAAGTGTGGCCCAATAGGGAATGTGCGGCCTACCAGCAAATGTGCGGCCTTCCTGAGAGTGTGCGACCAGTTTGCTGGTGTGCGATCATACAAATAATGGTTGTACCATGTGCTCTACAAGTCTGTATAAGAATGTGTGGTCTACATAATGTGCGACCCCACTTAACTTTCTTGTATCTTGTGAAGTCAAGGCTTGTACACCGAAGTGTGCGGCCTCAGAGGTGTGCGGTCTAGCTTCATCTGGGGGTACGATATGCACCACTGGGTATACCTCCATGAGTATGCGGCACTTGTGTCAACATCAGTGTGCGATGTGCTGTGTTGGGTTGTATAATATGCAACTTAATTCGTATATTGCATGAGTGTGCAATATCATTTTATCCAACCAATATCCATTCAGATTGTACGATCGAAGCAGCAAAAACACATATTTCCACATCAACCCTTATGAATTCTAAAATCATATATCATCAATCATTTCATCAATTATTATTATCATTCATCTGATTCGAGTATCACATACAATTCTATTCGTCCATGATTTTATCATCAGATCTAGCAATCATTTTTCATATACAAACAATCCAAATACCTATATCTTCTAAATGCTTAACACTATCAGGTCAAATCATCAAGAATAGATAACTATCAGATTAAATCATTAAGAATAGATCTAGGGTTTCATTATATCAAAAATTTTAAAACATTCCTTGTTGCACACAACAAAATCTATTTAAAGAAATATTGAACCTTTGTCTAATCACCAAGCACATAATCATGAAACTTAGAATCAGATTTGTGAATAACCTATCAAACTTTTAGCACACTAATCATTAAACAATTCCTAGTTTAAATCATCAATCTTTCTTACATTCACAATGATGTCAAACATGTTATTCAAATAAATCATCATGAAATCATACACATTATCATGTATAGAAATCAATTAGTATGTAGACACTAACCGGGTGATGTAGGGTACAAGAGTGTGTAAGAAAAATAGAGAAATAAAGCTTCCAAAGTGTGAATGCATATGTCTATCGCTTCATCAACCACGTGCTTGAACGACAAATAGACTGAATCGTAGTTAATTGTTTAGACAAGACTAGATATTAAAAGATCATATATGTATAAGCATTAGTAGATCCGCATGAATTTGCGCTTCTTAGATCCGCACGGATGGACTCATGCAGGTCCACACGAACCAAGGTTGCGCTGAATTAGGGTTTTGTCCAAGTGTTTGCGCATCCGCATGAACGAGGCCATCCGCGCATAGCTGTGTTGATCCGCATTTACATGTTGATTCGTCCCTGCCCAGATCCATGAATAGCATATGTGCGGATGAACCTTTACTATAAGTAGGTGTCTTGTCATTTCATTTGTAGAGAACTTTGGCTAGAGAGGGGAAACTCTGTCAAAGTTGTTTCGTAGTTTTGTAATTCTATACAATCAATAGAAACCGATTATAATTAGCTTGTTCTTGTTCATTCCACTCTCGTACTTGGATTCCGCATAAGATATAAGATCTTCGCAATCAATTGTACATGCATTCAAGTGCATCGGAATTGGTCCAAACACGTTCCCACAAGTGGTATCAGAGCTAGAGAGTGATCGCAAGGACTGACGATACAATAAACAAGAAGATTCAAGCAAATCAGAGCTGAATTTCATTATTTTCTACTCATTCTTCTTCTACACTTCTTTTTCAAGTTTAAAACACAAATTCAAGTCGAATCCACGGTTAAAATTGGCTGATTTTCAAACATGTTGTGCGAAATCATGTTCTAAACAATCCCTTGAAAGTTTCAGAAGTAACTTTGAGCTAAAAAATTGAAAAATCATTGAAAAACTATGAAAAATAAAACCTGTTTGCGCGCAGTGTGCATCCGCATGGATTTGGTAGTGTAGGTTCACGTGAATCTGGTCATTTGTATACGCACGTATCAAGAACTTGTACATTCGCACGGATTTAGTGTGAAATACACACGGATCAGGTTTTAGAAAGTTGAGATGGTTCGCACGGATCTAGTATTGTCCACTCGCGCGAATCAGTATTAAGATCCTTCATCCGCACGGATCTACATCTTCGTTCACGCGGATCAAGGATTAAGTGTGTTTTTGATTTTCAAAGTTATCTAATTGTTTGATAATCTTTGCAGGTGATTATCAAAAATCCTAAAATCATGGAAGAGGAGTTTTACAACGAATTCAACAATGCTTTCACATCCAAAACGACATCCACACCAAAGAGCATCTCAAATGTTATTTCCGAAAGTTTAAACTCTGATAATATGTACAGAAATCGTCGAAAACCACCTAAACTAATGAATATAGAAGATATAACTGGTGGAAAGATAGATTTGAGATTTGGGTTAAAGCGTATACTTATGATTGTTGGATGATGTTAAAATTTGGATATAAAAAACCAACAAATGATAAGGAAGAAATAATACCAATTAATGAATATAAAGATGCTGATAAAAAGGAGTTATCTAATGAACTAAGAATGATTACACTGTTACAACAATCAGTTAGAGAAGATATTCTTTGTCTGCTTCAACATGATGAAACGTCAAAATCCATGTGGGAGGCATTGAAAGTGAAGGCTGAAGGTGGAAAAAAGTTAAAGAAAAACAAAAGATCACTATTTAAGAAAGAGTTTGAACTGTTCAGTTATTTGAAGGGAGAAAATGTCCAAAAAATGATAGAACACTTCTGTTATTTGAAACTTGAATTGGAAAGATTCGAAATAAAAAAGGACAATGAAGAAATCATCGACAAACTGATTGAGGCGCTACCCAAAGAAGATGATTGGCAAACATATATCATGATTCTTAAAAATGGTGTAGAAACTGAAAAGATGAGTCTTGATTGGTTGATTGAAAAGCTGGAAGGTCATGAGCTGGAACTACAAAAGCAAAACAAAACAAACATTTCAAACAATCAACAAAACGTGAATCTCTATTATCGTGGGAGCTTATTGTCTAATAATCAATCAACAAATATTGGCACCGCATATAGTGTAGAAAGCTCAAAAGATTCATCAAAAAACAGTTCTTCAAGTTGTGGTTTTGGTGATTCAGGCTCAAATGTCAAGAATCAATCATCTTCAACATCAAACAATTCAAATCAAAATGTAGTTCAATGCAACATTGCCCTAAATTTAAACAATTCTCCAAGTATGAATGCTGATTCAGCTAACCAACATATGATTTTCTTAGCATCAATTCTAGAATCCTATGAAAGTCTGGTCGCAGGTAAAACTGGAAATCCAAATATGACCAAGGAAGACTATGACCAGATCGATCCGGAAGAGAAGGAGCTTATTGATATCAGATGGTGTATAGCGAGTGTAATCAGAAGAGCGCAAATGTTCATGGAGATTACTGGAAGGCAATGTCGTCCGACAACAAAACTGGGTTTTGATAAATCCAAGGTTACTTGCTTCAGATGCAAACAGAAAGGACACTTCAAGAGAGAGTGCTCGAATCAGGGTTGATGAATGTGTGAATCCATTCCATGAGGACTACTACAGAAAAGTAATTTACCATCGCAGCAAAGAGCAACCACCATAGATTAATCGATCACAGATCGATGAAGGTTCCTCGAAAGAGAAAAAGCAAGCTTTGATGGATCCAAGAAGACGAAGGCTTCAGTTGGAATAAATACATTCCGAAAGAGGGACATGCGTTGGTTGCTGAGGTAGGATAGAGTCAAGAACAACGTCATGCGCGTATGAGGTTGAGTGAAGTGTATGATGTTTTCATAGAAGCAAAAAATGCCAAGAGATGGGATGATGAGAGGAAATGTTATTTAAATCCTTAAGGGAATCTGACAGTGGATCAAAAGATGGTGGATTTTTAAGCACTGGTTGCAGCTATTCCTACTGTAGGAGAATTTTATTCAAGATCAAAGAAGATAAGAATTATGAGAAAGAAGTGGAGGAGCGCATAAAAAGGGTGTTCAATGTGAGTGTAGAAAAGAAGAAGAGTGTGGAAGAGATCGTTGATGAGAGTCAAAAAATGATGAATGAGATTTTGAAGAAGATGACCGACAACACAACATTGGCAGATCAAACTGAGGTAAAAACTCAAACTACATCTATTGAGTCGTCAAACAAGGTTAAATCAATGGATAATAATGATGAAATTGATAACAAATCTGAACACAAAAATGAAGTGCAGTGTAGGAAATGCATGGAAACATGCAGTGCCTGTACTGAGAAGGATGAAAACTTAAGATTTAGAATTATTGAGTTTACTACAATTGAAAATGTTTTCAAAGAAAAATGTAAAGAAATGTTTGAAATTGAGAAATTTTTAAAACAAAAAGAAGAGGAGCTGACACAGAAATGTGACAGTCTCGAAAAAGAAAATAAAGTTTTAAAACAAAGGTGTTTAGCAGATTGCAACGAATGTTTACAAAAAGATAATATCATTCAAGAGTTGCAAAAAGAATATGATGGGATGAAATTTTCATATCAAAATATTCTGAAACAACAAAATTTCTTGAAGCCAAATGTAAAGGTAAACAACAGGTTTAAATCAATATATTAATGAACTTGCTGAAGTTAAACGAGAATTGGCTAAAAAAGAAAAGAAAATAAATAAACTACAAAGTTATCATGCTTCTTGGTACATTCTCGAACGCATTTTCAACATCACACCAGATGATAATGGTTCTGAAAAGAACAAAAAGGGAATTGGGTCAGAATATCATCAGGTGCCACCACCATTGGAGAACAATTATACTTTCTATGATGATGAGACGGTGGCAAAAGCAATAAACATGGTTTACTAATTGCCTGAAAACATAGATGTAACTTACCCCAAATCTGATGATGTTGGTGATTTAGAGGTGGTAAGTAAGGTTGTTGAAAGCGTTTTGAAAGAAGACAATGATTCTACTAAGAATAAAAATTCTGAATCACAAGTTGAAGATGAATAAAGTTTCCATAAAAATTATTTGAAAAATTCAAAATCTGAGACAAATGCGAATGGTGATTCAATAAGATTGGCTTATTATATGGTTGGATTGGACAAATTATTCTCAGATGTTGAAGTTCCGATTCAAAATGTAATTGCGGAAAAGATTGATAAAGTTTTTAAAATTGGTAGAAAATGAAAAATCTGAAATTGACAAATTTGCCGGTAAAGCGAGCAAGAAAACTTTTTATAACAAATCAGATCATAAAAAGAAAACACAAAGGCTGGGTTATAAAAAGAAACAAAATCAAAAGAAAAGGTCTAAAAAGACAAAATTTCAGAAAAAAAGATGAACTTTGTGTAACCACCTCGATTTTCAAACATGTACTTGTTTGATGCATATAATAGCAGTTATCGTATATTGAAATGCAATTTGTTTGATACATGCTTTGTTTCATACTTTCACATGATTAACTGACCCAAACACGTGAATATTTGCAAATTGATTGAGTTTCATACTTATAAACAAGGCTACATTAATTACAAGGGCCTAAGGTGTCATTATGTAAACATATAAGTTGAGGGACCTAATTGTCATTACTTGAAACTTGCTTGAAAACTTTGATTTTTAAGTCCGAGGACTAAAACCGTCTTTTTTAGAAAGTACAAAAGTCCGGGGACTAAGTTGTCATTTCTGAAATCTTATAAGTTCGGGTTAAAAAGGTAATTTTTGAAAACTATAAGTTTAGGGACCTTAGTGTCATTTTTGAAACTTGTTTTATAAATAAAATAAACTTTTAAATTTTGAATTAAAAAGTATAGGGTCCTTATAGTCATTCTCTTAAACTTATACTTTAGGGACCAAAATGGTCATTTTAGAAACTATTTTAACTAATAGTCCTAACCGGGCTATCTTTTATACAAGGAATTCTTATAAAAAAACTAACCTAATTAGTCTATTTAACTAACTGTTACAGGGGTTGTTTATGTCTTTTTCTAAAACCCTAGGACTAAAGTGTAAATTTAAAAAAAAAATAAAACAACAAAACCGGTCACTAGGGGGATCGAACTCGGGACCTTTCATATAACAAGTGACATTGTGACCGGTCGGGCTAAGCCCTCATCCGGTATATATTTGAAACAGAATAATATATATCACACTACGAATTAAACAATATTATTTTAAAATTCGGAAACCCGCGTCTGTGTCACCGGAAATCGACCCAATCCCATGATTAGTGGATTTATCTGCCCGATGTCACTTGCACGCTGATTCCTTGCATCAAAAACCTCACAAGCATGCGTTTAATTGTTCAATCACGTGCCTGACATTCGCTTAATCGGATTTTTAAAAAGAAATTGAAACCGAGTTTGATTCCACTATTCTTTGTCGATCTCTGTTGAATTGATATATGCTATAAGAACTCTGTAACCCATATGAACCTTACACCACCTTCAAAATTCACAAACATATCGAAACTGACCTTCTGTTCGGACCTGCAAGTCTCGCCGGAATACTAGTCGCCGGAGTTAGCGGAACCTCGAATCTAGTCGATACCGGATCGATTTTATTCGTTCAATCGGTATGTCCACGCTTATATAATGTCTCCCTAAGTTTAATTTGAAAATAAACAAAGTTTCGATCGTTAATCGCGGCCTTTGACCTTCGGTTTGACCAATTTGGGGAAGAAGATGATGATTTGTTATCTATTCTTTTTTTTTTATTTAAAAACAGTTTAACTGTTGTTTATTCATAATAAATCCGATTTTCAGAAATAAATACTGTAATTTTTATAGTAATTATTTTAAATGATAACCTTTACAAAAATAATATTCTTACTGATATTTTATATAATTTTGATATTTATATAAATAAATCAGTATTTACACTTAAAAGTATAGTTTAATTTAATATATTTAAATTATATAACTATATAATTTTTGTCCGAAATTATATTTATGACAAAATATACATGTTACTGAGTTTATATAAATTTAGAGCCTAAATTATTATTAAAGTTAATTATTTAGATAATTAAACTTATATAAACGTATTTATTGTTATCATAACCATTTTAATTCATTTTATTTATATAAAATGATTTCAAGGGCCAAAATAATTATCTTAAATCAGTGATATTCCAGGTTCATAATTAAAAATATTATTTTTAAGTAATTATTCTGATTTAAATTAATTATTTAGATAATTGTTAGACAATTATCATGTATTTCACTTTAACATTATATATATAGTTGATTATTTTAAGAAAATAAATTTCTCATAAATAATCCTTTTGAATCCTACTTATTTACCGAGTTCCCCAATTAAGTTGTTCAAACCCATAGTTACCGTTTTTGTCAAACCATACCAAACACCATGGACTTAGTTTCCAGTTTACAATTAACAATATTTGTTGATACCAATTGCAATATTTTGTGCATGTTCAAACCATTAGAGTAACGTGGAAAAACCTTGTTCCCGCCAAAACTCTCACACTTTGCATACTTGTTTGGACTTACCCGAAATCAAGGTGAGTACATAGACCCCTCTTTTACTGTTTTCAAACCGTTTTGGGGTGAAACACATGTGCCTATTTGTTATTTTCATGCTTTCCTGTTTGAGCATCATATACTTGCTATGTTCATTAGTACACTTATAGTACATGATTTACATTACATTGTTTTGCTATGTATGTTTACTTGGCATACTTAGTACATTGATTTACATGACTTTTCTGCTTTGTATGTTAACTTAGCATACTTAGTACATTGTTTTCATATAACATGTTTACACTTGGTATAACATTTGGTTTGAACAAACGGGACTTATATACGTTCATTAACATTAGCTACGCCGCTCGGTAGTAAGTAATGGTACCATAGGACTTGACAAATACCGTTCCTAAAATCCTAGGTTTGTTTGGATGGATGGAATGACCGAATCCGAAAAGATTTATTTTGATAACCTTGACTTAGGGTTATCCGTCTGTCTCAAGGCTTGAATGTATGCGTTAACTTACCACATAAGTGTTTGTATCAATAAAACATGCATCTACTTTACAAAACATAACATTTTGATATATTCAAAATACCTTGTTTTGTACATTTTTACATTTGGTTTATGTGAATACACTTTACTTACCATACATAACATTTGTTACACATTACTTGACTACATTTGGACTTTTAACATTTGACATGGTTTATACAAGGACTTTTTGACAATTGGTTCAAACATAGACTTTATACATTGGTGGTTTGTTTAAGTGACTTAAGTAACGAGATGTGTGTAGTACGATACAAGCATGGTGGATGCGCCATTGGTACTTCCCATATATAAGTGCTTGTATTGTACTACATGTCGTAGCGTTATTTAGATCATTCAATTTGGACTCATTCATTTTACACAAACAACATATTTTTCACAAGACTTTGGTTAACAAAACTGTCACACCCCGACCACGTGTAACATACAAAACGTGGCGGAAACGTCGGGGAGTGTTGTAAAAGAATTAATGTTTCATAACCATGGATACCAAAAGTGTTTCGTTTTATTAAACATTGAATAATTACATCGTCTGGAAATCAAAATACACAATTTAAACATAATCTATCATTGTTATTGAGTCACTAAGGCCTTGTCCAGTCCTATGTGAGCATGCATCTTATCAATCGATATCATTCAACAATACCTGAAACATATGTGAAAACGAGGTCAGCAAAGAAATGCTGGCGAGTACATAGGTTTTGTGAAAATAAGATTCATGACTTCTGTTTAAGAAAATGTTTAGTCATGAACCTTGTAATTTGCTTTGTCTTTGTAAATCATTTGAAAAATAATAAGTTCAGATGATATGTATAAATAAGAGAATAATGCATGATTATATGAATAACCATGTAAAATGAGTTTGTATAAGATAAGTTATTTGCAAATCAATGTCTTGTGAAAAGTATGTTACTTGTATAAAATGTTCTATGTCTCAAACTGAAATGATTCAAGTAACGCTACAATATGTAATACCATACAAACACTTATATATAGGAAGTACCAGCGGCGTATCCACCATGTTTGTATCATATTCCACACGCATTGTTACTTAATCAAACCAAACCACCAAAGTAATGTTCATGTCCAATGTAAATCATGTAATATGTATAACCAATGTCAAAAGTGTTTGTGTCAAATGTAAACCATGTAATGTATAACCAAAATGATATGTATGGCTAGTGAAATGCATCAACTAAACCATAGGTGAAACGCACAAAACAAAGTATTGAAGTAAAACTTGGTTTAAATCAATACTATGTTTCGTGGAAATGCATGATCAAATGTAAATCATGTCCAAATGTTTACCCTATCGTTAAAACATTTTGTGAAATCGTTCAAATTGTTCTTGTTGTTTTAATCGTTCAAATCGTTCTTGTTTTAATCGTTCAAATCGTTCTTGTTTTAATTGTGAAACTACTTAATGGTCGATTCTCTAATAACATTCAAACCTTCTTGACTCGTTCATCGTTCCAACTCGTTCTCGTTCTCGTTCTTAACAAACCCTTACCAAAGGGTAAATTAATAATTACAGATTCAGTCGTTACCCAAAATACCCACACATAACCATGGGTATAGAGAATAACGGGATTTGTCAGATCCTATGGTACCATAACCTAATACTGGTCGGCTTGATCATTGCTAATGAATGTCATTGGTTATGTAACTACAACCAACAAGTTTGTTCACTTTATTGAAATCGTTCTTGAAACCATTGTAATTGTTTTTGAAACCATTGTAATCGTTCTTGAAATCATTGTTAAGACAATTAGCACATATGAGTCACCCCAAAACAGTTGAAAACAGTAAAAGAGGGGAATAATGTACTCGCCTGAGAATTCTTAGAGGTCTTGAACAACAACCAAACAAAGCTAGAGGGAGCACGAAATCAGTCGGCAATCTAAAACTATATAAATAAACCGGACTTAAATCGGGAGATCGGATAGAATGAGGCTTGGTAAACCAAATGAGTATTGGAACTCATATGATATGGTTTAACAAGGCCTACATACTACATTGAGACTAACCTAAGTGCTTTCGACCCATCGTGACCCATTAAGGTAACTTATGCTACTTTAACGCGTCGTGCGCGTGAAACGCGTTCGGACCGTCTAACTAGTCCTATGACAAGTGTTATATGCCTAAACATGTTACATAATCAGTTATGTGACAAAAGTTTAGGTTACATATGCTTAATTACCAATTATACATGAAAAGGGTATTCTGGTAATTTACCTAAGGCATATAAACTACCTATCATACAACTACTTAAACGAAGCGACCATTGGGTATAACCTCGGAAGGTTATTCCCTACCTACTATGGTCACCTAATGTATTTGGTCAGATCCTAATGATCGACCAAATAGGTCGGGTTCGAGGTATAAGCGATTTATTAGATCGCTTACCCTACGACCCTAGACAACGTGGTAATCAGTAGGCATAGTCCCTAGGGACTATAACCATCGTGATTACAATCACGTTGTGAAGTTCAAACGAACTTCGCATTGACCATAAGCTGGTCAACGCTGAAAGTCAAACAAAGTTTGACTTTCGGACTCGAAAAGCAATAAAATAAGGAAAAGAACGAAAGAATACTTACGAAGGGTCCCCGAATGCTAATTTCGATTCAAAAATCTCAGGTATGAAACAATAGTTTCAACTTAGAGTTTCTCAAATCAAAATTCTAGTGATTATGAAGCATGGGGGTGGGGTATTTATAGTATTCGGTCCACCGTTAAGATCGTTTCATGGAAAACGTGCCTTAATCCCATCCGTACAAGTGTTGCAAAGTTGTGGTAGCCTAAAATGATCCTTATCAGCTGAATTGGCAAGTTGTGAGCTTGTGGTTGTGGTTAAAACAGCTGGATCATGCTGACTGTTCGATCTAATCTGATCAGAGAGTCGGACGCGGGCCGCGTAAAGCACACAAGGATCTCACGCGGGCCGTCTGGCCTGCCCAGATCAGAAACTATGTTCCATTTTGACAGTTTCAGCCCCTGCACGTGTTTAAGCCCATTTCCGGCACTTCTAAGGCCCGTAAAGCCAAATTTAAGGCCCTAAAATGTTGCCTAAACATTGTGGACTTGAAACATGTTCAAAAATATGTCTGATGATGGTTCGTTTGGTCGTACGAACGCGATGTTCGCTTAATTACGACGGAATGCGCATAAGCACGAAAAACGATCCAAATGACGCGACGAATGGATTTTTCTTAATCCAAACACTAAAGCATAATATATTCATGCTTACATAAATTTTTGGATGTCCGGATGTATTCAGAACGTAAGTTATGCTCGAAAATGCAAACTTGTGCACTTTTTGACACTTTTAGTCCCTGAATGACCCAAAAGTTTATTTTAGCATACCGAACCCCTCAAAGCCTATTTCTAAGCTATGTAAAGGATATTTATGGTATGTTTAACTTATGGTCATGTTCCGGAATGTCTGTTACAGTTCAAATTGGCATACTTTCGCAGTTTGTCAACTTTAGTCCCTGTAAGCGATTTAACTTGATTTTGCCATACCAAAGCCTTCGAAACTTATTTCTAAGTTATGTAAAGGTTATTTAAGGTATGTTAATCCTATTTCACTTTTCTGGAGTGTTCGTTCCGTTAAACTGGTTATATTTACGCATCGGTGCGTGTATAACCTTCCAGAAAGCGATTTAGAGTTTGAAATCGAACAAGAGTTGATATGTGTAAACGATACACATATTTTTACAAATCCCAAGTATGAAATACAATATTTCATTGGTTTGGCATTTTTTTGATGGCCGTGGAGGCACAGGTGTTACAAAAACAATTTACAAGGTTCATGACTAACTTTTATTAAACATTTCTTTAAACTCAAGTCATGAATCCTATTTTCATAAAACCTATGTATCTCACAGGCATTTTTATGCTGACGTACATATTTTCACATGTGTTTTCAGGAGCTGTTGCTTAGGATGATCGTGACACACTAGGGCGGACCTGTGCCTTAGAGACTTAAAAATAAAGATGAAACTAGTTTAATTATGTGATGAACTCTTCGTTTCAGTTGTTTTAAGACAATATAACTCTCTGTTTGTTGAATAAAACATAACTTTTAAGTACCATGGTTGTGGAACAATAATTCTGTTACAACACTCCCCGACGTTTCTGCCATGATTTGTTGTTTTAGGTGGTCGCGGTGTGACACTTTGTTCATGGAACAAGTTCAGAAGAAGAGAAAGAAATCCGATTTAGTCAACGGACTAATGATGAATTCTATGCTCAGAAAAAGAAACAACAACAAGCCAAAGATGTTTCAAATAAAACATGCTTTAAATGTCAACAAGTTAGACACATTGGTCGTAAATGTCCAAATCTGAAGCCTGTTGATGTTGAAAAAGAGAAAAAGAAGTCTGAAACTGTAAAACATAAGTCACCCAAGTTTGAGCCGAAACAAATTTGGAAACAAAAGGTTGATACGTCAAAACTAAAACAAAATTGGAAACCAAAAGTTGATTTGTCAAAAGAAAACATTCAAAATGATTCAAGATTTTATAAAAAGAATGTTTTAAAAGGACAAATTTGGGTGGTAAAGAAACTAAGTACTTCTATGAATAAGAAAAGGAAAATCGATTCGACCAAGAAGGTTGAAATCAAGAATGAAAAAGTTTTTGTGAAAAACGACAAGATTTTTCAAAGTTGAACGAATCATATTGTGTCAAAATACCCAAGGTCAAACAGGCATGGGTTGCTTTGTTCTAGTAATTGAGTTAATTACATGTGCAGGTGTTCTAGAAGTCAACTGAAAGTCAACATGGATAGCGGAGCAACCTGGCACAAGAGGAGGATTCCCGTGGTTGAAAACAGGAAGTGGTGGCTTTTAGTAATAATAAAATAGAATAAATAAAAAATAAAAAAATTAGACCTTGTGGGGAACAACTCTCGGATATATGGAGTTAGTACTCCGAAATTTCGTTTGAGAGATTGCCTGAGATATTAAGTCTTTATACTTATTCATATTTGTGGTATTATACCTGGTCTTCTGATTTTGCGTCAGCAATGGCCTAGACCTCGTATAATGCTTTTGTGCTTAAAATTTTCCCTCTGCATAAAAATTGAGAAAATATCGAAAGATATATCAAGTGTAGTTGTAAAGAAGATTCCTAAGAGGAACACACCTTAAGTCGAGCCTTCATCTCTTTGACTGAACGGAAGTTCTAACCTGAGCTCTCAAGGTCTCGCACTATCCCAAAGACAGATATCAATTAGGTATATTCACCTATAAGACTGAATCTAGGGAATCTTGATACGGGAGTATATTCTGAGGTGGGACAAGCGATTAAGATAAGTTTTTAAAACACTAATCTCGTATCTTGAATCAATTGAAGTGTGTATGAAAGTTTAAATGGATCAGTATACTGACAATCTAAGTGAATCGTTTAAAACTTAAAGTTTATATAGATCAACGGTGCTAGTGATTTGTCATAAACTGATATGATCCTCTGATGCAAACTCAACAAAAATATGTCTGTAAATATTTCGTTATTAAATTTCATTAAAGAAAAATCACAAAAAGATTTTGAGTGTGTTTTAGCATAAATTTTGTAAAATATAAAAAGATTTTGTTTCACTTTATGTTTCGACAACCGATGTTGGAAAGCTCAGTTTCAAAATCTGAGTATGCTGAACATGTCTCAGAAAATAACAAGTTCATTAATTTGAAACTTGAGGTTTTTAATGAAAAATCTAAAATAGTTTGTAATTGTCTCCAAGGTCATTAATTTGGACTTGGTTGATAATCAGATGAATCAAGGTCATTAAGTTGAACTTGATTATCTGTGAGGATTTATAAAGGTGGATTCTTTAAAGTCAAGTCTAATTCTGAATTTTGTATGATGGAAGTTATTTGATAGGGGGAGTAGAGTCGGATTATCTTGGAAACCTCAAATAGCTTTAACTGTGAAATGAATCCTGTTAAGAGCTAGTGTGAATGCACTATGTCTGTAGCTTTCATCTATATTGAGTCTTTGTTTATCTTGTTTGGTGTCTTTGTAATGTTTATTGTATGTTTTGTATGTTATCTGGGATGAAACGAGGTTTAGGCATGTTATGTAAGTCCATCCGGACGGATGGACATCCCCATCCGGACGGATGTGCATTAGAGTCTTTCATCCGGATGGGCAACCTCTATAAATAGAGGTGCTTGGGTCTTAGTTTGTAATGACTTTTGTGCACCTAAGGCGAAGCCCTGTCAAAATTTCTCCAAGATCTCTAATCGTTCTATTATCAATGAGAATGGTGTTTAACGGTATCTATGGTGTTATTCTCTCTACTACTTTCATGGATTCCACACACGTCAGTAGGTGTTAAGATCCGGTCTGAGCGTTCGAAGACCCGAACTCACGGTCCTCACAAGTGGCATTAGAGCTTAGAGGCCGGATTCGGAGAAGATTATCACAAGATACCAGAGATCTACATCAGATTCTTACCGATTTTGATCTACACTTCTTTATTTCTACTGACTTCTCATTTTTCTTGACTTTCTCATACAAAAACACAAATTGGTCACAGAATTCATGGAAAAATTCACCTAAATTTTGGACATAATGTGTGAAATGTCTTTTTGATCAATCCTTCAAAGTTTCAGATCATAATTCCAACTAAAACACAATAAAATCAGTAGAAAACCATGAACTTCGGAACTAAGTTTACTGACATCATCATCCATCCGGACGGATAGAGTTGCTCATCCGGACGGATAGATTGTTCATTAGTACAATTTGTTCAAGGTTTTATTACTCATCTGGACGGATAGACTTGTCCATCCGGACGTCTAGGCTTTTAATGTTCATCTGGATCATTTGTCCATCTGAAAGTAGCCCATTCGGATAAAGTCCATCTGGATATAGTCCATTCGAAGACTTTGTCCATTCGTTGATTTTATCCATCCGGACTTGTCCATCCGGAGATTCTGCTCATTCGGACTACGGCCACCCGGACCAGTAGAGTTGTTAGTTTGATTTCAAAATTGTTTGACTTTCTTTGACTTTTCAGGTACTTTCACAGACAGTAATCATGTTGAACGAATTCTTGTACCCATTTTACGATGCTTTCACTACATCAGCACCGTCGTCTACGTCCAACCCAAAGAATGTTTCAAGTGTCATCTCTGAGACACTTAACATCGACAACGTGTATGAAAATTACCAAAAGCCACCTAAGCTAATGAACATCGAGGAATACAATCGATGGGCTCTGAGGTTTATCAATTGGCTAAAGGCTTACGCGTACGAGAGTTGGAAATATTTGGAAACTGGTTATACTCTTCAAGTAACACCAGAAGGAGAAAGAATTCCTTTTACAACTCTAGGAAAACAAGATCAGGAAAATTTTGCTACTGAACAGCGTGGGATTGCTCTTATTCACCAATCGGTTCGAGATGACATCATAGCGTTGCTTAGATATGATAATACAACTAAAGGGTTGTGGGAATCTTTGAAAAATAAATATACTGGTGGGGACGAAATAGTTAAAAACAAGAAATCGTTATTAAAAAAGGAGTTTGACTATTTCAGCTGTATGAAAAGCGAGGGTGTGAAGAAAATGATTGAACATTTCTGTCACTTGAAGGTTGAGTTGGATAGATTCGGTATTGAAAAGACAGATGAAGAGGTTAACGAAAAACTGATCGATGCATTGCCGAACGAGGACGACTGGCAGTATTACGTGTTGATTCTGAAGCATAATCTGAATTTGAGCAAGACCAGTCTGGATACTCTGATTGAGAAGTTAGAGGGGCAAGAATTAGATATCAGAAAACAGAACAAGTCAAATACCTCCAACTATCAACAGAACGTGAATCTCTACTAACGAGGAAGTCTACTGTCACCGAATGTTCAGTCACCGAAGATAGGGACAACCTTCAGCGTCGGAAGTTCAAATGAGTCACCGAACAACAGTTCAAGTGGAGGATCTTAAGGGAATAGTGGTTTCGGTTAGCAAGGGTCAAACTTAAACACACAATCACAGTCTGCACCGAAAACACAGCAGAGTCAAAAGAACTCCAACCCCAATGTTGTACAATGCAATATAGCCGTAAATCTTAACAACTCGCAGAGTCTCAGTGCAAAAGAAGCTAAACAATAAATATGTTTCTCGCATCTATCCTCGAGAGTTACGAAAGTCTGGTTGCAGGAAAGATTGGAAGCCCAAATATGACAAAAGAGGAATCTGATCAGATAGATCCAGAGGAAATGGAGCTGATAGACATACGATGGTGCTTGGCAAGTGTAATCCATCGAGCACAAAGGTTTATGGAGATAACAGGCAGAGAGTGTGTGGGTGGTCCGAATACCAAACTGGGGTTCGACAAGTCGAAGGTCACCTGCTTCAAATGCAAACAGAAGGGGCATTTCAAACGAGAATGCCAAAATCAAAGTGTGAATGACAGTGTGAACCCGTTCAATGAGGATTACTATAAGAAGGCTATCTACCACCACAATAAGGAGCAACTTCCGAAAATCAACCGTTCGCAGATCGAAGTAGGATCGTCCGCAGATCGAAGAAGGATCATCGTCAAAAGACAAAACCAGGGCGTTGATTGTCACACAGGAAGATGAAAGGTTTGATTGGAGTAAATATATTCCCGACGAGGGTTCCGTGTTGCTTGCTAAATGGGTGTATAACAGAGAAGAGGATATTGCTCGGAAGAAGCTTCGTGAGGTTGAAATGATTTATAGAGAAGCAAAAGAGTCAAACAGATGGGATGAGGAGCAACAGTGCTACTTGGATCAAGAGGGTAATATTGCAACTGATCCAGCAACAATCGATTTTGATGCACTGGTCAAAACGATCCCTACAGTTGAAGAAGAATACAAGGATGTGTTAGCAGCTATGAGGAAAGAGAAAGCTGAGAAAGAGGCAAAGCTGAATCCTGGAAAGCACGTACTAGAGATCATTGACGTGAAGCAAGAACTGACGACCGAAAACCTAAAGAAGATGGCGGATAATGATTTAATGGCCATACAAAACGAGGTAGAATCTTCAATCGTGTCTACCGAGTCATCAAACTAGGTCAGGGCTTTAAATGAGAATGTGCAGAATGGTAAGTCCATTGATGAGAAGAGCAGACATTGCATAAAAATGTGCAAAATCTGTGCGGAAAAAGAAAATGCTTTGAAATCCAAGATTGGTGATTTCACCCAAATGGAAAATGTTTTGAAAGAAACAAATCAGAAAATTGATTCGTTGAAAGACGAACTTGTTCTAAAAGACAAATTAATAAAAGGTTCTAAAGATAAAATTGATCTTTTAGAAGAAACTATGAGAAAGGGTGAATTAGAAGTTGCAAGATTTCAAAAGCTAAATGAAACGCTCACTTTCGAATTTAGAACAATTAAAGAAGCATATGATGAGTTGAATAGGGTTGTTTCTGAGGCAGAAGAACGTGATTATCAAAGACAAGAATTAAACAATAAACTGCACACAACTCTTGAAGAAAAATAAAAATCAATCAACATGTTTCTTGATGAAATTGCAAAATTAAAACTTCAACTTGAAGAAGATAAAATCGAAAATGAGCATATCAACTTCAAGCTGAAAAGCTATTATTCATCTAGCTTTGTTCTTGATTATGTGATTACAAAACCAATTGGAAAGAACAAAGACGGTGAAGATGTTTATAGCAATGGAAGCGGGATCAGGTATAACAGCGTTCCACCACCCGTGAACTGTGATTTTTCTAGAAGTAACTTGGGGGTGGACAAAGCTTTAAACATCAAAATTGAAACTGAAATTGACAAGTTACTAGAAAACCTCGATGTCACTTTTGAAAAATCTTCAGATGAAGAAAAACTTGATTCAGAGTTGGTAAAAAATGTGGTAAATGATGTCTTAAAAAGTGAAAGTGACAGTCTAAATGAATGTTTTGAAGATGACGAGTGCTTCATGAATAATTACATTCGTAAATCCAAAGACAACTTAGATGATGAACCTACTCTGGTGATGTACTAGATGAATGGATCAGATAAGTTGTATTTGCATCAAGATTTTCTGATTCAAAACGTTAATTTGGATAAACTTGAGAAGGTTTTCAAATTAGTTGAAGTTGATGTTTCAGAAGTTAAAAAGTTGTCAAGTTCGAAGAGGTTTCTGAAGGATAAAACTTATTACAACAAACCTAAACCACGATTTCAAAATAAAAATCAAACTGGTGGTTATGGGCGTTGGGGAGGTAAGTCGAATCAGAAAAGAAATTTTCAGAAATAAAACTATGTGAAGAAAACTGAATTTGTTAAAAGTTTAAATTCTTTCGGTGATCAAGAATCCAAAATTTTCACAAAATCGAATGAGGAGTTCTTTGCTAAGAAAGCAACACAACAGCAGTCTGAGGGCACAAGTCGGGTTCCCGATAACCGAACTTGTTTCAAATGCAATGAGGTTGGACACATAGCATGAAAGTGTACCAACTATAGGCCTAAGACTGTTATTGTTGATAACAAATTGAAACCTAATGATGTTAAAGGAAAGGCTCACATGTTTGTTGAAAAAACCAGTAAAACAAGTTTTCAAAACTAGAGAAACTGGTGAAACTTCAAAGAAAAATGTTCAAAACCAACAAACATGGAAGTCAAAATTTCAATCTAAAACATCTGTTGCTCCAAAATCAAAACAATCTTCTTCGACTTCACAAGTCAAGAAGAATGTTCCGAAGGTTTCTGTTATTGAAACTAGAAAGAGACAAACTTTTCCAACCGTACAGGTAGGAAAGGATGTTCCTAAAGTTTCAGGTGTTGATAAGAACAAACAAACTTCTTCGACCCCACAGGTCATGAAGTATGTTCCAAAATGTGTTCAACCGAATGTTCCAAAACCTGAATTGTTCAAAAAGGTTGAGGATGAAATAGAAAATATTTTGGAGGTCAACGATAAGAATTTTCCTATTCTATCCATGATCCGCATCAAGCTACTTGAGTCGAAAGAGGCTTGGGTTGCTTCATTTAACTAATCGAATTTGATGCATGCAGGATGTCACACCCCCAAAATCCACATGCGGAGTACCACCGCTTGGAGGCGTGACTGACCAGGATCTTAGCCACCAAATCACATTGAACTCATGAGTATATTAAATAAAACTTTCATTTATTAACAATAAGGGTTACAACGTTACAATATATCACAGTTTACAGCGGGAGCATATTTAGTTTGTTAAGTGTTTATAAACAACATGTGATAGCTCTTAGTCTTGTGTTGCGTTTCCATGTAACTCGATCCATGACCACTTCAGCTTCCCAGACAGCAAGTTCCATTGATTAGCACCTAAAAGCCTGCAAGGCATGTAACAACGAATCAACAACAAAGTTGAGCGAGTTCACAGTTGGTTGTTTAGTTATAGCATTCGTTTCATAAATCATATGTTCATTTTGTAAACCATGTATCGTATTAATTCGTATCACAGTCTCCCAGACATGTTTGCGAAGATTAGTGGGGGCTTCCCATGTGTATCGTATTAATCCGTATTGCGGTTCCCCGAACATGTTTGCGATGAATAGTGGGGGCTTCCCATGTTGTATGTTATTAGACTAGTCGTATGTGTACGTTCCCTTCTTGATCCAAGGACCGTAGCGAGTATGAGTGTACGTAGGTTTTACGTACGTGCCCTTCAATCCGAGGACAGTAGTAAGTACGAGTGTACGTAGGTTTTACGTACGTGCCCTTCAATCCGAGGACAGTAGTAAGTATGAGTGTACGTAGGTTTTACATACGTGCCCTTCAATCCGAGGACAGTGAAAAGTAGTTTAATAGTAATGATAGTACGAGTAGTTATTCAATCCCATTCCCAACCCACCGGGAATCCCATGCCTTAGGAGTGTGAACTCACCTCGGTTTGCTCGGTATGACTAATTACTCGCACACACTAGATCAGTAATAGCCTATAATGTTCATGCATACGAAGTTAGTTAACGTTCACGTTGTTCGCATATAAGTTGTAATCATAGTGTGCGTTCAAGCAGTGATCTCCGAATAGCACATAGCAATTATACAAACTCATTAAAACCCATAATTCTCATGCAAACAATAATGACTTCTCAAGCACTTTGTCAATGGCCGACACACTAAATATAATCACACCTAGGCATGGCACTTAATGTCATGAATTGACATAATAAGGAACAAATCGTTTGACCATAAATACATTCAGATGACCCTTAAAATCAGGGCCGACAACCTATTTTCTAATACCATCTTACTGGACCGATTCACTTAATGGGCTGACAAATGTATTGGGCCTCTAAGTATATGTTGATTTATAATCCTAACTAAGCCACGTGAAGGTCTGTCAAAACATTAAACTCGACACTCAATTGCATAAGAAATATGATATCAGTGGCCAACAAACATTAATATGTATAGTAGATTGACAATGAATCAATCAATTAACAAAACGACAAGTTCAATTCACATGAAATATATATATCAAATATCATCCAATCAAATTTCAGCTAAGATTAGTCAACATGCTACTCCCAAGAATAGGGTTACAGTTCATGCATACATATTATTCTGTGCATTGTGCAATAAAGTTACACTTCAAGCAACTCCTGGAGGTTTCGTGATCATGCAGTTTACCAGTTCCTTTAGCACACAGAAACCCTAATACGTTTACCAGACCCATCATCAACAAACATTCCAGATTGCATACCACTCTAAACTACATCGCACCATAGCTGATCATGTACATCAGATCCGTACCATTGATCTAATCCTGAATATCATCGAACATTGATTAATATTCTAGCACACACAATATACCGGATTCATCGATTAACATCGCAAGTGGTTGTAGTTTCACATTAACAGTTTATTCGTCACAAATGCATCAAAGAAATCCTATCGCATATGTATTCTATCTAACCGGTTTTATCATCATGAACATCATCCATGTTTCGTGTTATCAGTCTAAGGTTTCAAGAAATCCATAACTTATCAATAAATCAAATCACTTCACACATGACCGAGAATGGCCAGATCACGATTAGAATAACCCACTGTCTTATGAAATTCCTAATTTCTAAAACATAAAGTCATCCTATGATTCTGAGCATACATCACATAGGTCCGCATATAGACAAAAGAAGTCAAATAAAACTAAAACAAGTAAGATCATACTAACCACAGGATTGTAGAGAGTGCACTATAGCGAACAGGGGAAATTCTTCGAATGATCTAATTGCCGTCGCAGATTCTAGAGGTTCTAGGGTTTGTGTTCTTTGTGTGAAATATAATTAAATGAGATTATCCAAGACATTAAGTGTTTACGTAAAGTATTAACATGTAAGGGGGCCCATAATAATAAGAGGGGTGTGGCCTTAGGCGTAAGTGTATAGCTCGGGTTTGAGGTGCGGCCCATTAACGTTACTCTCATACATATAACATCAAGCATTTACGGCTCCTAAACTTTCATATCAACCTTATATAACCATACTTCCAATCATTCATATATCATACGCAAATAAAATCAAATAATTATTTAAACGGTTCATTCCTTCAGTACACACACGTCAAGCATCAAAGGAACAAGAGAAATATTGAAAACACGGGTTGTCACACAGGAGCTCCCGAGATCAATCTCAAAGTGGATAATGGATAGCGGGGCTGCTAGGCACATGATGGGGATGCTCGCCCTGTTGTACGATGTTTGAGTGATAAGAGGTGGATATGTTGGATTTGCGGGAAATCAGGGTGGAAGAATAGTTAGGGAAGGAACTTTACCGAATGGAAAAGTGTCTTTTGAGAACATAAACTACATTGCTGAACTGGAAAACAATTTGTTGAGTATCTCGAAGATATGTGACAAGAAGTTTACTACACACTTTAACGACCGAGAATGTCTGATACTCAAACCGGGATTTGTCATCCCTGAAGAGTGGGTTCTGATGCGGGCTCCGCGGGAGAAAGATCTTTATGTCCTCGATATGAGCATCGTGACAACGACAGTTAACAAACCGCAAAACAAACCAAAAAGTCGCACCCGAGGAAACTTCTAAACTCAATCAAAAAGCCACTGGAGAGGCTACACATGGATCTCTTTGGTCCTGTAAACGTAAAAAGCATATCAGGAGATCTGTATTGCCTTGTGGTAACGGATGATTACTCGAGATTTTCTTGGGTACTGTTTCTGGAGTCTAAAGATGAGGTAAAACCTTCTAAAACATTCTCTAAACCTCCACAACTCTATTCTTTACTAACCAACGAAATTCCCAGCAATAACATCTCAAAACTTGAAGATAAAACCTCTTTTTTGTGTTTTGATGTTCTTTTTCATACCTAAAACTTGATTTCAACAAAAAGTAAATAATTGATCCATAAAAGCTTATTGTTCTTGACATCCAAAGGCTTTTATAACATGAATATGATGTAACAAGATATTACATGGTGTTTGATCATGTAAAAACATCGATTATGGATCAATAACACAACCTATTCAACATAAACTAAACATAACAAATCCTAATCGAAAAAGAACGGATTCAAGGCTTGATTGACATTGGTTTTTGCATATTTGTGGTGTGTGTTATGTATAGGTACTATACAAGAAAGAACTAAGTCTTTAAAAGTACAAGGATCGCTTGAATCGCCAAGAAACGCTAGGTATAACTTCCAAAAAATGAATCTAGGATATACAGAATTGTTTATAGCATAACTTTGTCCGTGGGTATCCATTAAACATGAAAATTGGTATGGTGATCATAAATGGTGAAAATAAGACTTGATTAAAAGGTTAGAATTTTCTGATTTTTTGGTGATTTTTGGCAAATTTTTAACTGTCTTAAAGGATTAAATTCGGATAAAATACTAACGAACTCAATAAATCACCAAAAATTACATGTATGTTGAATTTAATATAAAGAACATCTTGGAAAATTTTGGGTATCATTGACTGAGTTTTACTTGGGTTAAAAAAATCATGTTGTCGCGAAGTTTCGGTACCCGGAAACGCAGTATAATGAATTTAGAAAAATCTCAAATTTTTCCAGAAAGTTTCTGGACTTATTGGGAGCATTCTGTGAATTTTTTGGAATTTTTGAATGATGGATCAAGTTGGGCGCAGATGGTTCCGCTAAATTACAGTTTTCCCCAAATTTATTAAAATTAATAAATTGGTTTCATAAATTCTAAAAATATTTTTCCAGAATTCTATATATTTTTACCACTTTATATAAAAAATTTCAGAATTTTATAAAATATATCCATTGTGTAATGATTTTTAGAATTAAAAATCTCATTATTTTATACAAAACCAGCAACTGTAAACGCATAACGAACGTGCCGGAACCACAAACTGACCAAAGACTAAAATGGAAATAAATGGAACACCAGAGTCATTATGGACCGTTCCGAGACAAAATAGATACATGGGGTACATTACACGCTAGTTCGGGCGATTTCCCGACGGCGAAAACGGAAACTTAAAATTGGGCAACCTGGGATCCCCAAACAACCAAACTCCCTTAATAGAGAGTTAATCATTTCTAATGGATAACTCATTAGTACATTCCATATGATCATGCCATTTTTCGAACATCCAAAACAAGCGACTTTGACCGGCACGTAAAACGGTGCTAGAAAGCCAAACTGAAATCTGACACTAAGATAATACCCACAGCTCTACTGTTATGCTATAGGTCAATTCTAGGATGAATATTCTCATCCGAACCCAAGTTATGACGATTCCCGACTGGAACCCTGTTGTCACACCCCCAAAATCCACACGCGGAGTAACACCGCTTGGAGGCGTGACATGACCAGGATCAAGCCACCAATCATATTGAACATAATTATATCAAAAGTCATTCCTCAATACGATAGGTGTTTACAAAACCAAATATATACAAGTGTATAGCGGAAGCATTAATGTAAAACCCAACATAAGTTTAAGTACAAAATGTTATAATGTTTAACAAAACATCCACGTCCGTGCCCACAACGACTGCGCCTCCCGTGCAAGCTCCAAGAGTACCTATGGTCCTGCAAGGCATGTAACAGAGAGTCAACAACTAGTTGAGCGAGTTCACTGTTAGTTATTTAGTTATAATGTTCGTTTCGTAAATCGTATGTAATAGCATCGCGGCCCTCTAGGCATGTTTGCGAAGTTTAGAAATTGTATCGCGTTAGTCCTTGCTGCCAGTCCAGGCATGCGTGCGATAAATAGTGTTGACTAGTCGTATGTGTACGTGCCCTTCTTAATCCAAGGACCGTAGCGAGTGTGATTGTCCTACCCAAGGAGGACGAGCATGCGTTAAGGTTTGTTGTCCTACCCAAGGAGGACGAACGTATGTTAAGGTTGTTGTCCTACCGGACGAACGTATGTATTCTACCCAAGGAGAATACACAGGATTTATATTGGCATCCTACCCATGGAGGATGGTGGTACATATCCTACCCAAGGAGAATATGTAGGTTCCATTTTTTGTTTCTTAACCCATTCCCAAACCACCGGGAATCCCATGCCTTAGAAAGAATGTGAACTCACCTTGTTTCGCTCGGTATGCTAAGTATGTGCTCACGGTTAATCAATCACGTCCTAAGGTATGCACGTATACATAATCAGTTTGTATTAAAGTTGTTTGTGCGTAAACATAATCATCATAAACATCGCATCAATCACAATACACGTATTTGCAATCATACAAGTAATACTTTATACATAACAGCAGTTAACTAACCCAGTTAACACTTAACAGAATTAACTCAAGTTAGTGCGCAGATTAACTGTTCGGCGAAATACACATATTGGCGAAACACAGATATTGGCGAAACACACATTCGACGAAACACGTTCTGTTTCGTCAGGGTCTCATTTGACGAAACAGAATTCAATTTCGTCGGTTACTCTTGGCGAAACACTTTCTGTTTCGCCGAGGGTTCTGTTTCGTCGGATGTCAATTTCGCAGACATCAGTAACAGCAGATACGGATAACACAGAAAAACCCCAAATCGCCGATACAACAGTTTTACAGAAAACGTTCAATCCTCGCTCAATATAATGAGTCTTATGTTACTAACCATTAATCTATACATCTCAACCGAAGCATCAATCAAACAGGGATCATATCATCATCGTCATCAATAAAATCATGTAATCATCACAAAACAACACTCATAAAATCCATACTCTATGCATACCCGCTATCATGCACAATCATTGAGAGGTTCATGAAACCCTAAGTATTCATCATACACGTATACTCCTATAATCCAGAAATCAAGCATATACACAACATGTATAAAGAAAACAAAGAACAAAGAAACCGATTAGACGAGCACGCACTAACCGAGATATCCGGGATGAACAAGGGAGGATTCGAGAGAGAAAGATGATGGTTGAGGATGGTTATCGCCTTCACAGAGTGGAGAGTTCTAGGGTTTCTATTTTGTTAAAAGTGTGAAACAGGGAGTCGGTTCACGTTAATATGGACGAATTACCGTTCTGGGCCCTTAATGGGCTTGGCAAAACTGGGCTTGGCGAAACAGACTTCTGTTTCGTCGGGATGCTTATGACGAAACAGTCTGTTTCGTCGGGTCCTGTCTGTTTCGTCGAGTCCTGTCTGTTTCGTCGAGTCCTTTAATGTGTTAACAGTTTAAGTTTTTCAACAGGTTTCATGTTATACAGCCAAACACAAAATCATGCAACCACAATGCGTTCATAAAATATAAATAAAAAAAATAATGTGTACGGTTACAAGTTGAACAAGTTAAACAACTACACAATCAAAGTCAACGTGCACTAAATGCGAAAATGAAAGTCGGAAACTCGAGTTGTCACATTATCCCCAACTTGAAAGAAATTTCGTCCCGAAATTTAGCATGCGGTTACTGAGGAAGCTAGGTAAGTTATCGTTTACTGGTTTTCCTGGGGTGTCACATCATTTCCCCGTTGAGTTGGAATTTCGTTCCGAAATTCCGTAGTAGCTTCAGCCTCAGTAGTTGTTGCATTGTTTTCGAACAACTGGGGATATTTGAGTTCCATTTGATCTTCGCGCTCCCAGGTGAACTCTGGGCCGCGACGGGAGTTCCAACGAACTCGTACAAGAGGTATTCTAGTGTTCTTGAGGACCTTAACATCCCGGTCCGTGATTTCAACTGGTTCTTCGACGAAATGCAACCGTTCGTCGATGGTGAGCTCCTTCAAAGGAACTATAAAGGTCTCATCTGACTGCCACTTCTTCAGATTCGACACATGAAAGACGTTGTGAACTGCACTGAGTTCAGCTGGTAAGTTCAGTCTGTAGGCCACTTTGCCTATCTTTTCTATGACTTCAAATGGTCCAACGTATCGTGGATTGAGCTTACCTCGTTTTCCAAAACGAACAACACCCTTCCAGGGTGAAACTTTGAGTAGTGCTCGATCCCCAACTTGGAATTCGAGTATTTTCCTGTCTTTATCAGCGTATACTTTCTGACGGTCACGAGCTGCCGCCATGCGTTGTCGTATTTGAGCAATCTTTTCAGTAGTATCAACTACCATTTCCGGACCTGTGATCTGACTGTCACCCACCTCTGCCCAACAAAGAGGTGATCGGCATTTACGCCCGTACAATGCCTCAAATGGAGCAGCTTTAATGCTGGTGTGGTAACTGTTGTTGTACGAAAATTCCACAAGTGGCAGATGTTTTTCCCAGCCTTTGCCAAATTCAATTACGCACGCCCGAAGCATGTCTTCTAGAGTTTGAATAGTGCGCTCAGACTGCCCATCTGTCTGAGGATGATAAGCTGTGCTCATGTCTAATCGAGAGCCAAAAGATTTGTGCATTGCTTGCCACAGTTCTGAAGTAAAACGTGCATCACGATCAGAGATAATAGATGTGGGCACCCCGTGCCTCGAGACAACTTCCTTAAGGTATACGTCTGCTAGAGTGGAGAACTTATCCGTTTCCTTGATAGCCAAGAAGTGAGCAGACTTTGTGAGTCGATCCACGATCACCCAAATAGTGTCATTCCCACGTTGAGACCTAGGTAGGCCAGTAACAAAATCCATGGAAATTTGCTCCCATTTCCATTGTGGTATCTCAGGTTGTTGGAGTGGGCCTGATGGTTTCTGATATTCTGCTTTGACTCTCGCACAAGTCAAACACTTGCTAACGTAAGTTGCTATGTGGGCCTTCATGCTAGGCCACCAATATGTAGTTCTGAGGTCGTGGTACATCTTATCTGAACCAGGATGTACTGAGTAGCGAGACTTATGAGCTTCATCCATTACAAGTTCGCGTAAACTACCATAGAGTGGGACCCAGATGCGTCCGGTTACATAGTAGGCTCCGTCTGCCTTTTGTTCTAACCGTTGCCTTGAGCCGCGTAGGGCTTCAGCCCTGACGTTTCCTGGTTTCAATGCTTCTACCTGAGCATCTCGTATCTGTGAAGGAAGACTAGACTGAATAGTGAGTTGCAACGCTCGTACACGCCTAGGTGTAGTATCTTTTCGACTGAGGGCGTCGGCCACCACATTGGCCTTGCCTGGATGGTACTTTATAGCACATTCGTAATCGTTCAGTAACTCGACCCATCGACGTTGTCGCATGTTCAAGTCTTTCTGCTTGAAAATATATTCGAGGCTCCTGTGATCGGTGTAGATGGTGCACTTGGTGCCATACAGGTAATGTCGCCATATCTTGAGCGCAAAAACAACAGCTCCAAGTTCTAAATCGTGCGTAGTGTAATTCCGTTCGTGAATCTTAAGTTGGCGCGAAGCATAAGCAATGACTTTATCCCGCTGCATCAACACACATCCAAGACCTTGGATAGATGCATCACAGTAGACTACAAAATCGTCCGTGCCTTCAGGCAATGAGAGGATAGGTGCGCTACAAAGTCTATCCTTTAAATGTTGAAACGCTGTATCCTGTGTATCACTCCAACGGTAAGCAACACCTTTCTGTGTCAGTAATGTAAGCGGCTGTGCAATCTTTGAGAAGTCTTTGATAAATCGTCTGTAATAACCCGCCAATCCCAAGAATTGGCGTATTTCTGTCGGTGTGCGAGGTGTAGGCCAGTTCTTGATCGAATATACCTTGGATGGATCAACATGTATCCCATCCTTGTTTACCACGTGGCCTAGAAAGTGGACTTCACGAAGCCAGAAGTCGCATTTTGAAAACTTAGCGTACAGTTGTTCCGTTCGAAGGAGTTCCAAAATAAGTCGTAAATGTTGTTCGTGTTCCTCCCGATTCTTCGAATAAATTAGGATGTCATCAATAAAAACAATAACAAACTTGTCAAGATAAGGTTTGCACACCCTGTTCATAAGATCCATGAAAACCGCAGGCGCGTTCGTTAGCCCGAATGGCATGACCAAAAACTCGTAATGACCGTAGCGAGTTCTGAATGCTGTTTTGGAGACGTCCTCATCCCGGACTCTCAGTTGATGGTAACCTGACCTTAGATCAATCTTTGAGTAATAGCTCGACCCTTGTAACTGGTCGAATAAGTCGTCGATGCGTGGAAGTGGATAGCGATTCTTCACGGTCACCTTGTTTAGTTCGCGGTAATCTATGCACATACGAAAGGTACCGTCTTTCTTCTTCACAAATAATACTGGAGCTCCCCATGGCGAAGAGCTAGGACGTATGAAACCCTTTTCCAAAAGTTCTTGCAATTGTTTAGACAGTTCTTCCAGTTCAGTTGGAGCTAAGCGATAAGGTGCTCGAGCTATAGGTGCTGCTCCTGGAGCTAGCTCGATCTGAAATTCGACCTGGCGATGGGGTGGTAACCCAGGTAACTCTTCAGGAAACACCTGAGGAAAGTCGCGTACTACAGGAATATCCCAAATCTTTTTCTCTGTCGTTGATGTAACAGTAACGAGTGCTAAAATAGCTACGTGGCCTTTTCGCAGACACTTCTGAGCCTTCAAGAAAGAGATGATGCCACTCACGACACCACTTTTGTCACCTTGAACTTCGAGAGGTTCTTTCCCAGAACGAGGAATACGAACGATCTTCTCCTTGCATAGGATCTCTGCTTGTTGTTGGGATAACCAATCCATACCAATGACGATATCAAAGCTACTCAGAGTTATAGGAATGAGATCGATAGAGAAAGTCTGACCGGCGAGGATAAGATTACAACCCTGAACTATGTGTGTGGCTTCTAAACTTTTACCGTTAGCTAACTCTACGACATGTTTGGTGTTCAACAGGGTTGGTGCACGTTTAAGCATTTGACTAACATTCAAAGACATATAACTGGTATCCGCACCCGAATCAAATAATACGGTAACATAAAAGTCGTCGAGAAGAAACTTACCCGTAACCACATTAGGATCGTTCCTTGCGTCACTCTGGCCAATCACAAACATACGACCTTTTGTACCATTGTTGTTGTTTCCCCCATTGTTGTTCCCACTGCCCTGATTATTGTTATTGTTGCTTTGATTCTGGTTTAATTGGGGACAGTTCCGCTTGAAATGACCTTCAGCCCCACACTGAAAGCATGTCTTATTTCCTTGCTGTTGTTGCTGTGACTGGTTTCGTGGAACGGGTGACTGTTGTTGCTGGTTCTGACTCGCAGGCCTTAAGCTCCTACAATCTTTAGCCTCATGACCTACTCTTAGACATCTCTGACAGCGGCCTCTACGACACTGACCACTGTGGTGTTTGTTGCACCTGTTACACAGTGGATGAATTCCCCGACGGCAAAATAGATACATGGGGTACATTACACGCTAGTTCGGGCGATTTCCCGACGGCGAAAACGGAAACTTAAAATTGGGCAACCTGGGATCCCCAAACAACCAAACTCCCTTAATAGAGAGTTAATCATTTCTAATGGATAACTCATTAGTACATTCCATATGATCATGCCATTTTTCGAACATCCAAAACAAGCGACTTTGACCGGCACGTAAAACGGTGCTAGAAAGCCAAACTGAAATCTGACACTAAGATAATACCCACAGCTCTACTGTTATGCTATAGGTCAATTCTAGGATGAATATTCTCATCCGAACCCAAGTTATGACGATTCCCGACTGGAACCCTGTTGTCACACCCCCAAAATCCACACGCGGAGTAACACCGCTTGGAGGCGTGACATGACCAGGATCAAGCCACCAATCATATTGAACATAATTATATCAAAAGTCATTCCTCAATACGATAGGTGTTTACAAAACCAAATATATACAAGTGTATAGCGGAAGCATTAATGTAAAACCCAACATAAGTTTAAGTACAAAATGTTATAATGTTTAACAAAACATCCACGTCCGTGCCCACAACGACTGCGCCTCCCGTGCAAGCTCCAAGAGTACCTATGGTCCTGCAAGGCATGTAACAGAGAGTCAACAACTAGTTGAGCGAGTTCACTGTTAGTTATTTAGTTATAATGTTCGTTTCGTAAATCGTATGTAATAGCATCGCGGCCCTCTAGGCATGTTTGCGAAGTTTAGAAATTGTATCGCGTTAGTCCTTGCTGCCAGTCCAGGCATGCGTGCGATAAATAGTGTTGACTAGTCGTATGTGTACGTGCCCTTCTTAATCCAAGGACCGTAGCGAGTGTGATTGTCCTACCCAAGGAGGACGAGCATGCGTTAAGGTTTGTTGTCCTACCCAAGGAGGACGAACGTATGTTAAGGTTGTTGTCCTACCGGACGAACGTATGTATTCTACCCAAGGAGAATACACAGGATTTATATTGGCATCCTACCCATGGAGGATGGCGGTACATATCCTACCCAAGGAGAATATGTAGGTTCCATTTTTTGTTTCTTAACCCATTCCCAAACCACCGGGAATCCCATGCCTTAGAAAGAATGTGAACTCACCTTGTTTCGCTCGGTATGCTAAGTATGTGCTCACGGTTAATCAATCACGTCCTAAGGTATGCACGTATACATAATCAGTTTGTATTAAAGTTGTTTGTGCGTAAACATAATCATCATAAACATCGCATCAATCACAATACACGTATTTGCAATCATACAAGTAATACTTTATACATAACAGCAGTTAACTAACCCAGTTAACACTTAACAGAATTAACTCAAGTTAGTGCGCAGATTAACTGTTCGGCGAAATACACATATTGGCGAAACACAGATATTGGCGAAACACACATTCGACGAAACACGTTCTGTTTCGTCAGGGTCTCATTTGACGAAACAGAATTCAATTTCGTCGGTTACTCTTGGCGAAACACTTTCTGTTTCGCCGAGGGTTCTGTTTCGTCGGATGTCAATTTCGCAGACATCAGTAACAGCAGATACGGATAACACAGAAAAACCCCAAATCGCCGATACAACAGTTTTACAGAAAACGTTCAATCCTCGCTCAATATAATGAGTCTTATGTTACTAACCATTAATCTATACATCTCAACCGAAGCATCAATCAAACAGGGATCATATCATCATCATCATCAATAAAATCATGTAATCATCACAAAACAACACTCATAAAATCCATACTCTATGCATACCCGCTATCATGCACAATCATTGAGAGGTTCATGAAACCCTAAGTATTCATCATACACGTATACTCCTATAATCCAGAAATCAAGCATATACACAACATGTATAAAGAAAACAAAGAACAAAGAAACCGATTAGACGAGCACGCACTAACCGAGATATCCGGGATGAACAAGGGAGGATTCGAGAGAGAAAGATGATGGTTGAGGATGGTTATCGCCTTCACAGAGTGGAGAGTTCTAGGGTTTCTATTTTGTTAAAAGTGTGAAACAGGGAGTCGGTTCACGTTAATATGGACGAATTACCGTTCTGGGCCCTTAATGGGCTTGGCGAAACTGGGCTTGGCGAAACAGACTTCTGTTTCGTCGGGATGCTTATGACGAAACAGTCTGTTTCGTCGGGTCCTGTCTGTTTCGTCGAGTCCTGTCTGTTTCGTCGAGTCCTTTAATGTGTTAACAGTTTAAGTTTTTCAACAGGTTTCATGTTATACAGCCAAACACAAAATCATGCAACCACAATGCGTTCATAAAATATAAATAAAAAAAATAATGTGTACGGTTACAAGTTGAACAAGTTAAACAACTACACAATCAAAGTCAACGTGCACTAAATGCGAAAATGAAAGTCGGAAACTCGAGTTGTCACACCTGTTTTCGGTAATTAACCCAACACTAACTGATACAAGGACTGAAGTAATAGAACACTGACACATATACCTTACATGATTGCTGTGCTTAATTATTACGTAAGTTTTCACTACCCCGCTTTCAAATTGTTTTACTGTTTTATTTGGGGTGAAATGCATGTTACATACATACATACTTGTCACACCCCGACCACGTAGAACATACAAAATGTGGCGGAAATGTCGGGGAGTGTTGTAACAGAATTAATTGTTTCAAATCCATGGCAATTGAAGTTTCGTTTTATTAATCAAACATGAAAGTTTACATTGTTTTAAACAGAAACAAAGAGTATATAACAAAAATTAACTAGTTCTTGTCTCGTTTTAAGTCACTAAGGCACAGGTCCGCCTAAGTATGTCTTGATAAGTCCTATGCATCATCTCCTGAAAACACATGTGAAAATAGGTACGTCAGAATAAAAATGCCTGTGAGATACATAGGTTTTGAGAAAATAGGATTCATGACTTATGTTTGAGAAAATGTTTAGTCATGAACCTTGTAATTTGCTTTGTCTTGTAAATCATTTGAAAAACGATAAGATCAGATGATATGTATAAATAAGAGAATAATGTATGGTTAAATGAATAACCATGTAAGATGAGTTTGTATAAGATAAGTTGTTTGTAAATCAATGTCTTGTGAAAAGTATGTTATTTGTATAAAATGTTATATGTCTCAAACTGAAATGATTCAAATAACGCTACGATATGTAATACCATACAAACACTTATATATAGGAAGTACCAGCGGCGTATCCACCATGCTTGTATCATATTACACATGCCTCGTTACTTAATCACTTACTCAAACCAAACTAAAATGTTCATGTTTAATGTAAATCATGTAATGTGTATCCAAAATGTAAACATGTGATGAATAACAAATGTACTATGTATGCAACAAAAGACATACATAGCATAAAGTGTAATGTATAACAATGTACTAAGTACGCACACAATGGGCATACATAGCATATAATGTGAAACAATGTATTAAGTACACACACAATGGGCATACATAGCATGTAATGTAAGACAATGTACTAAGTACGCACACAATGGGCATACATAGCATGTAATGTAAGACAATGTACTAAGTACGCACACAATGGGCATACATAGCATGTAATGTAAGGCAATGTACTAAGTACGCACACAATGGGCATACATAACATAAAATGTAATGAAATCATGTACTATAAATGTACTAATGAACATAGCAGGTATATGATATGAAAGCATGAAAGTAACAAGTAGGCACATGTGTTTCACCCCAAAACAGTTTAGAAAACAGTAAAAGAGGGGTCTATGTACTCACCTGAGCTTGCTCAGAAGTCCTAAGATAACCACCAAGCAATGCTAGAGATCACGGAATATCAAACGGCACCTAATATAGGTAACTATGTTAATAAACCGGACCTAAATTGGAGGATCGGATAGAATGAGGGTTCGTAAACCAAACGAATATAGAGACTCGTGTCATATGGTTTAACAAAGCCTTCATACTAAATGAAACCTAACCTAAGTGCTTTCGACCCATCGCGACCCATTAAGGTAGCTTATGCTACTTTAACGCGTCGTGCGCGCAAAAGCGCACTCGAGACGTCTAACTAGCCCTATGACAAGTGTTATATGCCTAAACATATTACAAAATCAGTTATGTGACAAAAGTTTAGGTTACATATGCTTAATTACCAATTATACATGAAAAGGGTATTTTGGTAATTTACCTAAGGCATATAAACTACCTATCATATAACTACTTAAACGAAGCGACCATAAGGTATAACCTCGGAAGGTTATTCCCTATATACTATGGTCACCTAATGTACTTGGTCGAATCCTAAATATCGACCAAACGGGTCGGGTTCGAAGGTATAAGCGATTTATCAGATCGCTTACCCTTACGACCCTAGACAACGTGGTAATCAGTAGGCATAAAAGGACTATAACCATCGTGATTACAATCACGTTGCGAAGTTCAAACGAACTTCGAATTGACCATAAACTGGTCAACGCAGAAAGTCAAACAAATTTTGACTTTCAGACTCGAAAAGCAATATAAGAACGAAGGAATACTTACGAAGGGTCCCCGAATGCTAATCTAGATCAAAATAGCTCAGGTATGAAACAAAGGTTTCAACTTAGAGCACATTAGATCAGATTCTTGTGAGAAAAAGTGAAGGGTGGAGGTGGGTATTTATAGTTTTCGGGTAACCATTAAGATCGTTTCATGGAAACCGTGCTCGAATCCCACCCGTACATGTGTAGGAATGTTATGGTATGTCAAATGGCCACCCACCATAAGGAATTGACATGTGGAAATGGAATTGGGAGTGCACAACAGCTGGAAACAGGCTGTTAAACATCGAATCTGGTCTGGAAAACTGACGTGGGCCGCGTAAGGATACACACAAACCTTACGCGGGCCGCCTGGCCATGTCTGATCAGAACCAAGTTTCAGAAATGACAGTTTTGGTCCCTGTTGTGTTTTAAGGCCATTTCCGACACGTTTAAGGCCCGTTAACCCCATTTCAAAGCTCTAAAATGAAGTTAAAGTATAGGGAACTTAAAATGTGCTAAAAAATATCTCAGATGTCGGTTCCTTTGGCCGTACGATCGCGATGTTCGCTTAATTACGACGGAATGCGCATAAGCGCGAAAAACGATCCAAATGACCCGACGAATGGATTTTTCTTATGCCAAACACTAAAATAAAATGTTTTAGTGCTTACATAAATTTTTGGATGTCCGGATGTATTCAGAACGTAAGTTATGCGCGAAAATGCAAACTTATGCACTTTTTGACGCTTTTAGTCCCTGAATGACACAAAAGTTTATTTTAGCACACCGAACCCCTCAAAGCCTATTTCTAAGCTATGTAAAGGATATTTATGGTATGTTTAACATATGGTCATGTTACAGAATGTCTGTTATAGTTCAAATTGGCATACTTTCGCAGTTTGTCAATTTTAGTCCCTGTAAGCGAATTAACTTGTTTTTGCCATACCAAAGCCTTTAAAACATATTTCTAAGTTATGTAAAGGTTATTTAAGGTATGTTAATCCTATTTCACTATTCCGGAGTGTTCGTTGGATTAAAATGGTTATATTTACGCATTAGAGCGCGTATAACCCTCCAGAAAGCGATTTAAAGCTTAAAATCGAACAAGAGTTGATATATGCAAATGATACACATATTTTTACAAATCCCAAGTATGAAATACAATATCTCATTGGTTTGGAATTTTTTTTATGATTGAATTGACACAGGTGTCACAATACTTGTACATACATACATGTTGTGATATGAATTATCTGAGTTATACTAACACACGAAAAGTCCCCACAAACACGAGTGATCAACTATATGCCGGTGGATGTGTGAATAGTACTATTGGTCTGACAAACCCAATTGAGCTGGCACGAATGCCATGGGTTCTACTGCAATTGCACATATCCATGCACTTTCTGTGAACACATTATGTGGTGTTAGACATAGCTACTTGGGGTGGTAAAGTGGTGAGGTATCGGTGGTGGGACACGGCACTTGTGAACAGTCAAGGTTTCACTTTTGGGCTTAGTATAATTTCATGTCAAACATACCTAATCAATCGGTTCAAACTAAATTGTGAAACAAAATAAAACAGTGAAATTTACCAACTATTTGTAGTTGACCATTCAAACTTAACATGTTTTTCAGGTAAAACTAAAGAAGAATAAAGGGGAGTACGAATGGGTTTCATGTTTTGTTGATCGGATATTACTGTACATAGAAGCATGCTTAGCAAGGGACAAACAACTTTTGGAATACTAGTGCCTGTACATTAAAACTTAGTGTGTAATCAAATGTTGTAACCGATGCTTGTGTTGTGTATTACAATATCCTTTTAAATAGCACGTTTGTACCATGTATCTGTTGCACCTCGTGTGCGCTTCCAATGTGGGTCGGGGTGTGACAGAAGATGGTATCAGAGCTATCGGTTATAGCGAATTAGGTATTCCCAGAGATCCTAGACTATAATCATAAGCGTGACTCTCCATGTTAAGAACCTATAGTAACCAAATAGTATGGTTATTATCAGGATGGTCTTGTCGGGCAAATAAATTGTTATGGTCCGGAACATAATAATTTATCTGCTTGTACTTGGGATTTCTGTGAACGCCATTAAGAGAGGTATAGAAGTAAACACGAGCACTAACACAAAAATATATGTTGATAAAAATATATATTTGAACTTTGATGCAAACGTGTACTTATCTGTATAATTCTATGTATGTCTAGTACCCACACTTCACAATAATTAGAATGTATTATTATTTTAACTTATTTAATTGTGTAGGTGCGATGTCGAGCTACCATAGTGAGAGTTTTGAGGAGGACCCATCGATGGATCCGGACGCGGATCCAGAGGAGGTAGAATCAGAGGCATAGGAGGAAGAAGAGGATGAAGTAATTAGCTTCGAGCTACCCAGTGATGAACCTGACTTGTCAGGTTACAGGTGCGATAACTACCCCCCTCGATCTCATACGGGACATAGGACCGAGGCCACTAGCACATACCATTCCCCCCGACATCCTCAACCAGTTACAGCCGCGTACAGTCACACTTCCGACCCATACTGCCACCCGGGTATGGACTGACGGAGTCCTACTCCTACTACCACTCCACAACCCCCTACCTCGTATACCCCAGTCCCTCGTAGTCCACCAAACCCTCCAGTAGTGAGTTTTCGGCAGACGGCCCGGATGAGGGTCCATACTCCGATTCCTGCATTTACCCCACCTAACTCACCTGTTATTCCTACCCCTACTATACCGAGAACCCGAGTGACGACAGAATTTATTAACCCCATGCCAAGACATACGTTCTCTTCCCCTTTACGCATGTATGAGAGGGGGAGCCGTCACGACCAGCAGGCGCATCTTCTCCACCTGTGTGGGGTCTACTCGCACAGCAGGGGGAACCATCATTTTATTCCCTGGTTATTAGCTGGATAGGGTATTTATCTGATCAGATCGTAGCTCTCACCTCTACTCGGGCGGAGGACGAGCACCATCGAAGTTTCATGTACGAGTGTATTATAGGTATCCAGCAGACCCTTTTGACTTCCCCGCAGGCAATGGCATATGCAGGTTATCGACAGGGATGTAAGGAGACACTACTATATCTATGTGCAGTAGGGTTGGTGTTGTTGATGATGGGTTTTGTTTGGCTGATGTACTAGATACGCGGATGCTAGATCATGGGCATACTTGTAGATAGTAGTGACGCATATGAATATATATCTTTTGACATCACATCAAGCACTGGGCAGTTGTAGGCCTATGTTGAGATGGTGATGCGTGACGTTGTTTGTTCCTTGTACTAGATGTTGTTACTGTGTGTATGTCACTATAGTGACAAATTTTGACTTGCATGTTACAAGCACTGATCCTTAGTGGGTTCAGTCTATGTGCCAATTTTGATTATTGTACAGCGGCATTTATATGTATAATAGTGACTGTTGTTTATACATGTTTGTGTGTCTTTATGGGATTTTTAACAGTTGTGATGCAATACAATTTGATAATTCATATACATACCAATATATACGCATTTTTATGTTATAGAATGGCCCCAAAACGAGCAAATAACCTCACAGAGGCAGACATCGCACAACTAATAACCCAACCACTACAAACTGTTATTCCAACGATAGTGGCTCAAGTAACTGCGGGCATTAACGCAAACGCACAAAACCCTCAACCTAATCCGAATGTGGCTCTTGGTAGTCAAAACAATGTGGTGCAGAGATGTACATATAAACAATTTATGGAAGGCAAACCTATAGAGTTCAATGGTATGGAAGGGCCAATGGGGAGTGTTCGATGGATCGAGAAGATGCAGGTTGTTATCAATATAACAAATTGTCCGGGGGAGTGTATTGTGAAATATGCGACTTTTATGTTTATCGACTACCCTCTGAACTGGTGGAATACTATAATTCAGACCCGGGGACAGGAAGTCATTGCCCATATGACGTGGGATGAACTTAAAACACTTCTGATGACCTACTTTTGTCCGAAAAATGAAATACAAAAACTGGAACATGAATTTTGGAACCTGTAAATGCAAGGAGCAGATTATGTGGGCTATACTAACCGTTTTAACACCCTTTCTCGTTTGTTACCAGATATAGTCAGACCCGAATCAAAGCGACTAGAATGTTATATATGGGGATTGGCCCCAGAAGTACGAAGCATTGTAAACTCAGTAGAACACTTAACAATGGAAGGTATAGTGTCGAGGTCTGGCACGATTACTTTTGATATGGTAAGGAGGAATATATTAAAGATGCCAGGAGAGTTATCGGTGCCAAAAGAACCGAGTATGACTATAAGCCACAAGGATCTCAACCACATAAGCGTATTCGGTCGAACAACTAAAATTATGCAATGACTACCTCAGATCCGAGACCCGATAATTAAAAAGGACCATGGCCAAAATGTAACAAATGTGGTTACCATCACCTGGGCGAGTGCCGAACCATAACCTGCAATAAGTGTCGGAAAGTGGGGCACTATGCCTGTAACTGTAGAACACCTGCTGAACCAACAAACCGCTATAACCAACCTACTCGTTCCCAAACCACCCGATCCCAAACAAATCGACAACGACCCCCTCAACAAAACCCACAACTGACCTATCCCTGTACTTGCTGTGAGTGTGGCAGTACGGAGCACTTTAAACGAAACTGCCCAAAACTGAACCAAGGACCCACAGGAAAGACAAACCAAGGGCAAGCTTCAACTTCTAACCAAGCTCGAGGGCGCGTGTTCGTTATAGGATCTGGTGACACACGACAAGATCCTAATGTAGTGACAGGTACCTTCCTTGTCTCTGACAAGTACGCTTCTGTGTTATTTGATACTGGTGCAGAGAAGAGCTTTGTTTCTATTAACTTCCTACCATTATTAAATATGCCGGCTACTGAGCTGACACATCTCTATTCTATAGAACTCACTAACGGTAAACCTATAACTTGTTACCAAATTATCCACGACTGTCCCTTAACCCTTAACGACCACCAATTCCTCATTGATCTTCTACCTGTAGAACTTGGAAGTTTTGATATAATAGTGGGAATGGACTGGTTGTCTAAGTACAAGGCGGAAATTGTCTGTGAACAGAAGATTGTTAGGATTCCTTTTCCTAACAATGAAGTGATGATGGTTCAAGAAGAAAAATCTGGTGCATGTTACCCCTTATATCTCACCTAAAAATGTTGAAGTGCCTACGACAGGATGCGCTGTGTATATGGCAAATGTGGCAGCAGTGGAACCAAAGGAAAGACACATTGAAGAGATTCCAGTTGTACGTTATTACCCCGATGTTTTTCCTGAAGAACTACCAGGATTACCACCCGACCGACAAGTCGAATTCCGTATCGACTTAAATCCAGGAGCAGCTCCGATCGCCAAGGCGCCTTATCGCCTTGCGCCTTCCGAGATGCAAGAGTTACCCACTCAACTACAGGAGCTGTTGGACAAAGGCTTTATTCGTCCTAGCTATTCCCCTTGGGGAGCGGCAGTATTGTTTGTCAAAAAGAAGGATGGGAGCTTTAGGATGTATATAGACTATAGGGAGCTGAACAAAGTCACAATCAAGAATCGATATCCGCTTCCACGGATTGATGATTTCTTTGATCAGTTACAAGGAGCCTGTTACTTTTCAAAAATTGATCTCAGAACGGGGTATCACCAAGTAAAAGTTCAAGAGGAATATATCCAGAAAATAGCTTTTCGAACTAGGTACGACCATTACGAATTCCTGGTTATGCCTTTTGGGCTAACCAACGCACCTGCCGCATTTATGGACCTCATGAACCGGGTTTGTAAACCACACCTAGATAAATTCGTTATAGTCTTTATTGATGATATCCTGATATATTCAAAAAGCAAAAAGGAGCATGAGAACCATTTACGTACAATTCTGGAGGTATTGAGATAGGAGAAGTTATATGCCAAGCTAACCAAATGTGATTTTTGGTTACAAGCAGTGCAATTCTTGGGGCATGTGGTGGATCAACAAGGAATTCGTGTTGACCCTAGTAAGATCGAAGCCATTAAGAATTGGCAAGCACCTAAGTCACCCAAGGAAATCCGCCAATTCTTGGGATTCCAGGATATTACCGTCGCTTCATTGAAAACTTTTCATGTATCACACAACCTTTGACCGCGCTTACTCAAAAAGATCGGAGATACGACTGGGGTGAAGAACAAGAAATGGCTTTCCAATTGTTAAAACAAAAACTGTGTGAAGCCCCAATTCTAACACTTCCGGAGGGAAACAAGGATTTCGTCGTATATTGTGACGCTTCACGACGAGGTCTAGGATGTGTACAGATGCAAAGAAACAAGGTAATAGCATACGCTTCACGACAATTGAAAGTTCATGAAAAGAACCATACAACACATGACTTAGAGCTTGGAGCAGTGATTTTTGCACTTAAGATTTGGAGACATTACTTATACGGTACAAAGTGCACGGTTTACACGGATCATAAAAGCCTCCAGCACATATTTGACCAAAAAGAACTGAACATGAGTGATTGCGAAATTAAGTATCATCCTTGTCACACCCTGTATAACAACCCTCCTAAAATTATTTCCTACACCTATAAATTATTTAAAATGTACCTATATGTCTTAAAACATACCATGTATGTGAAAACCGGTCCCGAATACCCCTATATAATTAAAAATAAAATAAAATCAAGAAAATATAGGCGCTCGCGGGCCGCGATGGCCTTGCCTTCAGGCTACGCGGGGCGCGACAGCCAGTCACTAGGGCGAGCCCCCAGGCTGCCACGTGTCACCAACCGTATCGAGGCTAGTTGTCCGACTCAGCAAGCCTAGGACCTACATACCCTAGCTCGCGGGCCGCGAAGGATTACCCTTCGGCTTACGCGGGCCACGAGGGAGTCCGGATCAGGCACTATAAATAGATGGCATCGGCTGTCCATTTGAAATCATTCAATCTTTCATTTTCTCTCTCAATTTCTCTATAGTAGGCACTATACCCGGGAATTATACCCCCCAAATTACGAAGTTCTGGCTCGTTATAAGTATCATAACCCCCCGTTACGTATTAGATACGCTGCCCGATTGATCTAGGATTCCGTAACGGCTGTCGTGGTTCTGCCCGACGTAGTCGTTGGAATTCTGTCTCGGGGAGGGTATTACTAATGTAAATATTGGGTTATTATACTAACGCGTGTGCATTTGTGTAATTAATAGATAATCACCAGGAAATCCTAAAGGAAAACCCTAAGACAGCAATGTGAATAATCTCCTTTTTGCAAATTGTTTTTACAAAACCTCAAATGATTTACGTTATATTAAACAGTGATTGAGTATTTGTATTCTACAATTATCGTCGGTATGTTGGGGTTTTGTATACAAAATTTGTTACTACACTGTGAGTAGTAACATGACCATAAGTCGGGTTGACAGTACCGTGGGTGGTAATTAAAGTAGATGGAAACAAATGTAATTGCGCGATAGCCCTCAATACTGTAAAATGGTTTTACCTGTCTTGATTAAACTGGGATTCACTCACCAGTATTTCCCACTGATAAAATGTTTTTAAACGCGTTTTAGGTAACAAAGTGTGAAAGCCAAATAAAAGCCAGCTGGACAGCACTGAAGACTTGGAAAAGTGGCTATAAAAGTTACCTAAATAAAGAGATGTTTTATTTAAATAAAATAGGGTTTATCCCTATGAAAATGTGTGTAATGAAAACTTGGGATTTTCCCATGTGTTTAATATTATAAAAGCGTGGTATTTGACTCTGATAAAATATTTCCTAACTACGATCCTGATGTAATTTCCGCTGCCAAAATGATAAACACCGATACCACCGAAACAGGCCGCGGCCGCCCGTTCACGGGTAATTAGGGGACGGGGGTTGTGACAGAAGGTGGTATCAGAGCTAAGCAACTGATTCAGCCACAAAAGTGTTCTGCTGACACCAAAATTTATTCAATATGTTAGGAAATAATTTACATAGATACGTGCATATCTGTATATTATTGTTGTGTGTTATTTGACAATTTGTTAGTTTACAGTATGAGCGACCAAGGACCTTCCGACGCCTACCGTCAGTTATCCAGCTCACCTAGGAACGAAGGCACCTCTTCACAGCCTACCCTCTCAGGGTATTCGGCTGACAACGAAGATGTGATATTCGTGTTCAAGGCCCAATCTAAAGAGCCATTCCCTCCCAAGAAGAGAGGATGGTTCAGCAGAGGAGCGCATGAATGTAGGAAGAGGATGAAAAAGTTACAACAGCAGCGAGCTTTAGCAGCCGCTAAGAGAGAAACAGATGCCCACACTCAGGATATGCTCAATAGGAGTCTAGCAAATTTTCATATTTTAGCAACTACAGCTGCAGACCCTAATCTAGAGCAACTCATAGCACCCCAATCATTACCACTATTTCCCACACAACCAATGGAAATTGAAGCCAACCCAGAAAACCAAATCCCAATGCCTGACTTTGACCCACCTGAGATACCTAGAATACCAGCACCCCATCCCTCCGACCCAGACTATGACCCGTGGTTTACCGACCATAGGGATTACCAACAACACTACCCAATACCAGAAGAACCCATGCCAAGCCTAGCAGCTTACCCAGACCTGGACCCTCTAGACCCCTATTATGATAACGATCAATACATCAGGGAGATTCTAGAAAACCCTTACCCCTACAAAGAACCCACGCCCCAGTTCCTAAACCCAATACCAGCCCTTGCACCACCCATGAGCACTGAAAATGTGCAAGAACTCCGAACCTTTGGTGAGGAGATTTTAGAAGGAAGTGAGAGGATGAGGCAGATAGGAAAATGACTCGTCTGGAAATATGACGAGCGTAATATGGAGTTCTGGATGAACCCATACCAGTAATAGTAGTAGTAGTAGTGATAATAATAATAATAATAATAATAATAATAATAATAATAATAAAAATAATAATAATATAATATGTGTGTATGTTTGAAAAAAAAATTTAGACAATAGCTACGGATGCCTAATAGTATTGTAATTTCAATTTCAGTTGTATTGTAATATATATGGATGCATAATATAAAATAGAGTAAGTCGCAATGTTCGACGATTTTGATCAATATGCGTGTTGTGTGATCGTTTGCATTAAATATTATTTTGTGATATTAATATATGTTAAATGTTTAAAATCCAGATGGACAACGAAGTGAACCAGGAAAACCAGAATAACGATAACCAGAATAACTATAATAATGGAAACCAAGTGGATAACAGTGCCATCCAACACATAGTGGCACAAGGAATTATAGACGCGGTGCCATATATTAACAAAACGGTTTAGGAAGCGGATAATAAAAGTAATAATGGCAGTAAACGACCTATTGAACCTGAACACAACGTAAACAATGGACCCATACTTCAAGTGCCCATTCCCAAAAGAAGAAGAACCATGTCTTATGATTGTTCTTATAAAGAATTTTGGTCTTGTAAACCAATGGAATTCCCGGGCTATGAAGGGGCCGTTGCAGCTTTACGCTGGATAGAAAAGACTGAGGCAGTCTTGAAAATAAGCAAGTGTGTAGAAGAGGATAAGATAATGTTTGCCTCTAATCTGTTTAAGAACTCAGCTTTAGAATGCTGGAACACAATCCTCCAATCCAGAGGAAGTGACAGGGTTTATAATATGGAATGGAAGGAATTTAAAAACATGCTAGAAAGGAAATTCTGCCCTCCCAATGAAAAGGAACAAGGAGCAAATAAGTTCTTAAACGTTAGAATAACTGGAGTGGATAGTAAGGGTTACACTACTTTATTTTTCGAATATGCTAGAATAGTGCCAACCCTTGCATCACCTGAACCAGTATTAATCTCCCGCTACATCTGGGGATTAATCAGCGAGATTAGGCTTGTAGTCAAGGCGGCTAGACCTCAAACTATAGAAGAAGTCGTAGAACTAGCAAACACCTTGACTGATGAATTAGTGCGCACACGAGAAGAGGACCAAAGGAGGAACCTAGCTCAAAGGCTTACCCAAGAATTTCGTTATGGAAATTCCAACCGTGGGAAAAATGTAGGTTCTACCTCTGCACCTTATTGTAAGGCCTGCAAGAAGAAGCATTCAGGAAGATGCTCCACCTACTGTAATTTCTGCAAGATGCCGGGACACAAGGAAGAAGATTGTAGGAAGAAACCTAGTAATGGAGTATGCTTCAACTGTGGAGAAAAGGGTCACATCAAGCCTAACTATCCGAAAGTAGCTCCAGCCATGAGCAACAAGACTACTAAAAATGCTAGAGCATTTGTTCTGACTGCAGAAGAAGCAAAAATGATCCCGGACGTGATAGCCGATACGCTTTTAGTTAATGATGTTTTTGCTAAAGTATTATTTTACTCTGGTGCAACCCAAAGTTTTATTAGTACTTCATTTTGCAAACTTCTCAATCAACCATTAACTAAACTCCCACAAGAATGTCTAGTAGAGACAGCAAATGGGGAAACCATTAAGATTTCTGGAATCTTGCATGGAGCAAGAATAGAATTTTTAAATCAAAAGTTTATTGCAAACCTTTATCCAATGAATCTGGCAGGATTTGATGTTGTATTAGGAATGGATTAGTTAGTAGCCAATAAAGCCAGTATTCTATGTGATCAAAAGTCAATCAAAGTAAATTCACCAAAGGGTGAAAAGATCACAATTAAAGGAGATAAACCATCTAGATCCACAAAATTCATCTCTGTGATGAAAACAACCAGTTATGTAAGGAAAGGATCATTAGTGTATTTGATTTCTATAATCATTAACACTAAAGGAAAAGAACTAAAGGATATCCCAGTAGTATCTCAGTTTCCAGATGTGTTTCCAAAAGAGTTACCAGGACTACCTCCAGACAGGGAAGTTGAATTCAGAATCCATCTACTACCAGGAACAGCACCAATCGCCAAAGCCCCTTACCATTTGGCACCCGCAGAAATGCAAGTACTAAAGAAACAGTTAGACGAATTGTTGGAGTACAGCCAAGTTCATCACCGTGGGGAGCGCCGATCTTATTCGTTAAGAAGAAAGACGGATCAATGCGTATGTGCATTGATTACCGTGAATTAAACAAGGTCACAATTAAAAATCGGTATCCATTACCGAGAATCGATGATTTATTTGATCAATTGCAAGGAGCTCGATTTTTCTCTAAGATCGATCTACGCTCAGGATATCATCAATTAAAGGTATAGGAAGAGGACATTCCTAAGACCGCTTTCAGAACGAGGTATGGCCATTATGAATTTACTGTCATGCCATTTGGTTTAACCAATGCCCCAGCCGCATTTATAGACATGATGAACCGAATATGTAAGGTATATTTGGATAAATTCTTAATTGTCTTTATAGATGATATTCTCATTTACTCTAAGAGTAAAGAGGAACACGTAGCGCATCTGCATGCACTTCTAAGTTTATTAAGAAAGGAAAAGCTTTATGCAAAGTTTTCTAAGTGTGAATTTTGGTTAGAAGAAGTGCAGTTTCTTGGACATTTAGTCAATCATGAAGGAATTCATGTAGATCCCACAAAGATTGAGGCGATCACCAAATGGAAAACCCCTGAGTCACCAACAGAGGTTAGAAGTTTCCTAGGATTAGCCTGTTATTATAGAAGGTTTATTCGAGATTTTTCTAGAATAGCCATTCCCTTAACTAAGCTAACATGTAAATCTATTAAGTTTGAATGGGGACCAAAACAAGAAGAAGCCTTTAGAATTATTAAGCAAAGATTAACCAACGCACCCATACTAGCGTTACCAGAAGGAACTGAGGACTTTGTAGTCTATTATGATGCTTCTAAGTTAGGTTATGGATGTGTGTTGATGAAACGTCAAAGGGTTATAGCCTACGCATCTAGACAACTTAAGAATCATGAAGAGAATTATTCAACCCATGATTTAGAATTAGGAGCTATAATTTTTTCCCTTAAGATTTGGAGACATTACCTTTACGGTAGTAAGTTTACCATTTTCACTGATCATAAGAGTTTAAGATATGTCTTCGGGAAAAAGGAGTTGAATATGAGGCAAAGACGTTGGATCGAAATACTTAGTGATTATGATTGTAATATCCAGTATCACGCAGGAAAGGCTAATGTAGTTGCAGATGCTTTAAGTTAAAAGTATCACGAAAAGCCAAAAAGAGTACGTTCTCTTAAATTAAATATGCTAGTAGATTTAAATGAACAAATTAGAAAGGCATAAGAATCAGTAATCAAGGATGATACTGGGAAACTGAAAGGAGTGATTAAGGAATTAGAACAAGGAACAGATGGAACTTGGAGATTCCATAAGAAAAGAATGTGGATACCTAAATTAGGAAACCTACGCCACCGTATATTAGAAGAAGCCCATAAGTCTAAGTATACGATGCATCCTAGAAGTGATAAGATGTATCAGGATTTAAGAAAGAATTTTTGGTGGATAGGAATAAAAAAGGATATAGCAGCTTATGTTGCCAAGTGTTTAACCCGTTCCCAGATCAAAGCTGAACATCAAAAACCCTCAGGGTTGTTGCAGCAGTTGGAAATGCCAGTTTGGAAATGGGAATTGATAACAATGGATTTTGTTACTAAATTACCCAAAACAAGAAAATGTAATGATACAATCTGGGTGATTGTAGACAGGCTAACTAAGTTAGCTCATTTCCTACCAATGAAGGAAACTTTTAGTATGGAACAATTAGCTAAGTTGTATGTAAATGAAATAGTTTCATTACATGGAATTCCTTTATCAATTGTTCCTGATAGAGATAGCCGTTTTACCTCTCATTTTTGGACAAGCTTCCAAAAAGCATTGGGAACCAAGCTAAATCTAAGCACAGCTTACCATCCTCAAACAAACGGACAAAGTGAAAGGACAATTCAGACAATGGAGGATATGCTTAGAGCTTGTGTAATTGACTTCGGAGGTAATTGGGACGATCACTTACCATTAATAGAACTTTCTTATAATAACAGCTATCACACAAGTATCAATACTGCACCATTCAAAGCACTTTATGGACGAAAGTGCCGAACTCCGGTCTAAGATACGACATCCAAGTCAAACCCTTCAAAAGTTTGGATGACATCAACTTCTTGAAATACTTCTTGAACTTTTAAACACCGCCAGATCCGTCAATTTCCTAAAATACATGTAGTTTGAAAACATCAACAAAAGTTGAGTGAGTTCATATGTTTTTGTATATGTGCACGAATAGTCTTGTAAACATTTGTATGTATGCCTTTGTAAACCGGTATGAAAGCGTCTATGAACAGATCAATTAATGTGTAGCTAGTACATTAATATGTGTGCAATGATGCAGGAAGGCTCAATCCTTTGCGTATTTCGTACCGGGCCACCCGGTGGGAACAACAAAGTCACCACATGGTCCAACTCGCGGTCTCATGGGTGGGGCTCGCAACACCCAAATAGATCTATCACTCATGCCCCTCGGTCCTTATACAAGGATTAATGGTCTTAAGTTAACGCCTACCCATTCACATGATCTAATAGTTCATTCCTTAGCTAACCATACCATTTGTAAACATTTGAAATGTCACACCCCGACCACGTAAAACAACGAAACGTGGCGGAAACGTCGGGGAGTGTTGTAATAGAATTAATTGTTTCAAATCCATGGCAATTAAAGTTTTGTTTTATTAATCAAACAAGAGAGTTACATTGTTTTAAACAAGAACCAAAGAGTACATAACATAAATTAACTAGTTCTTGTCTCGTTTTAAGTCACTAAGGCACATGTCCGCCTAAGTATGTCTTGATAAGTCCTATGCATCATCTCCTGAAAACACATGTGAAAATAGGTACGTCAGCATAAAAATGCCTGTGAGATACATAGGTTTTATGAAAACAGAATTCATGACTTATGTTTGAGAAAATGTTTAGTCATGAACCTTGTAATTTGCTTTGTCTTGTAAATCATTTGAAAAACGATAACATCAGATGATATGTATAAATAAGAGAATAATGTTTGGTTAAATGAATAACCATGTAAAATGAGTTTGTATAAGATAAGTTGTTTGTAATTCAATGTCTTGTGAAAAGTATGTTATTTGTATAAAATGTTATATGTCTCAAATTGAAATGATTCAAATAACGTTACAATATGTGATACCATACAAACACTTATATATAGGAAGTACCAGCGGCGTATCCACCATGCTTGTATCATATTACACACGCCTCGTTACTTAAATCACTTACTCAAACCAAACCACCAAGATGTAATGTTTAACAATTGTAGAAATGTTTATGTATAATCAAATTTCAAAATGTTTGTGTGAAAACCATGTCTAATGTCTATGTCTAATGTAAATCATGAATTGTGTCTATAAATGTCAAAATGTAAGTATGTGATGAATAACAAATGAACTAAGTATGCACACAATGGGCATACATAGCACAAAATGTAATGTAAGACAATGTACTAAGTATGCACACAATGGACATACATAGCATAAGTGTAATGTAAAACAATGTACTAAGTATGCACACAATGGGTGTACATAGCATGAAATGTATTGTAAAGTGATGTACTAAGTATGCACACAATGGGCATACATAGCATAAAATGTATTGTAAAGTGATGTACTAAGTATGCACACAATGGGAATACATAGCATAAAATGTATTGTAAAGTGATCTACTAAGTATGCACACAATGGGCATACATAGCATAAAATGTATTGTAAAGTGATGTACTAAGTATGCACACAATGGGTATACATAGCATAAAATGTATTGTAAAGTGATGTACTAAGTATGCACACAATGGGCATACATAGCATAAAATGTATTGAAATCATGTACTATAAATGTACTAATAAACATAGCAAGTATATGATGTGAAAACAGGAAAGCATGAAAGTAACAAGTAGGCACATGTGTTTCACCCCAAAACAGTTTGAAAATAGTAAAAGAGGGGTCTATGTACTCACTTGAGATTGCTTAGTAATCCTTGAGTAACAACCAAACAATGCTAGAGATCACGGATATCAAATGGCACCTAATATAGGTAACTATGTTAATATACCGGACCTAAATCGGAGGATTGGATAGAATGAGGGTTCGTAAACCAAACGAGTATAGAGACTCGTGTAATATGGTTTAACAAAGCCCACATACTAAAATGAAACCTAACCTAAGTGCTTACGACCCATTACGACCCGTTTAGGTAGCTTATGCTACTTTAACGCGTCGTTCGCGTGAAACGCGTTCGGAGCGCCTAACTAGTCCTATGACAAGTAAAATATGCCTTAACATGTCTAATATTGTTACTAAATCAGTTTAGATACCAAAAGTTATGTTACATATGCTTAAAATGAATTTTGGCGTAAAAAGGGCATTTTGGTAATTTACCTAAGGCATATAAACTACCTATCATACAACTACTTAAACGAAGCGACCATAAGGTATAACCTCAGAAGGTTATTCCCTATATACTATGGTCACCTAATGTGTTTGGTCGGATCCTAATGATCGAACAAATGGGTCGGGTTCGAAAGTATAAGCGATTGTTTAGATCGCTTACCTTACGACCCTATATAAGCACTAAACTAAAAGTGACGAGCTAAGCATGTTAAAACATGCTTACCTAAGTTTAGAAAACAGGTTTGGTATCAAAACAAATGGTTTTGATACCTAAGAGTAGTTTGGTTACAAAATACGCAAGAATACGCATTCTGGCCGAAACTACGACTCGTCACTGAGCCTTGATAACGTGGTAATCAGTAGGTATAGTCACTAAGGACTATAACCATCGTGATCACGCTCACGTTATGAAGTTCAAACGAACTTCGCATCGACCATAAACTGGTCAATGCAGAAAGTCAAACATAGTTCGACTTTCTGACTAGAAAAGCGATAAAAGAATGAAGGAACACTTACAAAGGGTTCCCGCAAGATTGATTTCCAAGTAATCTCAGGTAGGAAGTGTATAAACACAACCACTTAGAGAAAAACTCAGATTTCAAGTGGGGTTTACTATGGGGATGGATGGCAATTTATAGTAAATGGACCACCGTTAGGATCGTTCCTCGAATAACGTGCCTTGATCTCACCCGTACACTTGTCGGAATGTTATGGTAGCTCATTTTGCTCCACCACAAGAGTTTGACACTTGGCCTTGCCCTTTGGAGGGGTTAAAGGCTGTTAACAGCTGAGAAAAAATGTTTTGCTGCATCTGACCCCTGCTTACGGACCTCAACATTATCAGTGTTGAGGTCCGTAAGGACCTTGTTTGGCAGATTTACAGTTTCAGTCCCTGCAGCCTCAAAACTTGGTTTTCGATGCGTTTTTGACACGTTTAAGCCCCGTTAACCCCATTTCAAGGCTCTAAAATGAAGTTAAAGTATAGGGAACTTAAAATGTGCTAAAAAATATCTCGGATGTCGGCTCGTTTGGCCGTACGATTACGTTGTTCGGTTAATTACGACGGAAAGCGCATAAGCACGAAAAACGATCCAAAGGACGTGACGAATGGATTTTTCTTATGCCAAACACTAAAATAAAATGTTTTAGTGCTTACATAAAATTTTGGATGTCCGGATGTATTCAGAACGTAAGTTATGCGCGAAAACGCAAACTTATGCACTTTTTGACACTTTTAGTCCCTGAATGACCCAAAAGTTTATTTTAGCACACCGAACCCCTCAAAGCCTATTTCTAAGCTAGGTGAAGGATATTTAAGGTTTGTTTAACTTATGGTCATGTTCCGGAATGTTCGTTACAGTTCAAATTGGCACACTTTCGCAGTTTGTCAAATTTAGTCCCTGTAAGCGAATTAAACTTGATTTTAGCATACCAAAGCCTTCAAAACTTATTTCTAAGTTATGTAAAGGTATGTTAAGCCTATTTCACTATTCCGGAGTGTTCGTTGCATTAAACTGGTTATATTTACGCATCAGCGCGCGTATAACCTTCTAGAAAGCGATTTAGAGCTTGAAATCGAACAAGAGTTGATATGTGCAAACGATACACATATTTTTACAAATCCCAAGTATGAAATACAACATTTCATTAGTTTAGAATTTGTTGGATGGTTGAAGTGACACAGGTGTCACAGTCTCCCCTACTTTAGGAAATTTTGTCCCGAAATTTATTTGTAGGAGTCTATCTGTGACTTTGTGTCAAATAACCACCAGAGATATGAAAGGCATAATCCTGACATTTCCTTAACGGACATTCTTCAGAAACGAAAATGAACAGAATGAGTCATTTTCCACCATTTCTTCAGAAACGAAAATGAACGGAATGAGTCATTTTCCATGATTTCTTCAGGAACGAAAATGAACGGAATGAGTCATTTTCCACGATTTCTTCAGGAATGAAAATGAACGGAATGAGTCATTTTCTACAATTTCTTCAGGAATGAAAATGAACGGAATGAGTCATTTTCTACAATTTCTTCAGGAATGAAAATGAACGGAATGAGTCATTTTCCACAATTCCTTCAGAAACGAAAATGAACGGGATGAGTCATTTTCCATAATTTCTTCAGAAACGAAAATGAACGGAATGAGTCATTTTCTACAATTTCTTCAGGAATGAAAATGAACAGAATGAGTCATTTTCTACAATTTCTTCAGGAATGAAAATGAACGGAATGAGTCATTTTCCACAATTTCTTTAGAAACGAAAATAAACGGGATGAGTCATTTTCCATAATTTCTTCAGAAACGAAAATGAACGGGATGAGTCATTTTCCATAATTTCTTCAGAAATGAAAATGCACGGAATGAGTCATTTCTAGACACACGACCAAACTTGTTGTGGTTTCTGTGCACTGAATTTCATAATTATGTATGCATCCATAATTACGCAATTCCTTGCACAGTCCGCACAATTTGTTTGTAATGTGAAGGGGAGGAAAAATCAAACCTGTGATGAGTGTGACTAGACTACTATAAGGTCCTTTTAATTAGATCGACAAATGATCCTTTTAATTAGGCCACCAAGGAGTCCTTTCAGCTATCTCATCACATGATATTCCTAACCAGATTTTTGGATCAATCTGTTTAACTAGACCACTCAAGGGGTCTAATTATGGAATAGTACAATATAATCCAAGGGTCTTTACTATTACGTAAAAGCCCATTGAGGATTTAATATAGTACCTTTGGATATCCTACTATGAACTCCTTATTCAAAGATATGGAAGATTCTACGAGGATTTGGATAACAAAACTTGGATTACACCAAAAACATAAAAGGAAACACATAAGCACATAATCACATAGTTGTTTAACTTGATTATTAATTTGTTATTAACTTGTTATCGATTGAGAATGGATATGGAAACCAGTCGATGGACTTCAATGTCCTCTGGGATCTATCTGAAAAGATAGAAAGATCTCTCAAAAATTCGATTTTGTTTTCAAAGAAACGTAATATTCGAATTAAGGAACACAACATTTTTAGGATTTACGGAAATACCCTTAGGTACCCTATTAAGGATTTATAGTGGTACTTTGGGTATTCGTCCAGTTTTGTAACTTGCGCCTTGTACTTCGTTTTCCTTAGAAGAAACGAGTACTTAGGAACTTCGTGGAAACGCAAGATATCATAAAATGGAAAAAATTTGGGTGGTAGTTTGCTTTTCAAGGAATACGATTCCTTAATATTCGGTATTGTAAGGGATATGTTGTTTATACATACAACCCCATAAATACATTGCAATGTAAATAAAAGATTTATTTATAAACAATGATAACAACTGTTTCATGGACCTTGACAACAAAAGAAAATAATACTTAAGATATGATTATTTCTAAAGGGTGTTGTCTTCTAGTCGGTCAGATGCTCATCCCTGCGCTGGATTAGCATTAGCAAGCTTTGGGCAATTTCTTTGGAAATGACCCATCTCGCCACAATTGTAGCAAGAACCTGGTGGAAAGCGAGCTTGAGCAGGATTGTTGTCAGCTTGATTTGGTGCAACTGCAGCTCGGCAAACTTTTGCTGTATGACCTTTACGTCCACAAATTTTGCATTCGCGACACTTCACACTAGCATGATGATGAAGGTTACATTGGTTGCACAAGGGTGAAGTTCCATTGTATGGCTTCCTAGCAGGGGGTTGAGCTGGTTGGTTGGGGACGGCTTGACCATTGTGAGTAACCATGGCGAAGTTCTGAGAAGCCTTTCGCTTCTTTGACCTCTTAGGGGATTCAGTATGTTCATCCATGGTCTTTGATTCCTCAATTGGTTTCTTGTCACTTTTTCGAAAAAGTTTACCTTTCCTGATTTGAGATTCAGTCAAGGTTGCAGATAGCTCAATGGCCTGCCTAACCGTAGTGGGGTTACTACCAGTAACAATGTCCTGAACTGAGTCAGGGAGACCATCAATGTATTTTTTGATCGCCTTATCCAAAGGCGTAACCATGGTAGGACACAACAGGCTCAGCTCCTCATACCGATCAGTGTATGCTCGATGTTCACCGCTGTCTTGCTTAAGATCGTCGAATTCCCTTTCCAAGGCTCTGATCTCGTGACGAGGACAGAATTCCTTCATCATCAGTGCTCGAAGTTCTTCCCACGTTTGAGCCAGTGCCACTTCGGCACCCCTATCTCTCATCACACCGTTCCACCATGTCAAAGCTCGTTTCTCAAAGACACTAGATGCGAAATCTACCTTTCGCTCATTTGGACATTGAACATGTCTGAAGGTGCTCTCTAAACTCTCGAACCATTGCAGAAGTGCAGTCGCTCCTTGAGACCCAGAAAACTTTGATGGCTTAGCCGAGTTGAACGTCTTGAAGTTGCAGAGGGCATTATTGTTGTTGAGAGCTTGGTGACATTGGGTAACGATGTTCGGGATTGCAGCAGTTATTTGCTGTGTAATGACAGCTGCCAGATCTTCAATAGATACCGGATTTTCGCGTCGTGGAGGCATTCTAAAAGGGGGAACAAGAGAGAAAACAAATGAAATGGCATTGGGTAAGAATAGGATGTTACAATTTCCGACCAAAATCATGGGTGATGGTCATTTGTTTGAACCATGAAGCAAACAAACAACACAAAGGCTGAGTCGAAGCAAATAGATCCTCATAATGTATCGCGAAGACATGCTCGCCTATAAGTGGACACTCACCCCAAGAGTTCCCAGGTAAGAGTGACTGGTCCGATTATGTGGATTTGTACGAACACTCTAGCCTTAGACAGAAAACTCAGGGTACAGGCATTCACTCTTCCAGTTTGCAAGTGTTCACATTATTTAGGACCAAAAACTTTGACGAGATTTGAAAACTCAAAGGGGTTCAAAACCTTGTAATAGAGGGTTCAAAACCTAGTAATCAATCATCCAAGAACAGATGATTAATTTTCAAAGCGGTTTTGAAATTTATGTTCTCATTGTGGTTATCACCTAAGGATAGGTGAAGGTATCGTTTTATGACTAAACGCAAGAAAACTCACGTTAGGGTCCTAAGAAGCTTATAGACTAGGTCAAAGTATTACTAATAACCTAATTCCCTATAACCATTGGCTCTGATACCAACTTTTCTGTCACATCCCGACCACGTAAAACAACGAAACGTGGCGGAAACGTCGGGGAGTGTTGTAACAGAATTAATTGTTTCAAATCCATGGCAATTAAAGTTTCGTTTTATTAATCAAACAAGAGAGTTCCATTGTTTTAAACAAGAACCAAAGAGTACATAACATAAATTAACTAGTTCTTGCCTCGCTTTAAGTCACTAAGGCACAGGTCCGCCTAAGCATGTCTTGATAATTCCTATGCATCATCTCCTGAAAACACATGTGAAAATAGGTACGTCAGCATAAAAATGCCTGTGAGATACATAGGTTTTGTGAAAACATGACTTTATGTTTGAGAAAATGTTTAGTCATGAACCTTGTAATTTGCTTTGTCTTGTAAATCATTTGAAAAACGATATGTTAGTACATAACGTCTGTAGCTTCCATCAGCATATAGTCATTTTGTGTTTTTGTAAACAGTATGTATGAATGTAGATAGTATGACAACTCAGGAATAGGTTTTGTTTGTAAAAGTGTTGGTTTGATCAAGTTTACTCGTCCGGATGGTAATCCGCACGGAGAAGTTATCCGCACGGAGAACTTATCTGCACGGATAAGTCATTCACACGGATAAACCGCTCGCACGGATAAAACATCCGCGCGAACAACACTTCTTAGCTTCCTGAGGTTGTCTATATATATGAGGTCCGGGGGAACTATGTTAGAACTTTTGACCCGCACGGATAAGTCTGCACTTCTACCGGATCTTTGTAACTTTCAGAACTCTTAATAGAAAGAACAGACAAGTGTTTAAACGTTGAATTCTGTGTTGAACAAATCTGTGATTCGTGTTAATGGATTCCGCACATTAGACGAAGTCGATTCATCTTGTTCTTTACGATCAGATCCTGCACATCGGGACCTCACAAGTGGTATCAGAGCATCCAGGGAGCTGAATCGAGATCAACGACACCGAATTCACCGGAATTCGAGACTTATTTGCCGATCAAAGTCAAATTTCACCAGAGATTTGACAACTGTTGCCGATTTGAATCAAATTTCACCGGAGATTTGATATCGTGTGCCGATTTGAGTCAAATTTCACCAGAAATTTGACATATCTCTTCTATTACTACTCAATTGTTGAATTAGTTCTTCGTGTATCACCATAAACTTAGAAAAACTTAAAATTGAACAAAAATTTACAGTTAAAACTTGTTAAAATCGATATCATTTTATTCGCGATCATTCAAAGTATAGTCCTACTAAGTTTCATAACCAGATTCAACCTAAAACTAGATCAAATTCATCAAAAATCATGTTGAGCTGTTCATATCTGCTGACGTCATCCACTCGCTCGGACAGCTGTCCGAACGGATTGGATTAGTTTGTTATTGCGAGTTTGTTTGCTGACACTTTGCTGACATCATCATTGTTACTCGCACGGATTGCAATCCGTGCGGATAACTCGAGAGGTCAAAGTCAAAGTTACTCGCACGAACTACAATCCGGGTGGATCATCATCCGTGCGGATAACCTGTGTCAATCGTCCGGATTACTACTCGAACGGATCACCATCTGTTTCAACTGTTGTTTCAAATTTTTAGAACTTGTAAAAATTGTCTAAGTGTTTGAAAATTGTTCCCGGTACTTAAAAATGGAAGAATTCATGAATCCCTTCAGCGAAATGTATGCTTTCGTAGGTAACCCCAGAGACGATACTTCCAACCATACAAATGATAACACTTCGAACCCGAAGAAAACTCTGTCTGAAGCCTTAAGCGTTGAAAGTGCATATGGAACATATAACAAACCCCCAAAGTTGATGGCTATAGAAGAGTACAATCGATGGGCCAAGAATTTTGAAGAATGGTTGAAAGCATTCGCGTATACTAGCTGGAAAAGCTTAAAGAATGGATACAGTGATGGAGGGAAAGTTGGTGAAAATTTGACATCATCCGAAGAGATAGATATGTTTGTTGCCGAGCAAAAATGCATCGCATTGCTGTTCCAGTCTGTTCGAGAGGATATAATATCTTTGATCGAGTACACTAATGCTAAAGATCTTTGGGAAAAGTTGAAAAGTAGATGTTTGGGTAGTGCTGAAATAGTGAAAAACAAAAAGAAACTACTTAGAAAAGAATTTGATTTATTTGGCTGTTTAAAAAATGAATCTGTTTGTAAGATGATTGAGAGGTTTGGGCACTTGAAGTTGGAGCTGGCGAGACATGGAATTACTTATCCTCAAGAAGAGTTGGTCGACAAATTGTTTGATTCTTTGCCAGATGAGATGGATTGGCAATACTTTGCCTTGATGTTGAAGAATACGATCACCTCTGAGAATCTTACAGTTGATTTGTTGATTGAAAGATTAGAAAGTCACGAGCTGGAGATTAAGAAAACACACAAAGGTAATCACTCATCATATCAGCAAAATCTGGATCTGTACTATCCAAAAAGCATGATTCCAAAGAACACACCTCCCAAAACAGCTTTTTCCGCTCAAAGTTCCAACACATCAAGCAAAGAAAGTGAAAGCAACAAAGAGAATGCAAGTAGTGGTTTTCACAGTGGCTCTTCATCAAATCCAAACCAATCAGCTGCAAAGAACTTATTTCAATGCAACATCGCTGTTGATTTAAAGAACGCTCAAAATTTCAGCGAAGAATCTGCAAAGCAACAGATGGTTTTCCTAGCCTCTGTGCTGGAGTCGTATGAGAGCCTCGTAGCTGGGAAGATTGGCAACACCAACCTAACAAAAGAAGATTACGATCAGATAGATCCTGAGGAAATGGAACCGATTGACATAAGGTGGTGTATGACTAGTGCAGTTCGTCGGGCACAGCGTTTTATGGAGATAACTGGAAGAAAGTCTATTGGTGGACCATCTACCAAGTTGGGCTTTGATAAGACAAAAGTGACCTGTTTCAAGTGCAAGCAAAAAGGTCATTTTAAAAGAGAGTGCCGGAATGCTTATGCTGATGATTCTGAAAATCCGTTCAAGGAAGATTACTACAAGAGAGCGATATATCATCAGAATAAATCAGAATCACCAAGATTGAAACAGATTGAAGATAACAAAGAGAAATCCAGAGCCCTTGCTGTGATCCATGACGATGAAGGCTTTGATTGGAGTGAGCTGTTGCCAGAAGAGGATGCAGTAGGATACGCTTTTATGGCCAAGATTGTTGAACCTGTCCCTTATAAAGACAACAGAAATGAAAAGGAAAAGTATGTAAACAGAAAGATGATTGCTCAAAACAGAATGATCAGAATTTCTGAAATATACTCTGAAGCAAAAAGAGCAAAGAGATGGGATCCAGACAGAGAATGTTATCTTGACCAAAAGGGAAACATTGCCATTGATTACAACACCCTCGATCTTGAAACCATAATTCAACAAGTTGCTGAAGAAGAAGAGGGTTGGCAAAGAAAATGGTGGGGAAGCAAAGAAGAGAAAGAAAATGAGAGAGAAGAAAAGTCAAAGAAGATTGATGATGGGATCATTGACACATCACAAGAGTTGACTGGCGAAAACTTAAGAAAGATGGCTGATAAAGTGCTGGCTGCTAAAGCACTTGAGGTAGAGTCTAAATCCGTATCTGAGTCAAAAGGCCAGGTCAGTTCAATCGAGTCAGAAAGTGCATCAGGTAAGAAAGTAAATAGTGATATTGACTGCAAAAATTGCATGAATAAGTGCAAGGTTTGTAGCACAATCTCTTATCTCAATGGTAAGAAAGTTGAGGATCTGACAAACAGAGTCAGAGAAGTTGAGGATCAGATCCTGAACCGTGACAAAATGCTGAAAGCTTCAAAAGACAGATCAAAAGAATTAGCTGACAAAATTGAAACTGATAAAAGTGACATAGAAAGAGGTAGAAAGGAAAATGAAAAACGGATCCTTGAAAATCGTCAAATTTCTGAAAATTTTGAAAAACTAAAACGCACGGTGAAAGATTCTGATGATAGAAACGGTAAAACATACAAAGAAAATTGTCATCTACAAGGTGTTTTGAGGGTTAAGGAAGAGTTAATAAACAAACAACTAGATGAAATTACAAAATTGAAGCTTCAGTTTGAAGAAGCTAAGATTGAGAATGAACGCATTAATTTGAAATTGAACAGTTACAACTCTGCAAGCTTTGTTTTGCAACATATTGTTCCAAAACCCATTGGGAAAAACAAAGTTGGCGAAGATGTATACTGTGATGGAACTGGGGTCGGGTTTCATTAAGTTCCACCACCTGTACTAAACAATTTTTCAAAGAAACAATCAGGGTTGGTTAATGATGAAGTTGAAACAAATGAGATAAAACTGCCAGAGTCAATTGATGTGACATTTTCTTCATCATCATCATCAGATAATAGTGTTCAAACTGAGATTGTAAAAGGCATGGCTGAAAGTGTTTTGGATAGTGACTCTGCTGAGGATGAGGAATGTTTTCTGAACAATTACATTCCGAAACCAAAATCTAAAAACAACTTAAATGATGAATTGGGTCATGTAATGTACAAGATGGCGGGTTCTGACAAGTTGTATTCAGATCTTGAGTTTCCCTTGGAGAATGTGAATGTGAACAAATTAAAAAGGGTCTTCAAATTGGTTGAAATTGATTTGTCTGAAGTAGAAGGTTTGAATCAGACAAAGAGACAAATGAATTTTGAGAAAGATAAAGCTTACTATAAGAAACCTGTTGTTCCACCACGTGTTTCTAATAACTACCGAAATAAATGGTCGGGTGGATATCAGGGTGGTAAGAATTATCAGAAAAGAAATGTTCAGAACAAAAAGTTTGTTGAAAAGAAAGTGTTTGTAAACGGTTCAAGTTCACTTTCTGATGAGGAATCTGAATTTTTTTTAAAATCAAACAAAGAGTTCTTTGAAAAGAAGGCTTCACAGCCTTAGTCTGAAGGCACAAGTCGGGTAGTTGACACTCGAACATGCTTCAAATGCAATCAAGTTGGACATATTGCACGAAAGTGTACCAACTTGAAGCCTAAGACTGAAGTTGTAATGAATTCTATCAAGAAAGATGTTGTGAAAGGAAAAACTCCATTAGTTGTTGAGAAAAAGGTTTTGAAAATTGATAACTCAAAAATCAAAACTGAATCTGTTAAGAAGATGGTAACTAAAATTGACAAATTTTACAAACGGGTTGCATCACCTCAACAAACATGGAAGCCAAAAACTGTTGAAAAGAAAGAAAATTGTTCAAAAACAAAGATGTCTGAGACTGAAAAATCATCATCTTCAACAAAGAAGATGTATGTACCTTTGGATTTTTATGAGAAACAAAAATCAACTTCTGAAAAGAAGTATGTGGTAAAGAAATATCAACCATCTGGTCAACCTCAAAAAGATGAATTTTTCTTATTCAAAGAGGTTGAGGTTGGGACTGCTAAAAACTTAAAAATGAACGATAAAAACATTCCGCCACTTTACACTACAAAAACTCACATTAATGTCAAGTTACCCGAGTCAAAAGAGGCTTGGGTAGCATCAAAATCTCATTAAACATTTTTGATATGTGCAGGAGCTTCCGAGATCCGTTTCACGTTGGATTATGGATAGTGGAGCTTCTCGGCACATGACAGGAAAGACAGCATTGCTGTATGATGTTAAAAATATCAATGGTGGTTATGTGGGATTTGCTGGACACGAAGGTGGTCGAATTATTGGAGAAGGAACGTTATCCAATGGGATTGTAACGTTTGAGAGAGTTAACTACATTACTGAGCTGGAAAACAATCTCCTGAGTATCTCGCAGATTTGTGACAATATGTATACCACTCACTTCACAGACAAAGAATGTTTGATTTTGAAACCAGGATTTGTTATCCCTGAAGAATGGATTATCATGCGGGCACCAAGAGTAAATGATTTATATGTGTTAGACATGAGTGTAGCAACTACAACAACAGGTCAGGCACATTGCTTTGTTTCTAGAGCAACTGAGAAAGAATCGAGGTTGTGGCACCGGAAGATGGGGCATATACCTCTTAGAAAAATGAATCATTTGGTGTACAATGATTTAGTTCTTGGAGTTGATATCAAAGGTTTTCATCTGGAAGGAGAGTGCATAAGCTGCATCAAAGGCAAGCAGAAGAAAAAGTCACACCCTAAAAAGCAAGTCAATTCAGTTTCCAGACCATTAGAGAGACTTCATATGGATTTGTTTGGTCCAATAAATGTCAAAAGTATTACAGGGGATCTCTACTGTCTTGTGGTTACTGATGATTATTCCAGATTTTCGTGGGTTTCATTCTTAAAGACGAAAGATGAAACATTTGGCAGTTTGATGGGGTTGTTCAGAAAGATTGAAAATCTGTACCAAAGACGTATCAAAAGAATTAGAAGTGATAATGGTACTGAGTTCAAGAACAACAAGATGGAAGAATATTGTGATGAAAGAGGTATATTGCATGAGTTTAGTGCTCCGTACACTCCACAGCAGAATGGAGTTGCAGAACGTAAAAATAGGACACTAATCGAAACGGCCAGAACAATGCTTGCTGATTCAAAGTTACTGATAATTTTTTGGACAGAAGCAGTTTCAGCCGCATGCTATACACTCAATAGAGTTCTCACTGTCAAGAAATTTAACAAAACATGCTTTGAGTTGATCAATAACCGCAAACCGAATCTGAAGTATCTTGAACCGTTCGGGTCACCCTGTACTGTTCTAGAGCCTTTTGGGAAATTTGGTCCGAAGAGTATTGAAGGAATATTCATTGGCTATGCAAGTCCGTTAGGACGAGTCTTTGTTCCAAGTATGAAGCGGATTATTGAAGCTCAAAATGTTGAATGTCAAGGTCATACAATGCCACCTCAGAATCCTGGCGACTCGTGGCGTTTCAATTATGATACTTTGTGGGATTCCTTCAACATGGAAGAAGAACCAGAGTTCTTTGACGAGTTGGATATTCTAAGAGAGTATGAAGATTCAGATGAAAGATTCCCATCAGAAACTTATCGAAAACGACAAACTTCAAATGATGATGAAGCAGGTCCAAGCAATGCTGGAGATCATGACGAAGTTGAACAGACTGAAGTTGCTCAAGACAATCAGACAGTTGAAAATGATATTCAAGAACCTGAAAACAGACCTGTATTTGATCGTGATGATTCAGAATCTGAGGGGGAGATAATCCAGTTATCAAATCAAACAATTCTAGTCAGTGAACAAGGTGCAAATCAAAACGTCACAAATTTGGAAGGAGAGGTAGATGTTTCAAGCGAGGTCATGCCAAGAACACTCTCATATCATCCAGAGGAGTTGATAATTGGAGAGTTGCAGTCGGGAGTCCGCACTCGAAGACAACTTGATCAAGGGCTTACATGTTTTTACACAAAAGTTGCTCCTTTACAAACTGAATTCTCATTAAGTTGCTTTATTTCGCAGATTGAGCCAAGGACTTACAAAGAGGCGCTTACTGAAGATTCGTGGGTAAATGCAATGCAGGAGGAATTAAGCCAATTTGAGAAGTTAGGTGTATGGAAGCTAGTGGATTTGACGGATGGTCACCGGAAGATTAATACCAAATGGGTGTTTAAATGCAAAAGGGATGATCGAGGAGTTATCATTCGAAACAAAGCTCGACTCGTTGTCCAAGGCTTCAGTCAGCAGGAGGGGATAGATTTCACTGAAGTATATGCCCCTGTCGCAAGACTTGAAGCAATCAGAATCTTCCTTGCATTTGCATCGTGGAAAGGATTTAAAGTTTTTCAGCTAGATGTGAAGTCGGCGTTTCTCTACGGCAAGGTGAAAGAGGAGGTTTATGTCGGGCAGCCACCGTGCTTCACCGACCCAATTCACAAAGATAAAGTTTATCTCCTTGATAAGGCGTTGTACGGCTTACATCAGGCCCCGAGAGCCTGGTATGAGACTTTGTCTCAACATCTGTTAGCCAACCACTTTATTCGAGGAAAGATAGACGCCACTCTGTTCACAAAAGAAGTCGATGGGCATCTTCTGATAGTCCAAATTTACGTGGACGACATAATTTCCGGGTCTACAAATGAACAACTCTGCAAAGATTTTGAAAAAGTTATGAAGCAGAAGTTTGAAATGTCTTCAATGGGTGAGATGAAGTTCTTCTTAGGACTTCAAGTTGAACAACTTCCCGAGGGAACTTTCATACATCAAACAAAATACGTTCATGATGTTCTGGAGAAATTCGGGATGTCAGGAATGTCACCTATGTCCACCCCATTAGCGACGAACCATGGGATAAACCCTGATCTCACCGGAGAGAAGGTAAATGAAACATTGTATCGCTTCATGATCGGTTCGTTAATGTACTTGACGGCATCAAGACCGGATATTATGTACCCAACCTGCCTCGCGGCTCGATTTCAGTCAAATCCTAGAGCTTCGCACATGGTAATTGTGAAAAGGATTCTACGCTACCTGAAAGGAACTCCATCTCTGGGGTTGTGGTATCCAAAAGTAGGTGACTTCACGCTCGAAGGATATTCTGATTCTGATTTCGGATGCTGCAAAGTGAACGCTAAATCAACAACAGCGGGGTGCCAATTTTTCGGACCACGATTGGTCACTTGGCAATGCAAGAAGCAGACCTCTGTCGCTCTATCCACATGTGAAGCTGAATATGTATCTGCTAGCAGTTGCTGCTCTCAGATCTTGTGGATCCAGCAACAGATGCGAGATTACGGTTTGCAATTTCTAAACTCCCCTATTTTTGTTGATAATGAGGCAGCTATAAACATAACAAAAAATCTTGTTCATCACGCTAAAATGAAACACATTGAGATTCGTCATCACTTTATCCGAGATTGTTTCGAGAAAAAGTTGATACGAATAGAAAAAATCCACACCGATGAACAAAGAGTTGACTTACATACCAAAGCATTTGACAAAACACGTTTTCAATATCTTTTGAAACTTAATGGTATGAAGTTGCTATCGGATGCGGAGGAAGTCGTTGGCGTTGATGAAGATACCACTGTAGATGATGTTGAAAAACGATCTGCAATGGTTTGTCAAATTTTAACATGTTTTGGTCTTTAGGGGGAGATAGTAGTTAGTTAGTTTTAAATTTCAAAAATCCAAAAACATTAGAAAATTTGAAAAGGCCAAAAACATGATAAAATTCAAAAACAGTTTGTGTAAAAAGGGAAAATGATAGTACATCAGCTAGACGGTTACAGTACGCTAAAGACATGGAAAGTTTAAATGCTTTAAACAGTCTCACTGATGATGTGCCGATAGGTTTTTACACATTTAGTAGGTTTGTTCGGGATATAAACCTAAAATCTTTACTTACTTATTTCGTGGGGAACACTACTTGGATATATAGGTAACCCCTGAAATCTTGTTTGAAAGGTCTCATAATCTGATATACTAGGTCTTTATACTCAATGATGTCTGGGGTATTATTCCGGGACTTCTGCTGAACGGTAGTTCTGACCTAGTCCTTGGATAATACTTTCTGCAAATGCTTGAAACATAGCATAAACCCTCAGCATGCCGATGAAACAATAAAATTGATAGTCACTGCTGTTGTAGCTAAAAGATCCTCTAAAGGGGACATTCCGTAAAGTCGAAGCTGATATCTCTCTGCGTATACGGAAGTATCGACCTGAGATCCCTCGGCCGTCGCATACCTAATTTATGTACAGATATCATTGTAGTATACTCACCTGTAAGACTGATTATTGGGATTCTGGATACGGGAGTATATTCAAGAGGTGGGAGACATGAATGAGTCAAGTTCATAAAACATCTAAAACGTATCCTGAATAAATTGAAATTTGTGTGAGAATTTAAGATGGATCAGTATATCGACAATCGAGGTGAATTGTTTAAGTCTGAGTATGTTATCACAGCTTAATGGTACTTGTAACTTGTCGGAAGCTGATATGATTCCCTAACACGCTCACCAAAAATTTGTTTGTAAATAGTTTACAGTTACTGCTCTTATTTTCTGTATTTCATTTCTAGTCTAGATGCTTCATTAAAATTCCAAAAAGATTTTATTTTTTCTTTGCTTTATTTTCCGACAAACCAAAGTAGAAAGTTGATCTTCGGAGTCGAAAGTTGAAAGCAAGATGCAGGGAGTTTCTGGGCAGAAAGATAAGTTTGGAGCTAATCATGACTAATCTGAAATTGAAAAGCCAAAAACAAGTTCATTAAGTTGACACTTGTAATTTTCAAATTTGTTTGAACAAAAAGATCAAAAGTCAGTATGCTTTGCTTCAGATCAACCAAGGTCATTAAGTTGGACTTGGTTGACAAATTAAGTACCTTGGGTCATTAATTTGAACTAAGATACTTAAGTGGATTTCTAAAAACTGATAAAATTTGAGAAAAATCAAAAAGGTCAAAATGTCAAAGGTTTTCAAAAGTAATAAGCGTGCCTCATCCGGATGTGTATCCGAACGGATAGGAATCCGCACGGATGGAAATCCGCACGGATAGCATTTCGGGTCTCGTGTTACTATATAAATAGAGGGTCAAAGAGTTAGTCAATGTTACTCGCACGAACAAACTCTTTCTCTTTCACACACACAATTGACTTTCTGATCATTCTCTTTGGATTTCTTTGCACGGATCTTTGTTTTCGTTGGTTTGCACAACAATAACAATGGCAAAGGTATGATTTTCTAACTCGAATCTGTCAAAAATCATTGTTTGATAACTGTTCGTAGTATATCGTTTCTTTCGGAGCTCTTGACTTAGATCTTGATTGTGTTAGTCATTTTTTATAAGATATAATCATAGGGTTATGACCGGAATGTTCAGATCTAGAGTTTTACGGGTTTGATTTCTGTTATAACATGTTTGAATCTTGCAGATCTGATGTTTAGACGGTACGTATGTCGGTTAGGTTTTTGTGAAATTAAACTGTGTTTAGGACGTTTTAGACAACTTTGAACATAGGGTTTTGATCGTGTTGATATTATCTTTGTAGATCTGTGTTCAATTTTAGGATTTGCCTTAGAAAATTTTTGATGATTGAAAGAATGTTCTTCATCAGTGATTTGTATCCGGATGGATGGGAATCCGCACGGATGGCAATCCGCACGGATGACAATCCGCATGAAAACAATCCGTGTTGACATGTTGACCACTCGCGCGGACAAACAATCCGTGTTGACTTGTTGTTCACTTGCACGAATAGCAATCCGCATCATTACAATCCAGGTTGACTTTAGTTGACCTGTCCGGACGGACACTTGCCCAGACGGATGGCAATCTATTCAAGTGATAGTCCGTGCGGATAACCATTCACGTGATAATCCGTGCGGATATCTATTCAAATGAAGATCCGGACGGATTTCCATCTGTATCTCTTCACAAAGCAGAGAAACTTTTTTAGTGTTAGAATATTTTTGAGATTCCAAAGATCTTTCTTAAACAAATCAATTTTTTTGCAGGATTGGGATAAATCTCAAAATATTTATTGTCTGCTGGATAAAGATTTTACTGAAAATACAGTAATTCAAGATATTGCAAAATTTTTTAGAGAAAGCAGAATCTCTAAAGCTTTAACAGATAAATCCGTAGCATATGAATCACATGTTAGACGTTTTTGGAAAGCTGCGAGATATGAAGAGAGCGATAAAACGATTTATTCTGCTGTATCAAAAAGGGATGAGAAGGGAAAGGATATAGACTTGGAGATGAAAGTGACAGTTGGTGATGTAAGAAGAGTATTGAACTTAGGAGATGCTGATAGTGACCCAACCATTATTTCTGAACGATTGGTGAAAGGGATATGGTGTAGAATGGGCTTTGCTGGAAGTGTAAATGGAAGGATGTTGAAATCGAGTTTCAGTCACGCCTACAAATTCATGGCTCATTGTGTTATACATGCGCTGTCACATAGAAAAGGTGGATATGATGAAACTTCGGATTATATCATGAATATAATTGCTTGTCTTGTTCTGAACAGACCTTACAATATCTCTCAAGTAATTTTTGATTATATGACGGAGAATGTGAAGGAAGGAAGCAAGAGGTACCTTATGTATCCTCGGTTTGTTCAAATGTTGATAGATGATCAGTTTAAAGGTCTAGAAAAGAATAGTAATGATATTTTGGGTTTGAGGCATATGACAGCAGACACAATCAGTAGAATAATCAAGAGTCCAAATCCAGGAGCAAAAAGAATGATCTGCAAAATTTCAAATCCGAACTATGTAGCTCCAGAAAATGATGCATGGAGACATGAAGATAGTAATTCTGATAATGAAGATGACAAGATGAGCTTGTTCTTTAAGAAAGATACTAGATGGTGGTGTATCAAGGATGGGAAGAGAAAGAGAACTCCAAAGACGTCCCCTACAGTTTCTATTCCGAAGAATGTAGAAAAGGGTATTGTGAAAGGGGGAGTCATAAGGAAATTAGAATTTTATATTGTGAAAATTTCTAATAAATTTGTCAAACATTTGTTTTGCAGGGTCTTCTGGAAAACCGCAGCAAAAGTTGATAGATGAAAAAGTTTTGGAACCTTTAGCAGTTATTCAAGAAGGAACTGAGCTGTTATCACAATCTCTTCAAAGCTTTTTAAAGAAGAACGAGGATGCTGCTAAAGGTATTAAAGGCAAAGAACTTGAAGGTGTAGTTCAAGACATATCAAGTGATGATGATTCTGAAACCACTATATCAGAATCTGAACTTGATCCAATCACTCTTGGCAGAGGAAAAACTAAATCAAAGAAACAAATCAAGAAGAGAAAAGCAGTTCTAGCTGGATTCATTCCGAGAAGTGTTCGTGCTAGAAAAGGTGAAAGTCAAGTTCAAAAAGAACAAGATGGTAAAGATACACAACATGTTGAGTCATTCCAATCTCAAGAAACAGAAGCTGAAAAGCAGACTAGTCACGATGACTACGTTGAAGTTACTGAGGGTGGAGTCTTTTATTCAAAGTTTCCAACAATACCAGAAAATATAGAGATTCCAGAATCTTCCTCACGTCCAAAGGGTTCAGATGATTTCTTTAGCAATCTTCCACCTGCTTCAGGGGATCCGTTAGAAGATCTGAATTTTGATGAAGATTTGTTCAATAATGAAGCAGTAAGGATTTTAGCAAAGAAGGTCAAAGAGCTTGAGCAAGAAAAAGTAAAGGCTGAAGAAGAACGTGATCTTTTATTGAAGCAAGTGAATAAGCTGATGAGAGCTCATGACCAAATTAGACTGGTGCTGATCAATCATGAAGAAGAAATGAAAAAGGTGAAAGATGATGGCGATAATAATTCCAAAGTGATTGAGGTTCTAATGGCAGAAATTTCTTCATTGAATGAGAAAACAAAGAATCTACAGGATGTGAATCAATCACTGAATCAGCTTCCCAGTGAAATGAGTGAAGCTACATCTAATGAAATGAAGACAATGAAATTGGAGATGGAAGCGATGAGAGCTGATAAAGTGATGAAGGATGAACAAATTCGAATGTTATACTGTGTCATGGAAAGTCATCTAAAAATGGATGTTCAAGCTGCATTCAATGAGATTGAAGTAAGAAGAACTGGGGAAAGAAGACTTGAAAGAGAAAGAAGACTAGCTGAAGATGCTATTCAAAAGAACAAAAGTGTTATTGTAGATACTCAAGAAGCTGGTGGTTCTTCAAGTCAAATTGATGCTGAAATGGTTGATGCTGAAAGTGCTCAAGAACAAGTTGCTGAAGAGCAAATTGAACATGGTCAAGATTTCATGTTAGTTGGTGAGCCTTCTCTACATATTGATTCTGATGAAGTTATGCGTAGAGTTGCTGCTATACAAAAGAAGAAAAAGGCCAAACAAGTATTGCTACTTGAATGGAAGACAAAGCAATTTGTACTTGTTGGTGATGCGTATACAGTGCCTCTCAACGTAAAAGAAGCTCTTCGCAGAATGGAAATTATTAGAAGAAGAAAGGAAGCAAAGAAGGCACGAGGAGAAGAAGTTAGTGATTCTGATGAAGAACTTCTTGGAGATGATGAAGAAGATGAAAATGAAAATGATGAAAAAGAGAATGATGATAAAGACGATACTGTTCAGAAAAATGATAAGAAAAATGATGACGATGATCAAGGTGCTTCGGGATTGCTGGTGAAGAATCCTATTGATGAACAAAAGATTGAGGAGTTTCTGAATGATCAGATCAATGAACAAGAAGATGATGATCAGCAAGAAACCTCTACATCTGGAAAACAGCACGTAGATCAGATATTCCTCACGAATCCTACTGTCATTTTCTTACATGATAAAAATCAGGAAGTGATTGAGGTGAGGAGATCAAGGGAAGAGATGTTAGAAGAATTGGGTTTGCAAGAAGGGAAATTTAAATTCGATATTGAAGATGAGATTCCTAAGACTTCTGAAGATGTATTTGAATCAAGATATGCTTTTGAAGCCGATCATTACAATGACGTAATTGTTGAAGATGCTTCAGATTCATCTGATGATGAAGTTGATTTTCATTATTCTGGAGTTGATGAAACATTTCCCTCGTTGTCGGAGATGTTCAAAGATCGAAATGTTGATGAAATCAGGAGAAAGATTGTGGAAAAAGTGTCTATTGAAGGTATTCCAGATACCATACCGAGAGAAAACCTTGCTGATGAAAGAAAGAAATGGTACAAAGTCATGCCAAAAGAGAGAAAGAAACTTAGGGCACTTCAATTCTTCACACATGACAAAGATCTCTCTTGGGGTGATATTCTCTCTTGGGGTTATTTGGAAGATTTAAAAGTTTACGCAATCAGAAGAGAACAAGGAGTACAGTACTTTGAGTTTTTGGCTGATATCAAAACTCTACCATGGTGGGATATAGATGAGTTGGTGAAAACAAAGAATATCAAAGAATATTACCATGGATTAAATGTGAAGCAACATGATCAACGGTTATGGAATTATGTGAAGTTGCAAGCACAGAAAAGATATCCTGATTGGAAACCACACTTCCCAGAACAAATTGTCAGAATCTTAGAAAGTGGAGAAAAAGATATTTCTCTGGATATCAAGCCTCCTAGTTGTTTGAAGAATATGCCTTTACGGGCAATGGAGCAAGATTTTCATGAAGAATTTGAAGGATGGTTATACAATCAGTCTACGGCCGAGGCAATAATTTCTTTAAATAACAAGTCCACTGGTGAAGCAAGAAGGATATGTGTGTTAGATCCTATGTGGCTTGTGAACTGCTCAAAGAAAGACATAGACTGTCTGTTCTACAACAAGATAGTTTATGAGAGGCCTGACAGAGAGCAAGCAATGCAATATCAAAAGGTTGTGGATGTTTGTTGTCACACCCCGACCACGTTGAACATACAAAACGTGGCGGAAACATCGGGGAGTGTTGTAACAGAATTAATGTTTCACAACCATGGAAATTTAAGTTTCGTTTTATTCATCAAACAATTTACATTGTCTTTAAACAAGAAATAAAGAGTACATAACAAAAAATAACTAGTTCTTGTCTCGTTTTTAAGTCACTAAAGCACAGGTCCGCCTAAGTATGTCTTGATAAGTCCTATGCATCATCTCCTGAAAAACACATGTGAAAATAGGTACGTCAGCATAAAAATGCCTGTGAGATACATACGTTTTGTGAAAATAGGATTCATGACTTATGTTTGAGAAAATGTTTAGTCATGAACCTTGTTATTTGCTTTGTTTTGTAAATCATTTGAAAATCGATACGATCAGATGATATGTATAAATAAGAGAATAATGTATGGTTAGATGAATAACCATGTAAAATGAGTTTGTATAAGATATGTTGTTTGTAAAACAATGTCTTTTGAAAAGTATGTTATTTGTATAAAATGTTATATGTCTCAAATTGAAATGATTGAAATAACGTTACGACATGTAATACCATACAAACACTTATATATAGGAAGTACCAGCGGCGTATCCACCATGCTTGTAATATATTACACACTCCTCGTTACTTAATCACTTACTCAAACCAAACCAACAATGCAAGATGTCTATGTTTAAACCAATTGCCAAACGTGTTGAATAATATGTCAAAATTGTTTATGTCAATATGTAAATCATGTAATGTGTAACCAATGTCAATAATGTTTATGTGTCAAATGCAAATCATGTAATGTGTAACCAATGTCAAGAATGTTTATGTGTCAAATGTAAATCATGTAATGTGTAACCAAAATGATATGTATGGCTAGTGAAATATATCAACTAAACCATATGCACAAAAACAAAGTATTGAAGTAAAACACGGTTTAAATCAAAACTATGTTTTGTGGAAATGCATGCTATACTGATATAAACATTTGTGCGGTATTGTTATAACAAAATGTAAGCATGTGAAAACGATGCACTAAGTATGTAATCAAATGAACATACGTAGCGTGAAATGTAATGTAAAACGATGTACTAAGTAATGCACACAATGGGCACACATAGCATAAAATGTAATGAAATCATGTACTATGAATGTACTAATAAACATAGTAAGTATATGATGTGAAAACAGGAAAGCGTGAAAGTAACAAGTAGGCACATGTGTTTCACCCCAAAACAGTTTGGAAAACAGTAAAAGAGGGGTCTATGTACTCACTTGAGAATGCTCAGTAGTCCTTGAGTGACAACCAAACAATGCTAGAGATCATGGATATCAAACGGCACCTAATATAGGTAACTATGTTAATAAACCGGACCTAAATCGGAAGATCGGTTAGAATGAGGGTTCGTAAACCAAACGAGTGTGGAGACTCGTATAATATGGTTTAACAAAGCCTACATACTAAATGAAACCTTACATAAGTGCTTATGACCCATTACGACTCGTTTAGGTAGCTTATGCTACTTTAACGCGTCGTTCGCGTGAAACGCGTTCGGACCGTCTAACTAGTCCTATGAAAAGTGTTATATGCCTAAACATGTTACATAATCAGTTATGTGACAAAAGTTTAGGTTACATATGCTTAATTACCAATTATACATGAAAAGGGTATTCTGGTAATTTACCTAAGGCATATAAACTACCTATCATACAACTACTCAAACGATGTGACCTTAGGGTATAACCTCGGAAGGTTATTCCCTACCTACTATGGTCACCTAATGTATTTGGTCAGATCCTAATGATCGACCAAACGGGTCGGGTTCGAAGGTATAAGCGATTTATTAGATCGCTTACCCTACGACCCTAGACAACGTGGTAATCAGTAGGCATAGTCCCAAGGGACTATAACCAACGTGATTACACTCACGTTGTGAAGTTCAAACGAACTTCGCATTGACCATAAACTGGTCAACGCAGAAAGTCAAACAAAGTTTGACTTTCAGACTCGAAAAGACTCGAAAAGCAATAAAAGAACGAAGGAATACTTACGAAGGGTCCCCGAATGCTAACCTCGATCCAAGTAGCTCAGGTATGAAACAATGGTTTCAACTTAGAGCTTCTCAAATCAAGATTCTAGTGGTTTATGCAAGAAGTGGGGTGGGGTATTTATAGGATTCGTAGAGCCGTTAAGATCGTTCCTCGGAAACCGTGATTCAATCTCAACCCTCCACCTCAAAACCCTGGTTTTAGAAAACCATTTGAGCCCATGGTATTGCCCAAAACCATGTGCGAAAGTGGAATGGACCCGATTCGATGTTTCTGCAAAGTTTCTGTCCAGACAAGGCAGTCGTGTAGCGCCACTGGTAAAGGCCTTAGTGCTCGCGCTACGCCAATGCCTACCAGTTTCAGCTAAGTTTCAAAAATGGCAGAAATGGTCCCTGCAGCCCGTTTAAGCTATTTTCGATGCGTTTGAACCCCGTTAACCTCATTTCAAGGCTCTAAAATGAAGTTAAAGTATTGGGAACTCAAAAAATGCTCAAAATTATGTCGGATGTCGGTTCGTTTGGCCGTACGATCGCGAAGTTCACTTAATTACGACGGAATGCGCATAAGCGCGAAAAACGATCCAAATGACGCGACGAATGGATTTTTTCTTATGCCAAACACTAAAATAAAATGTTTTAGTGCTTAGATAAATTTTTGGATGTCCGGATGTATTCAGAACGTAAGTTATGCGCGAAAATGCAAACTTGTGCACTTTTTGACACTTTTAGTCCCTGAATGTCCCAAAAGTATATTTTAGCACACCGAACCCCTCAAAGCCTATTTCTAAGCTATGTAAAGGATATTTAAGGTGTGTTTAACTTATGGTCATGTTCCGGAATGTTCGTTACAGTTCAAATTGACATACTTTCGCAGTTTGTCAACTTTAGTCCCTGTAAGCGATTTAACTTGATTTCACTATACCAAACCTTCCAAAACTTATTTCTAAGTTATGTAAAGGTTATTTAAGGTATGTTAAGCCTATTTCACTATTACGGAGTGTTCGTTGGATTAAACTGGTTATATTTACGCATCAGTGCGCGTATAACCTTCAAGAAGGCGATTTAGAGCTTGTAATCGAACAAGAATTGATATGTGCAAAAGATACACATATTTATACAAGTCCAAAGTATGAAATACAATATTTCATTGGTTTGGAATTTGTTGGATGGTTAAAGTGACACAGGTGTCACATTTGTTTCGCAAAAGACATCAACTCTGGAAGATACTGGAAGACAAAATGGAGAAATCTGGAGATTGATGAGTTCTTAAAAGTATACAAGCGTGAACAACATTCTAAAAAGATTGCTGAGCATGCTGCTAAGATGGGAAGACGTAAATTAGGGATTGTACCTCCAACAGATCAAACGCCAATTGAATCTGAAGAAAACAAAATTCCAAAGTGGGAATGGAAGCGTGATGGAGATCTTGTATACAGAAATTGGTGGATGACTGAAGGAAGACAAAAACGAAAAAGAATGTTGGAGGAAAAGGCACAGAAAAGAAGGGAGAAAGCACGTGAACGAAGACGCAGCAGGAGAAATTGAAGACTATGCTGGAAGGAACTACAGCTACATCCGAGGGGGAGTCTGTTAGTACATAACGTCTGTAGCTTCCGTCAGCATATAGTCATTTTGTGTTTTTGTAAACAGTATGTATGAATGTAGATAGTATGACAACTCAGGAATAGGTTTTGTTTGTAAAAGTGTTGGTTTGATCAAGTTTACTCGTCCGGATGGTAATCCGCACGGAGAAGTTATCCGCACGGAGAACTTATCCGCACGAAGAACTTATCTGCACGGATAAGTTATTCGCACGGAGAACTTATCCGCATGGATAAGTCATTCGCACGGATAAACCGCTCGCACGGATAAAACATCCGCGCGAACAACACTTCTTAGCTTCCTGAGGTTGTCTATATATATGAGGTCCGGGGGAACTATGTTAGAACTTTTTGACTCGCACGGATAAGTCTGCACTTCTACCGGATCTTTGTAACTTTCAGAACTCTTAATAGAAAGAACAGACAAGTGTTTAAACGTTGAATTCTGTGTTGAACAAATCTGTGATTCGTACTAATGGATTCCACATATTAGACGAAGTCGATTCATCTTGTTCCTTACGATCAGATCCTACACATCGGGACCTCACACGATAAGATCAGATGATATGTATAAATAAGAGAATAATGTATGGTTAAATGAATAACCATGTAAAATGAGTTTGTATAAGATAAGTTGTTTGTAATTCAATGTCTTGTGAAAAGTATGTTATTTGTATAAAATGTTATGTGTCTCAAATTGAAATGATTCAAATAACGTTACGATATGTGATACCATACAAACACTTATATATAGGAAGTACCAGCGGCGTATCCACCATGCTTGTATCATATTACACACGCCTCATTACTTAAATCACTTACTCAAACCAAACCACCAAGATGTAATGTTTAACAATTGTAGAAATGTTTATGTATAATCAAATGTCAAAATGTTTGTGTGAAAACCATGTCTAATGTCTATGTCTAATGTAAATCATGAATTGTGTCTATAAATGTCAAAATGTAAGTATGTGATGAATAACAAATGTACTAAGTATGCACACAATGGGCATACATAGCATAAAATGTAATGTAAGACAATGTACTAAGTATGCACACAATGGACATACATAGCATAAGTGTAATGTAAAACAATGTACTAAGTATGCACACAATGGGTGTACATAGCATGAAATGTATTGTAAAGTGATGTACTAAGTATGCACACAATGGGCATACATAGCATAAAATGTATTGTAAAGTGATGTACTAAGTATGCACACAATGGGCATACATAGCATAAAATGTATTGTAAAGTGATGTACTAAGTATGCACAGAATGGGCATACATAGCATAAAATGTATTGAAATCATGTACTATAAATGTACTAATAAACATAGCAAGTATATGATGTGAAAACAGGAAAGCATGAAAGTAACAAGTATGCACATGTGTTTCACCCCAAAACAGTTTGAAAACAGTAAAAGAGGGGTCTATTTACTCACTTGAGATTGCTTAGTAATCCTTGAGTAACAACCAAACAATGCTAGAGATCACGGATATCAAACGGCACCTAATATAGGTAACTATGTTAATATACCAGACCTAAATCGGAGGATTGGATAGAATGAGGGTTCGTAAACCAAACGAGTATGGAGACTCGTGTAATATGGTTTAACAAAGCTCACATACTAAAATGAAACCTAACCTAAGTGCTTACGACCCATTACGACCCGTTTAGGTAGCTTATGCTACTTTAACGCGTCGTTCGCGTGAAACGCGTTCGGAGCGCCTAACTAGTCCTATGACAAGTAAAATATGCCTTAACATGTCTAATATTGTTACTAAATCAGTTTAGATACCAAAAGTTATGTTACATATGCTTAAAATGAATTTTGGCGTAAAAAGGGCATTTTGGTAATTTACCTAAGGCATATAAACTACCTATCATACAACTACTTAAACGAAGCGACCATAAGGTATAACCTCGGAAGGTTATTCCCTATATACTATGGTCACCTAATGTGTTTGGTTGGATCCTAATGATTGACCAAATGGGTCGGGTTCGAAAGTATAAGCGATTGTTTAGATCGCTTACCTTACGACCCTATATAAGCACTAAACTAAAAGTGACGAGCTAAGCATGTTAAAACATGCTTAACTAAGTTTAGAAAACAGGTTTAGTATCAAAACAAACGGTTTTGATACCTAAGAGTAGTTTGGTTACAAAATACGCAAGAATACGCATTCTGGCCGAAACTACGACTCGTCACTGAGCCTTGATAACGTGGTAATCAGTAGGTATAGTCACTAAGGACTATAACCAATGTGATCACGCTCACGTTATGAAGTTCAAACGAACTTCGCATCGACCATAAACTGGTCAATGCAGAAAGTCGAACATAGTTCGACTTTCGGATTAGAAAAGCGATAAGAGAATGAAGGAACACTTACAAAGGGTCCCCGCAAGACTGATTTCCAAGTAATCTCAGGTAGGAAGTGTATAAACACAACCACTTAGAGAAAAACTCAGATTTCAAGTGGGTTTTGCTATGGGGATGGATGGGTATTTGTAGTAAATGGACCACCGTTAGGATCGTTCCTCGAATAACGTGCCTTGATCTCACCCGTACACTTGTCAGAATGTTATGGTAGCTCATTTTGCTCCACCACAAGAGTTTGACACTTGGCCTTGCCCTTTCGAGGGGTTAAAGGCTGTTAACAGCTGAGAAAAAACATTTTGCTGCATCTGACCCCTGCTTACGGACCTCAACATTATTAGTGTTGAGGTCCGTAAGGACCTTGTTTGGCAGATTTACAGTTTCAGTCCCTGCAGCCTCAAAACTTGGTTTTCGATGCGTTTTTTACACGTTTAAGCCCCGTTAACCCCATTTCAAAGCTCTAAAATGAAGTTAAAGTATAGGGAACTTAAAATGTGCTAAAAAATATCTCGGATGTTGGTTCGTTTGGCCGTACGATTACGTTGTTCGGTTAATTACGACGGAATGCGCATAAGCGCGAAAAACAATCCAAATGACGTGACGAATGGATTTTTCTTATGCCAAACACTAAAATAAAATGTTTTAGTGCTTACATAAATTTTTGGATGTCCGGATGTATTCAGAACGTAAGTTATGCGCGAAAATGCAAACTTATGCACTTTCTGACACTTTTAGTCCCTGAATGACCCAAAAGTTTATTTTAGCACACCGAACCCCTCAACGCCTATTTCTAAGCTAGGTGAAGGATATTTAAGGTGTGTTTAACTTATGGTCATGTTCCGGAATGTTCGTTACAGTTCAAATTGGCATACTTTCGCAGTTTGTCAAGTTTAGTCCCTGTAAGCGAATTAAACTTGATTTTAGCATACCAAAGACTTCAAAACTTATTTCTAAGTTATGTAAAGGTTATTTAAGGTATGTTAAGCCTATTTCACTATTCCGGAGTGTTCGTTGCATTAAACTGGTTATATTTACGCATCAGCGCGCGTATAACCTTCTAGAAAGCGATTTAGAGCTTGAAATTGAACAAGAGTTGATATGTGCAAACGATACACATATTTTTACAAATCCCAAGTATGAAATACAATATTTCATTGGTTTGGCATTTGTTGGATGGTTGAAGTGACACAGGTGTCACATGAAACATGTACTTCACCCCCGAAGTTATAAAACTGAAAACAGTTAAAAAAAAAAGGGGGACATAAACTCACTGATTTGGGTTCTCCCGTCTGGTAACTCAAGCTCTTTTCCATGGGTCGTTCAACAACCTACACACGTGCTATGTTTTATTAGACGGCTAGGTCGTGTAACGACTCTTGGTCTTAGGCATTATGACTTATTTTGGAATTGGTGTTATTTGAGTTATATCTTGAATGTACATTATACTATTCCAAAGTATATAATTATTAGTTAAAATAATAATATTTTAACTTAAATTATATTTATCAATTATTTAGAATATTTGTTAAGTTAATATATTTTTGACTTATTTCGTTTTGTAATTCCTTCATGAATGTTTCCCAAGTATGAGTATAATTATATTTATGTATTTTTATACTTGTGTATTTTGCCAAGTATTGGTGGCGTATTCCGGTGTGTATTTGTACGTACGAGAATACGTATTTTCTTGTATTTATTAAGTTTTTTTATACTTAATTTTGTATTAAATTTTCCGGAATATTATTTTTAGACAACTAAAAATTCACCAAATTTATATTCTTAAAATATATATAAGAGAATTTTTATAGAAAAATATCTATAAATCTTTCTTGGCAAAAATATCTATATATATATATATATATATATATATATATATAATATCTCAAAATAATATATATTTTTAAGATTAACTTTATAAAATATATATTTTCATTTTTCACCCAAAAATAATATATTTTAATTTTGTTTAAGAAAATATACATTTTTCTCCACTCAAAATATTATATCTTCAGTTTGTTTAAGAAAATATATATATATTTCTCCACTCAAAAATAATATATTTTCTATTTGACAAAATATGATATATTTTGTAATACTTGTAAAAACCATATTTTCCGTTTCCTTGGTTTCCAAAATACCGTTTATCATACTTGTCGAAATATATGAATTTATTTCCGGATCTATATTTTTATAGTCCATAGTCCTTGTTCGGTTTGTCCAATATTCGGGTATAAATTATATATTTATTTTCTTAGAATTTTGGTAATATTTTGTATTACAATTTTGGTGTGTTATATTATTTTCAAGTTCCTAAAATAATATAACTAATACACATAATATACAAGAAACACACAAATTGTGACATCTAAATATATATTTTCCTAAATATATACTTAGTCACTTTTATTTATCAAAAATCAACCTCCAATATTGGTAATTTTTGTAATAAAAATCATGGCAAATTTTTATATGAAAACCATGATCAAAATTTACTTGTAAACACTTGTTTAAATTTTTTTTTCTAAGTGTTTAATTTCTACAAAAAATTTTCCATAGTTTCCACTTAAAAATGGAGGTTTCCATGCTTTAAAAGCATATCATTTTCTTTCAAAATTCATCACCAATCATCAATAATTTAATCAAGACTTACCATGAGCCAAAAATATGCAATTTACACTATGCCATGAACTTGAAAGTTTGTAAAAATTTGTAGTATTTTAACATTTTGTTTAGTAAGTTTAGTTACCCCTAAAAACATGGTTTTTAGTTTATAAAACTCTTTCTTGTGGATTTTAGTTCTTTACAACTTACATGATGATTTTCTAAAAATAATTCTTTTTGTATTCTTCTTGTTATCAACACTTTTCTAGCTTTGTTTTACCACTTAAAACATGATTAATTTCTTTAAAAACCATGATCATGCTAAATCTTGAAAATAACTTTGGTTTCTTGAAAAGATTATTTTTGAAATCATTCATCTTCAAGACATATAACATGTACCAATAATCATCATACTCTAAAACAAGCTTATATTCAAGTTCATGATTAACATAAAGGATGATCATTACTAATTTCACAAGATTCATCCTCACACTTGTTATATCATGTGTTTAATCATCATCTAGCAAGTTTCTTATGATGATCAACATCATAATCACAAGAAATCATCAAACAAGTTTCATACATACTCTAAAACAACTTAGATTTCCATGTTATTAAGCTTTATGTTAGTGATCATCTTCATGTTTTCTTGAGTTTCTTGATTTTAACATATTACATAATCTTTTAACCACTAAAATTAGAAGTAAAATCAAGTTGTGAGGAGTTTACTACTAGCTCTATGGCTAGGGAAGAAACTTAAGATGAAGATGATGATGATGTAGGAGGTGGATAAAAGCTCTTGGTGATGGTCCTTCAAACCCCACAGCTTCCAAGCTTCTTAACTATGCTTCTTACACCTCTAGATCACCTTCTATTGTATGAGAATGATTGAAAAATGGGTGTGTGTGAGTGTGGGTGTGGCCGTAGACAAGGAGAGGAGGAAGAAGAGATGAAGTTGTTTGAAAGTGTTAGAATGAAAGAGATATATGGTCTTGTGGTTTTAAATAATAACTTTCCAACATCTTAATAACCAAGAGTTCTTGTTTTTATTATCTTCACAACATAATCTAATTAAATAACTAAAAGAAATCCCATGTGGGACCCCTATGTGAACCGTGTATTGGTTGTGATTCAATGGTAAGTTAAGGATTTTAGTTAGATTGTAAGTATGTTAGTTAGTGTTATATGTGTTATGGTATTTTAGGATGTGTTATGATGTTCTGTAACCATAACTAGTTTGTAACACTAAAACAATGCTTCTAGTGAAAATTTGGTATTTCGGGTAGTGTTCGGTTGTTCTGTTGGTTACCAGTTCGTTAAGGTGCTAAAGTGCGCAGTTTAGTGTGCTTTATGTTTCCTTTTATGACATTTTTTATTCCCGACACCTAGGAAGGTATTCTGGACCATTAAACCATAATTCTGCATTATATTGTGTAGTTAAAATGCTGATTTTTGCTGAAATATGCTGAATTCTGCAGTTTTTGTGAGTTTTAGGCACTTTCCGGCACTTAAACTATCAGTAGGAAGGCAGTTTTATGATCCTTACTTCCCTACACACTATTCTAGTGTAACTCTTGGTTTTGGGCTCATTCTGTGTCTTAATATTATGTCTGTCTGGGTACTGAACTCCCGTCAGCACTTCTAGTTTGTTTGATAATTGTGCTTACTTGATTCTGTGCACTAATTGTATCACACTGTGTTGCATGCAATAATGATAAACAATCTTGCAACATGTAATGCACTTGTATGAATATGACAGTAATAAGAAAATCATTCATGTCATTAACTTGATCAGGCACAGTCATTAAGTTACAAATTACTGTTTAATTATTGTACGGATACACGGAAAATTGACAGTTGTCACATTCTCCCCTGTTAAGAAAATTTCTTCCCGAAATTTAAGCTGTGTTATCAGTCGCAGGGGAGTTAGGAAACAAGTGCGGATACTTTGATTTCATTTGATCTTCACGCTCCCACGTAAACTCTGGGCCGTGACGCGAATTCCAGCGAAGCTTGACAAGCTTAATGCGGCTTCTCCGAGTCTTGTGGAGTTTCCAGTCCGTAACCTCAACGGGTTCCTCAGTAAATTGGAGACTATTGTCAATATGCACCTCATCCGCAAGGATGATAACTGTCTCCTGAGGTGGGCTCTTCTTGAGGTTTGACACATGGAATGTATCATGTACACCGTTCAATTCCTCTGGTAATTCTAGTTTGTATGCTACTGTTCCAACCCTTTCCAAGATCTTGAATGGCCCAATGTACCGTGGATTCAAGTTACCATGTTTTCCAAATCGTGCTACACCTTTCCAAGGTGAGACCTTCAACAAAACCCTGTCTCCTACCTCAAACTCTAAAGGTTTCCTTCTTCGATCGGCGTAGCTCTTTTGTTGATCACGAGCCGCCTTGATGCGTTCTCGGATCTGCATGATCTTGTCGGTCGTTTCTTGAACCAGTTCGGGACCAACCAACTGTTTATCTCCAGCATCTGCCCAACGGTGAGCGGCATTTACGGCCATAAAGAGCTTCAAACGGTGCGGCTTGAATGCTCGTATGGTAGCTATTATTATAGGAGAACTCAACTAGAGGTAGATGAGTATCCTAACTGCCACCTAAATCCATCACACATGCGCGAAGCATGTCTTCCAGTGTTTGTATGGTTCGTTCGCTCTGACAGTTTGTTTGCGGGTGGAAGGTCGTGCTTAGATCTAACTGAGATCCAAAGGCCCCCTGAAAGGATTGCAAAATCCTTGATACAAACCGTCCATCTCTATCTGAAATTATCGAGATAGGCACTCCATGATGTGCTACTATCTCCTTGAGGTAAAGTTCAGCCAACTTTCTAGTGCTATCTTTCTCTCGAATTGGCAGGAAGTGTGCAGACTTTGTTAGCCGATCCACTATTACCCATATCATATCGTGCCCTCTAGGAGTCCTGAGTAACTTTGTTATGAAGTCCATCGAAATTTGTTCCCACTTCCACATGGGTATTTCAGGTTGTTGCAAAAGACTGGAAGGCTTCTGATACTCGGCCTTAACATTAGCACAGGTTAGGCATTATACAACACAAACAGCAACGTCGCTCTTGAGCTTTGGCCACCAATAATAATCTTTCAGATCTTGATACATTTTGTTCGATCTTGGGTGGATCGAATATCTCGAATTGTGAGCTTATAAAAAATAACCTCTCGAATACCGCTATAGAGCGGAACCCAAATGCGTCCCATGAAGTATAAGGTTCCTTCCTCATTTGGCACCAACTTCTTCTCCATGCCTCGGAGATATTCAACCTTAAGGTTTTCCTTCTTAAGAGCTTCTTGTAGTGCTTCATGTATGCGTGAAGTGAGATTCGTCTGAATTGTCATTTCTAAGGCTCGAACCCTTAGGGTCTTAACCCTTTCCTTTCGACTCAATGCATCTGCTACCACGTTTGCCTTTCCAGGATGATACTTGATCTCACAGTCGTAATCATTCAGCAACTCAACGCATCGTCGCTGACGCATATTTAGCTCCTTTTGATCAAATATGTGCTGCAGACTCTTGTGATCTATGAAGATAGTACATCGAGTACCATACAAATAGTGTTGCCAAATCTTCAGGGCAAATACCACCGCGCCTAGCTCCAGGTCGTGAGTGGTATAATTCTTCTCATGTACTTTCAATTGTTGAGATGCATAAGCGATGACTTTTTGGTGTTGCATGAGCACGCAACCTAATCCCTGACACGAAGCGTCGCAATATACCACGAAGTCTTCAGTGCCTTTGGGTAGGGATAGTATCGGTGCATCGCATAGCTTGTTTTTTAGCAGTTGAAAGGCTTCTTCTTGCTTGTCTCCCCAGTCATACTTCTTGTCTTTTTGAGTGAGGGAAGTTAGCGGTTGAGCTATTTTGGAGAAATTCTCGATGAACCTGCGGTAATAGCCCGCTAATCCTAAAAACTATCGAATTTCAGTTGGAGTTTTGGGAGTTTCCCAGTTCTTTATTGCTTCAATCTTTGCGGGGTCCACATAGATACTATTCTCGTTCACCACATGACCAAGGAACTGTACCTCGCGAATCCAAAATTCGCATTTTGAGAACGTTGCGTAGAGCTTCTCTTTCTTCAGTAGTGTGACATCCGTGCTTGTGTAATCATTGTACAACTCTGAACAATTCAAGTATCAACAAAACAATGTGTTTTGAGCCCAATATTTGTTTATTTATGTTTGACATTTTGCACGTATTGATTTTTGTTCGATTTTAAACTCTATATCGCTTTCTTGAAAGTTATATGCAAACTGATGCGTAAACGTTATCAGTTTAACGCGACAAACACTCTGGAACAGTGACATAAGTTTAACATACCATATATAACCTAAACATAGCTTAGAAATAAGCTTTTAGGGGTTCGGTATGCGAATGTGCGCTTATTTGATCACAGGGACTAAAAGCGTCAAAAACTGCGTAAGTTTGCATTTACGCGCATATCTTACGTTCTGACCACATCCGGATATCCAAAAATTTTTGTAGTAACTAAAATATATTATTTTAGTGAAAGGAATGCAAAAATACCATTCGTCGCTCAATTTGGATCGTTTTCGCGTCCGTTCGAATTTCGTCGTAATTAGCCGAATAACGCGACCGTATGACCAAACGAACCGACATCCATGATATTTCCAGGCATATTTCAAGTCCCCTAAACTTTGACGTTCCTGTAGAGCCTTGAAAATGGTTTAGCGGAGGTTAAATACGTCAAAAATACACTTATGTGTGTGCAGGTGTCACACCCCGACCGCGTAAAACAACAAATCACGGCGGAAACATCGGGGCGTGTTGCAACAGAATTAATGTTTCATAACCATGGATACCAAAAAGTGTTTCGTTTTATTAAACATTGAATAATTACATCGTCTAGAAATCTAAATACACAAATTAAACATAGTCTATCATTGTTATTGAGTCACTAAGGCCTTGTCCAGTCCTATGTGAGCATGCATCTTATCAATCGATATCATTCAACAATACCTGAAACATATGTGAAAACGAGGTCAGCAAAGAAATGCTGGCGAGTACATAGGTTTTGTGAAAATAAGATTCATGACTTCTGTTTTAAGAAAATGTTTAGTCATGAACCTTGTAATTTGCTTTGTCTTTGTAAATCATTTGAAAAATAATAAGTTCAGGTGATATGTATAATAAGAGAATAATGCATGATTAAATGAATAACCATGTAAAATGAGTTTATATAAGATAAGTTGTTTGTAAATAAATGTCTTGTGAAAAGTATGTTACTTGTATAAAATGTTCTATGTCTCGAGCTGAAATGATTCAAATAACGCTACAATATGTAATACCATACAAACACTTATATATAGGAAGTACCAGCGGCGTATCCACCATGCTTGTATCATATTCCACACGCATTGTTACTTAATCACTTAATCAAACCAAACCACCAAAGTAATGTTCATGCCCAATGTAAATCATGTAATATGTAACCAAAACCCAACCGTATATCGCTTTGAAGCCAATCGTTAAATTCGTTTTAGGTCGTGAAACTACTTAAATGGTCGTCTCGCTAATAACATTCAAACCTTCTTGACTCGCATTAATAAACCCTTACCAAAGGATAGATTAATAATTCGCATTAATAAACCCTTACCAAAGGATAGATTAACATCTCGCATTAATAAACCCTTACCAAAGAGTAAATTAATAATTACAGATTCAGTCGCTACCCACAACACCCACACATAACTACGGGTGTAGTAACTAACGGGATTTGTCAGATCCTATGGTACCATAACCTAATACTGGTCGGCTTGATCATTGCTAATGAATGTCATTTGTTATGTAACTACAACCAACAAGTTTGTTTACTTTTTGAAATCGTTATTAGTTTTGTATAAATCGTCTTAATCGTTTTTGAAACCATTGTTATAACATCGAAAACATTTAGCACATATGAGTCACCCCAAAACAATTGAAAGCAGTAAAAGAGGGGAATAATGTACTCGCCTGAGAATGCTTAGAGGTCTTGAACAACAACCAAACAAAGCTAGAGAGAGCACGGAATCAGTCGACAATCTAGAACTATATAAATAAACCGGACTTAAATCGGGAGATCGGATAGGATGAGGCTTGGTAAACCAAATGAGTATTGGAACTCATATGATATGGTTTAACAAGGCCTACATACTACAATGAAACCAAACCTAAGTGCTTTCGACCCATCGCGACCCATTAAGGTAGCTTATGCTACTTTAACACGTCCTTCGCGTGAAACGCGTTCGGGACGTCTAACTAGTCCTATGACAAGTATTTATATGCCTAAACGTGTTTAATTATGTTGTATAATCAGTTATGTACAAAAGTTTAGGTTACATAAGCTTAATTACCAATTATACATGAAAAGGGTATTCTGGTAATTTACCTAAGGCATATAAACTACCTATCATACAACTATTCAAACGAAGCGACCATAGGGTATAACCTCGGGAGGTTATTCCCTACCTACTATGGTCACCTAATGTATTTGGTCGGATCTTAATGATCGACCAAACTGGGTCGGGTTCGAAGGTATAAGCGATTTATTAGATCGCTTACCCTATGACCCTAGACAACGTGGTAATCAGTAGGCATAGTCCCAAGGGACTATAACCAATGTGATTACACTCACGTTGTGAAGTTCAAACGAACTTCGCATTGACCATAACTGGTCAATGTAGAAAGTCAAACAAAGTTTGACTTTCAGACTCGAAAGACTCGAAAAGCAATAAAAGAACGAAAGAATACTTACGAAGGGTCCCCGAATGCTAACTTCGATTCAAAAATCTCAGGTATGAAACAATAGTTTCAACTTAGAGTTTCTCAAATCAAAGTTCTTGTAATTTTGAAGCATGGGGGGGGGGGGGGGTGGGGTATTTATAGGATTTCCCGAACCGTTAGGATAGTTTCTTGGAAAAAGTGCTTCAATCTTGGCCATACACTAGCACCCATGGTATTGTAATACCATGTGCCCAAAATACCAGCCCATAGATTCCCAAAACCATGTGCAACAAGTGGGAAGGACTAGATTCGATGTATAAGCAAACATCTTTCAGAAATGACAGTTTTGGTCCCTGTTATGTGTTTATGCCATTTCCGACACTTCTAAGGCCCGTAAAGCCAACTTTAAGGCCCTAAAATGATGTCTAAACATTGTGGACAGGAAACATACTCAAAAATATGCCGGATGATGGTTCGTTTGGTCGTACGAACGCGATGTTCGCTTAATTACGACGGAATGCGCATAAGCGCGAAAAACGATCCAAATGACGCAACGAATGGATTTTTGGCAAGCCAAACACTAAAGCATAATATAGTCATGCTTACATAAATTTTTGGATGTCCGGATGTATTCAGAACGTAAGTTATGCGCGAAAGTGCAAACTTGTGCACTTTTTGACACTTTTAGTCCCTGAATGACCCAAAAGTTTATTTTAGCACACCGAACCCCTCAAAGCCTATTTCTAAGCTATGTAAAGGATATTTAAGGTGTGTTTAACTTATGGTCATGTTCCGGAATGTCCGTTACAGTTCAAATTGGCATACTTTCGCAGTTTGTCAAGTTTAGTCCCTGTAAGCGAATTAGCTTGTTTTCGGCATACCAAACCTTCCAAAACTTATTTCTAAGTTATGTAAAGGTTATTTAAGGTATGTTAAGCCTATGTCACTATTCCGGAGTGTTTGTTGCATTAAACTGGTTATATTTACGCATCAGTGCGCGTATAACCTTCCAGAAAGCGATTTAGAGTTTGAAATTGAACAAGAATTGATATGTGCAAATGATACACATATTTTTACAAATCCCAAGTATGAAATATAATATTTCATTGGTTTGGTATTTGTTTGATGGCCGTGGAGGCACAGGTGTTACAGTCTCCCCTACTATAGGAAATTTCGTCCCGAAATTTATTTAGAGGAAACTTGTGAGAGCTTGGAAATATGAAGTTGAAAAGATCGAACAACATTGGTTAGGGTTCTTGAACTTCTAGTAACCTTAATAACATTATGTTTGCAATGTAAGAGGGACACTTATATACAAGTATATGAAGCGTCATTGGTGCGTCCACCGTACCTCCATTACATCGTTCTCATTTCGTTATTTTTGTCACTATCGGTTCTTACACATAATAAATCTTACTGGGTTCCTATGCACTAAATTTCATAATTATGTACGCGTCCATAATTAGACAATTCCTTGCACAGTTCACACAGTCTATTTTATAATGTGTAGGGTAAAACCAAATGAACAAACCTGTGATGAGTGTAACTAGACCGCCATAGAGTCCTTTTAATTAAATCAATAAATGATCTAAATAGACTATCAAGGAGTCTGTTCAGCTACATCACTAGATGTCGTTCTTTAACCAAATTTTGAATCAATCTTTTAGACTAGACCACTCAAGGGTCTCTCATCGAATCATGGAATGGTATTATATAACCCAAGGGTCTTAACTACTACGTAGAAGCCCATAAGGATTTAAGGTAGTACTTTTTGAATATCCTACTATGAATCCCTCATATGAAGATATGAAAGATTCTATGAGGATTTGAAAAATCGTAACACACAAAAACATAGAGGAGAACACATAAACACATATCATATAACCACAAAATTGTTCGTTAATTTGTCTTGTAAATTGCGTACATGCATTTAAAGCACACTAGGAATCCATTCCGTGGATTTCATTTGGTACTTTAAACGTTACCAAGAATCCAACTATAAAGATAGAAAGATTCAAAAAGAAAATTCGATTTCGATTATTAGGAACCGAAGTGTTCGAATTAAGGTACCTAAGGAATCCAATTAAGGACTCTGATTTGAATGATAATCATCCACAAGGATCTAATTGTAAAGATAAAAAGATCCCATATGAATTTTAGAAGTTGAAGATGTTTTGAAACCTTGCACTGGATGTGCTTAGGTCAAAACATGATGTAAAATGCTTATGAAGTTGAGATGCTTGATATGTCAAGGCGACATATGAAGCAGAATTTTGAAGGTTAAGTCAATGTATGAGGAAAATATTTTTGAAAACTATGCATGGAGTTCTTTTAAGAAAAATGTGTTTAACGTTTTTGAAACCTTATATATAATACTTTTTGAAATCATAAAGTAGGTGTATTAGGTAGATATATTTACAAAAATGTTTTAAAATCATGCGAGATGAATTTTGAAATTATGTATAAGGTTTTTGAAAGACATGAATGATGCTTTTCGAAATCATGCACTTGATCAGAAAATGTATTGTGTTAATATTGTCTTCAGACTATATGAAATATTTTGAAATTAGAAAGGTTGGTTTTGATAACATGGCCAATGTTTTTGAAATAACATAGACAATGCATCTAGAAAAATTGTTTTCAAACTATATGAAATGTTTTGAGATCATGAAGATTGTTTTGAAATACTGGTACTGTGTATGTTGAAAAATCAAAACGTAATGTGTATGAGATTTGAAAATACCCTTAGTTATCTAACCAAGGATTTAAAGGCACAGATGTGCGAAAAGCACGATTACTCATAATGTCACTTAATTTTCTGTACTTTGTTTCTTAGAGTGAAACGAGCACTTAAAATTTTTGAGGGAATCATGAGCAATCATTTGAAAGAGAGAAATCACAAGAGTAGTTTGTAAGGTACATAGTTCCTTGATGTAGGTATCATAGGAAAAGCCATACACACCTAGCACGGGGTTGAGCTGGTTGGTTGGGGACTGCTTTACCATTGTGAGCGACCATGGCGAAGTTCTGAGAAGCCTTTCGCTTCTTTGACTTCTTAGGGGATCGTTCATCCATGGTCTTTGATTCCTCGATTGGTTTATTGGCTGATGGTGTTGTCGCCTGACTAGGTCCTGCCTGTCTTGGTGACTCTTGAGTGGCTTCATCCTGGAGATGATACATGGCAGTAGCTAATTCACCAGTCTTCAGGACTACTTCGCCTATTCGCTGAGCGAATTTTGGCTGCTTGCTCAGATATCTGGGCGTCATCGTGATGAAGAGACATTCTTGAAGAAAAAGAAAGGCATAGGGAGAAACAGGTGAAAGATTATTGGACAATCAAAACAGAATGCTAACGCATGAAGATTGCGATCATTTGTTTGTTACCTAAGGCAAACAAATGAGACGGTGACTGATCAAAGTAAATGGGTCAAAAATAATGTATCGCGAAGACATGCTCGCCTATAAGTGAACACTCATCCCAAGAATTCCCAGGTAAGCACAACTGGTCTCGCGTCTGATGAGATGTATACGAAGTGCTTGCCTAGACAGAAAACCCAGAATACAGGCATTCACCCTTCCAGTTTGCACGTGTTCACATTATTTAAAACCCAAAACCTTGACGAAGTTTTGAAAACTCAAAGAGGTTCAAAACCATATAATAGAGAGTTCAAAACCTTACAATAGAGGGTTCAAAACCTAGTAATCAATCATCCTAGAACAGATGATTAGTTTTCAAAGCGGTTTTGAAATTTATGTTCTTGTTGTGGTCGTCGCCTAAGGATAGGTGACGGTATTGTTTTATGACTAAACGCAAGTAAACTTGCGTTAGGGTCCTAAGAAGGTTATAGACTAGGTCAAAGCATTACTAATTACTAATAACCTAATTCCCTATAACCATTGGCTCTGATACCATCTTTTCTGTCACACCCCGACCGCGTAAAACAACAAATCGCGGCGGAAACATCGGGGCGTGTTGCAACAGAATTAATGTTTCATAACCATGGATACCAAAAAGTGTTTCGTTTTATTAAACATTGAATAATTACATCGTCTGGAAATCTAAATACACAAATTAAACATAGTCTATCATTGTTATTGAGTCACTAAGGCCTTCTCCAGTCCTATGTGAGCATGCATCTTATCAATCGATATCATTCAACAATACCTGAAACATATGTGAAAACGAGGTCAGCAAAGAAATGCTGGCGAGTACATAGGTTTTGTGAAAATAAGATTCATGACTTCTGTTTTAAGAAAATGTTTAGTCATGAACCTTGTAATTTGCTTTGTCTTTGTAAATCATTTGAAAAATAATAAGTTCAGGTGATATGTATAATAAGAGAATAATGCATGATTAAATGAATAACCATGTAAAATGAGTTTATATAAGATAAGTTGTTTGTAAATAAATGTCTTGTGAAAAGTATGTTACTTGTATAAAATGTTCTATGTCTCGAGCTGAAATGATTCAAATAACGCTACAATATGTAATACCATACAAACACTTATATATAGGAAGTACCAGCGGCGTATCCACCATGCTTGTATCATATTCCACACGCATTGTTACTTAATCACTTAATCAAACCAAACCACCAAAGTAATGTTCATGCCCAATGTAAATCATGTAATATGTAACCAAAACCCAACCGTTTATCGCTTTGAAGCCAATCGTTTACCCAATCGTTAAAACATCGTGTGAAAACCAATCGTTTACCCAATCGTTAAATTCGTTTTAGGTCGTGAAACTACTTAAATGGTCGTCTCGCTAATAACATTCAAACCTTCTTGACTCGCATTAATAAACCCTTACCAAAGGATAGATTAATAATTCGCATTAATAAACCCTTACCAAAGGATAGATTAACATCTCGCATTAATAAACCCTTACCAAAGAGTAAATTAATAATTACAGATTCAGTCGCTACCCACAACACCCACACATAACTACGGGTGTAGTAACTAACGGGATTTGTTAGATCCTATGGTACCATAACCTAATACTGGTCGGCTTGATCATTGCTAATGAATGCCATTTGTTATGTAACTACAACCAACAAGTTTGTTCACTTTTTGAAATCGTTATTAGTTTTGTATAAATCGTCTTAATCGTTTTTGAAACCATTGTTATAACATCGAAAACATTTAGCACATATGAGTCACCCCAAAACAATTGAAAGCAGTAAAAGAGGGGAATAATGTACTCGCCTGAGAATGCTTAGAGGTCTTGAACAACAACCAAACAAAGCTAGAGAGAGCACGGAATCAGTCGACAATCTAGAACTATATAAATAAACCGGACTTAAATCGGGAGATCAGATAGGATGAGGCTTGGTAAACCAAATGAGTATTGGAACTCATATGATATGGTTTAACAAGGCCTACATACTACAATGAAACCAAACCTAAGTGCTTTCGACCCATCGCGACCCATTAAGGTAGCTTATGCTACTTTAACGCGTCGTTCGCGTGAAACACGTTCGGGACGTCTAACTAGTCCTATGACAAGTATTTATATGCCTAAACGTGTTTAATTATGTTGTATAATCAGTTATGTACAAAAGTTTAGGTTACATAAGCTTAATTACCAATTATACATGAAAAGGGTATTCTGGTAATTTACCTAAGGCATATAAACTACCTATCATACAACTATTCAAACGAAGCGACCATAGGGTATAACCTCGGGAGGTTATTCCCTACCTACTATGGTCACCTAATGTATTTGGTCGGATCTTAATGATCGACCAAACTGGGTCGGGTTCGAAGGTATAAGCGATTTATTAGATCGCTTACCCTACGACCCTAGACAACGTGGTAATCAGTAGGCATAGTCCCAAGGGACTATAACCAATGTGATTACACTCACGTTGCGAAGTTCAAACGAACTTCGCATTGACCATAACTGGTCAATGTAGAAAGTCAAACAAAGTTTGACTTTCAGACTCGAAAGACTCGAAAAGCAATAAAAGAACGAAAGAATACTTACGAAGGGTCCCCGAATGCTAACTTCGATTCAAAAATCTCAGGTATGAAACAATAGTTTCAACTTAGAGTTTCTCAAATCAAAGTTCTTGTAATTTTGAAGCATGGGGGGTGGGGTATTTATAGGATTTCCCGAACCGTTAGGATAGTTTCTTGGAAAAAGTGCTTCAATCTTGGCCATACACTAGCACCCATGGTATTGTAATACCATGTGCCCAAAATACCAGCCCATAGATTCCCAAAACCATGTGCAACAAGTGGGAAGGACTAGATTCGATGTATAAGCAAACATCTTTCAGAAATGACAGTTTTGGTCCCTGTTATGTGTTTATGCCATTTCCGACACTTCTAAGGCCCGTAAAGCCAACTTTAAGGCCCTAAAATGATGTCTAAACATTGTGGACAGGAAACATACTCAAAAATATGCGGGATGATGGTTCGTTTGGTCGTACGAATGCGATGTTCGCTTAATTACGACGGAATGCGCATAAGCGCGAAAAACGATCCAAATGACGCAACGAATGGATTTTTGGTAAGCCAAACACTAAAGCATAATATAGTCATGCTTACATAAATTTTTGGATGTCCGGATGTATTCAGAACGTAAGTTATGCGCGAAAGTGCAAACTTGTGCACTTTTTGACACTTTTAGTCCCTGAATGACCCAAAAGTTTATTTTTGCACACCGAACCCCTCAAAGCCTATTTCTAAGCTATGTAAAGGATATTTAAGGTGTGTTTAACTTATGTTCATGTTGCGGAATGTCCGTTACAGTTCAAATTGGCATACTTTCGCAGTTTGTCAAGTTTAGTCCCTGTAAGCGAATTAGCTTGTTTTCGGCATACCAAACCTTCCAAAACTTATTTCTAAGTTATGTAAAGGTTATTTAAGGTATGTTAAGCCTATGTCACTATTCCGGAGTGTTTGTTGCATTAAACTGGTTATATTTACGCATCAGTGCGCGTATAACCTTCCAGAAAGCGATTTAGAGTTTGAAATTGAACAAGAATTGATATGTGCAAATGATACACATATTTTTACAAATCCCAAGTATGAAATATAATATTTCATTGGTTTGGTATTTTTTTGATGGCCGTGGAGGCACAGGTGTTACAGCAGGGACTAATCTTGTAAGTTCTGAAACTTCTGCAGCACACCCTCGCGCCGCGCGACGACCAGGGGACCTGTCGATAGAATGGTTATTTGCTGTTGACAGCTGGTTTCCTTGTGTCTTCCATGCCATTTCTTCTTGTTTTGGCACCAAGTTAACAACTCTCCAAGTTTTGCAAGCTGGCCATAACGCTTGTAGGGTCAAGATTTAATGCTTGGGCATCACACAAACACATGTAATGATCCTACAATCATCCAACAACTATAAATACCCCCTCCTTCACCTCATTCTTTGCTCATTCCATTTTCTTCATCTCTTGGACTCTAAGTGGAGGCTACCCTCTTTGGAAGCCACTTACCTAAGTTCTTCTAGTCATATTTCCAGCCCTCGAACATTTTGCAAGTGTTCTTTCATGGCTAGTTATTATTTTCAGCTATTTAAAGCTGAAAGTCAAACAGTTTCACTAACAGTTTGAATTTCGATTTTGACCATCAATTGGTCAAATCAAAGTTTAATTGAACTTTGCAACGTGATCGTAATCACGATGGTCGATTATACCTTCTGATTACCATGTTGACTAGTCGTAGTGACGAGTCAAAGTTTCGGTCAAAATGCGTATTTATGCGCATTTTATGACGGAACTATTTTCGGGTATCAAAACACTTTGTTTTGATACCAAATCAGTTTTCTAACTTAGTTAAACATGTTTTAACATGTTTAACTCGTCACTACTAGTTTAGTGCTTGTTTAGGGTCGTAAGTCAAGCGGTCTCGACAACCGCTTAGACTTTCGAACCCGACCTGTTTGGTCGATCATTAGGATCTGACCAAACATATTTAGTGACCATAGTTGTATAGGGAATAACCTACTGAGGTTATACCTTATGGTCACCTTGTTTGGTTAGTTATTCATTAAGTCATTATTATGCACATTAAAAATTACCAAAATGCCCTTTTTGAGCAAAAAATCATATTTAACACATGTGATCAAGTTTTTGACATCTAAACTGATTTAATAACATATTTAAACATATTTGGGCATGTAAGACTTAACATATGACGTGAATAACCATCCGACCTTAGATTTACACAAATGACACGTTAAAGTAGCTTAAACAACCTTAACGGGTCGAAACGGGTCAAAAGCACTTTGGATAACTTTCTAATCAGAATGTTAGCTCTATTAAATCATGCCATATGAGTTCAAATACTCATTTGAGCTTCATTCTATCCTATATCCTGATTTAGGATCCGATTATTAACGTTGTTACCTATATTAGGTGCCGTTTGATTCCGTGATCCTTGAAGCTTTATTTGGTCTTAATTCCAAGACTAATAAGCAATCCCAAGTGAGTACATAGTCCCCTCTTTTACCTCTTTCAAATATTTTGGGGAGATACACATGTGCCTACTTGTTACTTTCATGCTTTCATTGCTTTTTATGACATAAACATGCTATGTTCACGTAGTACATAAATAGTACATGATTTCAATTATGCTTTGCTATGTATGTTGACTGAGCATGTTAGCACATTGATTTCATAAAACGCTTTTGTTGCATATTTTTACTCAGCATATGGACACATTGATTTACATTACATTTCTGCTGCATATGTTTACTCAGCATATGGGCACAATTGATTTCATGGACATTTCTACTATGTATGTTTACTTAACATACTTAGTACATGGTTTTCACATAGCATGCTTACATTGGTTATGACATTTGGTATGTTTAACGGGACAATAATACATTCACTAACATTGATCACGCCGCTCGGTAGTATGTAATGGTACCATAGGACTTGACAAATCCCGTTCCCGACTTCCTAGGTTTGTTTGGAAGTAGGGAATGACAGAATCTGAAAACATTTTTGATAGACCTTTGATTCGTTTAAGGGTTTATCCGACAGTCTCAAGGCTTGAATGTATGCGATAAACATCACTGCATAAATGTTTGTATCCATAAAGCATTGGTTTTGCAAAACATAACTTTTGATTTGAACTTAGCTTTATTCAAAGACATTGTTTTGTACATTTTACATATGGTTTGAGTAAATACTCTTTTTTCGCCATACATGACATTTGATTACACATTGACATTATACATATGGTTTGAGTAGATACTTTTACTTGCCATACATAACGTTTGATTATACAAGACATGGTTTACATTTGACATTTGGACATTGTTTACACATAAACATTTTGACATTGGTTTAAACAAGACATTTTGGGTGGTTATTGATAAGTGATTTACATAACGAGGCATGTGTAATATGATAAAAGCATGGTGGATACGCCGCATGTACTTCCTATATATAAGTGCTTTTATGATATTACATATCGTAGCGTTATCTAAACCACTTCGACAAAGACATGATACATTTTTATACAAATAACATATTTTTACAAGACATTGTTTTACAAATGACATGTTTTACACAAATTCATTTTTACTTGGTTATTTATTTAACCATGCATTATTCTTTTATTATCATCTGATTTTCATATTGATTTTCATATGATTTTACAAAAGAAAAACCCTTTTAAAGGTTCATGACTACTTTTGTTAAATACTTCTTTTAACTACAAGTCATGAATCCTTCAACAACAAAAATCTATGTATCTCACAGGCATTTTTATGCTGACGCACCTATTCTCACATGTGTTTCAGGAGCTAATGTTTGATGATGATTATGCTACACTTAGGCGGACTCGGGCCTTAATGACTTAAAAGAAAGTTTGATTATGTTATGTTTTCGTTAATTCAAAGACAATGTAAACACTTTAATTAATAAAACCAAACTTTAAGTACCATGTGTTGTGAAACAATAATTCTGTCGCTCCACTCCCCGACCTTTCGGCCACGGTTTGTTGTTTTACGCGGTCGGGGTGTGTCAGAAGAGTTGGTATCAGAGGCTCATGGTTATAGGGAATTAGGTTATTAGTAATGCTTTGACCTAGACTATAACCTTTCTAGGACCCCAACACTAGTTATCTTGTGTTTAGATCTTAAAACATATACATCACCTATCCTTAGGTGATTACCAAAACAAGAACACCAATTTCCAAAACAATTTTGAAAATCAATCATCTATTCTTGGATGATTTCTTTTGGCCTTGTGCCTTCCAAGTTTTCAAAATCTAGTCAAAGTTTGGGTCTAAATAATGTGAACACGTGCAATCTGGAAGGGTGGATGCGTGTACCCTGAGTTTTCTGTCTAAGGCTAGAGTGTTCGTACAAATCCGCAGTATCGGACCAGTCACTCTTACCTGGGAACTCTTGGGGTGAGTGTCCACTTATAGGCTAAAGCATGTCTTCGCGATACAATATTATGACCCATTTACTTTGATTTGTCACTGTGTGTCGTCTGTTTGTTATGAGGTAACGAACAAATGACCACCATCCTTACATTTTGTCGATATTTATGACATCTTATTTTTCATCATATCATCTCACTTGTTTTCTCTCATGTTTCCTCTTTTAGAATGCCTCCTCGACGCAACGTTCAACAACCCGATGCCGAACTGGCAACTATTATAGCACAGCAAATGGCTGTTGTACTACCAAATCTCATTACTCAAATCAACCAAGCCAACAATAACAATAATGCACCTTCTCTGTGCAACTTTAAACAGTTTAACTCGGCTAAACCACTCAAGTTTAGTGGTTCTGAAGGAGCAACTGGGCTCCTACAGTGGTTTGAGAGTCTTGAGAGTACATTTCGCCATGTTTAGTGTCCTAACAATCGTAAGGTCGAGTTTGCTTCTAGTGTGTTCCAAAAGAGGGCTCTCACATGGTGGAATGGGGTAATGAGAGATCAAGTAGCTAATGTTGCTTTAGGTCAGACATGGGAGGAACTTAGAGCTCTTATAATGAGAGAGTTCTGCCCTCGTGACCAGTAGAGGGCACTAGAAAATGAGTTCCATGACCTCAAACAAGACAGTGGTGAACATCGGGCTTACACTGACAGATATGAGGAGTTACGCTTGCTCTGCCCAACGATGGTCACGCCTTTGGATAAGGCGATTTAGAAATACATAGACGGTTTACCAGATCCTGTTCAGGATATTGTCATTGGCAGTAACCCGACTACAGTCCGACAGGCCGTTGAGCTCGCTGCTACTCTAACGGACTCTCAAGTCAAAAAGGGGAAACTCCACAGAATGGGTGACAAGAAGCAGAATCAGTCTGATAAGACCAAGGACCAAAAGGGTAAAAAGGTTGAGTCCTCAAAGAAATCCAGGAAGCGTAAGGCTTCCAAGAATTTCGCTGTTACAGCACAGACCAATCAGGCAGCTCCTAATCAGCCTGCACAACCTGCTGCCAAGAGGTAGTATGCTGGCAATGCACCCCTGTGCAACAAATGTAACAGCCACCATCAACCACACGTGCACTGCTGCATCTGTACTAACTGTGGGAAGTCTGGTCATCTTGCCAACACCTGCCGCTTTGCTCCTAACCAAAATCAGACAGCACAAAACCCTGCACAAAACCCTCCTCAACAGCCTGCACGACCTCACTACCCGCCTGGTTCATGTTACAATTGTGGGGACCTGACCCATTATAGAAATCAATGCCCGAAGTTGGCTAATGCAAATCAGGTACAGACTCGTGGTTGATCTTTTAATTTGAATGCAAAGGAGGCATGCACAGATAACGAAGTGGTGAACCGTACGTTCTTTGTTAACAACCAACCTGCTTCTGTTCTTTTTGATTCGGGTGCTGATAAGAGTTTTGTGTCCTTAGCTTTTGAGCCTTTGCTTTCGATGACTAGAACAAAACTAGGAAAGCCATTGACAGTAGAGGTAGCTAGTAGTGAACCCGTTGTACTCGATTCTATCCTTCGAAATTGCCAGTTGAACCTTAATAACCATATTTTTCCTATTGACCTCACACCGATGCAACTTGGGAGCTTTGATGTTATAGTAGGAATGGATTGGTTAGCCAAATACCACGCTGAGGTGCTTTGTTTTGAGAAAATCATTCGTGTACCGCTTTCGACTAGTGAGATCTTAGAAGTTCGTGGGGGAGAAACCGGTTAGTAGTCTCAAACTCATGTCTTGTACCCAAGCCCAAAAATACATACGAAAGAACTATGTTGCTTTCTTGGCACATGTCGTAGAGGAGAAAGGCAAAAGTAAGACTATTTAAGATATCCCTGTTGTTCGAGATTATCCTAAGGTATTTCCTGAAGAATTACCTGGTTTACCCCCTGTACGCCAAGTTGAGTTTCGTATCGATCTTGTACCTGGTGCAAATCCTGTTGCTAAATCACCTTATCGTCTTGCACCGTCGGAGGTACAAGAATTATTTAAACAGATTCAGGAACTTTCTGACAAAGGATTCATACGTCTGAGCTTTTCACCTTGGGGCGCTCCCGTTTTATTCGTAAAAAAAGAAAGATGGATCTTTCAGGATGTGTATCGATTACCGTGAGCTCAACAATCTTACAATCAAGAATCGATATCCCCTACCTCGCATTGATGATCTCTTTGATCAGTTACAGGGTGCTACTTGCTTTTCAAAGATTGATCTACGTTCTAGGTATCATCAGCTTCGAGTGCTCGAAGAAGATATTCACAAAACATCTTTTCGTACAAGATATGGTCACTATGAGTTTACTGTTATGCCCTTCGGTTTAACTAATGCTCCTGCTGTTTTCACGGACATGATGAATAGGGTTTGTAAGCCTTATTTGGACAAGTTCATCATTGTTTTCATTGATGATATTTTGATCTATTCAAAGACACGAGCCGATCATGAACAACATCTTCGTCTTACAATGGAACTCCTAAAGAAAGAACAACTTTTCGCCAAGTTCTCCAAGGGCGAATTTTGGCTTAAGGAAGTTCAATTTTTGGGACACATTACATGTAGATCCTGTCACACCCTGGCTTTGCGGAAGCGTGGGTTTATTTTGGTGTGACTTCTTAATACCATAGCATAATCACAACAATGCTATATGAAAATAAAACCATGATGTTCATCCAATAAACAAGTTTTTAAAGTTAACACGACAACATTGTTTTTAATAGTCGATACGTGAAACAAAATACAACCACAACATACTTAGAACTTGTTCATAAGACACAGCTAAAAGACATAAGTGAAAACACAGTTTAAGACTTGTGACCCGTCCAGGCAAAGATCACATTTCCTAAACTTGGATGAAACCATTACGCCTACGCAGCTTAATACCCTTGCATACTTGGCCAGATCCATTAATTTCCTGAAATACATGTAAGTTGAAAAATCAACATAACGTTGAGCGAGTTCATGTAAAAGTGAGTATGTAAACCTTTGTAATATGTTTGTATGTATGAAAAATCCCTGGTATGTAGCAATTAAGGAAAAAGAGATCACCATTGGGTTACAAAGCCAATGATATGTGTGAAGTGCTGTAGGAAGACTCAAACCTAGCAGATTTTTACGTCGGGCTCAAAGTCACCCCGAGGTCCGTACAGTGGGCCTGGAGTTGGGCTCGCTACACCCAGATAGATCTACCGCTAATGACCCTCGGTCCTACGATGTGGATTAATGGCCTCTAGTTCCAGCCTACCCACTCACATGATCTAAGTAGTAAACCCTCCTTAAGCTAACCATACCATGTATAAATGTATCCATAATATATGTAACATGTATTCCACCCCCGAAGTATAAAAACTGAAACAGTTAAGAGAAAAGGGGGACATGAACTCACTGAAGTGCGTCTCGAAATAGTAAATCCCAAATCAACCTGCTGTGTGACGACCTACACGTACTAACTTCTATTAGACGGACAGCCGTGCCTTGGCTTAAGGTTTAATATTTTGTTGGAGAAATAGTTAGGTAACTATTCCGTAATCACACTTCTTATTTATTTTATAAGTGTATTCCTTCCCAAGGATGGGGGTTTTAACACATGTATACGTTATTTTTTCGAAAATATATTTTAAGTCTCACTTGAAAAATATATTTTTAATCACTTGTCTAAAATATTCTAACTCCAAAATATACATATTTTTCCCAAAAATATTATATTTTACTTCATACCCTTTCCAAAATAATACTTTATCAAAATACACATTTAAGAGTATTTTCCGAAAATACATAAGTTACATTTTAAAGTTCGCGTTGTAATAATAATACCGGTGTAACTTAAATATTTATTTGTGATAGCGTTGATATTATTTTGGAGTCGTGATTTCAATATATTCCCAGGTTATATTATTTTTATCCTAAAAATAACATATGTAGTTCACAAAATAATCACATAATCACACAAGCGTTTTATTACGAAATATATATTCTAAATATATATTTAACAAGTTTTATTTACAAAAATCCACTTCCGATACTATGTAATTTCGAAATAAAAATCATGGCGAAGTTTATTTTGAAAACAAAGTTAAAAATATATTTTGTAAACATTTGTTTAGAAAAATATTTCTAAGTGTTATATTTCTGGAAAAATTTCGCCAGAGTTTCCTCTGTAACTGGAGGTGTCCACGCTTACAAGCGTATCATTTTCTTTTCAAAATCAACCAAACAATTTACCAATCATCAACATACAATATATATTCATCAAACTAGACAAAATATGAATAAATCATAAACTCATGAACTTGAAGGTTTTGTAAAAATATGTAGTAACTTTCTAACATATTTAGTAGGTTTTGTTATCTCTAAAAATAAAATTAGTTTCTTAAAAACTTTATTTATTTTTTTTAAAGATCTTGAAGTTGCACAACTTCTAGTCATGATTTACCAAAAATATTTCTTGTTAATTTTTTTTGTGACACAAGTGTTTACACACTTGTTTATTCACTAAAATGCTTTTAGTTCATGTAAGCTTCGGGTTTTAAACAAGACTTGCATCTTTCACTTGGTTCTTCCGAAAAACCACTTGTAGATCTTTAAATCTACATGTTTAGAGTCTTATTTTACAAGAAAAATTATGTTTACACAAGTTCATGTTTCATGATGGATGGTTCCATCACCTTTTTACAACTCTAGCACTAACATACTACTAGTTCATGTTCTTGAACATGATCTAGTATGGTTAGATGATGATCCATCCCACTTCTAGTAACAAACAACATCAAATAATCACAACTAGACAAGTTTCACAAGATTTACACAACTAGTTTCTCTTTAACCACCTTATTCATCTTATGTTCAAGACTTTATGTTATGTTATTTAGTGTTCTTAACTTTCAACCATTAAATCACTTATTAACCACCATAAACAAGATTAAGATGATGTTTAGAGGCACTTACTACTAGCTCAAGGCTAGGGAAGAAACAAGACGTAAACAAGGTGGATAAAAGAAATCTATAGAGGTCCTTGCACTTCCGAAAGCACCGAGCTTGATTGTATGATCTTTAACACCCTTGAGTAAGTATGGTTTGCTTGTAGGAGGCTTGGGGGTGGCGGTATGGTGGTGTGGTGGTGGCGGACGGACAAGAGGGAAAGAGAGAGAGTTGGAGTTGGGTGATTAGTGTAAATGAAAGTCTTTATCCTTTGATGATTATTTATAAACAATTTCCTATTAACCATCATACAAAGTGTCATCTAGATATCAAACCATGGTGATTATTATAATCAAAGAAGGACAAGGGGTGGGTCACCCCTTGTGACCGTCATTTTGAGGGGGGGGGGGGGTATGGTTGGGTTGTGATGATATAGTTAGGTTTTAGTTGAAATCAAATGGCACTTTGTTAGGATATTTGTGTGTGTTATTTAATATAACGGGTGTTAGGGTATTCGGGGAGCCTAACTAGCTCAGATAAGTATAAACAATGTCTTTGGCAAAATTTTTATGTTCCGGGTAAAGTTCGGTCGTTCGGTTGGGTATTGATCCGTTAAAGTGTCAAACAAAGCTTTAAAGTGTCTTTAATAGTGTTTTTAGTGACACAATAAGTTACCAACACTTTGGAAAGTGTCTAGAATTATTTTACCAAGTTTTTGCACTTTACTAGTTATGTTAAAAACTGAATTTTTGCTTAAAGTGCAGAATTTTGTAATTAAAGTATGTTTTAGGCACTTCCGGTCACTATAACTATCACCTAGTGACACAGTTTAATGATTCTCACCTCCCTACACTCCCTACTACTGTAGTAATCTATTCCCGGCTCATATTGGCCTTAGAACAATGTCTGTTTTGGTGCTGGTAATGTCAGCATGTTTACTGGGTTATCCGTATATTGTGCTCACTGTGCTTTTGTGCATCAAGGTTGTCACTAATGTTTGTGTGTAAGTAATAGAGTGATAGTATAAAATGTGATGCATAAGTATGTATGTATCAGAAATCAAGAAGCAGTTTAACCACAATTGTAAGTAAGCACAGTAATTAAGCATTAATTAAATATTAATTAATTGTACGGATACCTGGTTTTGTGAGGGTTGTCACATTCTCCCCCCGTTAAATAAATTTCGTCCCGAAATTTTAGACTCTGCTTCTAGTTGCAGGGGTCTTAGGAAATAAATGGGGGTATTTCTCTTTCATACGATCCTCACATTCCCACGTGAATTCCGGCCCATGTCTTGCATTCCATCGAACTTTGACGAGTTTCACACTGCTCCTGCGCGTTTTGTTAACTTTCCAATCCGTAACCTCAACGGGTTCTTCAGTGAAGTGGAGCGTGTCGTCGATATGAACTTCGTCAGCAGGAATGATCACTGTCTCCTGTGTTGGACTCTTCCTCAAATTTGATACATGGAATGTATCGTGAACACCATTGAGTTCAGCAGGTAGGTCCAACTTGTAGGCTACAAGCCCAATCCTTTGCAGTATTCTGAAAGGGCCAATGTAACGCGGATTCAACTTCCCAGGCTTTCCGAAGCGTGCCACACCCTTCCAGGGTGAAACCTTTAATAAAACCATATCCCCAACTTGAAATTCCAAAGGTTTCCTCTTTGGATTTGCATAGGCTTTCTGTCTGTCGCGAGCCGCCTCGATGCACTTTCGAATCTGTGCAATCTTGTCTATCGTCTCTTGGACTATTTCGGGGCCAACAAGCTGTCACTTGCATCCGTAAAGAGCTTCAAATGGCGCGGCTCCAATGCTTGTGTGGTAGCTGTTGTTGTACAAAAGCTCGACCAATGGTAAATGATTATCCCAGCTACCACCCAAATCCATTACACATGCTCTCAGCATATCTTCCAATGTATGAATAGTTCATTCACTTTGGCCATCAGTTTGTGGATGAAATGCAGTGCTCAGGTTCAACTGTGAGCCAAAAGCTTCTTGGAAGGATTGCAAAATCCTTGATATGAAGTATCCATCTCTATCAGAGATGATCGAGAGAGGCACTACATGACATGCAACAATCTCTCGCATGTATGTTTCCGCAAGTTTACTAGTGTTATCCTTCTCTTTGATTGGCAGGAAGTGCGCAGACTTGGTTAGACGGTCTACTACTACCCAAATTGTATCATGGCCTCTGGGCGTCTTTGGCAGCTATGTTATGAAATCCATCAAAATTTGTTCCCATTTCCATTTGGGGATTTCAGGTTGCTGTAGAAGACCTGAGGGCTTCTGGTATTCGGCCTTTACCTTTGCGCACGTTAAACACTTACTAACATACATTGCAACATCGCCTTTCATCCTAGGCCACCAGTAGAAATCCTTGAGGTCCTGGTACATCTTATCCGCACCGGGATGAATTGAGTACCGCGACTTGTGGGCTTCATCAAAAATAACCTTTTTCAAACCACCAAACAGAGGAACCCAAATCCGTGTCATGAAGCATAAAGTCCCTTCCTCGTTTGGTACCAACTGCTTCTCCATCCCACGGAGATATTCCTCTTCAATATTCCTTTCTTTAAGAGCTTCTCTCTGCGTGGCACGAATGCGCAAAGAGAGGTCTGTCTGGACAATCATCTCCAAAGCCCTAACCCTTATGGGCTTAATTCTTTCCTTTTGGCTCAGGGCGTCGGCGACCACATTCGCCTTCCCTGGGTGATACTTGATCTCGCAATCATAATCATTCAACAGCTCTACCCAACGTCTTTGCCTCATGTTAAGCTCCTTTTGGTTGAATATGTGCTGTAAGCTCTTGTGATCCGTGAAGATTGTACATCGCGTACCATACAAATAATGTCGCCATATCTTCAATGCAAATACCACCGCGCCTAATTCCAAGTAGTGCGTGGTATAATTCCTCTCGTGAATCTTCAACTGGCGCGACGCATAAGCTATAACTTTCTGGCGTTGCATCAGCGCGCAACCCAAACCTTGACGCGAGGCGTCACAATATACCACGAAGTCATCTGTTCCATCGGGTAGCGATAGTATCGGTGCGTCGCAAAGTTTGTTCTTCAGCAACTGAAACGCTTCTTCTTGCTTGTCACTCCAATCAAACTTCTTGTCTTTCTGCGTGAGTGTTGTCAGGGGTTGAGCGATTTTGGAGAAATCCTCAATGAATCTTCGATAATAACCAGCCAAACCTAAGAACTGTCGAATCTCGGTTGGCGTCTTTGGAGTCTCCCAATTCTTGATCGCCTCGATCTTTGTTGGATCCACATGGATTCCATTTCCGTTAACCACATGTCCAAGAAATTGGACTTCGCGTAGCCAAAACTCACACTTTGAGAACTTAGCGTACAACTTCTCCTTCTTAAGTAGCTCTAGAATAGCTCTTAAGTGCTGTTCATGCTCATCCTTCGTCTTCGAATAAATCAAAATGTCGTCGATGAACACAAATACGAACTTATCCAAGTACGGCTTGGAGACTCGGTTCATTAGGTCCATGAAAACTGCAGGTGCGTTTGTCAGCCCAAACGGCATAACTAGGAACTCGTAATGTCCATAACGGGTCCTAAAGGCCGTCTTCGGGATACTTTCCTCTTGTATCCTTAGTTAATGATATCCTGATCGAAGATCGTTCTTTGAATAAAAGTTGGATCCTTGCAACTGATCAAAAAGGTCATCAATCCTTGGCAAAGGATATCTATTCTTGATAGTCAACTTATTAAGCTCGCGGTAGTCTATGCACATACGGAAACTACCGTCCTTCTCAACGAACAGTACCGGAGCTCCCCAAGGTGAGAAGCTTGGCCTGATGAATCCTTTATCCAACAGCTCCTGGAGTTGTGTCGATAACTCCTGCATTTCCGAGGGCGCAAGTCTATAGGGTGCCTTGGCTACTGGTGCGGCGCCTGGAACCAAGTCAATGTGGAACTCGACTTGTCGCTGTGGCGGTAACCCCGGCAAGTCTTCTGGAAAGACTTCAGGATATTCTTTCACAACTGGAATGTCATCGATCTTCGGTTCCGCAGCTTCCTTGTCCACGATGTGTGCCAACAATGCAACACATCTGCAAACACTTTCTAGCTTTCGGACATCTAATAATCCTCAGCGGCGTATCCTGCTTCTCCCCGTGCACTACGATTGTTTCTTCATCCATCATAGGGATACAGATGGTCTTCTCGTGGCAAACAATCTCGGCCTTGTTGCTCGACAACCAATCCATTCCCACTACCACATCAAAGCTTCCCAACTTGACAGGTAGCAGGTCTAGCGTAAATTCGTGTCCTCCCAATTCTATCACGCATCCTCTTATAACTTCATCCGTTTCAACTAGTTTCCCATTCGCCAATTCGATCGAGTACGGAACATCTAACTTACTAGGTGTCAACCCAAGTATATTCTTAAATTCTAATGATACGAAACTATAATCGGCACCAGTATCGAAAAGAACAGATGCAAAACGTTGGTTTATAGGGAACGTACCGGTGACAACGTTTGGATCTTGGCGCGCTTCCCTTGCGCCGATGTTAAACACTCTTCCACGGGCTTGATTCAGCTTTGGGCATTCCTTCTTAAAGTGCCCAACATCTCCACAATTAAAGCATCCTGGCCCTTGGCCATTTCCATTCCTAGCTTGAGTGTTGTTTTGGTTGCGATTTCCATTACCAGCTTGATTCGCAACGTTCCCACGGTTTCCAATTCCTCCATTGTTTCCTTGCGGGTGGTTCCCATTACCACCCCGGTTGTTGTTTCTATTAGCAAAACCTCCTTGGCCACCCCGGCTAGCGCTAACCCAGCAAGTTTCCTTCAAGTGACCAATTTTCCCACAAGCTTCACATGTTTTTGGTCCGCACCAGCCAGAATGATGACGCTGGCATGTGTTACACTTGGGCAGAGTGCCCATATAACCTTTTCCTTTGTTTTCAGCACCGGTTGCAGCTCTAGCCGGTGTGCTCGATTCACCCTTCTTGCTCACACTTGAGGTACCTTGCTTGAAATTGGAAAACTTTCGCTTGTTTTCCCCAGATGACTCCACGTGTGTGACACTCTAGGTTTTCCCGAGCAAATATCTTGTATCAACATTATGTGTATATACGTTATTAAATGTTAGTGCGTGTTATCTCGATGATGTTATGTGATCCTTGTGCTAAGTGTGATGAATATGTGTATATTATATATGTATGTATGTTATATGAGTGGGCCGAGACCCCAAAGGACCCGACTCGAGACCACCCTCGGTCTCGAGTGAACCGTAAACACTTGGGCTGGTTGGGCCGTAACCTAGAAGCCCACCCGGAAACCCCTAACCCACTCGATATATATATGACCAACCCTCACAACTTTCACCATTTTTGCAACATCACTCTCTTACATCCTCTCACTCACACTCTCCCTCTCTTATCTTCTCTCTCTAGAAACCCTCACAAAACCACACCTTCATCTCGGGTTCATACGAAGAAGCATCAAAGGCCCTTGGACCGGCTCGTGTTCTTCGCTTAAGGATTCCCTTTCATCAAGTCTACTCACCTTCACACTCTTAATCTCTAACCGGTTAGTTTGATGTTTTAATCTAGTTCCCTTGCAAAACAAATGAAAACATTAGATAAAGGTGCTTGCTTGATGACAAAATGCATGATGAGTGTTTACTTGTTTGAGTGAATGATGATGTGCAACTTGTTTATGAATTTAACTATGCTTCTCTTTGATTAAAAGATGTAAACCGAGAGATATTGATATGGATAGCTTAGTGTGTTCATGACTAGATAATGCATGTTAGATAGTGTGAGACAAATGTTGCCTTAGTGATGATATGCAAGTTGTCGTACATGTCCCTGTTTTGGGTGAAAGGTATGCTAGAATTAGGATTTGAGTATTCATGTAGGATGAATGATGAAAACCCTAAAAGGATGAACAAGTTTGAATGATAATATGATGATTATGTGTTAAATATGCATGAATATATGAAGAACAGTTTGAAGATCATGAAAATATTTGAAATAAGCCCTGTTTGATCTGATTTTGTTATGAATTAGACAATAAAACATGTTTAAGAAATTCTATTGGTTAGTACAAAATCTCATGAAAACAGAATTCTATTGGTTAGTACATCCGCCAGGTTCTAGAAGGATTCTTGTGCACGTATCCGAGGTTGCGACTCGAAACCCCCGGTTGCGACTCGAGACTACGTGATTGCGACTCGAGACCGCCCGGTTACGACTCGCAACCAGAACATGACAAGTCGCAACATCCGGTTACGACTCGCAACCAGAGCATGACGAGTCGAAACATCTGGTTGCGACTCGCAACCAAAGCATGACAAGCCGCAACCTCCGGTTGCGACTCGCAACTGTGTGTTCTCGAGTCAAGACCACCTGGTCTCGACTGGGCTATTAGTTATTGGGCCCAAGTGTATTAACTGTGCATGCTTGTTACTGTTTAAGTGGGCTACGTGTTAACTGTTAACTGTTGCTGTTAAAGAACTTAGACGGGCCCAATGACTTATTGGGTAATTATATGTTGTGCATGCTATGTGTTAGTTACGTGTAGATTATACGTGTTCACTTATACCCCAACTTGACCTATATTGGTAACCATGCTAGGACGTGGTGACCAACGTGATCAACCGGGTAATTAATCTACCGAGCAACCCAAGGTGAGTTCACAACCTAAAGCATGTATTCCCGGTGGTTTGGGAAACGGAACTAAAAACAACACTATCCCCTTATGAGGGATACAACTTACTTTTCTTCCCTTTGTTATTGGGAACCTTTTAGTTAATTACTGTTTATACGGATTGCAACAAACGGCACTAAACGAAACTCTATCACTTAAAGTCCCTACTACTTAATACCGATTAGTCGCCGGGGCCAGGCGAACGGGTTATTAGTTGATAGCGCTATTTAGGTCTTACCAACCTCACACCGTGCCAAGGTATGGGATCGGTCGTGAACTAATGTACTCAGGCAACCGTCAATGATGATAGAACATTGACATCGGGGCACTATGCGGATACGCATCGGTCACCTAGTGTTCGGTATTGGAAAAACAGTTTAGTCGCTAACTTTTGGGGTAGCTCCCCATGGCATGTATAAACGGATAAATTAACTGGTGAAACAAGTTTTTGGTAATTAAAACTGGACAACTAGTGAACTCACTCAGCATTATTGTTGACCCCTTACTGCATGCTTTGCAGGTAACCAGTGACTCAGGAGCTTGCAGCTTGGGAAGTGTAGTGGTCGCCTAAACCCACATGTTGGGTTCTAATTAATTTGAACTATGAACTTTGTTTAAACCATTTTACCTATGCTTCCGCTACTTACTTAACTGTTATTTGAACCTAAACTTTTGAACTTTAAACTATGGTGTTTACTAACCCTTACGGTTGGTGATCATTCTTACTATTTTCTAATGCTCAGTATGATTGGTGGCTGGATCCTGGTCGGTCACGCCCTCAAGCGGACGGTACTCCGCAGGTGGAATTTGGGGGTGTGACAGATTGGTATCAGAGCCATTGGTTATAGTGAACTTGGTTTTAAAAAGGGAAGTCTTTTTGAGAAAAACCAGACTATAACCCGTGACTCGTGAGGACACTACACTCCAAGGGCAAGACTCGACATACTAGACCTCGTAGCTCGGACTTGTGTTTACTTGCTTGTTTATCTTATATTGACTGCTCTACTATACATACTAGTGTGCCTGATTAGATAGATACACACTTCTCTTCTACCTCATTCTCGCTACGTTACGACATCACACTCATACTGTGTTTTCTGGTTATGAAGACAATGAGTGGACGCGGAAGAGGAAGCGTTAACATGACTCAGGCTCAATTCGCCAACTTGCTCAACACGGTGGCTGCAGCTTTCGCAGCTCACCCTGGAGGTAAACTCGTTGCTATAGGATGTTTAGATCCTACCCCCACATCGTCTTTTCACCTCTAAACCTATTCGCTCCATTTCTCACAACAGGTCAGCCTGCGCCTGCGCAACCACGTGTTTGTACTTTCAAAACCTTCATGGATGGTAAGCCTCTCCCTTTCAACGGCACTGAGGGTGCCATAGGCCTTCTGCATTGGATTGAAAAGGCCGAAGCTGTCTTCGCTGTCTGCGAGTGTCCCCCTGCTAACTGGGTTAAGTACGCAACTGGTACGCTTGAAGGAAACGCGCTTTCATGGTGGAAAGCACAGATTCAGATGCTTGGTCTGGAAACTGCTAATGCTACTGCATGGGAAGATTTCAAGGACATGATCAAAGAGGAATACTGTCACAGGGATGACATCCACAAACTCGAGAACGAGTACTATGCGCTCAAGATGGTCAGATCAGAGATTGAGACCTACACCAAGCAGTCCAACGACTATGCTGCACTTTGCCCAAACATGTCCCAACCTATGTATCGAAGGGTCGAATTGTACATCAAAGGCTTGGTCCCAGAAATCCGGAGCCATGTGACCTCGGCCAACCTCAATACCATACAGCCTGTGGTTCGTCTTGCTCACAAACTCACCAATCAGGCTGTGGAAGAGGGCAAGCTGCCCCAGAGGATCGGTGCTACTGCTGGAACTTCTGGCGATAACAAGCGAAAATGGGATGGAAGTCAGGGAAAGGATGCTAACCCCACTCAGGCCCCAGTTCAACAAAGGAAGACTGAAAGCAACAAGGGCCCTTAGCAACAGGGTGGCTATCGAGGAAACCACCCTAAGTGTAACAAATGTAACCGACATCACAGTGGGCCATGTGGAAAAGGTCAGTGTCAGCGATGCAACAAGATGGGGCATGAAGCCAAAGACTGCCGAAGCCAGTTCCCCGCTAGGCAGAATCAGCAACAACAACAGCAACAGCAGCAACAAGGAAACAACCGTGGATGCTTCAAGTGTGGAGCAATGGGGCACATGCGAAAGGATTGCCCTGAACTGAATCAAAACAACAACAATCAGGGTGCTGGGAACAATAACAACAATGCTGGAAATGGTGCTAGAGGAAAAGCTTTTGTGATTGGAGCTGGGGAAGCAAGGAATGACCCCAACGTTGTAGCGGGTAAGTTCCTACTTAATGATCGTTATGTTTCCATGCTATTTGATTCCGGAGCGGATGCTAGTTATGTATCCCTACGTATTAGTAAGAAACTTAAGCTCACTCTTACGCCGCTGAGCTCTAAGCACACCGTTGAAATAGCTAATGGTAGAAACCTCGAGGCCTCACACATAATTCGTAACTGCAAATTAGAGTTGTCTGGTCAGACCTTCTGTATCGATCTTTTCCCCATCGTTCTTGGAAGCTTCGACGTCATTATTGGTATGGATTGGTTATCCAAACATCGAGCTGAAATCCTCTGCCAGGAGAAAGCTATTCGTATTCCCCGTCCCCCTGGCAAACCCCTTATAGTTCAAGGCGACAAGAGCGGAGAAGTCACAGGCATCATTTCATTCTTAAAGGCCCAGAAGTATCTACGAAAAGGGCACACCGCTATCTTAGCACTCATTACCGACACACAGAAAAGGGAAAACAGGATTGAAGATTTTCCAGTTGTACGCGACTATCCTGAGGTATTCCCGGAGGAACTACCTGGACTCCCTCCTCACCGTCAGGTCGAATTTCAAATCGAGCTAGCTCCCGGAGCAGCGCCTATAGCTCGTGCACCTTATCGATTAGCCCCCGCGGAGCTCAAGGAGCTTTCTACTCAGCTACAAGAACTTTTGGACAAAGGTTTTATCCGTCCTAGTTCATCACCCTGGGGAGCCCCAGTGCTCTTCGTCAAAAAGAAAGATGGCTCATTCCGAATGTGCATTGACTACCGCGAACTTAACAAGGTTACCATCAAGAATCGTTATCCACTTCCCCGTATCGACGACCTGTTCGACCAGCTGCAAGGGTCGAGCTATTATTCCAAGATCGATCTGAGATCGGGTTATCACCAGCTGAGAGTCCGCGATGAGGACATCTCTAAGACTGCTTTCAGAACCCGCTATGGTCACTACGAATTCCTTGTTATCCCTTTCGGAATGACCAACGCACCTGCAATTTTCATGGATCTCATGAACCGAGTATGCAAACCCTACCTTGATAAGTTCGTAATCGTATTCATCGACGACATCTTAATCTACTCGAAGAGCCAAGAGGAGCATGAACAACACTTACGTCTTATTCTCGAACTTCTTCGCAATGAACAACTGTACGCCAAATTCTCGAAATGTGATTTCTGGCTTAGAGAAGTCCATTTCCTTGGACACATCGTCAATCAGGAAGGGATTCATGTTGACCCTGCTAAGATTGAGTCCATTAAGAATTGGCCTGTGCCCAAGACTCCGACCGAAGTTCGCCAATTCTTGGGATTGGCTGGATACTATCGAAGATTTATCAAGGGATTCTCTAAGATCGCTCAACCACTTACGACACTCACTCAGAAGGGTGTTGCTTACAAATGGAGTAATGCTCAGGAATCTGCCTTCCAGGAACTAAAGAAGAACCTTTGTAGTGCCCCTATCCTCTCCTTACCCGAAGGTACCGACGACTTCGTCGTCTACTGCGACGCTTCTATTCAAGGACTTGGCTGCGTATTGATGCAACGTGAGAAAGTTATTGCTTACGCCTCGCGACAACTCAAGGTCCACGAACGGAACTATACGACGCATGACTTAGAATTTGGAGCTGTGGTCTTCGCGCTCAAGCTTTGGAGACACTACTTGTACGGCACCAAGTGCACGATTTACACTGATCACAAGAGTCTCCAGCACATAATGGGACAAAAGGAGTTGAATATGCGGCAACGCCGATGGGTCGAACTCCTAAATGACTACGAGTGTGCAATCAAATATCACCCAGGCAAGGCTAATGTGGTAGCCGATGCCCTCAGCAGAAAGGAGACCAAACCCAAGCGCGTTCGTGCCTTACAGCTCACTATCCACTCGAACCTCCCTACTCAAATTCGGGATGCTCAGGTTGAAGCATTGAAAGCCGAGAACATCAGGGCTGAGTCCCTACGAGGATCGAGACAACGATTGGAACAAAAAGAAGACGGTGCTTACTACGTAGCCGGACGCATATGGGTTCCGCTTTATGGAAATTTACGTGACCTTGTGATGGATGAAGCTCACAAGTCCCGTTACTCAGTACATCCGGGTTCAGATAAGATGTACCACGACTTGAGGGCTACCTATTGGTGGCCTGGCATGAAAGCCCACATAGCAACCTATGTCAGGAAATGTTTGACTTGTGCAAGAGTCAAGGCTGAGTATCAGAAACCATCAGGCCTACTCCAACAGCCAGAGATTCCGCAATGGAAATGGGAGCAGATTTCCATGGATTTTGTTACTGGCCTGCCTAGGTCTCAGCGCGGAAATGACACCATTTGGGTAATAGTGGATCGCTTAACTAAGTCTGCACACTTCTTAGCTATTAAAGAAACAGACAAGTTCTCTACCCTAGCAGAGGTATACTTAAAAGAAGTGGTCTCGAAGCACGGAGTGCCTACCTCTATTATTTCTGATCGAGACGCGCGTTTTACTTCTGAGTTGTGGCAAGCCATGCACAAATCTTTTGGCTCACGTTTAGACATGAGCACCGCTTATCACCCGCAAACGGATGGGCAGTCTGAACGCACCATCCAAACCCTCGAAGACATGCTTAGGGCATGTGTGATCGACTTTGGCAAGAATTGGGAGAAGCACCTACCGTTGGTGGAATTCTCCTACAACAACAGCTACCACACCAGCATTCAGGCAGCACCCTTTGAGGCATTGTACGGCCGTAAATGTCGATCGCCTCTCTGCTGGGCTGAGGTTGGTGACAGCCAGATCACAGGCCCGGAGCATGTAGTCGACACCACAGAAAAGATTGCCCAGATTAGGCAACGCATGGCGGCAGCTCGTGACCGTCAAAAGTACTACGCCGATAAAGATAGGAAACCGCAAGAGTTCCAGGTTGGTGAACGGGCTCTACTTAAGGTCTCACCCTGGAAGGTTGTGGTTCGTTTTGGAAAACGGGGCAAGCTTAATCCAAGATATGTCGGACCCTTTGAAGTTATCGAGAAGATTGGTACGGCCGCTTACAGATTGAATCTGCCTGAAGAGCTGAGTGCTGTGCACAACGTCTTCCACGTGTCTAATCTGAAGAAGTGCCTGTCAGATGAAACACTCGTCATTCCTTACAAGGAACTTACTATTGACGAACAGCTACACTTTACTGAGGAACCGGTTGAGATCACGGATCGTGAGATCAAAACCCTCATACGTAGCCAGATACCCCTCGTGCGAGTTCGTTGGAACTCACGCCGTGGCCCAGAGTTTACCTGGGAGCGGGAAGACCAGATGAAGCGCAAGTATCCCCAGCTGTTCCCAAATGAAACCCCCAGCACTGAAGCTACAACTGAATTTCGGGACGAAATTCCAAACTAACGGGGGGATGATGTGACACCCCGTTGAAACGCCCTCGCTTTCACTAGCTTGTCAGTGGCTGCCTTAACTTTCGGGACGAAAGTTCTTAAAACTTGGGGATAATGTGACACTCTAGGTTTTCCCGAGCAAATATCTTGTATCAACATTATGTGTATATACGTTATTAAATGTTAGTGCGTGTTATCTCGATGATGTTATGTGATCCTTGTGCTAAGTGTGATGAATATGTGTATATTATATATGTATGTATGTTATATGAGTGGGCTGAGACCCCAAAGGACCCGACTCGAGACCACCCTCGGTCTCGAGTGAACCGTAAACACTTGGGCTGGTTGGGCCGTAACCTAGAAGCCCACCCGGAAACCCCTAACCCACTCGATATATATATGACCAACCCTCACAACTTTCACCATTTTTGCAACATCACTCTCTTACATCCTCTCACTCACACTCTCCCTCTCTTATCTTCTCTCTCTAGAAACCCTCACAAAACCACACCTTCATCTCGGGTTCATACGAAGAAGCATCAAAGGCCCTTGGACCGGCTCGTGTTCTTCGCTTAAGGATTCCCTTTCATCAAGTCTACTCACCTTCACACTCTTAATCTCTAACCGGTTAGTTTGATGTTTTAATCTAGTTCCCTTGCAAAACAAATGAAAACATTAGATAAAGGTGCTTGCTTGATGACAAAATGCATGATGAGTGTTTACTTGTTTGAGTGAATGATGATGTGCAACTTGTTTATGAATTTAACTATGCTTCTCTTTGATTAAAAGATGTAAACCGAGAGACATTGATATGGATAGCTTAGTGTGTTCATGACTAGATAATGCATGTTAGATAGTGTGAGACAAATGTTGCCTTAGTGATGATATGCAAGTTGTCGTACATGTCCCTGTTTTGGGTGAAAGGTATGCTAGAATTAGGATTTGAGTATTCATGTAGGATGAATGATGAAAACCCTAAAAGGATGAACAAGTTTGAATGATAATATGATGATTATGTGTTAAATATGCATGAATATATGAAGAACAGTTTGAAGATCATGAAAATATTTGAAATAAGCCCTGTTTGATCTGATTTTGTTATGAATTAGACAATAAAACATGTTTAAGAAATTCTATTGGTTAGTACAAAATCTCATGAAAACAGAATTCTATTGGTTAGTACATCCGCCAGGTTCTAGAAGGATTCTTGTGCACGTATCCGAGGTTGCGACTCGAAACCCCCGGTTGCGACTCGAGACTACGTGATTGCGACTCGAGACCGCCCGGTTACGACTCGCAACCAGAACATGACAAGTCGCAACATCCGGTTACGACTCGCAACCAGAGCATGACGAGTCGAAACATCTGGTTGCGACTCGCAACCAAAGCATGACAAGCCGCAACCTCCGGTTGCGACTCGCAACTGTGTGTTCTCGAGTCAAGACCACCTGGTCTCGACTGGGCTATTAGTTATTGGGCCCAAGTGTATTAACTGTGCATGCTTGTTACTGTTTAAGTGGGCTACGTGTTAACTGTTAACTGTTGCTGTTAAAGAACTTAGACGGGCCCAATGACTTATTGGGTAATTATATGTTGTGCATGCTATGTGTTAGTTACGTGTAGATTATACGTGTTCACTTATACCCCAACTTGACCTATATTGGTAACCATGCTAGGACGTGGTGACCAACGTGATCAACCGGGTAATTAATCTACCGAGCAACCCAAGGTGAGTTCACAACCTAAAGCATGTATTCCCGGTGGTTTGGGAAACGGAACTAAAAACAACACTATCCCCTTATGAGGGATACAACTTACTTTTCTTCCCTTTGTTATTGGGAACCTTTTAGTTAATTACTGTTTATACGGATTGCAACAAACGGCACTAAACGAAACTCTATCACTTAAAGTCCCTACTACTTAATACCGATTAGTCGCCGGGGCCAGGCGAACGGGTTATTAGTTGATAGCGCTATTTAGGTCTTACCAACCTCACACTGTGCCAAGGTATGGGATCGGTCGTGAACTAATGTACTCAGGCAACCGTCAATGATGATAGAACATTGACATCGGGGCACTATGCGGATACGCATCGGTCACCTAGTGTTCGGTATTGGAAAAACAGTTTAGTCGCTAACTTTTGGGGTAGCTCCCCATGGCATGTATAAACGGATAAATTAACTGGTGAAACAAGTTTTTGGTAATTAAAACTGGACAACTAGTGAACTCACTCAGCATTATTGTTGACCCCTTATTGCATGCTTTGCAGGTAACCAGTGACTCAGGAGCTTGCAGCTTGGGAAGTGTAGTGGTCGCCTAAACCCACATGTTGGGTTCTAATTAATTTGAACTATGAACTTTGTTTAAACCATTTTACCTATGCTTCCGCTACTTACTTAACTGTTATTTGAACCTAAACTTTTGAACTTTAAACTATGGTGTTTACTAACCCTTACGGTTGGTGATCATTCTTACTATTTTCTAATGCTCAGTATGATTGGTGGCTGGATCCTGGTCGGTCACGCCCTCAAGCGGACGGTACTCCGCAGGTGGAATTTGGGGGTGTGACAACGTGAGTCTCTTTCTTCTTTGGTTCAGAGATGGAGAATTTGTTCAACCTAATGGCCTCTTCAGTGAGCGCCACACTTAGGTCGATGGCTTCTGTGATCATCGCGGGCTTGGACGTGGTAACCATACTCATTATTTGGGGAGTCAATCCCCAGATGAACCTTTCAACACGTTTAAACTCTGGTGTGACCATGTACGGCGCAACGTGGGATAAATCATGAAATCTTTGAACGTATTCTGCGATCTTGGGACCATCCATCCTTAAATGCCAGAACTCAGTCTCTAACCTTTGTATCTCAGCACGAGAGCAGAACGAGAGCAATACTTCCTTCGCATTAACTCTTTTAACTCAACCCATGTCAACGCGTAAGCAGCAGCTTCTCCTAAAGTCTGCACTTGTAAGTTCCACCACGACAGGGCCCCATCCAGAAACAGCCCTGAGATGTAAGTCACTTGTTGATCGGGAGCGCATTTGCTCATTCTTAAGACAGAGTCTGTCTTTTCAGCCCACCTAACAAACGCAACAGCACCACCAGTGCCGTCAAAGTTAACGGACTTGCAATCGAGGAACTGCTTGTAAGTGCACCCTGCACATACGTTTGAATATACAAATGGTATTAGCAGACATGCTACAAATATCTAAATATATTGTATTAAGTCCTAAACGACTTAACATTACCATGTGGTGGATTGTTATTGCCGTTATTGTTAGAATTGCTTCGGCTGGTTCCTCCTTGTGAGGCTGCATACTGCGCTATGGCGGCAGCAATGATTCCTTGGAGTTCTGCCTCCGAAGTGTGCATGCGCATCTCGCGTCTTGGTGGCATCTTCTAAAAGATGATCATGTAGGTCAGGTCATAGTGAGTAAATAACATACGCGTACGTAATAACATTCATTCATCACATGTTATAAATTAATCAAGCACATAACATCTCATGTTATAAAATTGAAACAATCAATCCAACATCACATATAGTGAGAATACTGCGACTGCGCTATCATAAATCGAGACCACAATACAATGTTTTACAAGTTTCATAACTGTATCGTACAACACAAGTGGCTAAGGGCCACATTGCCCTTGTCTGAACTAGCTAGTCATATACAACAACCAAAAACTAACTATCAAAAGTCATGACATCAAAATGCGGTCTCCAAAATGCGGTATAGTCGGCATAATCGTAATCTACTCACCAAAAGTTTACCTGCATAAAACCAAAAATATGCCTATGCTTATGGCGGCGGAGGAGGAGGAAAATGAGAATAGAGTAAGCGACGCATATGTAACCAGTCCTCCTCCATAGCGCGATAGGCGCCCAACAAGTATGCTATCTGCTGCTCAGGAGTCCAAAAGCGAGCGGCAGAATCGGAGGATAGTGGGCGTGGAGGGTGCGGTGCTGCAAATGGGGGTTGACAATGACAAGGTGGGTGTGGAGCTGACTCCAAAACCTGAATACGACGCGTCAATGCGTCCTGCTGAACCATCGAAGAAATGAGGATATCCTCCGTAGAGTGCCCAACATAGTACGGGTGGTATGGATCAGAAAGTGGCATAATAGGGGGCGTAGTCCATAAAAATGGCTCGCTCGATGGTGCAGTGGGTGGTGCAACAGAAGAAAACTGTGACGTGAACGGTAAGGATGATGGCAGCACAGGGGGAACAAAAGGAGGATGAGAAATCTGGGGTATAAACTGGCTGCCTCCTGCCATGAAAGATGTATGACCAAACGGCTGTCGTGTTGAACCCTCTCCAGAACGTGGTGGAGGGATGTCCTGGAGATAGGTGATCGGGAGATCTGTGCGGTGAGCATCTGTGGTATGTGGGGGAATCAGGGGAATATCAGTGTGTACCGAAACAGGTGTGACGGGTACCACGTGAGGTGGGTAATCGTCATCGTCATCAATCCACCCATTGTGGGTGTCGGCATAACGTGGATCCACATAAGCAGCAAAAGGTGTGCGGTCAAGCAGTACCGGCATAGGATCAGGAATGGGTGCAACAACAGGATCCTCTATCAAGAGTGGAGCGTCAACAGCAGCATCAGCAACATGATCATCCACCAACGGTGGAGCAACAACAGGATGATCGGCAATAGGTATGTCATCAACAAAAGGGGCAACAGCGGGTGCATCGTCATGAACAGGGTCATGCTCTAATGCAGGATCAGGAGCGACGGCTGGCTCAGGGGCCACGACAGGCTCCGGGTCAACCAAATCCATGTCAAAGTCAGCGGGATCATCAAACAAAGGATCGATAGGGGCTACAGGCTCCTCTAGGGGTTGGTCTAAGTGGATGAACTCAATATCCTGGTCAGGATCTAAACCAGGGGGAAAGATGGGGTCTAAATCATCGTCAATATCGTGATCAAACACGAAGTCGTGTGTGGGAGCAGGTGCAGCTGATAACTCCATGTCCGGGTCGGCGTCATGAAAGTGGTGTTGCCCTCCCTGAGTGTGCAAAGATGCGGACGCCACAGACTCAAGAGAATCTGGGACAGGTGAATCAGCAGGTGCCTCCTCAAAAGGGGCCTCAGCGATGGGAAGAATATCATCAGCAGCAATAGGGGCCCCGCCCTCATAGTCAGCCTCTGGCGGAACCTCATCAAACAGATCGATGTCGTCGTCAGAAACGACATCGAGGGGCATATCAACGACTGGATAAACAGCAAGTGGTATAGGAGCAGGGATCACCGCAAGTGGTAAGTCCCCGTCAGGAAGGCCATCAGCAGGCTCTACTCCAACGTCCGGCAGCGCGAAGGGCTGGAAATCGTCGTCATCGGTGCTGGTGGTATCTGAGGTATACACCTCTCGCTCAGATGGAACCTCGTCATCTGAAACAACTGCCATAGGATCTAAGGTATCTGAAACTCCCGTGTCTGATGAGGATGGCATGATATCTGTAACATAATCACACATATGCACAAATAATCAACATATAATCAAATAAACATGTTAGTTACCAATAAGCAACAAGTAATCATCCTAGTCTTCCTTAGACTATCCTACCCAGTCTCTCAGACTAAATTCCCTGATCTCTAAGACCAAAATCCCTGGTCTCTAAGACCAACTCCCCAGTCTCTCTGACTGGACTCCCTCAGCCTCTATGACTGAACTCCCTCAGTCTCTATGACTGAACTCCCTCAGTCTCCCCGACTGAACTCCCTCAGTCTCTGTGACTGAACTCCCTCAGTCTCCCCGACTGAACTCCCTCAGTCTCTCCGACTGAATTATAAATCTTTGAAAAGTGTACTTGTGCCCTTTTGTTAAAAATGTTTGTGCCCTGGATCTGGATGTTTAGTGTATGCAACGTAAAAATGTTTTCGTGAGAGCCCTAGTGATCATAGTCTAGACTCGAGAAGGAATCCTAGTTCGCTATGACAGATGCTCTGATACCAAGCTGTCACACCCTGGCTTTGCGGAAGCGTGGGTTTATTTTGGTGTGACTTCTTAATACCATAGCATAATCACAACAATTCTATATGAAAATAAAACCATGATGTTCATCCAATAAACAAGTTTTTAAAGTTAACACGACAACATTATTTTAAATAGTCGATACGTGAAACAAAATACAACCACAACATACTTAGAACTTGTTCATAAGACACAGCTAAAAGACATAAGTGAAAACACAGTTTAAGACTTGTGACCCGTCCAGGCAAAGATCACATTTCCTAAACTTGGATGACACCATTACTCCTACGCAGCTTAATACCCTTGCATACTTGGCTAGATCCATTAATTTCCTGAAATACATGTAAGTTGAAAAATCAACATAACGTTGAGCGAGTTCATGTAAAAGTGAGTATGTAAACCTTTGTAATATGTTTGTATGTATGAAAAATCCCTGGTATGTAGCAATTAAGGAAAAAGAGATCACCATTGGGTTGCAAAGCCAATGATATGTGTGAAGTGTTGTAGGAAGACTCAAACCTAGCAGATTTTTGCGTCGGGCTCAAGGTCACCCCGAGGTCCGTACAGTGGGCCTGGAGTTGGGCTCGCTACACCCAGATAGATCTACCGCTAATGACCCTCGGTCCTACAATGAGGATTAATGGCCTCTAGTTCCAGCCTACCCACTCACATGATCTAAGTAGTAAACCCTCCTTAAGCTAACCATACCATGTATAAATGTATCCATAATATCTGTAACATGTATTCCACCACCGAAGTATAAAAACTGAAAACAGTTAAGAGAAAAGGGGGACATGAACTCACTAAAGTGCGTCTCGAAATAGTAAATCCCAAATCAACCTGCTGCGTGACGACCTACACGTACTAACTTCTATTAGACGGACGGCCGTGCCTTGGCTTAAGGTTTAACGTTTTGTTGGAGAAATAGTTAGGTAACTATTCCGTAATCACACTTCTTATTTATTTTATAAGTGTATTCCTTCCCAAGGATGGGGGTTTTAACACATGTATACGTTATTTTTCCGAAAATATATTTTAAGTCTCACTTGAAAAATATATTTTTAATCACTTGTCTAAAATATTCTAACTCCAAAATATACATATTTTCCCAAAAATATTATATTTTACTTCATACACTTTCCAAAATAATACTTTATCAAAATACACATTTAAGAGTATTTTCCGAAAATACATAAGTTACATTTTAAAGTTCGCGTTGTAATAATAATACCGGTGTAACTTAAATATTTATTTGTGATAGCGTTGGTATTATTTTGGAGTCGTGATTTCAATATATTCCCAGGTTATATTATTTTTATCCTAAAAATAATATATGTAGTTCACAAAATAATCACATAATCACACAAGCGTTTTATTACGAAATATATATTCCAAATATATATTTAACAAGTTTTATTTACGAAAATCCACCTCCGATACTATGTAATTTTGAAATAAAAATCATGGCGAAGTTTATTTTGAAAACAAAGTTAAAAATATATTTTGTAAACATTTGTTTAGAAAAATATTTCTAAGTGTTATATTTCTGGAAAAATTTCGCCAGAGTTTCCTCTGTAACTGGAGGTGTCTACGCTTACAAGCGTATCATTTTCTTTTCAAAATCAACCAAACAATTTACCAATCATCAACATACAATATATATTCATCAAACTAGACAAAATATGAATAAATCATAAACTCATGAACTTGAAGGTTTTGTAAAAATATGTAGTAACTTTCTAACATATTTAGTAGGTTTTGTTATCTTTAAAAATAAAATTAGTTTCTTAAAAACTTTATTTTTTTAAAGATCTTGAAGTTTCACAACTTCTAGTCATGATTTACCAAAAATATTTCTTGTTAAATTTTTCTTGTGACACAAGTGTTTACGCACTTGTTTATTAACTAAAATGCTTTTAGTTCATGTAAGCTCCAGGTTTTAAACAAGACTTGCATCTCTCACTTGGTTCTTCCGAAAAACCACTTGTAGATCTTTAAATCTACATGTTTAGAGTCTTATTTTACAAGAAAAATTATGTTTACACAAGTTCATGTTTCATGGTGGATGGTTCCATCACCATTTTACAACTCTAGCACTAACATACTAGTAGTTCATGTTCTTGAACATGATCTAGTATGGTTAGATGATGATCCATCCCACTTCTAGTAACAAACAACATCAAATAATCACAACTAGACAAGTTTCACAAGATTTACACAACTAGTTTCTCTTTAACCACCTTATTCATCTTATGTTCAAGACTTTATGTTATGTTATTTAGTGTTCTAAACTTTCAACCATTAAATCACTTATTAACCACCATAAACAAGATCAAGATGATGTTTAGAGGCACTTACTACTAGCTCAAGGTGGATAAAAGAAATCTAGAGAGGTCCTTGCACTTCAGAAAGCACCGAGCTTGATTGTATGATCTTTAACACCCTTGAGTAAGTATGGTTTGCTTGTAGGAGGCTTGGGGGTTGCGGTATGGTGGTGTGGTGGTGGCGGACGGACAAGAGGGAAAGAGAGAGAGAGAGTTGGAGTTGGGTGATTAGTGTAAATGAAAGTCTTTATCCTTTGGTGATTATTTATAAACAATTTCCTATTAACCATCATACAAAGTGTCATCTAGATATCAAACCATGGTGATTATTATAATCAAAGAAGGACAAGGGGTGGGTCACCCCTTGTGACCATCATTTTGAGGGAGGGGGGGTATGGTTGGGTTGTGAAGATATAGTTAGGTTTTAGTTGAAATCAAATGGCACTTTGTTAGGATATTTGTGTGTGTTATTTAATATAACGGGTGTTAGGGTATTCGGGGACCCTAACTAGCTCAGAAAAGTATAAAGAATGTCTTTGGCAAAATTTTTATGTTCCGGGTAAAGTTCGGTCGTTCGGTTGGGTATTGATCCGTTAAAGTGTCAAACAAAGCTTTAAAGTGTCTTTAATAGTGTTTTTAGTGACACAATAAGTTACCAACACTTTGGAAAGTGTCTAGAATTATTTTACCAAGTTTTTGCACTTTACTAGTTATGTTAAAAGCTGAATTTTTGCTTAAAGTGCAGAATTTTGTAATTAAAGTATGTTTTAGGCACTTCCGGTCACTATAACTATCACCTAGTGACACAGTTTAATGATTCTCACCTCCCTACACTCCCTAATAGTGTAGTAATCTATTCCCGACTCATACTTGCCTTAGAACAATGTCTGTTTTGGTGCTGGTAATGTCAGCATGTTTACTGGGTTATCCGTATAGTGTGCTCACTGTGCTTTTGTGCATCAAGGTTGTCACTAATGTTTGTGTGTAAGTAATAGAGTGACAGTATAAAATGTGATGCATAAGTATGTATGTATCAGAAATCAAGAAGCAGTTTAACCACAATTGTAAGTAAGCATAGTAATTAAGCATTAATTAAATATTAATTAATTGTACGGATACCTGGTTTTGTGAGGGTTGTCACAGATCCCGCCAAAATAAGTGCGATTAAGGATTGGGATACACCTACTACTCCTACCGAGGTTCGTTCATTTATTGGTCTCGCGGGTTATTACCGTCTTTTTATTGGAAACTTCTCCAAGATTGCAGTTCCTCTCACAGCTTTAACTCAAAAGAATAAACCTTTTGAGTGGGGACCCAAACACTAAGAAGCTTTTCAGACCTTGAAACAAAAACTCTGTGATGCACCTATCTTATCTTTACCTGAGGGCAACGACGATTTTGTTGTATATTGTGATGCATCAACTTAGGCCTTGGTTGCATTCTCATGCAAAGAAACAAAATTCATAGCCTATGCATCAAGGTAGCTAAATGTACACGAGAAAAACTACACGACTCATGATCTTGAGTTAGGTGCAGTAGTTTTTGCTCCCAAAATCTGGAGACACTACCTACATGGTACAAAATGTGTAGTGTTCACTGACCAAAAAAGTCTCCAACATATTTTCAATCAGAAAGAACTAAACATGAGGCAACGACGTTGGGTTGAACTCCTAAACGACTACGATTGCGAAATTCGCTACCATCCTGGTAAGGCGAATGTCATGGCTGATGCATTGAGTCGTAAGGAACGTGTCAAGCTTCACTGTGTTCAGGTTCGATCTGATATTCAAACCCGCATTTCTCAAGCTCAACGTACTTGTGTTTCACAAGACTTGATGGGTAAAGAATTACCCTATCATATTAAGCCTGATCTTGAACTAAAAGATAATGGATGAAGCTCACAAGTCTCGTTATTCTATCCATCCTGGTGCAGATAAAATGTATAAGGATCTTCGAACCTAGTATATGTGGCCGGGTATGAAGAAAGACATTTCCTTATATGTATCCAAATGCCTTACTTGTCTTAAGGTTAAGGCAGAACATCAACATCCCTCTAGATTATTGGAACAACCAGAGATACCGGTTTGGAAATGGGAAAATATTGCTATGCATCTCATTACCAAACTACCACGTACTAAAAGAGGTCATGACGCCATTTGGGTAGTTGTTGATCGTCTTACAAAGTCAGCACATTTCTTGCCGATCCGAGAGGAGTTATCTGCTGACAAACTTGCTAAAATCTATGTGGATGAGATTGTATCCTGACATGGTGTTCCTTTGAACATTATATCTGACAGAGATGCTCGATTCTCATCTCACTTTTGAAGAACCATGCAATCTGCCATGGGAACCCAACTTAATTTGAGCACAGCATATCATCCTCAAACGGATGGTCAATCTAAAAGAACAATCCAGACACTGGAGGATATGCTTAGAGCTTGTGTGATCGATTTTGGTGGTAGTTGGGATTCGCATCTACCATTGATCGAATTCTCCTACAACAATAGTTATCACTCCAGCATCAACATGGCTCCTTTCGAGGCTTTATACGGTTGAAAATGTCGTTCACCGGTCTGCTGGAATGAGATAGGTGAAGCTCAGCTTACTGGACCTGAACTCATTCTAGAGACTACAGACAAAGTCAAAAAGATTCGCGATAACCTACAGACAGCTAGAAGCCGTCAAAAGAGTTACGCGGATCGACGACGTAAGCCTTATGAATTTCAAGTCGGTGATCACGTCCTACTCAAGGTATCCCCTTGGAAAGGTGTGATTAGATTTGGAAAGAAAGGAAAACTTGCACCATGATATGTTGGACCATTCAAGATCGTTGAAAGAATCGGAAAAGTAGCCTACAGACTTGAGCTACCTCCTGAACTTGGAAATGTTCATCCAACTTTCCACGTGTCTAATCTCAAAAAGTGTTTAGGTGATGAGAACCTCCATATACCACTTGATGAAATTCGTGTTGATGACACGATGCACTTCGTTGAGAAACCTGTGGAAATCATGGACCGTGTGTAGGATCGTTTTCTGACCCGAATGAGTCGATCAGAAGAGTTTTTGCTCAATACGAAAGGCGGAAACAATTGTATCAAGTTCAATTTAGCTAGATATACACTTTAAACTGTCTTTTGATTGATTTGACAAAGATTTACAGCGAGTAGACACTTCGGCAGTAGTTTGGCACTGAAACCGGAATGTTATAAATGACAAGGCAACTCAAGGTATTTATAGGTAGTGTAATTTCGCACGGAATTCCCAAGCGAAATTACATTTCACATGAAATCTAATTTCATGCGAAATTAGATTGTAATTTCGTGTGGAATTACAGTTTTTGTAATTTCGTGTGAAATTATCACCAAACTTATTTTTGACATTTTTCTAGTACTACGTGCCCTGATCTATCTGTTCTAATACAAGACTCGATACAAGACGAAGTCGACAGACGTATGCACCAACAGACTCCCCCTCGGATGTTGACGAAGTCTTTGGTGTCGAGTCTTCAATCCTCAATCTTTATCGGTCTTCTCGAACTTTTCCGAAATATCTAACAATGTAAAGCAACCTCAATCTCTCTCTTCTCTTTATCTCCAGAATCTCGATCTAGCTCTAACTCTTCACTAATTCTCTTGATCAAATCTCTTGATTCTCAATCTTTAGCTTGTATGAAAATCAGGATCTGAACTTGGCTCTACAATCTTCTATCCCAAGATCTGTGGCTGGCTCTTACAACTTCAGACTCCCCCTTAAAATGTACTTGGGATCGCAGTCTGGCTTCCACAAAGTCAAAATCTTAACCTGGCTCACATCCTACTTAGAATCAAAACCTGGCTTACCTACACAATCTCTACCTCACAATAAATTTCACAAATTTAAAATTTGACAAATTTATACATCACTTGCAGGTATTAATCAATCAATAAATGATTTTACAATTTTAATCTCTGATAAACCACTTGTATGAATATAATTTTCCTTTTCAAACAATTTTTTCAACTCAAACATCTCGAACAAATACTCCCAAACCTTTTGTTCATCATGTGTAGCACTCGGAATTTTGAAAATCAGCTCTCCAACAACAGTTGTCGAAAATCTTTTTGATTTTTTTTTAAATTTAAGCTAAAACACACTGAAAATCTTTTTGGATTTTTGATTTTAAAGAAATGCAATAAAGAAATATATACAAACAATATTTTTGTGAGATTGTGTAAGAGGATCATATCAGTTTATGAGACAAATCACCAACACCGTTAAGCTTTAAACATTTTAAGTTCTAAACGATTCACGTAGATTGTCAGTATACTGATCCACTTAAATTTTCACACAAAGTTCAACTGTATCGAGATACAAGATTAATGTTTTAGAGACTTAAACTTATTCACGTGTCCCACCTCAGAATATACTCCCGTATCCAGATCCCAATATCCAGTCTTACAGGTGAGTATACCTAGATGATATCTGTAAAGGGTTAAATGCGAGGGCCGTGAGAGCTCAGGCTATTGCTTCCGCAAAATCAGAGAGATGACGACTTCGACTTTTGGTGGGTTCCCTTTAGAGAATCTTTTCTTCAACAGCACATGATTAGCATTTTGCAATGTTTCATCATTTTTTATGCTGAGGGTGGGCTATATTTCAAGCAAGCGAAAAGTATTATACGGGGACTAGGCCATTGGTTCCGCAGAATTAGAAGTCCCGGGATAATACCCCAGATATCACTAAGCATAAAGACCTAGTATCTCAGAAAGAGGGACCTTTCAAACAAGATTTCGGGGGTTACCCATATATCCGAGAGATGTTCCCCACGATATAAGTAAGTTTGAAATTTAGGTTTATACCTCGTCACAATCTACTAAATGTGTAAAAACCTTGTAAGTCCCGAAAATCCGGATCAAACAACGATATCAAACGATTAACAAGGATGGGCGGAATCCAAACTTAATGATCTTCAAGAAATCAAGAACAAAAGATGAAGATTTGAAGATTTGTTGAATTGAATGTTTAAACTTGCATACAAAATCTTGTTTGTCTAATACAAGTTTCAAAAACAAATCAACCAACCAATGCTCCTCATTTCTTTCCTCTATTTATAGTAAGGGGTTTCCCCCAAAACCCTAGGCCCATTATCCCTAAAGCCCACTCTAATACCCACCTTCTAGAACTTGGTCAATTTAGTAATAACTCCTACTAATCCATAAACCTATAGGGCCTAACAATCTCCCCCTAGGTTTACTGGATTAGTTGCTGAATCCGTCAGGAGGACCACCAGGCAATGGAGCTGGATCAGCAAAGACACGATTCTTGAACTTCTTCTTCAGCTTAACTTTCAACAGATATCAGCATACCCACATCACTTTGTAGTTGCTCGATCATCTGATCATTGCTCGATTTTTTGAGTTTGCAAAGATGAGATCGGTGATTCTTTCAAGGCAGCATCTTCTTCCAACGCAATCACTTTTCTTTGCAGCTTCGCTACATCAACAGTTGTATCATCATCACTATCTCTTTCTTCAACAAATTTCATTTTGTTGGCTGCAAAGTGCATGGCTGCTTTATCATGCTTAGAGAAATCGGCACCACTGAACTTCCTACATTGAACCTGATGCCGCTTGAGCTTTCTGGTTGCAAATAAGTTGTTTCAGACAGATCGAGATCGAAATCGAATTTTAGATCAAAATCGAGATCTTGCGTGCTTGTTTCTTGAGTAGCAGCAGTGACTTGTGGATCAGTGGGCATAGTAGGCTATAGATTTGAGATTGGGCCAGAGAATGATTATCAGGAGCTGTTTTGGTTCTTCGTTTCTTGTTGGATGCCTTTTCAGCATCATCTTTGGAGTCATCTTCAGTTTCAGGAATAGGTACAGAAGGAGGGTTTTCGACACTATTCTTCAATGATTCAATCAGGGCTTGAAGGTCTTCAGTCTTCATTTACGTTGATTCTTGAATGGGTTCCTCAACATTCTCAGAGACGATCACTTCCGCATCACTGTCGTTGTTTGTTTCCTCTTCAACCATCTCTAACACTTCAGTTTCTATCGCAGCTTTAGCAGCAACATTCATGAGTTGCTCGTCATGTTCTTCGGCAACTATGGCATTCAAAGGATTTGGTTTGAAAAGTATACGGACCTGCAAACCTCGTAATTCGAATAAGTGGTCCGAGAAGATAATGAAAGGTTCCGAAATAATTAGGTGATGAGATTAGTCTAAAACGTGACTCAAAAGAGAAAATGATTGCCAATTAATAGTGTTTTGGATTGGGCCTGAGATCAAACGGCCAAGCCCCAACTCGGTACAATGGGCCGGATCTGATTCGCATTATCCACGACAGTGGGCCCTAATCCGAAACAGTGTGTCAGACTATTACTTTAATGATTTGCTTTTTCATGACAAAAAAAAACATCTTTATCAAAATCAACGATCCAACCAACCGAGCAACCTTTTTTAGCAAAGAGATAATCAAAACAAAACAAATTATTAATAGAAAACTAATGGAGGAGTAATATAGGGAGAACCTGCCATGGGATCAAAATCATTCTCGAACTGATTAGGGGACACTTTTCAGCTCTTCGTTTACTTAGGCTGGTCCACACAATTGTTGATATGTTGGTCCTCTTAAATCCACCGCTCAAACTTCAACTTTTTGCTTTGTGATACGCTTTTAGGTAGTTTTATACTGTGACATCTGTGTGTCCCATTCCAAGGCATACCCCCGCGATCAAGGTAAGCACAATGGTTCATCATAGCAGGTGAGTATACTAAGATCATGCTTTTATTATATTTTTTTATTTTTCAACGCCAGACTTCCTAATGATCAGGTCAGTACTTTCGTACAGTAGAGAGACCAAGGAAGATCTGACGAGGGCGAGACAGATACCTTAAATGGTACGAATTTAGCTATAGTAGCTCACGGAATTCTCTTATTTTGTGCGATTTCTTCCGTTTTCAGGTTCCTATACTTTTTGTGGCTCTTTTAGCAAGATATCCTGATTGTGTCCAGGTCTGCATATAATCTGGATGCAACAGAGGGACAGCCCTGATATCCCGGATGAATCATCAGCATAAAGACCCGAAACCTCAGATGTTGGCTATCTATCAACGCAGGATTTAAGACCATGAAATCATACACCGTTGGTCTGTTACCCACGAGATGTCCAGTCCATTATGTTTGTATCACTTTTGCTTCTTTTGCTTTTCGAGCGGCAGACCTATCAACACATCGCAGTGGAGCCTAACCTGTTTAACAATGAAACCTTACATGTGTTAATCAAGTTCTTTAACACGAACGCTCATTTCATTTCCCAGCAACCTTTTCTCCCCCTCAAACTATGCATATGTACATATATGGTTTTCTTTCTTTTTTTTTTTTTCATCCCCTCAAACTATGCATATGTACATATATGTCCCTCTCCCCCCCCCCCCCTAAATTTGTGCATCACACTTTATGCGCAAATTTACTTATTTATTTACATTTACTTTTTTTTTTGTCGCTCAGTCGGTGAAACGCATCGTTTTCAAAAGATCCGCAAGCACATTTAATCTTGAGATGCTGACAGGTTTTGTAAAAAGATCCACTGAATTAGTATCAGTGTGGATATGTTTAAGTTTAAACAATCTTCTATCATAGCAATCTCGAATAAAGTGCACCTTGATATCAATGTGCCTGGTTTTAGAATAAAAGACAGGGTTTTTGATATTCTAGATAACGGCATCATTATCAAAATAAGCAGTAGAGTTTAGATAAGTCAATCCGAAATCCTTGAGCTGGTATTGCATCCAAAGAACCTGAGAGCAGTAGGCGGCAGATGTTGTAACGCACTTTGCTTCCGCTGCAAAAGTGAGCTGTTGCTTCTTGCACTGCCATGAGATGAGACTGTCCCCCAAGAATTGGCATCCAGCCGATGAACACTTCCAGTCAATGTACACTTCATATCCCTATCCATTTTGAATAAGCCCAGAAACATTGTCACTTCTCCCCACGAGCTCATTTCAAACTTCTTTCTCATCATCCGAAAATAGGAATGGCCTCCAGACGTGCCACCAATGCGTATATTTCTCCAAGATCAGTACTTTCAACTTGTTCAAACCTTGAACTGCCAATCGTGCCTTTTTCTCACTATCACGTCGAGGTCATCTTGTTTGTTTCTAAATAGACATGAGTTGATGCCCCCTGATTTGCTGTGGAATCACACACCAGCAGCTTGAGATTGGGAAACTTCTAGATATTATAACAGATTGCTCCCCCTCATTTGTTGCAATAACGTTGTTGATCACCGGTGGATCTACAGTGCAATCTGAGGGAATTGCTCCCAGAAACAGAGAAGTTCCTTGAATGTTTGAGAGTCCTGAGGAGACTTCAGTGTTACGGATTGCACCATCAGGGATAGCTATAGCAGATTCAGAAATCGGCTTCTGAACAGTCGAAGAATGAAGTTGTGAGCCACTCTTGGTGAAGAGAACCTCCATTCCTTTGTCGCAAACCTGAGATACACTCAAAAGGGTGTGCTTCAGTTCAGGGACATACTTGATTCTGAGAAGGTGAGAACCCTGTTTCTGACAGTGCCCTTCATGGTTATTCTTCCAGTTTCCCCTCTCGCGAAGTTGACAAATCCACCGTCGAATTTTTTTATTATTATTATTCAACTGGGACAAGTCTTCTATCACGTGTCTGGAACAACTACTATCGATAAACCAAGGTCTAACGATCGCCCTCCATAGCCGTTCTTGCACACTTAGCGGGATCAATTAGAAACTGGAACCCAGGCCATTGTTGACCTGACTTGGCCATCGCTATCAGTGTAAGAACCCTCACGAAAAATCATACAACTCTTAACATCGCTTGTTGTTTTTGGCGATGAAGTAGATGTTGATGGTTGTGAACACGGAGACTGGCATCCAACAGGAGTTTTAGGTTTCCAATTCTTAGTGTCTGAAGCACTTTCATTTGATGGAAAAACTTTTGTTTTTCTTTGAAACCTGTTAATGTTTGAAAATTTTAGATTCTCCTGTTTCGCAAGATTCCAGTCTTTGTCAGAAGGCCTTGCTTTGGGAGGACCATTTTTGGTTAAGTGAGAGTTCATAGCCTTCTGATGGTACATGTTCCTAGAGCAGTAGGGACGATGAACACAATTTCTTGCAATGTGTCCTGGAATTCCACAAATAAAACATGTCTGCCTTTTTGAGAAAAAGACATCTAGTTCAGCTTGTGTTATTCTCGAGATCTGATCATGTCTTTTCTTTTCATTTGACGCTGAGTGCTTTCGAGGATGCTTGATCTTGGATGAACCCAGCTCACAGCTGTCGGAACAAGAGTAAGTATCCGCTACCTTACCCTTGAGCTTGGGTTCTGTTTGCTTGAGATTTGAGTTTTCCCTTTTAACATTCTTTCTCTTTGGCCTTCTGTTTCTACGTGACCACTTCCTTTTAGAGGGAACAGATTCAGTTGATTCTATTTTGTTAAGGTCACCTTTGGGATCAACAGTTGAACTGCCTGTGGAAGTGACTTTCACATATCCCTTTTCCTCAGAGACCATGTTTTCAAGAGATTCTGCAGAGAAGGTTTCCATAATAATTTCTTCTACAGTTTCATCGTCTGATTCAACTGTGGAATTAATTTCTATGAATTCCTTCTCCATAGGTTTCATGTTTCCATGGGTTTCTGCAGAATTGGATTCTATGGATGTCTCTTCTTCAGCCCGATCAACCTCTGAGTTCTCGACATTAGATGATTCTGGTAAGTCAGATGATGAGTAGTTTGTGTCTAAAACAGTTTGACTATCTTCTTTTGCAACGCTGCTACATTCTGATTGTTCATCACAACCGGAATCCATGGAAGATTTGAGCTCATTATTTGAGATTCCCGAATTCTCTGTTTGACTACCAAGATTGTCAGATGATCCCTGTTCAACAACAATTTCTTCATTATCACAAACAAAATCATCAAATTTTTTATCATTGCAGGCAGCTTCTGATGTATTATTCGATGTTTCAGGCATACAATCACAATTTCCTGAATCATCAGAATTGATTTCTGAGTTACTTAAAACAGATGTCTCAGGTTCCTCAGTTAACACATCAGGCTCTCCTGTCAAAACATCTTCAACATTTTCAATATGGTCATTTTTATCACAAGCATAATCTAGAATAATAGCACCAGATTCATCAGTCTTAGTGGGAACACCCCAAGTCTCAGCAAACCAAGAAAAAACACAATTCCAAGCATAAAGGCCATCTTTATCAGAAATAACATTATCAGCAACACGTTGATGTGATTCATCATCCTCTATAGACTTCTCTTCTATTCTTACTGACTTTGCACATGAACTAGAACAATTAGAATTTTCAACAGAATCAGAATTTTGTGAACTTTCCTTCATCTCTTCTGTGGATGTGTTAACTGGTTCCGTTTTTGTTTCAGTTTCGGCTTCTGTATTTATTACGGTTTCATTTATCTAATCGGACTTATCTGCTGAGTTATTTTGAACATTTTCATTCTTGACAAAACTCATTGGTTTTCTGAAATCAGCATGTGGATTCTTTTTAAACTTAGATGGATCATATTCAACATAATCACTAGGTTTACCAAACATCATAGTGTCATAATTTTCCATTTCCTGCTCAGTGATTGGCAATCTGGAATAATTATGATTGTATGGTGGCGGAACCTGTTTATACCCCAAACCCTTTCCCTTGTTTTCTTGATAAGCAAGTTGCACATTACACAGATTTTGAACTGTGGCACTGGAAGTGTCAAACTTTTTGATGTTTAACTCATTTTGTTTGTACTTTCCAGTGAGGAGCCCAACATTGCTGTTGATTCACGTCTCTGTGAAGTTGAGCTATGTCCTTCTTAAGTGCCTCAATCTTTTCACAGAGAATTTTATTATTCTCTCGAAGACTGATGTACTTTCCCATCACAGTGTTGTAATCAGTGATCAACGCTGAGTTTTGAGATCTCATAAATGCAACTTTCTTTCTACAGTGCTCGGAACATAAAAGAGAGTTTAGCGTTTCAGAAAGTGATCTCGGTTCTTCAGTCTGGGCCACTTTATCAGGATGAGAGCCTGTTGAATGTGGGGTCTTCTCATCAGATGATGCAGTAGACACAGTCGAAGATGAGGAAATCTGAGCAGTGCTGAGATCGGTAACAAGTGGCGAATTAGCAACGGCCTTCCCACAGTTGGACATAGAAGACGATGTGTTTGCGAGATTCTGACTCCTCTGCTTGTCCTCCTGGACGTATTCATTGACTAAGGAGATTACAACTCTCATTTCAGTTGTGCAATGATTGCATTTTCCCATAATAATAGCAACACGATAGTCCCATGTCTTGCTTCGAGGCAATCCGTATAAAAAGGCTCTGTTAACCCTACCAAGTGTCACATACAATCCGCTCCTCTCGATTTCAGAAAGCAGTAGTGTAAACCTTCTGATTACGTCTTCTACGCTTTCACCCTCAATGAAACCGAAACTATTGAGTTGTTTCGAGAGCAACTGACGTTGAGAATCAATACTTGAGGAATTCATTGTTGAACCAAGCAATAACCCACAAACTCACTAACTCAAGCACTTCGTAAATGAATGAACCCGTTTCCTGTACTGCACCTCAAAAAGGCCTGTCAAAACCGTTACCTCAAAACAAACAAACACCCCTTTTTTTATAAATTTTATAACCCCTTTTTTTTAGATATATCAAAAAATATTTAACTTTTAATATAATAATTAATAATTTTAATATATTATATATAAAAACCCTTTTTAATATAATATATTTTTTTAAAATAAACTAATATTATAATATTATAAATATATATTTTAATAAAACCTAATATAATAACTACTAGTCATTAAGTCATGATTACCTAATTATTATTATAATATAATTAACTAATAATTGTCCAAAAAAATAAACGACAAAACGGTGTCGTTGTCTTCTTCTTCGATAGAAACTGAAACCAAAACCCTAATTTAAAACTGCCGCCGCCGTCAAGGTGATAAACCACGGAGATTATCGGAGGTGATGGTGTTCGAATGAGGTTGATGACAGAAACAATGAACAACGATGATGAAGATGGTGATGTAATGGTGGTGATGAACAGAGACTTGCAGGTTTACGGAGATGTTTGATGTTATGCGGCGGTGAGGGTTGGAGGTGGTGGTTACGATGGAGGTGAAGGTGATTATAGTTGGAGATCAGTGTGTAGTGTCGGAGGTGACGCACGGTGATAATGGTGATGAAGGAGGTGACCAAAAGAAGATGATGATGTAGTTGCAGAATGATCTCGGATGCAGAATGATGAACTGTTTTCGGATCGATTACGGATAAGCGTCTCGGATGAAAAGCCTTTGGTGTTTCGGATTAAACTGATGATGTCGGATGAAGGTTGTTTGATTGCGGATGCTAAGGTTTTTTTATTGTGGATGATCTCGGATGAAAAGTTGTTTGATTGCGGATAATTTCAGATTAAAACGTGACAGAAGAATGATGATGATGATGATGTATTGAATGTTATGAAAAGATGATGATACGATGATGTTGATGTCAGATGATGACGTTAGTCTGCTGTTGATGATGAATTTTGTCTGTTGTTGATAATATGAAAGTGACAGTTGATGATGAAATGTTGATATTTTAAAGATTTTGAAAATTTTAACACTTTTCAACAAGATCAACAGGCAAAATATAACGATTTTTCAAAAATTGGATTAACACGATGAAGAACACGAAGAACACGACGAAGATCTTCAACACAAAATCAGAATTTCTTGATGTTTGATATCTAATTGGCTCTGATACCAATTGTAAGTCCCGAAAATCCGGATCAAACAACGATATCAAACGATCAACAAGGATGGGCGGAATCCAGACTTGATAATCTTCAAGAAATCAAGAACAAAAGATGAAGATTTGAAGATTTGTTGAATTGAATGTTTAAACTTGCATACAAAATCTTGTTTGTCTAATACAAGTTTCAAAAACAAATCAACCAACCAATGCTCCTCATTTCTTTCCTCTATTTATAGTAAGGGGTTTCCCCCAAAACCCTAGGCCCATTATTCCTAAAGCCCACTCTAATACCCACCTTCTAGAACTTGGTCTATTTAGTAATAACTCCTACTAATCCATAAACCTATAGGGCCTAACAAACCTACTGGCACATCATCAGTGAGACCGTTTATCACTTTTAAACTTTCCAATTCTTTAGCATGCTGTGATAGTCCACTAATGTACTATCATTTCCTCTTTTTACAACAAAACTCAAATTTTAAATTTTTCAATGTTTTTGGCCTTTTAGATTTTATCATGTTTTTGTATTTTTCAAATTTTCAAAATTTGCTAAAATTTTTACTCCCCCTAAAATCAAAATATATTTCAATTTAGATTTTCTGGAAAATTTGAAAACAAACTGTACAAATAAAGTGACAACTGATATCGAATCACTTCAATTCGCCTTCCACTTGGTCATAAACAATCAGAACTCCCCCTGACAACAAACTATTTTCCCATTATGATTTCAAAACACTTAAGTTTGTTTCAGTCAAAAATGGTTTTTCCGGAAAATTAGTTTTTGTTGATTTTCACTAAATCACTTGTAGGTTAGGGAATCAATTCATCACTTTGTTCTTTCAGCTTCAACCCTTTTTAAGAAATATAACAGTTTTAAATTCAATCAACACTACCACCTGTAGAAAATCAATGTGACAACCCTCATAATTACATGTATCCGTACGATTAATTTATATTAAATTTTGCTAGAAACATTGTTTAATTATTTCTTGGCTAGTTACGTTCTCCGTACACCGTAACACCCACTAGAAATCTACTAACTAAAACATGTAACCTTATACTTGGATTTGAATACTATACCTTATACTTGGATTTGAATACTATACCTTATACTTGGATTAGAATACTATACCTTATACTTGTATTTGAATACTATAAGTCACCTACTTATCCTCCTTATGTTGACTAAGTATTTACTTATCCTCCTTATGTTGACTAAGTATTTAGTTCTCCTACTTATGTGGACTAAGTATTAGAATCCAAGATTATACCTCTATATTTTAGCTAATCTTGGCTTGTTCATGTTGACTAAACACTAGAAAGAATGACTATAAATATGGTGCATAACTTCACAATCTTCACACCATCTTTCTCATTCTCTATCTCTCTCTTGGCTCACTCTAAAACCACCACCACCATTCCATTGTTGAGCTTATTTCAAGTGTTAGAAAGTGATACAAGGAGCTTGAAGCTTGAAGGTCTTGAAGAATTCTTCTCATTTGCTTTCATCATCCATCTTTGTCATCTTTTTCTCTAGTGATATTCCCAAGCTTTAAGCTAGTTGTAAGACTTCTTTAAACTCTTGTTTACTTCATGTGTTAGTAGTTAAGGATTATATTATGATGAAATGATACTAGTATGATTTTGTTGTTGATCACTGAACATGTAACGGAACCAATATAACTCGCATTAGAATGTTAAAAGCTGAAAAACAAGAGGCTGTTTAGTGATTACAGCCAACTTCAGTGGCCTGTAACCGAACTTTAATAAAGCATAAAATGTATTTTCTGAACTCTAGATTTATGTATTATGAAATACGGTTCTAATGGCACTGGAAATCATAATTTTTGGACATCGTTTACTATTTTTAAAGGATCATTTTGTAACAGCAACTCAAGCTGCATTTTTACTGCTGAAAATAAACGTCATGTTTTCCATCATAACTTGGATTCTGTGTAGAGTCAGATCATGAAATTTGTTCAGTAAATGAGCACTGATGTATAAGTAATTCTCCCACTGGAATTTCGTCAATCGGACTTACGATGAATTTTAAATGAATTTTTCCGTGGACTGCAGTCAGAAAGTGACGAATCTGAATTGCAGTCCGGTAAATAATCTTTTATAAAATATTGGTAATGAATTAGATCCTGATATTTTTACACAATAATATTTCGATTGTTTAAAGCATTCTGTAAAAATTTGGGAATTTTTGGAATAAGTTAACTATTTTATTAAATTACCCGAAAACAGTCAAGTTTTGGATGTTTAAGCTGAAACAATATAACTAGTGATTTGCATGTCTAAATGTCGGTTATGTTATCCAATAATGATCTAACGTGTTATATGTCAATAAAAGTGTTATGTGCAATATCATATGCTTGCTCTTGAGTAGTTATAGGTGGAAAGTTTATATGGGCGTGAACTGTTAAAGTGAGTGCATGTTATGTGATAAATGCGTGTAGGAACTTCATGCTTATTTGAAGTCACTAATAAACTAAGTGGTAATCATACTAGGACGTGATTGACCGACTTTGACTGTTAGATATTTTTGAGAGCCAAACCGAGCAAACCAAGGTGAGTTCACACTCTATCCAAGGCATGGGATTCCCAAGGGTTGGGCATGGGTTAAAGAACTGAACGGTAACTACAAACTTGCGTATTCCCCATACAGCAGGATACGTACGACCATAAGACCAACACTCTATCAATTGAAGTCCCTCATTTATCGACTTAATCGCCGAGGCCTATGGCGAGCGGGTCATTAGTTAATAGCGCTATTAGGTTTAACAAGCCTCACACCGTGCCAGTAGGACGGGCGTGTACTAATGGACTATGGGCAAAGGGGCAATGCTGATAGACATTAACTTAGGGCACCTCTTACATTTTCGTAGCAGTCGATACGCGTGGTCTAGTAACACATGGGAAGCCCCCACTTATTTTCGCAAACATGTCTGGGTAACCGCTATACGAAATAATGCGATACATGGTTTACAAAACGAACAACTGATTTACGAAACAAATGCTATAACTAAACAATCAACTGTGAACTCGCTCAACTTTGTTGTTGACTCGTTGTTACATGCCTTGCAGGTTATTAGGTACTCATGGAGCTTGCACAGGGAGGCGTGGTCGTTGTGGGACATGGCAGTGTGTGCCATGCTAAAAACATTTCTATATTTCGTACTTAATACTTATATTGGGTTTTACAATTATGCTTTCGCTAAATACTTAACTATGTTTGATTTGAAATACCTTTCATATTGTGTGGATGAATTTTACTTATTACTTGTTATGTTCAATATGATTGGTGGCTTGATCCTGGTCATGTCACGCCTCCAAGCGGTGATACTCCGCATAGTGGATTTTGGGGGTGTGACAGATTGGTATCAGAGCCATTGGTTATAGTGAACTTGGTTTTAATAAGGGAAAAAGTTTTTGTTAAAACCAGACTATAACCTGTACAATGCTCAACGATCCACAACGACGCTTCGCTCCACGTACAAGACTCAACATTCTAGGTGATAGGGATTACTTTTGACCTAGACTATAACTTACCTAGGACACTTTCCATTTGTAACTCTTCCGTTATCCTTGCCTTGTCTTCATCCATTCTTATCTTTTGTAACCAATGCCTCGTCATCACAGATCTCATCTTTAGACTTTACAAATGCTCATCACCTATCCTTAGGTGATTATTTTCAAAACCCCTTCTGATTTTAAATTCTCATCAAAGTCTTGGGCTCTAATAACGAACTCGTGCAATCTGGAAGGGTGGATGCCTGTATTCTGAGTTTTCTGTCTAGGCAAGCACTTCGTATATATCCTAACTCGAAGGACCAGTTGTGCTTACCTGGGAATTCTTGGGATGAGTGTTCACTTATAGGCTAAAGCATGACTTCACTAAGTTATAAGAACCCAACTACTTTGACTTGTCATTGATGTCGTTTATTCGTGGAATAAATGATATCCATCTTGTTACAAGTCTTCTTTGATCCTCAATGATTTTATGAAACTACTTTACCCGATTGTGAAATCACCTCCATGACGAGACACACGTTTGCCTACCTGGGAACTACCGATGAGAGTACAGTATACCTATCGGCTCAAGGCATGTTACCCTAATTCAAAAGGAATTTTTTTTCTTTACTTCGTTTCAGAACAATCCAAGTCCTAATCAACCCACGTTGTACTATTATCAATTTATTACGATACGATTCCTTCTTTTTCAAGTTCAAATTATTTTCGAGATCATACATGTTCAAATTAAAAATTTCAAACTAGCTACGGTAAACTATAAACAATGAAAATTTTGAAAGTTTGAAACATTTTTGAAACACACTACTACCCGAATGACTGACCGATCGAATGAGTCCCATTTGGGCCGAATGACCATCCGACCGAATGACCATCCGACAGAGTGACCATCTGTCCGAATAACCATTTGTCGTCACTATAAGTTCTCCTTATTATATATATATATATATATATATATATACAACTTATCCTTTTTATATTTCCTTTTTTGTTAAATCTTTTTAAAAAAAAAAATTCCGGCAAAAACATGACAGCAACAACCGTCTTTTTTTTTCAAACTTATCGTCGCCGATTTTCTTTTCGGCTCCTGATTTCTCGGTAATTAATGAGAGTCCGCTTTTTCATTTTGTCGATCAATGTGAACTTAGACTTTTGGTAGCACATTTGCGGCTCATCATAAAGCATTTCCGGACTTTACGAGATTTGCAAGAGCTATAAAAACTGAACCGTTCTACCTTCTCACATCACCACAACACCTTCTTAAACTCCATATCACTCACACATTCGTCGGAGAAACTCACCACGTAAACCCAATATTCAAATGGCATATTTCCCAGTAGCACATGCTGAATCCTCAAATGCAGCCGGAATTCATCCATTCCTTCGGTTTGCTGATCTACCCACTCGTGAGAAGTGTCAGAAACTCAAGGATCTTGAGGTTTTTTCCATTGGCAGTATTGATTGGCCTCGAATAGAAATGGTTGACCCCAGTGGTTCACTATCAATATTACTATCACACAATACACCTTGGCGCCGTTTCTTCGACATCTTAGAGCCATCATATGATGAACTAGTATATGAATTCTTGTCCACCTTCTATTACAAATCTAATAAACTTACCGAAGAATCCATTCATTTTCGGCTTTTTGGACAACATTTTAACATGTCATTAACAGAATTCGCAATTCGTCTGGGTATTTATACCAATGAAGAAGTTAGCCAGCCCATTTTCACGAGGGCATCAACCACCTATACTATGCGAAAATGAAAGAATATTGGAAACACCATGCATCAAAAGCATGGTGCGGCTACAATAATGCAGGAAACTACAAAGACTCTCGTTATCGGTATATGCATCGTGTTTTAGCTAACACTATCACGGGGCGCGAAATTAACCAACAAAGGGTTAGTACCTCCGAAGTCTTCTATCTATATAGTATCTTCGAGCAAGTTCCTTGTAATATTGCCCATAGACTTGCTGCATATTTTTCTAGTAAACACACAAATCCCCCGAGAAGTCTCATGGGGGGATCTTACATTACTAGACTAGCAAAATCTTTTGGTGTCTTGAGTGACCAGGTTATCCAGGGGTTATCTCCTCCAAAGGCACCTGAGATTGTAAATTGTAACCTCTTTAGGCTAAACCCGACTCCACCATCTCAGTCGGGGGGACCTCCTTTTGTCTTAGAAAGTGTCCCCCCCCCACAGAATTTGCAGCAATCATTGATGCAATTTCCTCCACCATCTTTTTATCGTTATGATATAAACCCACCGCCGCCTTACGTACACGAACATATTCCAACTAACCCACCCCAAGCATTAACACCAAACGTCTCACAAGGCTTCTCACCGATAGTCTTCGAGGAGGATCCAACGACGCAAGATGAATTATTTGATGAAAGCATGATGATCCAAGATCAATTAGGATCGGAATCACTTTTGCAGTCACCAGTACTGCCACAATCCTTCGTGTCACTATTGAATGAAGTAGAACAACTGCCATCAACTGATATAGCAGGCCCAAGTACGGTGCCTCAAATAGGTCTACATCCAGATCAAATGGTAGTTGAAATGGCCAGGTTAAGCAATCAGGTCCAAGATTTGTCACTACAAGTACAATGGCTGACAGAACGGAATCAATGGTTGGAAAACATGCTAACTGCTCGTATGCAACAGGATCCACTACCTCCACTACCTGATAACTTTGGACTTGAAATTGATCCATTGCATGACTTGTTCCAAATGTAACTTGTTCACTACATATTAGACCGTCAAACAAACAATGCTGTGTTTTGATTCAATTGATGTTGTGTGATATTGATGCTTATTTGATTTAAACAATACCTTAATCTTACTGTTTCTCACTTAACTAGAAGTGCTGTGTGGACCATGCAACGAAACACGTAATTTTGGGTGCACACTTAATTACGGGGTTCGATGCATGAGAATCATAGTAAGCCTTGTTAAGTGAGGTGGCATATAAAAACTTTATGTGGTTATGTGATTATCCATTATTGCTTATTTGTACACACGATTGTTTGCATAATATCTACATTACAAATCCAGCATGACATAGTGCCATGCAAAACAATTTCTATACAATGATCCTCGTAAATTCCTCAAAATTATCAGCACCAAACAATGATTTGATTATCCTTCTAATCATTACAATTACATTCTAGGGTCTCTTTCGAATAAATTTCGGGACGAAATTTTCTAAAGTAGGGGAGACTGTAACCACCCTGGTTTTCACACTCGCATTTGTTTTGACTTGCATGGTAACAATTACCATAATTGAAATGAAACTTATTTGAACATACTTGCTTTGTGCTTATACATGCTTATACCAATACAAACACGTGAAACAATTGCAAATTCGTTAAGTTTTATGTTATTAAACAAGGTTACATAAACTATAAGGGCCTATTATGACATTTTTTGAAACTACAATTTGAGGGACCTAATTGACATTCTTTGAAACTTGCCTGAAATTATCACTTTTTAATTTCGAGGACTAAAACCGTCATTATTTGAAAGTACAAAGTTTATGGACTAAATTATCATTTTTGAAACCTTAAAAGTTTCGAGTTAAAAATGTAATTTTTGAAAACGTAAAGTTTAGGGTACCCTTCGGACCGGTCACATGTAAGGATCGAACTCGCGCACGTATGTTATAAGGAAAAACCAGTAAACCACGCAGCTTAAACTAGCTTCCTCATTAACCACATGCTAAATTTCGGGACGAAATTTTCTTAACAGGGGGAGAATGTGACAACCCTCATAATTACATGTATCCGTACGATTAATTTATATTAAATTTTGCTAGAAACATTGTTTAATTATTTCTTGGCTAGTTACGATCCCCGTACACCGTAACACCCACTAGAAATCTACTAACTAAAACATGTAACCTTATACTTGGATTTGAATACTATACCTTATACTTGGATTTGAATACTATACCTTATACTTGGATTAGAATACTATACCTTATACTTGTATTTGAATACTATAAGTCACCTACTTATCCTCCTTATGTTGACTAAGTATTTACTTATCCTCCTTATGTTGACTAAGTATTTACTTCTCCTACTTATGTGGACTAAGTATTAGAATCCAAGATTATACCTCTATATTTTAGCTAATCTTGGCTTGTTCATGTTGACTAAACACTAGAAAGAATGACTATAAATATGGTGCATAACTTCACAATCTTCACACCATCTTTCTCATTCTCTATCTCTCTCTTGGCTCACTCTAAAACCACCACCACCATTCCATTGTTGAGCTTATTTCAAGTGTTAGAAAGTGATACAAGGAGCTTGAAGCTTGAAGGTCTTGAAGAATTCTTCTCATTTGCTTTCATCATCCATCTTTGTCATCTTTTTCTCTAGTGATATTCCCAAGCTTTAAGCTAGTTGTAAGACTTCTTTAAACTCTTGTTTACTTCATGTGTTAGTAGTTAAGGATTATATTATGATGAAATGATACTAGTATGATTTTGTTGTTGATCACTGAACATGTAACGGAACCAATATAACTCGCATTAGAATGTTAAAAGCTGAAAAACAAGAGGCTGTTTAGTGATTACAGCCAACTTCAGTGGCCTGTAACCGAACTTTAATAAAGCATAAAATGTATTTTCTGAACTCTAGATTTATGTATTATGAAATACGGTTCTAATGGCACTGGAAATCATAATTTTTGGACATCGTTTACTATTTTTAAAGGATCATTTTGTAACAGCAACTCAAGCTGCATTTTTACTGCTGAAAATAAACGTCATGTTTTCCATCATAACTTAGATTCTGTGTAGAGTCAGATCATGAAATTTGTTCAGTAAATGAGCACTGATGTATAAGTAATTCTCCCACTGGAATTTCGTCAATCGGACTTACGATGAATTTTAAATGAATTTTTCCGTGGACTGCAGTCAGAAAGTGACGAATCTGAATTGCAGTCCGGTAAATAATCTTTTATAAAATATTGGTAATGAATTAGATCCTGATATTTTTACACAATAATATTTCGATTGTTTAAAGCATTCTGTAAAAATTTGGGAATTTTTGGAATAAGTTAACTATTTTATTAAATTACCCGAAAACAGTCCAGTTTTGGATGTTTAAGCTGAAACAATATAACTAGTGATTTGCATGTCTAAATGTCGGTTATGTTATCCAATAATGATCTAACGTGTTATATGTCAATAAAAGTGTTATGTGCAATATCATATGCTTGCTCTTGAGTAGTTATAGGTGGAAAGTTTATATGGGCGTGAACTGTTAAAGTGAGTGCATGTTATGTGATAAATGCGTGTAGGAACTTCATGCTTATTTGAAGTCACTAATAAACTAAGTGGTAATCATACTAGGACGTGATTGACCGACTTTGACTGTTAGATATTTTTGAGAGCCAAACCGAGCAAACCAAGGAGAGTTCACACTCTATCCAAGGCATGGGATTCCCAAGGGTTGGGCATGGGTTAAAGAACTGAACGGTAACTACAAACTTGCGTATTCCCCATACAGCAGGATACGTACGACCATAAGACCATCACTCTATCAATTGAAGTCCCTCATTTATCGACTTAATCGCCGAGGCCTATGGCGAGCGGGTCATTAGTTAATAGCGCTATTAGGTTTAACAAGCCTCACACCGTGCCAGTCGGACGGGCGTGTACTAATGGACTATGGGCAAAGGGTCAATGCTGATAGACATTGACTTAGGGCACCTCTTACATTTTCGTAGCAGTCGATACGCGTGGTCTAGTAACACATGGGAAGCCCCCACTTATTTTCGCAAACATGTCTGGGTGACCGCGATACGAAATAATGCGATACATGGTTTACAAAACGAACAACTGATTTACGAAACAAATGTTATAACTAAACAATCAACTGTGAACTCGCTCAACTTTGTTGTTGACTCGTTGTTGCATGCCTTGCAGGTTATTAGGTACTCATGGAGCTTGCACAGGGAGGCGTGGTCGTTGTGGGACATGGCAGTGTGTGCCATGCTAAAAACATTTCTATATTTCGTACTTAATACTTATATTGGGTTTTACAATTATGCTTTCGCTAAATACTTAACTATGTTTTGATTTGAAATACCTTTCATATTGTGTGGATGAATTTTACTTATTACTTGTTATGTTCAATATGATTGGTGGCTTGATCCTGGTCATGTCACGCCTCCAAGCGGTGATACTCCGCATAGTGGATTTTGGGGGTGTGACAATCAAGTACAACTTAATGTCCCTGATTTACCACATGAAGATCGAAATATCACAAACGTGAATTTCTCAAGAAAGATGCCGATTTCTGCTCCACGATTACCAACTTGGGAGCTCCGGCAAGTCCTAGTTTTCAATCATAATATGTTCTATCCCAGTCACAAACCTGGGATGATCCATCTTTACCTGGTTTCTTTGTTTTCTTCTCATAAAACTCTTTCACTCCTTTGACCTTTCCATCAACCATTTTTCCAAAAATATTTTGAACTGTGGAGTTAAAAGCTTTTTCAATATCAAATTCTTTCTTTTCAGAGAAAAATTGATTTGAAATCTCAACTTTGCCAATTTTTTGTTTAAAATTCTCAGCTCGCAATGGTGGAAAATTGACATCATCCATTGGCGGAACTGAAGTTTCCAATTTTAACTCAACTTGTGGCTCCTCTGACTTTGTGGAATCAGATTCATTGCCAGACGATAGCTCCTCTGATTTTGATGAATCAGAATCATTGCTAAAACTATCATCAGACTTCTTAACAACCCACTTGTGGTTGTCAAGATTCGCTTTTCTCTTGTAAAACCTTTTTGAACTTTCACTAACCTCAAATTTTGAATTTTTGAGAACTATAAAAGGTTTTGTTGGTGGTTCATTCTCAACAGCCTTTTCTTTTAGTTTTTCAGAGACTCGCAGTTTTGTTTGGATTGCCTTTGGACAATTCCTGGCAATATGACCAACTGTTTTGCATCGAAAACAGGGTCTTGTCTCCTTCTTTTGTTGATCAACATCTATTTCCATTTCTTCTTGCTTCTTAGCAAGGAATTCTTTGTTTGTCTGCTTTCTGAACAATTGCTCTTTTTCTTCTTCAGATGATATTCCTGAAACAAAAACAGTTTTTGTTTTATAAGTTTTCTCATTTTTATGATTTTTTGGTGGAATAAATCCAAGACCTTTTCTTTTGAAATTACCGTTATGGTTTGGTCTCTTTTGAAAACCTGAACCAGAACTGTAACCTTTTTTCTTGTTTTCTCTTTGTTGAACTCTTGAGGTGTATTTTTTAGTTTTTTCAGCAAAATTTACATTTTTTATTTCAGAAATATTAATTTCTGTTAGTTTGCAAAACTTTTTTTATCATTTCAGTTTTAACACCTCTTATTGGAAATTCTTCATCAGAATATAATTTGTCAGAATCATTCAAAGTATAAGCCACTATGAATGTTTCTTCATTCAAATTAGATTTTGATAGCAGAAATTCTTTATTATAACCCCGTTTGTCCTTTTTGACTGTTGACTTTGACTTGTCAGACTTTGACTCCGACTTTGACTCCTCGGTTTCATCGTTATCCAACACCTGATCGACCACTTTCTTTATTAATTCGGACTCATGATCAGTGTCAGACGATGTGAAAGTGACATCGATGTTGTCTGGCAAATTTTCTGAAGACTCAGACTCCCACTGTAAATTGGTTGCCTTTTTGACTCTTTCTGAATTTAGATTTCTAGGAGAATATCCATTTTCAAGCGGGGGTGGACACTTGTTGTAACTGGCATCTTGTTTCTTACCAGAAATCTTCATTTCAGTATCCTTCTTCTTTTCAGAACTTTTTTCTTCATATACTTCCTCTTCATCAAATGCCTTCATGCCTTCAACGGTTGGATAAATCCTGTCAATAACAAAAGAAGTACATGAGTAACTTTTTAACAATCTATTAACTTTTTCTATTTCAATCCTTTGGGCTTCCAGTTTCTGTTCAAGCACAGCACATTTCTCAATGTAATTGTTGACCACTTTCTGCTTTGTCATGAAAGCTCCTTGAAGTGTCTTCATTGCTATTGCTTGTTCACTACTTGATTGATTGTATTGATTCATGGCTTTGTTCAGAAGATCATAGGATTCTTTCAATCTGTTCATGTTATGAATCAAAGTACTGTTTTGCTTCTTCACTGCTTCACAATTCTCACATTTCACAGTAATCTTTTGTGCATCAGCTTCTGCTTCAACTTTGAAAACTGGAATGTCTTTCATTTTCTTCCTTATCACAGGAACTTCTTCATCATCACTACTGACAGGTTTTTTAACTTTCTTCTTTTTCTATTTAGCTTTTTCATCATCACTATCACTCTCTTCCATCAATTTTAAATGCTCTTTTATTCTCCTTGCATAATAATCATCATCATTATCACTGTCTTCAGCAACTCTAGCAACAAAAGCTTTGTGATTTGAAGTTGTGTTAGGATCATAATCATCCCAGCTGAAATTTGCCCAGCTAAACCCTTTTGGTAATTTTTCATCATCTTGATTTATCAGACATGCTTTACTACCAGATGAAACACATTTGTCCCAACTGAATTCTTTTGTTGACTTTTTATCATCTTGATTCACCATACAAGCTCTCTTTGATGAATCTTCGATTGTCTTTCTAGCATGTGCAGTTTGTGGTTCTTGTTTTTGTTGGGCAACTTGATGATAAATTGCTTTCCTATAGTAATCATTGTTGTTGAACGGATTTTGAGCTCCACTTGCTTCGCGATTTGTGCACTCTCTCTTGAAGTGTCCTTTTTCCCTGCAACGAAAACAAGTAACTTTAGATTTATCAAAACCTAGAGTAGAAACATTTGCATCAGGGAAATCATCTCTTCCCGTAATTTGTTTAAACTTTTCGGCTCTTCTCAAAACACTCGCCAAACACCACTTTATATCCATCAATTACATCTCCTCAGCATCAATCTGATCGTAATCCTCTTTTGTCAACATTGGATTCCCGATCTTTCCTGCAACTAAACTTTCATATGATTCTAATACAGTTCCCAACAATGACATGTGACCTTTTGCAACCTCTTCCGATAAATTTTCATCATTTTCAAGATTCAAAACAATGTTGCATTGTAATCTCTTGCCATTCTTGGTTGTTGAAAAATTTGGATCAAATGATGGATATGAAGAAAATCCCATTTTGCTGTTTGATCCTTGAAATGACCCTCCAGACGAACTCTTAGCATTGAATGCAGTTTCAACCTTTGGTGACATATTGGCCTTATCACTAACACCTCCTTTGAAATAAAGACCTATATCTTGTTCACCATCAAAATCTTTCATTCTTGAGATCTTTCTTTGTTCCATTTCCTGAGCTTCAAGTTTTTCAATGAATTTATTCAGTGTCAAATTACTAAAATCTTTCTTATTTCTCAACATCATAAGATATGTGCCCCAAGTTTCATGTGGTAATGCATCAGCCAACTTTTCTATCAACTCTTCATTATCTTTTGTGATGCTCACTCTCTTCATTTGGACTAACAGATTGCAGTATCTTTCAATAATCTGCTTGGTGCTCTCAGTTCTCAAACCACGAAATAGATCAAATTCCTTTTTCAAAAGTGATTTTTTGTTCTTGGTCAACTCTTTACTTCCAACAAACTTTGATTTTAATGCTTTCCAGATAGAGTATGCACTCCCATTGTGTTGCAATAAAACCAAGATATCTTCTTTAACCGCTTGATGCAATAAACTGATCATCATCTTTTCATTTTTGTATTTCTTTCTATCATCAACACTTAGATCTTTAATAGCAATCTCCTCTTCATCATCATTCAACGGTCTAATATATTTCGTTTCAACACATTCCCAAGCATCCAAATAATTTGCTTGAACTCAATTCTCAAATCGTTCCTCCCATCCTTTATACTCCTCGATATTCATGAGCTTAGGCGGTTTTTGCATAGTGCCCGTTTCATTTTCCATGTTCAAGTTCTGAGTAACAGATGCCGGAGTAGTCGGGGTAGTAGCAAATGCGTTATAAAATTCCTCTTCCATGATTCGGTTTCAAAATTCACAAAATCAGATAGTTTAAATGAAATTAACTTTCACACGAAATAGCCTTTCGTGCGAAATTACCCTGTTCAAACGAAATAGCCTGCAAGACAACTTCAAGCGAAATCAGTTCAAACGAAATATCACTTTGGTGCGAAATACACTGGTTTCAAGCGAAATAAGTAATTTCGCATGAAATAGCTGAACTTTCAAACGAAATAGGTAATTTCGTGTGAGATTATCAAACGAAATTACACTTTTAAATGAAATCACTAATTTCGTGTGAACCTTTCAAACGAAATTATAATCTGGTGCGAAATAAGACCCTAATTTCGTGCGAAATTATGCTGATGTCATCATCTCGAGCTGTTTTTGTCAAAATTGATCAGGTTTTAAGCCGTTTTAAGATCTGAAACTTTCTAGGGTTTGTTAAAACACTATTGCGCGTAAGATGTGTGAAATTCAAGTCATTTTAACCGTAAAAACTTGTTAATTTTGAAAAAGAAGGTGTAGAAATCAGAAATTGCAGCTGAATTGGTAAGAACTCTTCCTCCTGTGCTCTGATACCACTTGTAGGATCGTTTTCTGACCCAAATGAGTCGATCAGAAGAGTTTTTGCTCAATACGAAATGCGGAAACAGTCGTATCAATTTCAATTCAGCTAGATATACACTTTAAACTGTCTTTTGATTGATTTGACAAAGATTTATAGCGAGTAGACACTTCGACAGTAGTTCAGCACTGAAACCGGAAAGTTACAAATGACAAGGAAACTCAAGGTATTTATAGGTAGTGTAATTTCGCACGGAATTCCCAAGCGAAATTACATTTCACACGAAATTAGATTTCGTGCGAAATTATATTGTAATTTCGTGTGGAATTACAGTTTTTGTAATTTCGTGCGAAATTATCACCAAACTTATTTTTGACAGTTTTCTAGTACTACGTGCCCTGATCTATCTGTTCTAATATAAGACTCGATACAAGACGAACTCGACAGACGTATGCACCAACACCGTGAAATCAAAAAGCTCAAACGCAAGCGCATACCAATTGTCAAAGTTCGCTGGGAAACTAAACGTGGCCCATAATTTACTTGGGAATGTGAACATCAAATGAAAGCGAAATATCCACATCTATTTTCACAAGTTTCCTCTAAATAAATTTCGGGATGAAATTTCCTAGAGTAGGGGAGACTGTGACATCCGTGCTTGTGTAATCGTTGTACAACTCTGAAAAATTCAAGTATCAATAAAACAATGTGTTTTGATCCCAATATTTGTTTATTTATGTTTGAAATTTTGCACGTTTTGATTTTTGTTCTATTTTAAACTCTATATCGCTTTCTAGAAAGTTATATGCAAACTGATGCGTAAATGTGATCAGTTTAACTCGAAAAACACTTCGGAGCAGTGACATAAGCTTAACATACCATAAATAACCTAAACATAGCTTAGAAATAAGCTTTGAGAACATACCATAAATAACCTAACCACAGCTTAGAAATAAGCTTTGAGGGGTTCGGTATGCGAATGTGCGCTTATTCGATCACTGGGACTAAAAGCGTTAAAAACTGCGTAAGTTTGCATTTACGCGCATATCTTAGGTTCTGACCACATCCGGAGATCCAAAAATTTTTATAGTCACTAATATAATTTTATTTTAGTGATAGGAATGCAAAAATACCATGATATTTCCAGGCATATTTCAAGTCCCCTATACTTTGACGTTCATGTAGAGCCTTGAAAATGGCTTAGCGGAAGTTATATATGTCAAAAATACACTTATGTGTGTGCAGGGACTGATCTTGTAAATTCTGAAACTTCTGCAGCACACCATCGCACCAGGCGACGACCAGAGGGATCTGCTGTCGACAGAATGGTTGTTTGCTGTTAACAGCTTGTATCCTTTTGTCTTCTATGCCATTTCTTCTTGTTTTGGCACCAAGCTAACAACTCTCCAAGTTTTGCAAGCTGGCCATAACACTTGTAAGGTCAAGATTTAATGCTTGGGCATCACACAAACACATGTAATGATCCTACAATTATCCAATAACTATAAATACCCCCCTCCTTCACCTCATTCTTTGCTCATTCCATTTTCTTCATCTCTTGGACTCTTAGTAGAGGCTACCCTCTTTGGAAGCCACTTACCTGAGTTCTTCTAGTCATATTTACAGCCCTTGAACATTTTGTAAGTGTTCTTTCATGGCTAGTTATTATTTTCAGCTACTTAAAGCTGAAAGTCAAACAATTTTACTAATAGTTTGACTTTCGATTTTGACCATTAATTGGTCAAATCAAAGTTTAATTGAACTTTGCAACGTGATCGTAATCACGATGGTTATAATCCCTAGCGATTATACCTTCTGATTACCACGTTGACTAGTCATAGTGACGAGTCAAAGTTTCGGTCAAAATGCGTATTTATGCGCATTTTTCGACGGAACTATTTTCGGGTATCAAAACACTTTGTTTTGATACCAAATCAGTTTTCTAACTTAGTTAAACATGTTTAACTCATCACTACAAGTTTAGTGCTTGTTTAGGGTTGTAAGTCAAGCGGTCTCGACAACCGCTTAGACTTTCGAACCCGACCCGTTTGGTCGATCGTTAGGATCCGACCAAACATATGTAGTGATCATAGTTGTATAGGGAATAACCTACTGAGGTTATACCTTATGGTCACCTTGTTTGGTTAGTTATTCGTTAAGTCGTTATTATGCCCACTAAAAATGACCAAAATGCCCTTTTTGAGCATAAATTCATATTTAACATATGTGATCAAGTTTTTGACATCTAAACTGATTTAATAACATATTTAAACATATTTGGGCATGTAAGACTTAACATATGACGTGAATAACCATCCGACCTTAGATTTACACAAACGACACGTTAAAGTAGCTTAAACTACCTTAACGGGTCGAAACAAGTCAAAAGCACTTAGGATAACTTTCTAATCAGAATGTTAGCTCTATTAAATCATGCCATATGAGTTCAAATACTCATTTGATTTATAGAACTTCATTCTATCCTATCTCCCGATTTAGGATCCGATTATTAACGTAGTTACATATATTAGGTGCCGTTTGATTCCGTAATCCTTGAAGCTTTATTTGGTCTTAATTCCAAGACTAAACCGCTTTCAAATATTTTGGGGTGATACACATGTGCCTACTTGTTACTTTCATGCTTTTATTGCTTTTTATGACATAAACATGCTATGTTCACGTAGTACATATATAGTACATGATTTCAATTATGCTTTGCTATGTATGTTGACTGAGCATGCTAGCACATTGATTTCATAAAACACTTTTGTTGCATATGTTTACTCAGCATATGGACACATTGATTTACATTACATTTCTGCTGCATATGTTTACTCAGCATATGGGCACAATTGATATCATGGACATTTCTACTATGTATGTTTACTTAACATACTTAGTACACGGTTTTCACATAGCATGCTTACATTGGTTATGACGTTTGGTATGTTTAACAGGACAATAATACATTCATTAACATTGATCACGCCGCTCGGTAGTATGTAATGGTACCATAGGACTTGACAAATCCCGTTCCTGACTTCCTAGGTTTGTTTGGAAGTAGGGAATGACAGTGTAACAACCCGCGTTTCCAAAGTCAAAGTACAAGTCAAAGTCAAAGGAAGAAAAGATTGCTAATTGCGATCTGTCACTCTTTGCTTAATTATTGACTGTACTTTTAATCGAATTCTTTTATTTAGTTGCTTTAGTTGTATTATGTGGAGTATCTATAATAATCGAGGTTTAATCGCATGTTAATCGCTAATCTATTTATCGCTTTATCGCTAATCGCATCGCAATCGCTTACGTAGCTTGATTTATAGGTTCTGTATAATGTTTTATTATGTGGAGTATCTATAATAATCGAGGTTTAATCGCATGTTAATCGCTAATCTATTTATCGCTTTATCGCTAAACGCAACGCAATCGCTTACGTAGCTTAATTTATAGGTTCTGTATAATGTTTTACGTGTGTGTGCTATTTATATGTTACTTGTGCATGTTTACTTTCTGTTGTGGTGATTGATCGAAACGCAATCGCAACTCTATCGCAACGCAATCGAATCGCAAATGCTAAACACAAGGTTATTTACGTAGTTGTATGTTAGTTATGTTATTTGTCTGACTATTATCCAAATCTATCGCATCGCTTAATCAACACTTGCTTAAACGCATCGCAACGCTCAACACGTAAAATGAAACGTTGAAAACCAACTCGCGGCAACCTTCGATCGAATGACCATGCGATCGAATGGTCATCCGTACGGATGACCATCCGATCGGATGGCCATCCGATCGGTTTACCATCCGATCCGACACTTGTGCACGCCTTTCCTCTTTTGGTAACCTATAAATACCCCCAGTCACATCATGAACAATGATGTGACAGCTCTCTCCTTCGACCAGCATGTTCCATCCCTCTTTCTCTCGATTTCTCGCGATTCTTATAAGTTTTCAACTCAAATCTTGTACATCTATCATCTACACACACTTCTTCATCATATTCTCCTTTGAATCTTCACTTTTCACCTTGAAATCAGTGGATTTGAGGTGTTCTAGGGTGATGTCATCATGGGGTTCTTATGAACTTCAAGATTTGGCCTCATTCCACCAAGAGCAACTCAGATCTAAGGGATTTCAACATGATTTAACACTGATTTCACCTAGATCTAAACATTTTCAAAGATTAAAGGATTGAAAGATGGTTTCACAACTTTCTTTCAACTCTTTTACACTCAATGCACTAAAAAACCAATAGAATCAGAAATCATTCAGGCCTTCCACTCGTTTCTAGTAAAGTGTCGGTCTGAGATCTGGTTCCTATCTAAGAGACAACCGATTTCGGGATGAACATGAACAACCGTCACGAACAGTTAACTGATCAAGCTGGGGTGATTCCCACTTCGATCGGATAACTTGGACTTGGCGGGGTTTCTGTTGTTTAAACACGTTGTCATACCGTCTCGATCAAATCGCAAACCTTTCAAACTTAACAAAATATCCAAGTTGTGAGACGACCTAACGAGTCGATCAGAAGAGTGCTCAGACTGAATCAGAGGCGGAATTCATTGATTCAGTCTTTGTTTAGCTTGATTTCACTATTAATTGTCTCTTTTATTGATCTGCTGACAATTTACAAGCGCTGGAGACGATTCGGCAGAGCTTCGCCGTTACATACAAGACATTCACTCAACTCCTATGTGGTTTCGCTCAAACAACCTATTTATAGGCTAACGAGTTTTGCTTATACGGACATGACATAAGAGCGAAACTATAACCTTGACACATAAGCGAAACCCCTTAGTTGACATATGAGCGAAACCATGTCTAAGACACATGAGCGAAATCATCATTAAAACATGATTTCTTGATTTCCGTGCACGATACAATCAGCCCTAACCTAAGACTCAAACGAAGATGTAGTCGACAGACAACTGCACCAACAGACTCCCCCTTGAATGTTGACGGAATCTTCAGTGAGAGTCTTCAACATGACAACTCTTCAATCTTGATCGGTCTCTTCAGGAACTCTTCCTGGAATCATGTACCTGGATCTTTCTCTGGTTCTAACTCTCGTCAGACTCCCCCTTGCACCAAGCTGGGATCGCTGTCTGGAATTTGTTATCACCTTTGAAATCAAATCCTGGCTTTTTCAGTTTAAGCTCTTCTGAGGTTCTGAATCATATTCTAGCCTTTCGTAGCAACAGGATCAGAAACCTACATAACTCAAACACTCTATTACAACAGACCATGTTGTGATTCAACTTAATGAATCAACTAAACATTCAAGAATTTTCACATTTAAAACTTATCAAACTTTGAAACAATTCTAAATCTGATTCAACTTAATGAATCATTTTAAACATTTTAAATCAATTAACCAACCCATTTGTTCATCATGTTTAGCCGTTGAAATTTTGAATATCAGCCTTCCAACATCAGTTGTCGAAAATCTTTTTGGATTTTTCAACATATGAAACATAAATGCAATAACAAAAATTAAATGCAGAAATGAAATATCTACAAACATATTTTTGTGAGTTTGCGAAAGAAGATCATATCAGTTTATGAGACCAATCACAAGCACCGTTAAGCTTGATTTCATTTTAAGCTCTAAACGATTCACATAGATTGACGATATTGTTGTCCACTTAAACTCAATCTAAAAACTTTCGAAATGCTTACCGATACGTTAAGGTATATTAATTTTTCACTAAGTTCTTATGGACCCCACGATCTCAGCATATCCCCTCATCATCCAATACACTGACTCAAGTAATGCCTTTAAACTTTGATCAACTGTGATTTGTGCGAAAACAACGCAGAATGTTTAAACATTAACAATCAGGTCGATACTTCCGTATACGCAGAGAAAGTCCAATGTTTAAACAAAATAAGAAAATAAAAATAAGTTGAAGTTGTTTAGGCTTTAACCACCAGGTCGATACTCCCGTATACGCAGAGGTGATCCAAAGCTTAAACGAAACACCAAAGAAAATAAAGCAGAACGTTTCGGCAACAACATCCAGGTCGATACTCACGTATACGCAGAGGATGTCCGATGCTTAAACAAAATAAAGAAATAAAACAAGTTTAAATCTTTGCAAAATGAAATGCACAATCACAGTGACTTTTCAGCAAAGTTGTGAAAGTTCACAAACTTAACCAGTTTTATGTCCTTCGACAATCAGCGATTACTGAGTAGGCACACAATCAAGAAGGACAAAACTAAGTACTATGCTTTCAATCATGTTTCCTACTAGAACTAGGCTTTTTCATTTTAGGTTTGTATCGTTATCACAAATCTACTAGTCTAGCTGAGCCTATCATCACATCTTTAGTGAGACCGTTTATCACTTTTTAGACTTTACATATCTTTAGCATGCTGTGATAGTCCACTGATTTTCTATCATTTCCTCTTGTTTCAGCAAAACTCATTTTGAATTTTTCAATGTTTTTGACATTTTCAAATTTTCTAATTTTTTTTAAAATTTTACTCCCCCTAAAATTAAAATATATTTCAATTTTGATTTTCTGGGAAAATTTGAAACAAACTGTATAAACTTGACAACATGATGAGAATCACTTCAATTCTCTATCCACCTGGCATAAACAATCAGAACTCCCCCTCACAACAAACTATTTTCCCATTATGATTTCAAAACACTTAAGTTTGTTTTAATCAAAATGGTTTTTCCGGAAAAATTAGTTTGTATACCACATAATTGTAGGTTCGGGGTCACTTCATCACATTGTTTTCTTCATACACATGACAAATTTTACAATTTCAGATTTAGATCTTAAACATCACTTGTAGAAAATCAAGTACAACTTAATGTCCCTGATTTACCACATGTAAGGCGAAAAATCACCAAAGTGAAATTTCTCAAGAAATGTGCCGATTCATGTTCCATGCTTACCAACCTGGGAACTCCGGCAAGTCAGGTTTTTCTATTTAAACAGATTCACCCAAGCCTGGCGGTCCTTTGGTGATTTTGAATTCTTGTTCAACAATGGTGGAAAATTTGCATCATCCATTGTTAAACCTGAATTCTCCAATTTTACCTCAACCAATGGCGCCTCTGGCTTTGACGAACCAGAATCATCGCCTGAACATGGCTTGTCTGACTTTGAGGAGCTAGATTCATCGCCGACATGTAGCTCCTTTGTTTCCGAAAAAACAGATTCATTGCCAGATTTGTTAATCTCTTGATTAACAGCCTTCTCTTTCTTTACTCTCTTTTCTGTCCTCAGATTTGTATTTGATGAATTCTTTTTGCTTGACTTTGCAATCGATGAAGTCGATTCATCAGAACTCTTATTTTTACCAACAGATGAACCCGAGGACAAGATATTTTCTAGATACTCTCTAGCCTTCTTTCTCTTCTTCCTCAGTCTGTCTTTCTGCCCCTGCGAAAGCTTCACTTTCGGTTCTAGAACTTTCTGTTCTTTGGGCTTTGCTTCGACTTTGACTGGTATCTTCTTTGTCATTTTCTGAGATTCAGCCCCCAATCTTCCCATTGATCTCATTGGGCAATCTCTTGCAATATGACCTCTGATTTGGCATTCAAAGCATCTTCTTGTCTCAAACCTCCAATTCTGGCAGTTAACAGCAATGTGTCCTTTCATACCACAAGTGTAACACACTCTGTTATCGTACCAATCACCACTTTCAGTCCAAACATTCAGATCATAGCACTGTTTGGCTTGGTGATAATCATTTCTCCTCTTGTTTGCTGGATTTGGCTTTTGAGCACCGTGGTCAAACCTGCACCACTTATTACCAACAAATTTTGAATTTTCATTTTTTACTTTTTGTAATTTTTGATTGCGATTGGATGATTGATCTGATGAACTTTTATTTTCTTTTTGAACATTTTTCAAAATTTTCTCTTTTTGTTTTTGTTCCACTTTCTTCTTCAAAGGTTTTTGCTTAGAGCATTTACCCTTTTCAGTTGATTGTGGAACAGTTTCTTGAAACTTTTCTTTTAACTTCAAAAATAAATTCTTTTTCTTTATTTTTTCTTTTTCATCATCAGATTTCTCATTGCAATCTTCAACTTTGACTTTGTCAAAGCTTGTGACATTGTCACTTATTGGAACTGAATTAATAGATTTTGGACAAGAAATAGTTGAAGTATTCACAAATACCTTCAACTTTTCTTCCCATTCCTTGATTTTCTTTTGAGCACACTCTGCTTCTTTTTCAAGTCGAATAATCTTTTCAAGATGAGAATTGATTGCAATTTGTTTTTCAAGATTGTTTTTACCAAACAAATCTCTCTCATCTTCTAAAATTTTTATTTGACTTTGAAAATCTTTCTCAATTTTTAATTTTTCATTTTCAAAAGTTTTGAATTTATGTTCATAGAATTTTCCATTTTTTTTACTTCTTGTTTTCTGATGTCAAACTGTTCAAATTACTTAACAGTTTGTCATTTTCAACTTTCAGTTTCTCACAAATTTCCTGAAACATAAGAATCTGTTTAATATCAGCTTGCTTCTTATCTTTCAACTTTTTGATCTCCAATGCCAAACTTTCCGCATCTTTCACGAGTTTGTCATTGTCATCCTTAAAGTTGTCACATTTGGTGCACACTGATTCAGAATTTGAAGATCCAAACTCTACAGATTCTTCAACTTTTGAAACTTTCTCTTTCTCTATCTTATAAGTACCTGCACCAAAGATTGTAACAAAATTAAGAGGATTTCCATTATCATCAATATAACAACCCCTTTTCATATCATATATCAAATTTCTTTTTGCTGCCAAACAAACATTGATTCTTTTGTTTATTTCATTTATCACTTCTAAATTCATTTTTATTTTATCCATTACATCTCTCTTCTTTTGATAAATTTCATAATCGTGATTTTTAAGTTTACTAATGAATTTATTCAGAGATAATTTTGAAAAACTAGAATTTTCTCTCAAATTTTTCAAACAATCATCCCATTCAGCTGGTAATCCATTAGCAAACTTTAATACGATATCAGCTTCGGTTATTACTATTTGATTTTCCTTCAAATAGTTAATCAAACGATCAAAACGCTTCTCCAAATCATCCAATTTTTCATCTTTCTTACACAGAAAACATTCGAACCGGTTACTCCAAACCTCTTTGGGTAATTTCTGATAAGAACTACTGAAATATCCTCGATACCAATCATTTAACATTTTAAGATCATTGTTTTCTTTTTCATCAAAGACCTTTGCCATTTTTCTAACAATCCCGATACGTTTTCTAAAATATCACAAAAACGAAAACAAGAAGTGTCCTATGAGCGAAACTCTGAGTGTCACTGGAGCGAAATCCTCGATTGTCACAAAAGCGAAACCTGGATTGTCACAATGAGCGAAACCTTGAGTTGTCACAATAAGCGAAACCCTGAGTTGTTATAATAAGCGAAACCCCAAGGTATCCACAAGAGCGAAACCCTTATGTGTCTTATGAGCGAAATATTGAATTGCTGGTTCACAAGAGCGAAATCACAAGATATGAGTGACACAAGAGCGAAATAAGGTGTATCTATAAGCGAAACCCCTCAATTTTTGTGACACAAGAGCGAAATTAGGTGTTCAAATGAGCGAAACCCCTTCCTAATGTCCTTATGAGCGAAATCTAGTCCGAAGGTAATTTTGTTCATTTTTAGTCCGAATTTCAGTCTCAAACTTTCAAGGGTTTGTCTATGTTCAATTGTCTATGATCTGTGAAATTTTGAACAAATTTTGACCGGTAAATCTCTCTGAAATGATGAAAGAAGATGTAGAAAACAGAATTTTTGAGCGAAAACGAGCTAAACGGTAAGAACTCTTCCTCCTGAGCTCTGATACCACTTGTAGGAACGTGAGACGACCTAACGAGTCGATCAGAAGAGTGCTCAGACTGAATCAGAGGCGGAATTCATTGATTCAGTCTTTGTTTGGCTTGATTTCACTATTAATTGTCTCTTTTATTGATCTGCTGACAATTTACAAGCGCTGGAGACAATTCGGCAGAGCTTCGCCGTTACATACAAGACCTTCACTCAACTCCGATGTGGTTTTGCTCAAACAACCTATTTATAGGCTAACGAGTTTCGCTTATACGGACATGACATAAGAGCGAAACTATAACCTTGACACATAAGCGAAACCCCTTAGTTGACATATGAGCGAAACCATGTCTAAGACACATGAGCGAAATCATCATTAAAACATGATTTCTTGATTTCCGTGCACGATACAATCAGCCCTAACCTAAGACTCAAACGAAGATGTAGTCGACAGACAACTGCACCAACAATGATCAGATTGTTGGACAGGTTGTCGTCCGATCAGATTGCCATCCGATCGAATGACAATCCGATCGGATTGCACTTGGTCTTCAAAACTTAAACATTTTCAACATTTTCAAAACATATCAATTCCAAACGGGTTGCCATCCGATCAGATTGACATCCGATCGAATGACCAGCCTGCTGTGAACTTGTTCTCACTAGAATGTCTCGCTGATCGGATCGCCATCCGATCGAGCGACCATCCGATCGGATGACAGTTCGATCGAATGACCTGAAAGGTAGAGATACTTCTCTGATTTTAAAATGCTACAACAAAAACTTCAAAGTCATCATACATAAACACATCCATCCAAAACGAATGTCAATCCGACCGAATGGCCATCCGACCGGATGACCATCCTAACGGATTGTCATTCGATCGAATGACCATCCGTTCGGATTGTCATCCAATCAGATGACCATTCGTCACTCAGTCACTCATCCTCGTTTAATGCGCCGTTCATCGCTTATGCTATCGTTCTGTAATCAGGCTAACTTTCCAGCGCTCCCTTCAATCCAAGACGGTATTTAGTTATTAAACGATATCTGTGAGTATACTCGAACCCTTTTTGCTTTAGGGAATTTTGGGAGTTACATACGTTACTTATTCAAAACACAATCGACACACAACGCAAACACTTTTATACGCTGACCTCTACTGCATGTTATATGTGTTACTCGTTGAATGCTTGTATGTTATGTTTACACAGTGTTGTTGCATGACACTTTAGCAACGATAGTACTATAGTTTGGACTCAGCACCTGTCGTGGACAGGGGTTGTTAGGGGCTTTACTTCACGTGTCCCAGTGGGGATATGTGATGCGCATTCTACAACTCGCAGTCACGTCTGTGCATATTTCAATGTCGATAACCTACTAGCTTCAATTTGCTACATGTTACATGTTGGTTATGCGTAAACGTTTTCGCTACTTATTATACTATCAAACTTGTATGCTCACCTTTACACTATGTGTTGTTGCTGCACTACATCTGTCGACTTCGTCTTGTATCGAGTCTTACATTGAATTGTATAGATTAGGGCACGTTTTATGAGAAAATAGGAAGTGTATTGTGTTTAGTGAGCTGATTTCGCTCATAGGGTCAAATAGTTAGTGATTTTGCTTATTTGAACATTGGTGATTTCGCTTATATGGACATATGTACATATGGGCGAAATCAGAATAGTATATATAGGGGTCTCATAGGCGAAATCAGTATCCACTCCTTGTATTCCATACCGAAGTGTTGCCGGTGTGAAGAACTACTTGTAATTGCATTCTAATCAATACAATCAGTAGTTATAGTGAAGAATTAGTTGTTTCTACCTTCGTTTCTTGTTATTCCGCACCTGAAACGAAGTAAAACTCCTCTGAACGACTCGTTCGGGTCAGATCACGATCCTACAAGTGGTATCAGAGCTCAGGAGGAGGAGTTCTGCAGAGATTAGCTGGAATTTATCAAGATTTCTTACTTCTACACCTTCTTTTATTATTTCAGAAAGTTTTACCGGTCAAAATTGGATCAAAATTTCACAGACTGTGCGTAATTGAACATCGACAAACCCTGGAAAGTTTGACACTAAAATTCGGACTAAAATGGACCAAATTACCCTCGAATATGATTTCGCTTATACAGACATTTCATGATTTCGCTTATATGTCAGCTTGATTTCGCTTATAGGGTCACCCAAAACCCTGATTTCGCTCAAAGTTACACCTGATTTCGCTTTTGTGACATGCATACCTTGGGATTTCGCTTTTGTGACATACATACCTTGTGATTTCGCTTTTGTGACATACATACCTTGTGATTTCGCTTTTGTGACACATTGTTTGGGGTTTCGCTCATAAGGTATATCAGGTTTCGCTCATAAGGTCATCCAGAATCCTAATTTCGCTCAAAAGGACACCCAGTATACATGATTTCGCTTATTTGTCACTGTTTTTGTAAAACGTGCTAAGTCATCATGGATACTGAGTTCTATAACGCGTTTACAACACCGTCTGGTCCAGCTGTTATTGCTCAAGCCATGAGTTTGGAAAATGAGACGGGAACCACCCAAAAGCCCCCGAAATTGATGAGTATCGAAGAATACTACGGGTGGAAAGATAGATTCGAGAACTGGGTTCAGGCTAACCATCTTAGGTCATGGGAATGTATCTTGAAGAAATATGTGTTGCCTCGAACAGATTTGCAGGTTCTTAAAGAGTTGTCAGAATTCACGGATCAAGAACGAGTTATGTACAAAGCTGAGAAAATGACGATCAGTCTGCTTCAGCAAGCTATAAAAGAAGACATATTCATATTGCTTCAGCACGACAAAACTGCAAAATCAATCTGGGATGCTCTTAAAGTAAAATTTGAGGGTAGTGAAAACATGATAAAGAGCAAGAAAGCGTTACTAAAGAAAGAGTTTGATCTGTTCAGTAGCTTACCGGGAGAGGACACAAAGAAGCTGATTGAACGTTACTGCCACCTAGTGCGATCAATGTCGATGTTAAGTATTACAAAAGATCGTGAAGAGTGGGCAGACAAGTTAGCTGATGCGTTACCACAGAAAGAGTGGGGAACGTATTTGATGATTCTGTAAAATACGGGTGTTTATGATGGGTTGACGATATCTCAGTTTATTGAAAAGATCGAGAGTCAGGATTTGGAACAGCAAAAGATCGCCAGGATGAATAGTCCAAGTGGTCAACAGGATGTAAAGATGTACTACAAAGGTAGTATTCCGGTTCCAGAAGCTGAGAGAAGTCCGAAAATCCAGACTGCGTTTAGTGCTGGGGATTCAACAGAAAAGGTTGATCAGAGTTCAAACAAAAACAGCAGTGGATTTTCTGCATTTCCGAGTGTTAATCCGAAAGAGTCAACTACAAGTTTTCACTCTCAAAGCACAAAGACAGGAAATGGTTATGTGATTCAGTGTAACATCGCTTTGAATCTTCCAGAAGGTCAAAGTTTTTCAGAAGACACTGTTGAAGACCACATGGCTCTACTTGGTTCTGTGTTGTTATCTTATGAAGGTCTAGTGGCTGGTCGAATCAGAAATCCTATGCTCACAAAGGAGGATTACGATCAAATAGACGTCGAAGAGATGGAATTAATGGATATCAAATGGTGTCTTGCTAGTGTTCTTAGACGTGCTGAAAAGTTCAAAACGATTACTGTCACACCCCGACCGCGTAAAATAACAAAGCGCGGCGGAAACATCGGGGCGTGTTGCAACAGAATTAATGTTTCATAACCATGGATACCAAAAAGTGTTTCGTTTTATTAAACATTGAATAATTACATCGTCTTGAAATCTAAATACACTATTTAAACATAGTCTATCATTGTTATTGAGTCACTAAGGCCTTGTCCAGTCCTATGTGAGCATGCATCTTATCAATCGATATCATTCAACAATACCTGAAACATATGTGAAAACGAGGTCAGCAAAGAAATGCTGGCGAGTACATAGGTTTTGTAGGAGTGTCGAAATCATGGCTAGTTTAGACGTTGCAATACTTTATTTAAAAACCTTGTTTTGAAAAGAGTATAATATTGCAACTTAATTAACCAACTCAAATCAAGCGGGTTATAATTTGTAAAACCTCGTAGCCATGACTCTTAACCCAAAAACATTTGTTTTAGTAAATTATTTGAAAAACAATGATAAGTTCAGGTGATATGTATAAATAGGAGAATAATGCATGATTAAATGAATAACCATGTAAAAAAATGAGTTTGTATAAGATAAGTTGTTTGTAAATAAATGTCTTGTGAAAAGTATGTTACTTGTATAAAATGTTCTATGTCTCAAACTGAAATGATTCAAATAACGCTACAATATGTAATACCATACAAACACTTATATATAGGAAGTACCAGCGGCGTATCCACCATGCTTGTATCATATTCCACACGCATTGTTACTTAATCACTTAATCCAAACCAAACCACCAAAGTAATGTTCATGCCCAAATGTAAATCATGTAATATGTATAACCAAAATAATATCGTATATCGCTTTGAAGCCAATCGTTTACCCAATCGTTAAAACATCGTGTGAAACCCAATCGTTACCCAATCGTTAAAACATCGTGTGAAACCCAATCGTTACCCAATCGTTAAAACATCGTGTGAAAACCAATCGTAAATCGTTTAATTCGTTTTAGGTCGTGAAACTACTTATAAGGTCGTCTCGCTAATAACATTCAAACCTTCGTGACTTTCATCGCTTCTCGTTTTCGTCGCTTCTCGTTTTCGTATTAACAAACCTCCATAGGGTAAATTAATAATTACAGATTCAGTCGCTACCTACCATACCCACACATAACCACGGGTGTAGTAAATAACGGGATTTGTCAGATCCTATGGTACCATAACCTAATACTGGTCGGCTTGATCATTGCTAATGAATGTCATTTGTTATGTAACTACAACCAACAAGTTTGTTCACTTTATGAAATCGTTATTAGTTTTGTATAAATCGCTTTAATTGTTTTTGAAACCATCGTTATAACATCGAAAACATTTAGCACATATGAGTCACCCCAAAACAATTGAAAACAGTAAAATAGGGGAAAATGTACTCGCCTGAGAATGCTTGGAGGTCTTGAACAACAACCAAACAAAGCTTGAGGGAGCACGGAATCAGTCGGCAAATCTAAACTATATAAATAAACCGGACTTAAATCGGGAGATCGGATAGGATGAGGCTTGGTAAACCAAATGAGTGTTGGAACTCATATGATATGGTTTAACAAGGCCTACATACTACAATGAAACCAAACCTAAGTGCTTTCGACCCATCGCGACCCATTAAGGTAACATATGCTACTTTAACGCGTCGTGCGCGTGAAACGCGTTCGGACCGTCTAACTAGTCCTATGACAAGTGTTATATGCCTAAACATGTTACATAATCAGTTATGTGACAAAAGTTTAGGTTACATATGCTTAATTACCAATTATACATGAAAAGGGTATTCTGGTAATTTACCTAAGGCATATAAACTACCTATCATACAACTACTCAAACGATGTGACCATAGGGTATAACCTCGGAAGGTTATTCCCTACCTACTATGGTCACCTAATCTATTTGGTCGGATCCTAATGATCGACCAAATGGGTCGAGTTCGAAGGTATAGGCGATTTATCAGATCGCCTACCCTACGACCCTAGACAACGTGGTAATCAGTGGGCATAGTCCCAAGGGACTATGACCAACGTGATTACACTCACGTTGCGAAGTTCAAACGAACTTCGCATTGACCATTACTGGTCAACGCTGAAAGTCAAACAAAGTTTGACTTTCTGACTCGAAAAGCAATAAAATAAGGAAAAGAACGAAAGAATACTTACGAAGGGTCCCCGAATGCTAAACTCGATTCAAAAATCTCAGGTATGAAACAAATGTTTCAACTTAGAGTTTCTCAAATCAAGTTTCTAGTGATTTTTAGCAATGGGGGTGGTTGGGTATTTATAGGAATACCCGAACCGTTAAGATCGCTTGTCGAATATCGTGCCATGATCCAACCCGTACACTTGTCGGAAACTCATGGTGACTAAATTGGCCACTCACCATAGGGTATCAACATGTGGCAAGGGATTAAGGAGTGGAGAACAGCTGTTAACAGCTGTTAATACGTCGAATCTGGTCCCGAATGCGAAAAACTGAGTTTCTGCATGTTTCTGCCCAGAATAGGCAGTCGCGTAGTGCGACTGCATAGGCCCTTAGGGCTCGCGCTACACCACTGCCCCCCTGTTTCAGAAATGTTTCCAAATTGGCAGTTTTGGTCCCTGTTGTGTTTTAAGCGATTTTCGATGCGTTTGAACCCCGTTAACCTCATTTCAAGGCTCTAAAATGAAGTTAAAGTATAGGGAACTCAAAACATACTCAAAAATATGCCGGATGATGGTTCGTTTGGTCGTACGAACACGATGTTCGCTTAATTACGACGGAATGCGCATAAGCGCGAAAAACGATCCAAATGACGCGACGAATGGATTTTTCTTATGGCGAACACTAAAATAAAATATTTTAGTGCTTACATAAATTTTTGGATGTCCAGATGTATTCAGAACGTAAGTTATGCGCGAAAATGCAAACTTGTGCACTTTTTGACACTTTTAGTCCCTGAATGACACAAAAGTTTATTTTAGCACACCGAACCCCTCAAAGCCTATTTCTAAGCTATGTAAAGGATATTTATGGTATGTTTAACTTATGGTCATGTTCCGGAAGGTCTGTTACAGTTCAAATTGGCTTACTTTCGCAGTTTGTCAACTTTAGTCCCTGTAAGCGAATTAACTTGATTTCGGCATACCAAACCTTCCAAAACTTATTTCTAAGTTACGTAAAGGTTATTTAAGGTATGTTAAGCCTATTTCACTATTCCGGAGTGTTCGTTGCATTAAACTGGTTATATTTACGCATCAGTGCGCGTATAACCTTCCAGAAAGCGAGTTAGAGCTTGAAATCGAACAAGAATTGATATGTGTAAATGATACACATATTTTTACGAATCCCAAGTATGAAATACAATATTTCATTGGTTTGGTATTTGTTTGATGGCCGTGGAGGCACAGGTGTTACAGTCTCCCCTACTTTAGGAAATTTCGTCCCGAAATTTATTTAGAGGAAACTTGTGAGAGCTTGAAAACATGAGGTTGAAAAGATCGAACAATAATGGTTAGGGTTCTGAACTTCTAGTAATCTTTAATAACATCATGATTGCAATGTAAGAGGGATACTTATATACAAGTATATGAAGCGTCATTGGTGCGTCCACCGTACCTCCATTACATCGTTCTCATTTCGTTATTGTTGTCACTATCGGTTCTTACACATAATAAATCTTACTGTGTTTCTGTGCACTAAATTTCATAATTATGTACGCGTCCATAATCAGACAATTCTTTGCACAATTCACACAGTCTATTTTATAGTGTGTAGGGGAAAACCAAATGAACAAACCGGTGATGAGTGTGACTAGACCGCCATAGAGTCCTTTAAATTAAATCAATAAATGATCTAAATAGGCTATCAAGGAGTCTGTTCAGCTACATCACTAGATGTCGTTCTCTAACCAAATTGTGAATCAATCTTTTTGACTAGACTACTAAGAGGGTCTCTTATGAATCATGGAGTGGTACTATATAACCCAAGGGTCTTAACTACCAGGTAGAAGCCCATAAGGATTTAAGGTAGTACCTTTTGAATATCCTACTACGAATCTCTCATATGAAGATATGAAAGATTCTATGAGGATTTGGAAAATCGTAACACACAAAAACATAGAGGAGAACACATAAACACATATCATATAACCACAAAATTGTTCGTTAATTTGTCTTGTAAATTGCGTACATGCATTTAAAGCACACTAGGAATCCATTCCGTGGATTTCATTTGGTACTTTAAACGTTACCAAGAATCCAACTATAAAGATAGAAAGATTCAAAAAGAAAATTCGATTTCAATTATTAGGAACCGAAGTGTTCGAATTAAGGTACATAAGGAATCCAATTAAGGACTCTGATTTGAATGATAATCATCCACAAGGATCTAATTGTAAAGATAAAAAGATCCCATATGAATTTTAGAAGTTGAAGATGTTTTGAAACCTTGCACTGGATGTGCTTAGGTCAAAACATGACGTAAAATGCTTATGAAGTTGAGATGCTTGATATGTCAAGGCGACATATGAAGCAGAATTTTGAAGGTTAAGTCAATGTATGAGGAAAATATTTTTGAAAACTATGCATGGGGTTCTTTTAAGAAAAATGTGTTTAACGTTTTTGAAACCTTATATATAATACTTTTTGAAATCATAAAGTAGGTGTATTAGGTAGATATATTTGCAAAAATGTTTTAAAATCATGCGAGATAAATTTTGAAATTATGTATAAGGTTTTTGAAAGATATGAATGATGCTTTTCGAAATCATGCACTTGATCAGAAAATGTATTGTGTTAATATTGTCTTCAGACTATATGAAATATTTTGAAATTAGAAAGGTTGGTTTTGATAACATGGCCAATGTTTTTGAAATAACACAGACAATGCATCTAGAAAAATTGTTTTCAAACTATATGAAATGTTTTGAGATCATGAAGATTGTTTTGAAATACTGGTACTGTGTATGTTGAAAAATCAAAACGTAATGGGTATGAGATTTGAAAATACCCTTAGTTATCTAACCAAGGATTTAAAGGCACAGATGTGCGAAAAGCACGATTACTCATAATGTCACTTAATTTTCTGTACTTTGTTTCTTAGAGTGAAACGAGTACTTAAAATTTTTGAGGGAATCATGAGCAATCATTTGAAAGAGAGAAATCACAAGAGTAGTTTGTAAGGTACATAGTTCCTTGATGTAGGTATCATAGGAAAAGCCATACACACCTAGCAAGGGGTTGAGCTGGTTGGTTGGGGACTGCTTTACCATTGTGAGCGACCATGGCGAAGTTCTGAGAAGCCTTTCGCTTCTTTGACTTCTTAGGGGATCGTTCATCCATGGTCTTTGATTCCTTGATTGGTTTATTGGCTGATGGTGTTGTCGCCTGACTAGGTCCTGCCTGTCTTGGTGACTCTTGAGTGGCTTCATCCTGGAGATGATACATGGCAGTAGCTAATTCAACAGTCTTCAGGACAACTTCGCCTATTCGCTGAGCTAATTTGGCTGCTTGCTCAGATATCTGGGCGTCATCGTGATGAAGAGACATTCTTGAAGAAAAAGAAAGGCATAGGGAGAAACAGGTGAAAGATTATTGGACAATCAAAACAGAATGATAACGCATGAAGATTGCGATCATTTGTTTGTTACCTAAGGCAAACAAATGAGACGGTGACTGATCAAAGTAAATGGGTCAAAAATAATGTATCGCGAAGACATGCTCGCCTATAAGTGAACACTCATCCCAAGAATTCCCAGGTAAGCACAACTGGTCTCGCGTCTGATGAGATGTATACGAAGTGCTTGCCTAGTCAGAAAACCCAGAATACAGGCATTCACCCTTCCAGTTTGCACGTGTTCACATTATTTAAAACCCAAAACCTTGACGAAATTTTGAAAACTCAAAGAGGTTCAAAACCATATAATAGAGAGTTCAAAACCTTACAATAGAGGGTTCAAAACCTAGTAATCAATCATCCTAGAACAGATGATTAGTTTTCAAAGCGGTTTTGAAATTTATGTTCTTGTTGTGGTCGTCACCTAAGGATAGGTGACGGTATTGTTTTATGACTAAACGCAAGTAAACTCGCGTTAGGGTCCTAAGAAGGTTATAGACTAGGTCAAAGCATTACTAATAACCTAATTCCCTATAACCATTGGCTCTGATACCATCTTTTCTGTCACACCCCGACCGCGTAAAACAACAAAGCGCGGCGGAAACATCGGGGCGTGTTGCAACAGAATTAATGTTTCATAACCATGGATACCAAAAAGTGTTTCGTTTTATTAAACATTGAATAATTACATCGTCTTGAAATCTAAATACACTATTTAAACATAGTCTATCATTGTTATTGAGTCACTAAGGCCTTGTCCAGTCCTATGTGAGCATGCATCTTATCAATCGATATCATTCAACAATACCTGAAACATATGTGAAAACGAGGTCAGCAAAGAAATGCTGGCGAGTACATAGGTTTTGTAGGAGTGTCGAAATCATGGCTAGTTTAGACGTTGCAATACTTTATTTAAAAACCTTGTTTTGAAAAGAGTATAATATTGCAACTTAATTAACCAACTCAAATCAAGCGGGTTATAATTTGTAAAACCTCGTAGCCATGACTCTTAACCCAAAAACATTTGTTTTAGTAAATTATTTGAAAAACAATGATAAGTTCAGGTGATATGTATAAATAGGAGAATAATGCATGATTAAATGAATAACCATGTAAAAAAATGAGTTTGTATAAGATAAGTTGTTTGTAAATAAATGTCTTGTGAAAAGTATGTTACTTGTATAAAATGTTCTATGTCTCAAACTGAAATGATTCAAATAACGCTACAATATGTAATACCATACAAACACTTATATATAGGAAGTACCAGCGGCGTATCCACCATGCTTGTATCATATTCCACACGCATTGTTACTTAATCACTTAATCCAAACCAAACCACCAAAGTAATGTTCATGCCCAAATGTAAATCATGTAATATGTATAACCAAAATAATATCGTATATCGCTTTGAAGCCAATCGTTTACCCAATCGTTAAAACATCGTGTGAAACCCAATCGTTACCCAATCGTTAAAACATCGTGTGAAACCCAATCGTTACCCAATCGTTAAAACATCGTGTGAAAACCAATCGTAAATCGTTTAATTCGTTTTAGGTCGTGAAACTACTTATAAGGTCGTCTCGCTAATAACATTCAAACCTTCGTGACTTTCATCGCTTCTCGTTTTCGTCGCTTCTCGTTTTCGTATTAACAAACCTCCATAGGGTAAATTAATAATTACAGATTCAGTCGCTACCTACCATACCCACACATAACCACGGGTGTAGTAAATAACGGGATTTGTCAGATCCTATGGTACCATAACCTAATACTGGTCGGCTTGATCATTGCTAATGAATGTCATTTGTTATGTAACTACAACCAACAAGTTTGTTCACTTTATGAAATCGTTATTAGTTTTGTATAAATCGCTTTAATTGTTTTTGAAACCATCGTTATAACATCGAAAACATTTAGCACATATGAGTCACCCCAAAACAATTGAAAACAGTAAAATAGGGGAAAATGTACTCGCCTGAGAATGCTTGGAGGTCTTGAACAACAACCAAACAAAGCTTGAGGGAGCACGGAATCAGTCGGCAAATCTAAACTATATAAATAAACCGGACTTAAATCGGGAGATCGGATAGGATGAGGCTTGGTAAACCAAATGAGTGTTGGAACTCATATGATATGGTTTAACAAGGCCTACATACTACAATGAAACCAAACCTAAGTGCTTTCGACCCATCGCGACCCATTAAGGTAACATATGCTACTTTAACGCGTCGTGCGCGTGAAACGCGTTCGGACCGTCTAACTAGTCCTATGACAAGTGTTATATGCCTAAACATGTTACATAATCAGTTATGTGACAAAAGTTTAGGTTACATATGCTTAATTACCAATTATACATGAAAAGGGTATTCTGGTAATTTACCTAAGGCATATAAACTACCTATCATACAACTACTCAAACGATGTGACCATAGGGTATAACCTCGGAAGGTTATTCCCTACCTACTATGGTCACCTAATCTATTTGGTCGGATCCTAATGATCGACCAAATGGGTCGAGTTCGAAGGTATAGGCGATTTATCAGATCGCCTACCCTACGACCCTAGACAACGTGGTAATCAGTGGGCATAGTCCCAAGGGACTATGACCAACGTGATTACACTCACGTTGCGAAGTTCAAACGAACTTCGCATTGACCATTACTGGTCAACGCTGAAAGTCAAACAAAGTTTGACTTTCTGACTCGAAAAGCAATAAAATAAGGAAAAGAACGAAAGAATACTTACGAAGGGTCCCCGAATGCTAAACTCGATTCAAAAATCTCAGGTATGAAACAAATGTTTCAACTTAGAGTTTCTCAAATCAAGTTTCTAGTGATTTTTAGCAATGGGGGTGGTTGGGTATTTATAGGAATACCCGAACCGTTAAGATCGCTTGTCGAATATCGTGCCATGATCCAACCCGTACACTTGTCGGAAACTCATGGTGACTAAATTGGCCACTCACCATAGGGTATCAACATGTGGCAAGGGATTAAGGAGTGGAGAACAGCTGTTAACAGCTGTTAATACGTCGAATCTGGTCCCGAATGCGAAAAACTGAGTTTCTGCATGTTTCTGCCCAGAATAGGCAGTCGCGTAGCGCGACTGCATAGGCCCTTAGGGCTCGCGCTACACCACTGCCCCTCTGTTTCAGAAATGTTTCCAAATTGGCAGTTTTGGTCCCTGTTGTGTTTTAAGCGATTTTCGATGCGTTTGAACCCCGTTAACCTCATTTCAAGGCTCTAAAATGAAGTTAAAGTATAGGGAACTCAAAACATACTCAAAAATATGCCGGATGATGGTTCGTTTGGTCGTACGAACACGATGTTCGCTTAATTACGACGGAATGCGCATAAGCGCGAAAAACGATCCAAATGACGCGACGAATGGATTTTTCTTATGGCGAACACTAAAATAAAATATTTTAGTGCTTACATAAATTTTTGGATGTCCAGATGTATTCAGAACGTAAGTTATGCGCGAAAATGCAAACTTGTGCACTTTTTGACACTTTTAGTCCCTGAATGACACAAAAGTTTATTTTAGCACACCGAACCCCTCAAAGCCTATTTCTAAGCTATGTAAAGGATATTTATGGTATGTTTAACTTATGGTCATGTTCCGGAAGGTCTGTTACAGTTCAAATTGGCTTACTTTCGCAGTTTGTCAACTTTAGTCCCTGTAAGCGAATTAACTTGATTTCGGCATACCAAACCTTCCAAAACTTATTTCTAAGTTACGTAAAGGTTATTTAAGGTATGTTAAGCCTATTTCACTATTCCGGAGTGTTCGTTGCATTAAACTGGTTATATTTACGCATCAGTGCGCGTATAACCTTCCAGAAAACGATTTAGAGCTTGAAATCGAACAAGAATTGATATGTGTAAATGATACACATATTTTTACAAATCCCAAGTATGAAATACAATATTTCATTGGTTTGGTATTTGTTTGATGGCCGTGGAGGCACAGGTGTTACAATTACTGGGAGAAATGATTTTCTTGATGCTCATGTATCTACTTTAGGTTTTGATAAATCTAAAGTTACTTGTTTTCGATGCAAGGAGAAAGGCCATTTCAAACGGGAATGTAAGAACAGGGAAGCTAGTGGTGCTCAGAATCCGTTTGGAAAAGATGATTACTACCGGAAAGCCATTTATCAACAGGTTGGTCAATCACAAGATTCACAGACGGCTCATGTAGAAAGATTGAGGATTCCAAGAGAGCGTGTTTGGTAGATTTCAACTGGAGCAACTACATATCACCTGATAGCAAAGCATGCATAGTCGATCAAGATGATGAGAGGCTACTTGAAGGCTTCAGCTGGGATATGTTTGCAGATGAGAATGGAAATTTCAAAGCTTTCATTGCCAAGATTATGAAAGAACCAGACATGTTCACTGAGTGGATGAAATCTATTGGTGAAACTGTAAAGTCTGATGCATCAGATGAAAACTTACAGAGTGCAGATGAAAGCTCACAAAGCTCAGATGACAGGTCAGAAAAAGAAATTGTTTTTGATCAAACACCATCTGATTCTGGTTCTTCGGATGATAATGCTGAAAAATCTGTTGAGTTTGATCAGTCACCAACTGATAGCAATAGTGATGATGAGGAAGAAAAACATATCGATATTGCTAAATCTCATCTTTCTCCTGAAAGTTTTCATTTCTATTTTGCAGATCGCATGGAGAAACTGAAGGAGAAACGAGCTGCTAAAGAACAACAACTAAAGAAATCTGAAGATGTTGTTCAGAAAGAGAATGTTGAAGGTGTTGCTGAAGAGATGGTTGAAACTGAGCGAGTGAAGGTAGAAGAGAAGGTCATTGAAGAAGAAAAAGTGGTTGAAGTAGTAAAGACAATCGAGATTGAGAAGATTGTTGAAGTTGTAAAGCCTTGCGAGAAGTGTTTGGAAGCATGCAAGGGTTGTGTAGCAAAAGACGAGAAAGTTGCTGAGTATGAAAAGAAGAAAGAGCAGTTACTGTTCAACCTCAACTATGTGAAAGAATCTTATGATGTCTTGAACAAAACAGTAACTGGTCTCCAAAACACAAATTCAGAAAGAGAACAAGCACTAACGATGATGAATGCTGTAATGATGACAAAGCAGAAAGCCATCAACTTTTACATCGAAGAAAGTGCTAAATGGAAGCAAGAGTTGGAGACAGAAAAGATCGAGAATGAGAGAATTAGACGTTTATTACAAAGTTATTCTAGTTCTGATTATCTCATTGATCGTATTTACCCAACTGTTGCAGGTATGGAAGCTTTTCAAGACAAGAAGCAGAATAAAAAGAAAGATAGTGGTAAGAACCCGACTGTTAGCTATAACAAGTGTCCGCCTCCAATTTGGGAAGGGTACTCTCCTAGAAAACCAAACGAGGAGCAACTTGAAAAAGCAGTCAATATAAAGCTAAAAACCAACACAACTGATGAGTTACCAGAAAACATTGACGTCACGTTTACCTCGTCTGACACTGATCATGAGTCTGAGTTAATCAAAAAGGTGGTTGATCAAGTGTTGGATACTGATGAGGAGTCCGAGTCAAAGTCTGAGTCTGAAGGGTCAAATTCGTCAGTCAACAGTCCAAAGTCGTCGGTCAAAAAGGCTTACAGTAAAGAATTTTTGTTATCAAAAGCAAATTTGGATGATGAAGCCTTTGAAGTTGCATACACTTTAAATGATTCGAACAAATTATACTCTGACAAAGAGTTTCCAATAAGAAGTGTTCGTTTTGACATGATCAAAAAGGTTTTCAAATTGACAGAAATTAATATTTCTGAAATAAAAGATTTAAATCTTACTGAAAAACCTAAAAAGTACACTTCAAGAGTTCAACAACGTTTAAACAAGAAAAAGGGTTACAATTCTGGTTCTGGTTTTCAAAAGAAACCAAACCAAAATCGTAGCTACAAAAAGAAAGGTCTTGGATTTATTCCACCAGAAAATCATAAAAATTTGAAAAATTCTAAAACAAAAACAGAATTTGTGTCAGGTGGAAGTGCAGAAGAGGAACAGAAGAAACCATTCTGGAGACAGTCAAATCAAGAGTTTCTTGCTGAAAAGAAGAAGAATGGAACTGAAGTTTGTCACTCAAAAGAAACTAGAACTTGTTACAAATGCAATGAAGCTGGTCACATTGCATGGAACTGTCCAAAAAATGCCAAGTCAAAACAGGGAGTTTCTAACAAGTTGAAAGGAAAAGTTGTTGATATTGAACCACCAACTGAAAAATTTAAAATTTTTGAAAACTCAACTTATGAGGTTGGTGAGTGTTCTAATAAGAATTTTTATAAAAAGAAAGAGAAAGACAACCAAGTGTGGGTTGTTAAGAAAGTTGATGAGAACGTCGGCGATGAATCTGGTTCCACAAAGCCAGAAGAGCCACAGGTTGAGATGAAAATTTCAGTGAATGATGATTAGTTTCCATCACTGAAATTTGAAGAAGTTAAACAGAAAGTTGGCAAGGTTGATATCTCGAATCTGTTTTACAACGAGAATACTAAATTTGATGTCGAGAAAACATTCAATGGAAGTGTTAAGAAAATTTTTGGGAAAATGTTGAATGGGAAAGCTAAGGGGGTTAAAGATTTTTATGCAACTAAAAAGGCAACTTACAACCCTACTGCACAAGAACTAAAACCATCAAGTCTGAGAAGACTTGGATGGAAGTTTGTTTCCCGTAAAGTCTTAGGACTATGCCGGAGATCCCAAGTTTATATCGTGGATCAGGAATCGGCATCATTCTTGTAAAAGTGTGTTTGTGATGTAGTCATTCAACCTAGATTGAATATGTGTTGAAATTGTTACAGATTAAAGGATTACGCCGGAGCTTCCAGGTTGGTAAGTGCGAAGCAGGAATCGGCATTCTGATTGATAAAATGATGCATGTAGACGTAACATTCCTACAGTTGGTATTGGTCAGTTCGTTTCTTGTTTGTGATCCTAAAAGTGGTAATTCTTACAATTGGTACAGAGGTTGCTTAATTGCAAACGGTAAATCAGGGACATTAAATTGTACTTGATTTATTACATTTGATAAAAACTGACAAGATCATGAACCATATCCCCATACTTAACAAGTGGTAAAAACAAACTCATTTTCTGGAAAAATCATTTTGATTAAAACAAACTTAAGTGTTTTGAAATCTAAATGAGAAAATGGTTTATTGAAAGGGGGAGTTCTGATTGTTTATGCCTGGTGAATGGCGATTTGATGCAATTCGATGTCGGTTGTCAAGTTTGTTGTACAGTTTATTTTCAAATTTCCTTTAATGTGTTTGCATTTTAGGGGGAGTAGAAATTTCTAAAAATCCAAAAACATTAGAAAATTTGAAAAAGACAAAAACATGATAAAATCAAAAACGAGTTTTTGTTGTGAAAAGAGGAAATGATAGTACATCAGTGAACTGTCACAACATGCTAAAGAATTGCTTAGATAAAATGTGATAAACAATCGTACTGTGGATGTGTCAGTAGGTTTTTACACATTTAGTAAATTGTGACGAGATATAAACATAAAATTCAAACTTGCTTGTTTTGTGGGTTAACAACTTCTTGGATATATAGGTAACCCCTGAAATCTTGTTTGAAAGGTCCCTTATTCTGAGATACTAGGTCTTTATGCTCAATGATATCTGGGGTATTATCCCGGGACTTCTGCTGAATGGAAGTTCTGACCTAGTCCCCGGATAATACTTTCTGCAAATGCTTGAAACATAGCATCGCCCTCAGCAAGCTGATGAAACAATAAAATTGATAGTCGTTGCTGTTGTAATCAAAAGATCCTCTAAAGGGGACACACCCAAAAGTAGAGTCATGATCTCTCTGCTGAACGGTAGTTCTGACCTGAGCTCTCATGATTCTTCATAATTTATAACCCCTAACAGATATCAGCTGTGGTATACTCACCTGTAAGACTGAATATTGGGATCTGGATACGGGAGTATATTCAAGTAGTGGGACACACGAATAAGTTAGTATCTAAAACATTAACCTCGTATCTCGGATCAATTGAACTTTGTGTGAAAATTTATGTGGACAAATATACTGACAATCTAGGTGAATTGTTTAGAACTGAAAATGAAATATAGCTTAACGGTGTTAGTGACATGTCTCATAAACTGATATGATCCTCTTACACGAACTCACAAAATATATTGTTTGTAAATATTTTATTTCTGCATTTTCTTGATTCTTCAAGTGGTGTCATTTACTTTCTTTCAGAAAAATCCAAAAAGATTTTGTGTGTGTTTTAGCATAAACTTTTGAAAAAATCAAAAAGATTTTCGACAACTGATGTTGGAAAGCTAATTGTCAAAATTCCAAGTGCTAAACATGATGACATTGTTGTGAGGGGGAGTGTATATTGAACATCAAATGTGTTTTGGAAATCAACAAGTGGTTCATCATAGAGAAAGTGATTTGAGAGAGAGTAAATGTTGGTGCATACAAAGTGTTAAATTTAGAAAATTTATTTCTGGGTTAAGAATGTGCAGGAATAGCCAGGTTTCGATCTTGGATCTAAAAATAAAGAGCCAGGTTACAACACCTGAGGACTCTAATTGAAGAAAGCCAAGTTTCGATCCTGGAAATTAATTACTGTGAATAGAGATTGAGCCAGGTTCCAGATTATGTGGACAAAGCTATAGCCAGGCATCAATTTTGGACATGTGAAAGCCAGACAAAGATCCTGATGCAGATGTTGCTGAAGAACAAAGAAATGCCAGCGAATCGAGAGAGGGAGTCTGTTGATGAAGATAAATAGAGAGAAAAGCCCAGAGACTGATCAAGACTGAAGAAGTGAAAACACAGCATTGTCGTGACTCGATAGTCGACTCGTCAACATCTGAGGGGGAGTCTGTTGGTGCACTACATCTGTCGACTTCGTCTTGTATCGAGTCTTACATTGAATTGTATAGATTAGGGCACGTTTTACGAGAAAATAGGAAGTGTATTGTGTTTAGTGAGCTGATTTCGCTCATAGGGTCAAATAGTTAGTGATTTCGCTTATTTGAACATTGGTGATTTCGCTTATATGGACATATGTACATATGGGCGAAATCAGAATAGTATATATAGGGGTCTCATAGGCGAAATCAGTATCCACTCCTTGTATTCCATACCGAAGTGCTGCCGGTGTGAAGAACTACTTGTAATTGCATTCTAATCAATACAATCAGTAGTTATAGTGAAGAATTAGCTGTTTCTACCTTTGTTTCTTGTTATTCCGCACCTGAAACGAAGTAAAACTCCTCTGAACGACTCGTTCTGGTCAGATCACGATCCTACATGTGTATTGACCGCTATTTTAACATATGTGACAGGTATTTGAATGCTTAGGATGCTTTGCTTGCTTACATGGAATTGAGCTTAGGAGAGTCTAGAAACAAACGAACAATCTAATTTTATGAGTTGTCGGAATAAGAGGAAGTATACGCATAACGAGCAAGACTTTAAGCCAAGCGACAAACATGAGGAAAACGCTGCGACTAGGACAGTCAAGGCAATCCGTGACCACAACTAAGGCATGTGATAAAAACTACCAAGGAGAACTATCAAAGTGTAGCTGGTGTGGTTATCATCACACTGGTCCGTGCAGGGCTCATAGGTGTGGAAGTTGTGGCAAGACCGGGTATAGCAAGGAGGCAGTGCTGGTCTGGTACGGAGTGTGGGAATAGGAGACAGGACAACTATAGAAACCAGAGCGTTAGTGGGGAGCAGATCAGTAATGGAAACGACAAGGGCAAGGGTTGCTACGGATGTGGCGACAAAGGACACTAACGGAAGGACTGCCCGAAGGAAAAATAAAGTTCGTGGGAGCATTTATAACGAAAGGAGCACCCAAGGCGCGTCAGGACCTGAACGTAGCTACGGGAACATTCTGTATAAACCAACACTATGCATCCATTTTGATTGATACTGGCGCTGACTTTAGCCTTGTATCTATAGAATTTAAGAAACTACTTGGTCTAGAAGCAAGTAAGCTAGACATCCTCCCCTATTCGATAAAATTAGCGAATGGGAAATTAGTCAAAGAGGATGAAGTTATTAAGGGTTGTACACTTGAACTTGGGGAACGAAAGTTTTCTATTGACCTGCTACCAGTTGGGTTAGGAAGTTTTGAAGTTGTAGTCGGCTTGGATTGGGTATCCAAGAATGGAGCAGAAGTTGTTTGTCATGAGAAAATCATTCGCATCCCTCTTGCGATTGATGAAACACATTTAGTACACGACCTTCATACAGATGATACAAGGACACTGGACCTCATAAGGCGGAAGACTGCGACAATTAACATTGGCTATGAGAGCGCAGAAGTGTCTTTGAAAAGGCGGCATAGCCTTCCTTGCTCATATTGTCGACAAGGAGACCAAGGAGCCAAGATTAGAAGGCATTCCCATTGTAAAGGGATTTCCAGAAGTCATTCTCAAAGACATGACGGGGCTACCTCCACAGCGATAAGTGGAGTTTCGGATAGATCTAGAGCTAGGAGTGGCACCAGTGACAAATGGCGCCTTACCGTTCCGAGATACAGAAGCCTTCGATGCAACTGCAAGAGTTGCTAGGCAGGGGAAATCTATCAGGCCGAACTTCTCACCTTGGGAAGCCCTAGTGTTATTCGTTAGGAAGAAGGACGACAGTTTTCGTATGTGCATACAACCTAATCTGAGAGGAACTCAGAAGAACTAATGAGGAAAAAGTATTACGCATAGGCTACAGGGAGTTAAACAACTAACCATCAAGAGTGACTTGATTGACCAACTACAAGGTTCCAGCTACTATTCCAAGATTGACTTAAGGACAAGATATCACTAGTTGAGGACACAAGAAGAAAGTATCCCTAAAACGGCCTTACGGACTCGCTACGGACATTACGAGTCCCTTGCCACGCCGTTTGGCTTAACGACAAGATATCACTAGTTGAGGACACAAGAAGAAAGTATCCCTAAAACGGCCTTACGGACTCGCTATGGACATTACGAGTCCCTTGCCACACCGTTTGGCTTAACGAACACTGATGTGGTAAATGCGGTCTATTATAAACTAAACCTAATCTAGACACCCTAGTTTTAAATTTATAAACTAAGACTCTCTAAATGCTAGACCAATGACAGGCAAGTGTACCTATCGTACGTAGTAAAGCCTAATGAAGTCCGAGTATCGAACCCACGAGACACTAGCGACGCTAACTAGACTCTGACTCAAGTAATTACTTAACTGATTTAATTTGTGTTTTGAGGGTTTTTTAATTAAATAAACTAATAAAGCGAGTAAATAAGAGAACAGAGCAAGAAAGATGGTGAAGTGACGGGAAGCAGACAATGATGAGAAAGAACTACTCAGGCTTCGAATCCCTATGACCAACCCATGACCTCTAGTCCTGACTAATGGCTAAAGCTCCAAATCTACCCAGAAAACCTCCCGCTAAGGATGATCAAACAAAATAGAAGATGGAACAAAGTGATGAAGTGCTAAATTGGGAACGACTCGAGCTATCGATACCGAATCCCACGACTGTCAGATTAAAAACAACTATGGTGTTAAAATCCTCCAGTTATGAAGCTAAACCTGTTAAATAATTGAAAACCTAGGAAACCCTAAACGCGAATAAGTAGCCGGATCCGAGCTATCGGTCATCCAAACTACCAAACAACGCCTAGCTAATAACCTAGCAACCCTGACTCGTCGCTAGAGTTTCCAGACTAGGATGCACACTATACTCAGTTGATTTTAATTAATTTAGTTAAACTTGAATTATCTCTAATCTCAAGCTCTAGACCGAAAACCTAATAGATTAATGAACCTAGAATGATCTAAATAGTTCCAGACCAGACTAACAAGATCACCTAACCAAACAACCAATCACAACCAAGACAAGCACACAAATTCATAAACAATCACAAAACAGGAATATGTAAATCATCCCAATTTAATCATTAGTCAAAACCAAATAATCAAAACATTAAATCAGGCATCATAAGAAAATTAGCCAAGAATCATATTCACGAAAAAGAAACAAGTCTCATATGATAAACAAGGGTTATGATATAATAGGAAGTTTATTTGGCTAAGAAGGCTAGGAAGTAATCTTTACCATCCATTTAGTTAATCAAGGGCTAAGATTAAATGAGGGAAATTAAAGGGAAGAAAAGAGGCGCGTAGGTTTGTTTAGGGGCATTCTAGTCAATCCAAGGCAATAGTTTTTCTCTCCTCCAATTACCCCCCATTTTTTAAACGTTAATAACTCTTTCATACGCTATTATTTTTTTTTTATAAAAATTGCACCAAAAAAACGAGCGTTTTTTATCTTTAAAACGAGTATACTATTGCTATATTTTCGGAAAAAAAAAAATAAAACCCAGTTGCGTAAAACGCAATGAAAAAAAAAACCTAAAAAATGACATTTTTCTAAAACGCAATGCACAAAAAACACAAAGAAATGTCTTATTTGTAAAACGCAATGGCCAGAAAACACAAAGAAATGTCTTATTTGTAAAACGCAATAGCCTAAAAACACAAAAGAAAGTGTACTTTCTAAAACGCAATGGACTGAAAACACATAAAAATGTGTTTTACCTAAAACGCAATGCACAAAAAACACAAAGAAATGTCTTATTTCTAAAACACAATGGCCAGAAAACACTTAAAATGTCTGTTTTCTAAAACGCAATGGACTGAAAAAGCATAAAAATGTGTTTTACCTAAAACGCAATAACTAACAACACTTCAAAAATGTGTTTATCTAAAACGCAATAGCCAAAAAACACATAAAAATGTCTTATTTTCTAAAACGCAATGGCCTAAAAACTCAAAAGAAAGCGTATTTTCTAAAACGCAATGGACTGAAAACAAATAAAATGTGTTTACCTAAAACGCAATGAACTAAAAACACTTCAAAAATGTGTTTTTTTCTAAAACGCAATGACCAGAAAACACATAAAACTCTCTTATTTCTAAAACGTAATGGACACAAGCTGACATGTCTGAACCAGAGAGCAGCTCAACCCCAGCCAGGGGCTCTGCCCCTTGGACCCCACTAGGGGCTGCCGCCCCTGGAACCCTGCTACCAGGGGCGCTGCCCCCGGACCCCCGCCAAGATAGTAAAACGCAATGACTAAATCAAAAACCCAGATAATAAAAATGAAATTAAAGAATTTCTTACATGGATCGAAGTCGGTTTCTTCAATGATTGACGAAATTTGAATGATTGAAACACTTATCAGAGATCGAATCGAACGGATCGAGTGATTATCTTCAAAATCACCGGAAAAACGTGATTTTGTATGAAATTAAACTGGGTTTTCTTCAAAAAAGCTAAGCTGATGAACACGTTGATCGGGTGTTTGAATCATTGATTGGTGACGAAAATCGCACTATAATGTAATGATTATTGAGATAGAAAGTGAAGAAATGGTTGAAGATGGTGGGTTTTGAAAATGGTGGGTTTTGATGTTACTGGGAAGAAGAATAAAGAAGAAAATGATAAGATTGACTAAAATACCCTTTTCTCTTTATTTTAAATTTTGCCACATGTTCTAATCCTATTGATTCTTATACTTCATAGTCAAAATAAACTTTCTATTTGATCCTAAGGGTGTCTGGGGAGCTTTGCGGGGAGGGGTGCGGTGAGCCAAGTCCCCGAGCGGGAACACCGCCGCCGACCCCTCGGGGAGGCTAAGCGGGGAGTGGGGAGCGGTGGGTGTTCACCGATGAGAGAAGCCATTTTTTTGAGTTTTTGTTTTTCGTTTTTTTTTTCTTGTGAGAGATGTAGGAGGATGAAGAACAAAGTGCAGGTAATGAAGAAGAAGAAGAAGAAGGGAGGAGGAAGAAAGTAGAAGAAGAAGAGATGTATATTTTTTAGTTTTTGTTTTTTTTTTGTTTTTTCCTTGTGATTTTTTCCTTGTGATTTTTTTATTACTTTTAAAAATACCCTTAAACTTGTTTTTAATTAAATGAAATGTTCTATTTTTTATTTTTATTTAGTTTTAATTTATTTAAATTATGTTTTACTTTTATAAAAATATTTATATAAAAAAAATAAAACCAAGTCCCCCAAGAGAGGAGTGCCGCCATCAAATTGAGAGTGTGGGGGGAGTTAAGGGGGGGTTGACGTGGCACGTGCTGATTGGGTGTGTGTAAAAGAGGTCACTCCCCTCTTAGAGGAGTGCCCCTCTCACCCTAACCCTGATAAACAAAACATAGTATCAAATCTGAAAACACAAAGTCTTAACAAAACTGAATACTAATAAATTGCAAACCAACCCCGAATCTTGAATCTTGACCGCGTCTTGAACCCTCGAACCAATTCCTTTTTTTCTTTCTCTTCCGTCTGATCTCCTTCGAACACAGCCGCCAAACTAACTTCTGTCCTTTTTTTTTCTTTTTTTTTTTCGGCAGGTATATCCCTCGTTGAATAGCCCTTTTTCAATATATATGATCACAAAATATAATTAATTGATTCAAAAGTCCCTTCTGCCGTCAAAAATAGGAATTCCCCAAAAATATAATATGCCCCCCCTATTTGATGTATGTAAGTCGTGATCGAAAACAATTGGGCCCTTTGTCTCAAAAATACACGATCACATGGGCTGAATGTTTTTCTTTTGCGGACCAATGTAGGCTTTAGTTCTTGATAAAATGCTCCTCAAATTTGTCCAGCTATTACTTCACGTCCACCTTTTGATGTATATTATTCCAACATTGCTTTTTACATGTGTTGTTTTATTAATTCCTTCATTGTGGCCCTAAGCCAACAAATTACTAAATTCTTTTCAAGCATCCCAAATTCTTTTATGACCATAACAATAGTAATATTATATATGCCCTCAATAGAGATAGCGTGCTCGGTCCAATCAAGGAAAATAGCGGCAATTTTACTTCGGTTCCTGGCATTCTACTCTGCCCAATTGGCTGATTATTTAATTATTAGTCTTTTTCGCTCCATTTGCACCTGGACCTGGCCCAACACAAAATAATATAATATAATACTAAAACTCAATAAAAACAAATAAAAACTATACAAAACCTATACAATTTACACGGGACAAATATGTATATTTTACCACACATCAAACACACCATCATTATTCATGGGTCTCATGAACCGAGTGTGTAAGCCGTATTTGGATGAGTTCGTGATTATGTTTATTGGCGACATTCTTATTTACTCAACGACCAAGGAAGGTCATGAGCAACATCTGCAAGCTATCTCGGAGCTTTTAAATAAAGAACAGATATATGCAAAATTGCCAAAGTGCAAATTTCGGATTCGCGAGGTGCAATTCCTAGGTCGCATGGTGAAAAAGGATGGAATCCGTGTAGACCCTGCCAAGATAAAGGCAATCAAGAATTGGGAAGCACCAAAAACCACAACTGAGATACAAAAATTTTTGGGGATAGCGGGTTATTACAGACGATTCATAAAGAATTTTTCAGGTATTGCTCAGCCACTAGCTCCCCTAACCCAGAAGGATAAGAAATTTGTTTGGGGAGAGAAACGAGAGACAACTTTTCAGACGTTGAAGGGTAAACTCTGCGATGCACCTATCTTGTCGTTACCTGAAGGTACCGATGGAATTGTAGTTTATTGCGATGCTTCACGACAAGGTCTCGATTGCGTGTTGATGCAACGGGAAAAAGTCATCGCGTGCGCGTCACGTCAGTTAAAGGTGCATGAGAAGAACTACACGACACACGACCTTGAACTAGGTGCTGTAATCTTTGCATTGAAGATCAGGCGTCATTACTTGTATGGTGCTCGTTGCACGATCTTTACAACCCTAAGAGTTCGCAACACGTTTTTGATCAGAAGGACTTGGATACGAGACAACGTAGATGGGTTGAGTTGTTGAATGATTATGATTGCGAGATCAAGTATCACCTAGGCAAGGCGAACTTTGTAGCCGATGCCTTGAGTCGCAAGGAACACACAAAGCCTCTAAGGGGAGCCATAGAGATGACGGTACAAACTGATCTCACTGTTCGGCTTCGTGAAGCGCAGCAGGAAGCACTTAAACCAGAGGACTTACGAGTTAAATCACTGCGTGGTATGGAAGTGAAATTGGTTCCAAAGGAAGATGGACCAATGTATTTCGTGAAACGAATTCGGGCACCATTCTTCGGCAATCTACGAGCACTTAGTCTGGACGAAGCTCATAAGTCGAGGTACTCGATCCATCCTGGATCCGACAAGATGTACCCAGACTTAAAAGATTGGTATTGGTGGCCCAAGATGAAAGCCGACATCGCTGTATATCTGGGTAACTGCCTTACTTACGCTAAAGTTAAGGAAAAATACCAGAACCCGCCAGGGTTACTGCAACAACCGGAGATTCCAGTCTGGAAGTGGGAACTGATCTTCATGGACTTCATTACAAGGCTACCAAGAACACAAAGAGGACACGATATGATTTAGGTGATTATCGATCGACTCACGAAGTCTGCGCACTTTGTACCTATCAGTAAGAAAGACATCACAAAGAAGTTAGCAGAAATATCTCTCAGAGAGACTGTGGCACGTCATGGAGTGCCTGTATCCATCATATCCGACCAAGATGGTCGCGTTGCGCCAAAGATGTGGTAGACGTTTCAAAAGGCTTTTTGGATCATAGTGGAACCTTAATACTGCATTTCATCCTCAGACGAACGGCCAAAGAGAACGAACGATACAGACTTTGGAAGTCAAACTACGTGTTTGTGTGTGATGGACTTTGGTGGAAGTTGGGATACTCACTTGCCTTTAGTGGAGTTTTCCCTACAACAATAGTATTCACACCAGCATTCAGGCCGCCCCGATTAAGGCTTTATATGGGCATAAGTGTCGGTCCCCTTTGTGATTGGGCAGAGACCGGAGATAAACAATTTATTAACCCCAGGTTGGTTTAGGTAACGACAGACAAGATTTAACAGATACATGGTCGTATCAAGTCAACTCGTGATAGGCAGAAGAGTTACGCCGACAAGCAGTAGAAACCGTTGGAATTTGAGGTTGATAATATGGTTATACTGAGGGTCCCGCCTTGGAAAGACGTGGTACGATTTGGTAAACGTGGAAAGTTGAACCCACGGTACATTGGACCCTTCGAGATCCTGGAAAGGATCGAAGCCGTTGCATACAAACTAAAGCTTTCAGAAGAGCTTAGTAGTAATACATGACACGTTCCACGTGTCTAATCTCAAGAAGAGCCCTACACAGGAAACAATAGTTATTCCCGCAGACGGGATTCACGTCAAACGACAAACTCCAATTTACTGAAGAACCTGTAGAGGTTACGGACTGGAAAGTCCACAAGACCTGGAGAAATCGTATTTAAACTTGTCAAAGTTCGTTGGAATTCATCTCATGGCCCGGAGTTAACTTGGGAGCGTAAAGACCGAATCAAATCAAAATATCCGCATTTGTTTCACAACTCCCCTGCAACAGATAACACAACTTGAATTTCGGGACGAAATTCTTTTAACGGGGGGGGGGGGGGGGGGAGAATGTGACAACCGGTACTTTTCCATATATTCCGTACAATGTTAAACAGTAATTTGTGCATTAATGAGTGTGCCTGATTTAATTAATGACATGAATGATTTTTTGAATGCTGTCATATACATACAAGTGCATTACATGTTGCAAGATTATTTATCATTATTGCATGCAACACAATATGGTTCAATTAATGCACGAAACAAAGTTAGTACAGTTATCAGACAAAACAGAAGTACTGACAGGAGTTCAGTACTCAGGCAGACATGATGTTAAGACACAGAATGAGCCCGAAACCAAAAGTTACACTAGAATAGTGTGTAGGAAAGTAGGGATCACAAAAATGCCTTCCGAGTGATGATTTAAGTGCCGAAAAGTGCCCGAAACACACTAAAACTGCAAAATCCTGCAGAAAACAATAAAATTCAGCATTTACTAGCATTTTAACATCAAAATATAATGCAGAGTTATGGTTTAAAGGTCCAGAATGCTTTGATAAGTGTCGGGAAGAAAAAATGTCATAAAATGGAACAGGAAGCACACTAAACTGCGCTATTTAGCACTTTAACGAACCGGTAACCAACCGAACAACCGGACACTACCCGAAAAAACCAAAATTTCACTAGAAGCATTGTTTTAGTGTTACAACGCTAGTTATGATCACCGAACATCATAACACATCCTAAAACACCATAACACATATAACCCTAACTAATTACCTTAAACTCTAACTAGATCACTAACTAACCATTTGAAACATAACTAGCACCCCCCCCCCACAACCGATTATAGACATGGGTCCCACCCCTTGATTTCTTTACACTATTTTAATAGATATGTTGGATTATTATGGAACATTATAACCTTGAGACAAACTCATGTCGGAAGTAAATTATAAGAACCACAAGGTCATAAGCATTAACATTACAACATTTGCAAAGCTCCAAACACCTCCCTCCTTCTTCCCTTGCTCACGGCCACAATACATACACACACACACCACACTTCCATTTTTACTTCAATCTCATGCATTCTAAGAAGATCCTAAGGTGTAAGAAGCATAGTTAGGAAGCTTGGAAGCATTGGAACTTGAAGGACTACCCCCTAGAGCTTTTATCCACCTCCTACATCATCATCTTCATCTTTGATCCTCCCCTAGCCTTTGTGCTAGTAGTAAGCTCCTCACAACTTGATTTTACCTCTCATTTTAGTGGTTAAAAGATTATGTATGTCACACCCCCAAAATACCACATGCGGAAAACCCGCTAGGTGTGTGACGTACCAGAATCCCGCCACCAATCACATTGAACTAATAGTAAATCATCAAGTTTATGTTTATTAAATTAAGCAACCATAATTGTTAAACAAGAGTTATCAGATTCAGTGGAAGCAAATGACAAAGTAATGTTTAATGTAATCCCAAAACCAAATGTAATAGTGTTTAAATATCATTCAAGCAATCCTTAGCGACATGACCATGACCACTCCAGCCATCCAGATAGTAAGTTCCCATCCAAAGTACCTAACGACCTGCGAGCATCTAACAAGTGTGTCAGACAACGCTGATGAGTTCACAGCTTTTCGAAAACATTAATTACCAAGTGTTTAATCCAGTTTGTTAACAAATCCGAAAGTAATGTTGATAATATCTCGTTACTGAACAAGACGGCTCCTGATGTATGTTTTGCCCATTCCCTAGTGCTCCTATCAAAGCACTGGGCATGACTGGGTCATTAGTTCACACCCGTCCTCTCCGGTACGGGGTGAGGGTGCCAAACCTAAGTAGCGCAACCAACTAATACCCCGCTACCTCTCCGGTAACAAAAAGATGGGACTTAAGAGTAATAGAGTGATATTATTATCCAACATCCCACTTTTACCCAAAAGACATATCCCTCCCCGGGATACCCATTGACTGTCCCAACCACCGGGACGCATGCTCAAGAGTAGTGAACTCACCTTGATTTGCTCGGTAAGATTAGTTACTTGTTCACAAATAAATTAGTCAAAGCCTATGGTATTCATGTACACGAAATCAGTTTACATACACATGGTTCGCATATAGATTATGATCATAAAATGTGTTCAAGCAACAATAACCGTATAGCACTTAGCAGTTATTCGGGCTCACACAAATTCACAGTTTACATGCATGTTTCGTAACAATACTCAACAGCTAAGCGTGCTATACATAGAAGCCAAATCATAACTCCTGAGACATCATTGATCAACATTAACATGCCTTAATATGGTTTCATTAACATAGTCCCTCGTCAACACAGTCAACCTAGTCCACTGTTCCAATTGTTTCTCCCAGCCGGCGAAAGATCAAAGTGTTTAGTCGATGCATGGATGACGGATCACCTGGGTCTTTCGTCGATGTGTGAGTGGCGAAACATCCATGTGTTTCACCGATAACCTTAACAGTTTTCATGTTGCTTAACAGTTTCACGTTTCTCAACCTAATTATGTCAAACAATCCTTTGCAATCATTAGTCAATCATAAGCACCCTAACCAATCATCGCTTATAATGACAAAATCTCGATTATTCAACGATTGTATGCACAGATAGCATTATATTCATATGATAACAGAATCATTAACCAGGCAGTGAGCATGACTGTGTGCAAGATATCAAATCTTTAACATATGAGTTCCAATCTATCAGCCTAAACATCCCGATATCAATACCCTAATTAACACCACATATGAGTATGATTTCCAATAAAACCTTATATCCACAGTGAGGTATGCACATAATAGTTTAGACATCAACAATGAAATAATATACATCAAACAATGAGACAGTCAGGTCTAATCGAATATACTAACCAGTTACGAGATGAAACTAGCAAGAGCTTCGAGAGGGATAAAGATTACCGTCGGGTGCAAGGGAGAGAGATCTAGGGTTTCGCTAAATATCACAATGAGTACAGTTATGCGGATGCACAGATCTTATAACCTAGTCCCTCTTGGGCCTCACTTGGGCCGAAAGCCCCAAACCGACGAATAACTCCACTGGACGAAAGTCCATTGTTTCATCGACTGGAGAATGTGACGAAAGTCTCGTGTTTCGTCAGGTGTTTCGTCGAAGAGAGATAGTGGTGAAAGTCTAATGTTTCGTCTAACAGAGGATACATGAGATAAGTCTATGCAATCTCAAAAATTCGTAAACTTTCATTAATTAACAAAGCACCAAACCTATAACAAACAAGTTACAATGCAAACTAATTAAGAAAACACTTTGCGAAACAAGTAACATGTCGAGTAAGGACCTTGAAAACTCGGGTTCTCACATCATCCTCAACTTGAAAGAAATTTCGTCCTGAAATTTGACAAGTAATCCAAAACAACAAGACGTTAACTCAGGATGATTGTGGATTTTCCGCAGGTACTACATCATCCCCAACTTGAGAGGGAATTTCGTCCCGAAATTCACCAGTTGTGCCAGACTTAGATTTGCCAGACTTGGACTTGTCATCTAGGAATAACTGTGGGTACTTGAGTTTCATCTGATCCTCGCGTTTCCATGTGAACTCCGGTCCATGTCTTGAGTTCCAACGAACTCTCACGATCGGAATACGGATGTGCTTACGGACCTTGACCTCCCGGTCCATAATTTCTATTGGTTCTTCAAGAAACAGTAACTTGTCATCGATCTTCGGCTCTTGAAACGGTACCACCAGTGTTTCATCAGACAAACACTTCTTTAATTGCGACACATGGAACACATCATGGACGTTACCTAACTCAGCAGGTAACTCCAACTTGTAGGCCACTTTACCAATTCGCTCCAGAATTTTAAATGCCCCAACATAACATGGGTTAAGTTTGCCGCGTTTTCCAAATCGCACCACACCCTTCCAGGGTGAGACCTTCAACATAACACGGTCACCAACTGCGAATTCCAAAGGCTTCCTACGCTTGTCAGCGTAGCTTTTCTGACGGTCTAGCGCTGCTACCATACGGTTCCTGATCTGTACAACCTTCTCAGAAGTTTCAAGGATAAGTTCTGGGCATGTGACTTGGCTGTCACCCACCTCAGCCTAGCAGAGAGGGGAATGGCATTTCCGGCCGTACAACGCTTCAAACGGAGCTGCCTGGATGCTAGTGTGGTAACTGTTGTTGTAGGAGAACTCGATCAACGGCAAATGTTTCTCCCAGCCCTTACCAAAATCAATCACACATGCATGTAGCATGTCTTCAAGTGTCTGGATGGTTCACTCACTTTGATCATCCGTCTGTGGGTGGTACGCAGTACTCATGTCGAGACATGAGCCAAACGATTTATGCATCGACTGCCATAAATCAGATATGAAATGCGGGTCACGGTCTTAGATAATAGAAGTTGGCACCCCGTGCCTAGAAACCACCTCCTTGTGGTAAACAGCAGCTAATTGTGAGAACTTATCCGTTTCCTTGATTGCTAGAAAGTGCGCTGACTTCATGAGACGATCCACAATCACCCAAATTGTGTCGTTCCCGTTTTGAGTTCTAGGTAGCCCAGTGAAAAAATCCATTGCGATTTGCTCCCATTTCCACATGGGTATTTCTGGTTGTTGCAGCAATCCAGACAGTTTCTGGTATTCCACCTTGACTTTTGAACACGTTAAGCATTTACTAACATACGTCGCGATGTGAGCTTTCATCTTCGGCCACCAATACATAACTTTGAGATCCTGATACATCTTATCCAAACCTAGGTGAACTGAGTATGGAGACTTGTGCGCTTCGTCCATCACAAGATCTCTAAGGTTGCCAAACAAAGGGATCCATACCCTTTCCATAAAATAATAAATGCCGTTTGATCTTTTCTCGAGTCGTTTCTCCATGCCCCGTAAATACTCAGCTTCATAGTTTTCTTCCTTCAATGCTTCGGTCTGAGCTGAACGGATCTAGTCAGGTAGGTTAGAATGAATGGTGAGCTGCAAGGCACGAACACGTTTGGGATTCGATTCCTTTCGACAGAGAGCATCCGCTACAACGTTAGCCTTACCCGGATGGTACTTGATTGCACAGTCATAGTCGTTTAAGAGTTCTACCCAGCGACACTATCGCATATTCAAATCCTTTTGGTCGAAAATATGCTGAAGGCTCCTGTGGTCGGTATAAATAGTGCATTTAGTACCGTACAGGTAATGCCTCCAGATTTTGAGTGCAAATACCACGGCTCCCAACTCTAATTCGTGTGTCGTATAATTCCTCTCGTGAACCTTCAATTGTCGCGAGGCGTAGGCTATCACCTTCTCGCGTTGCATCAACACACTAAGACCCTGAATGGAAGCATCACAATATACCACAAAATCTTCTGTTCCTTCAGGTAGAGATAAAATCGGCGCACTGCAGAGTTTCTGTTTCAAAAGTTGGAAAGCATCCTCTTGCTTGTTTCCCCAACAATATAAAACAACTTTCTGTGTCAACGAGGTAAGAGGTTGAGCGATCTTCGAGAAATCCTTGATAAATCTTCGATAATACCCAGCGAGACCAAGAAATTGTCGCACCTCCGAAGGATTCTTTGATGCTGCCCAATTCCTAATAGCATCAATCTTAGCAGGATCCACGTGTATCCCCGATTCATTAACAATGTGACCAAGGAAGTGCATTTCTCGTATCCAGAAGTCACACTTAGAAAACTTCGCGTAGAGCTGCTCCTTCCTCAGGAGTTCCAAAATAAGACGCAAATGTCGCTCGTGATCCTCCTTGCTCTTTAAATAGATCAGAATTTCGTCGATGAACACAATAACGAAATCATCAAGGTACGGCTTGCATACACGGTTCATGAGGTCCATGAAGACCGCTGGTGCATTGTCAACCCAAATGGCATAACCAAAAACTCATAGTGACCATATCGTGTACAAAAAACTGTCTTAGGGACATCCTCCCCTCGGACTCTCATCTGATGATAGCCAGATCTTAAGTTGATCTTCGAGTAGAAACTTGACCCCTGCAACTGGTCAAACAAGTCGTCGATATGCGGCAAGGGATAGCGGTTCTTGACTGTTACCTTGTTGAGTTCTCGATAATCTATACACATGCGAAAAGATCCGTCCTTCTTCTTTACAAACAAAACCGGGGCTCCCCAAGGCGAAGAACTGGGTCAGATAAATCCTCTATCCAACAGTTCTTGAAGTTGATTCGATAGCTCTTGCAACTCTCCTGGTGCAAGACGATAAGGAGCATGAGCAATTGGAGCTGCTCCTGGCATAAGGTCAATCTGAAATTCCACATGTCGATGTGGAGGTAAACCAGCTAACTCTTCAGGAAACACGTCAGAAAACTCACGAACAATTGGAAGGTCTTTGATCCTCCTCTCTTCAGGCTGAGGATCAGAAATAAGTGCTAAAATAGCAGGATACCCTTCTGTAGACACTTCTGAGCTGCATAGCTGAGATGATACCAACCATCGCACCACTACGATGACCCTGAACCGACAAGGATTCCCCACTGGGGAGAGGAATACGCAAGATTTTCTCTTTACAGAGAATTTCCGCCTGGTGTTTAGATAACCAATCATACCAATGACCACATCAAAGCTTCCAAGATTAACGGGGAGTAGGTCAATGTCGAACACTTGACCCATGAGATCAAGTGTACAACCAAACAAAACATGAGAAGCTTCTATCGATTTACCATCAGCTAGTTCTACTACATGCTTATTTACAAGAGGCGTGGGAGTCAACCCTAACTGACGACTGAACCCCAAAGACACATAACTCCAATCGGCACCAGAGTCGAATAAAATAGAAGCAAATATGTTGTTTATGGAGAACGTACCAGTCACCACATTGCCATCATTTCTGGCTTCCCCAGCTCCAATAGTGAACACCCTCCCGTGCGCACCATTTCCACCATTGCCTCCATTGTTGTTGTTTCCGTTGTTGTTCCCATTGTTGTTACCACCAGCATTCTGATTTAGCTGAGGGCAGTCTTGCCTGATGTGACCCTCGACTCTACATTGAAAACATCCCTTACGATTTCCACGGTTTTGCTGGGGTTGTTGCCTTTCCTGCTGCTGTGGCTGTTGCTGCTGCGGGGTGTGCTACTGCTGCTGATTCGGAAGTGAAACCCTACAATCCCTGGCCATATGCCCCACTTTGTTGCACCTGTGACATACTCGGGTGCACGGTCCCCGATGGTGATAGTTGCACTTATTGCACTTTGGTAGCTTTCCCTCGTAAGAACCCTGACCCGAACTGTTGCCCTGGCTTTGATTAACGGAGGAATGACTGAAGCTGCGATTGCTGTTATTTTCTGGACGCTTCTGTGACTGATTCGAGTTCATCACCTTATCTACATCATTCCATTTCCGCTTGCTATCAGTAGTGGGCGTAGTAGTTGTGGTTGCAGCAGCAGTAGTGGCAGAAACACGCGGTGGTAGCGAGCCATGCTCCACCTCCTGATCGGTGATCTTGTGAGCCAAACGGATAATCTGAGGTAAGTTGTTGAGGTTCGCTGCAGTAACGAAGCCCTTAACCTGCGGGGCTAATCCCTTTAGATACAGCTCGATTCTTCGATGTGGTGGTCGTGACAAGTTTGGGCACAAAATTGCTAGTTCATGAGATTGTTTCGTGAATGCCTCGATCTCCAACCCCACCATCTTCAGATCATAATAATCATTCTCCAATTTTTGAATCTCATCACGAGGACAATACTCTTCCCTCATCAATTCCTTAAAATCGTCCCAAGTAGTGGCATTTGCCATCTCAATGCCCAACATCTGAACCTGGGCATTCCACCATGTCAGGGCACCATCCTCGAGTGTGCCTGTAGCATATTTCACTCTGTCCCCAGCAGGACAGTTACACATCACAAACACCGATTCTGCCTTCTCAAACCAACGCAGGAGTCCTACAGCCCCTTCAGTCCCACTGAAGGTCTGTGGCTTACAATCCATGAACGTCTTGAATGTACACGCAGGTAGATTGTTTTGATTTTGATTCGCTGGCTGACCTAATGGACGAAAAGAAATACAACACAAGGGTAAGAGTTGTGTACATGACACAAGAATAAAGAAGATTTGGCACATATCGTACCAGCTTGGTAGGCTGCCAAAGCCTCAGCCACACGTGTGTTAATCAGGTTTGTCAGCTCAGCCTGGGTCATCGCAATGTGACCACATCCGTGACCTCGTCCGCTCATGATTTTATATAAGAGAAGGGGAAAGGTCAAGAGTCGAGATAAAGTAGGAGTTAAACTCACAACAACTTCTACAGATTACAAAGTTCATCAGACAATGAAGCGGAACCCCTTTCACACTTGTTAGATCTCACTGGGACTCGCATGCACCCCACATTATTATTATGTGTTCACCCATAATAATAATATGATTTGCATGTTTATCTCAGCTCCTCCCAACTCATGCTAAAAGGTTCCTCAAGTTCTCGTAAGAAAACAAAACACCACAAACATAAACCACGAAAAGCTAACATGATATTGCACTGTGACTCTATCAATCACAATACTCAGGTAAATGTACATGAATTCCGTCTGAAATGCTAAGTGTGTGCAATCACATGCAACATTGTACATAAGTGTATACTAGATATACTATGCAATAAGTAAACGAGAGATGAACCTTGCGATCTGGAGCTGAGTGTCATGATCGCTTTCTAAGGTTATAGTCTGGTTTTATAAAAACGATTTAAAGCCTAGTTCACTATAACCAGTGGCTCTGATACCAAACTGTCACACCCCCAAAATACTACATGCGGAAAACCCGCTAGGTGTGTGACGTACCAGGATCCAGCCACCAATCACATTGAACTAATAGTAAATCATCAAGTTTATGTGTATTAAATTAAGCAACCATAATTGTTAAACAAGAGTTATCAGATTTCGCGGAAGCAAATGACAAAGTAATGCTTAATGTAATCCCAAAACCAAATGTAATAGTGTTTAAATATCATTCAAGCAATCCTCAGCGACATGACCATGACCACTCCAGCCATCCAGATAGCAAGTTCCCATCCAAAGTACCTAATGACATGCGAGCATGTAACAAGTGTGTGAGACAACGCTGGTGAGTTCACAGCTTTTCGAAAACATTAATTACCAAGTGTTTAATCCAGTTTGTTAACAAATCTGAAAGTAATGTTGATAATATCTCGTTACTGAACAAGACGGCTCCTGATGTATGTTTTGCCCGTTCCCCAGTGCTCCTATCAAAGCACTGGGCATGACTGGGTCATTAGTTCACACCCGTCCTCTCCGGTACAGGGTGAGGGTGCCAAACCTAAGTAGCACTACCAACTAATACCCCGCTACCTCTCCGGTAACAAAAAGATGGGACTTAAGAGTGATAGAGTGAGATTATTATCCAACATCCCAGTTTTACCCAAAAGACATATCCCTCCCCGGGATACCCATTGACTGTCCCAACCACCGGGACGCATGCTCAAGAGTAGTGAACTCACCTTGATTTGCTCGGTAAGATTAGTTACTTGTTCAAAAATAAATCAGTCAAAGCCTATGGTATTCATGTACACGAAATCAGTTTACATACACATGGTTCGCATATAGATTATGATCATAAAATGTGTTCAAGCAACAATCACCGCATAGCACTTAGCAGTTATTCGGGCTCACACAAATTCACAGTTTACATGCATGTTTCGTAACAATACTCAACAGCTAAGCATGCTATACATAGAAGCCAAATCATAACTCCTGAGACATCATTAATGAACATTAACATGCCTTAATATGGTTTCATTAACATAGTCCCTCGTCAACACAGTCAACCTAGTCCACTGTTCCAATTGTTTCTCCCAGCCGGCGAAAGATCAAAGTGTTTCGTCGATGCATGGATGACGGATCACCTGGGTCTTTCGTCGATGTGTGAGTGGCGAAACATCCATGTGTTTCGCCGATAACCTTAACAGTTTTAATGTTGCGTAACAGTTTCACGTTTCTCAACCTAATTATGTCAAACAATCCTATGCAATCATTACTCAATCATAAGCACCCTAACCAATCATCGCGTATAATGACAAAATATCGATTATTCAACGATTGTATGCACAGATAGCATCATATTCATATGATAACATAATCATTAACCAGGCAGTGAGCATGACTGTGTGCAAGATATCAAATCTTTAACATATGAGTTCCAATCTATCAGCCTAAACATCCCGATATCAATACCCTAATTAACACCACATATAAGTATGATTTCCAATAAAACCTTATATCCACAGTGAGGTATGCACATAATAGTTTAGACATCAACAATGAAACAATATACATCGAATAATGAGACAATCAGGTCTAATCGAATAGACTAACCGGTTACGAGATGAAACTAGCAAGAGCTTCGAGAGGGATGAAGATTGTCGTCGGGTGCAAGGGAGAGAGATTTAGGGTTTCGCTAAATATCACAATGAGTACAGTTATGCGGATGCACAGATCTTATAACCTAGTCCCTCTTGGGCCTCACTTGGGCTGAAAGCCCCAAACCGACGAATAACCCCACTGGACGAAAGTCCATTGTTTCGTCGACTGAAGAGTGTGATGAAAGTCTCCTGTTTCGTTAGGTGTTTCGTTGAAGAGAGATAGTGGTGAAAGTCTAATGTTTCGTCTAACAGAGGATACATGAGATAAGTCTATGCAATCTTAACAATTCGTAAACTTTCATTAATTAAAAAAAAGCCCCAAACCTATAACAAACAAGTTACAATGCAAACTAATTAAGAAAACACTTTGCGAAACAAGTAACATATCGAGTAAGGACCTTGAAAACTCGGGTTGTCACAATGTAACTTGTTAATCTTAAGAAACTCAAAGAAACAAGAAAATGATCATTCACATAAAGCTTAATAACATAAGAATCTAAGTTGTTTTAGTGTATATGTGATACTTGATTGTTGATTTCTTGTGTTTATGATGTTGATCATCATAAGAAGCTTTTCTAGATTGTGATTAAACACATGATCTAGCAAGTATGAGGATGAATCTTATCAAAATCATATTGATCATCCTTTATGTGGAACATGAACTTGAATATAAGTTTGATTTTGTGTATGATGATTATTTATGCATGATATAAGTCTTGAAAATGGATGATTTCAAAAATAATATTTTCAAGAAACCAAAGTTATTTACAAGATTTACATGATCATGGTTTTTAAAGAAGTTAAACATGTTTTTAGTGTTAAAACAAGACTAGAAAAATGTTTGTAATAAGAAGAATACAAGAAGAGTTGTTTTTAGAAAATCACCACCTAAGTTGTAAAGAACTAAAAATTACAAGAATGAGTTTTATAAAATATAAACCATGTTTTAAGGGTACCTAAACCTACTAAATAACATATGAAGTTACTACAAATTTTTACAAAGTTTCAAGTTCATGACATAGTGTAAATTTCGTATTTTTGGCTTACTGTAAGTCTTGTTTATGTTATTGATGATTGATGATGATTTTAAAAAGAAAATGATATGCTTTTAAAGCATGGAAACCTCCATTTTAAGGGGAAACTATGACAAAATTTTTATAGAAATTAAACACGTAGAAAAATATTTTTAAACAAATGTTTACAAATAGATTTTGATCATGATTTTCATATAAAAAAAACTTGCCATAATTTTTATTACAAAAATTACAAATGTTGGAGGTTGGTTTTTGATAAATGAAAATAACTATGTATATATTTAGGAAAATATATATTTAGGAAAATCTATATTTAGATGTCACAATTTGTGTGTTACTTGTATATTATGTGTATTAGTTATATTATTTTAGGAACTTGAAAATAATATAACACACCAAAATACCAAAATTGTACTACAAAATATTACCAAAATTCCAAGAAATCAAAATATATAATTTATACCCAATTATTGGACAATCAGACAAATGGACGTATGGACTACACTTATATATATTCCGGAAGTAAATTCATATTTCGACAAGTATGACAAACGGTATTTTGGAAACCAAAGAAACGAAAAATATGATTTTTACAAGTGATACAAAATATATCATATTTTGTCAAATTGAAAATATATTATTTTTAGTGGAGAAAAATATATATTTTCTTAAAACAATTAGAAAATATATTATTTTTGAGTAAAGAAAAATATATATATTTTCTTAAACAAGTTAAAAATATATTATCTTGGATGAAAGGTAGAAGAAATATATTTTCTAAAGTTAATCTTAAAAATATATATTATTTTTTAGATGTATATCAAGGTATGTTATTTTTGCCAATAAAGATTTATAGATATTTTTCTATAAAAATTCTCTTAAAAAATATATATTTTAAGAATACAAGTTTGGTGATTTTTGATTTCATAAAAAATAATATTCCGGAGAGTTATACACAAATTTAAGTATAAAATACTTAATAAATATAAGAAAATACGTATTTTCATACGTATAAATACACACCGGAATACACCACCAATACCTGACAAAATACACAAGTGTACACCCATACTTGGGAAAATACATATGTGGAAATACATAATAAACCAATTTAAAAATATATTGTTTTAACAATATTCCAAATAATTGAATAAATAAAATTTAAGTTAAAATAATATTATTTTAACTAATAATTATATACCTTGGAATTATATAATGAACATCAAAGATGTAACTCAAAGTATACCAAGAATTCCAAAATAAGTCTTACTAAGCAACTAAGACTAAGAGTCGTTACACGACCTTAACGTCTAATAATACTCAGCATGTGTGTTGGTTGTCGCACGGCGTAAGGATACATACTTTGGGTATACATGAGACAGGACGCAAATATGTGAGTTCATGCCCCCCTTTTTTTTTAATTGTTTTCAGTTTTATAACTTCGGGGGTGAAATACATGTTACAAATGTTTACAAACGTTTACAAATGGTATGGTTAGCTAAGGAATGAACTGTTAGATCATGTGAATGGGTAGGCACACACTTAAGACCATTAATCCTCGTATAAGGACCGAGGGACATGAGTGATAGATCTATTTGGGTGTTGCGAGCCCCACCCCTGGGCCGGAAGTGGCCGAAGGTGGTGACTATGTCTTCCAGCCGGAGGCCCGGTACAAAATCCGCTAAGTTTGAGCCTTCCTATGCCATTACACACATATTAATTTATTAGCTACACATTAATTGATCTGTTCATAGACGCTTTCATACCGGATTACAAAGGCATATATACAATTGTTTACAAGATTATTCGAACTCATACAGAAACACATGAACTCGTTCAACTTTTGTTGATGTTTTCAAAATTACATGTATTTCAGGAAACAAGATGGATCTTGGGCGCTGATGTTGTTTTCAAGACGTAAATTTCAAGTTTAGATGTCATCCACTTTTGATTTGTAACATAACTTGTGGATTTGTTGGTTGAAACCTAAATGAATCGTGTTGTAACATTTTAAACTTATGAATGGATGAACATCCTGTTTTAATCATATAGTTGTTTATTATAATTGAATGCAATGATATTGAGCAAGTCACACATCATACGCTTCCGCAAAAGTCAGGCTGTGATAAAAATCTGGCAAAGCAAAAGGCTGGAAGTCGTCCTCATCGTCGGATATCATCTCAGGGTCGCTCTCTGTGTCCGATGTGAGAACCTCATGCTCCGGTGCTATCTCATCGTCCGATACAACCGCCATGGGTCAGTTCCTCCGACAAGCATCTCTCAGACGAAGATATAAGTACCTGTAACATAATAATCATGGCATATGCACATATGTTAACCACTATCACTCGGTATATGCAAGCAAAGATGGGCATCACTTAAACATGTATTCACGTCACTCCTACGTGAGACTTTTTCTAACTTAACAAGTCTACCCCATGCAAATTAAACCACTGACTATGTCCTTGTTCGTGTTTCTTGTCTTTCCTTTGTAAAATGTTTGTTCCATGGATCTTGGAATTTTGTAAAAGCGATGAAAAATATTTTGTAAAAATATTTTCGTGAGAGAGTCCTAAGGATTGTAGTCTAGACTCGAGAAGGAATCCTAGTTCACTACAATCGAAGCTCTGATACCAAACTGTCACACCCTGACTTTTGCGAAAGCGTATGTTGTGTGACTTGCTTAATATCATTGCATTCAATTATAAAAACAACTAAATGATTAAACATGATGTTCATCCATTAATACATTTCAAAATATTACAATCCCAAATTGTTTAGTACCAACACTCAAACTTCGAGTTTAACTTACAAACCATTCAAATAGAAGCAAGTTCCATAAAGGACTTTTAAACAAACGATAAATAAAAACCAAGGCTTTGACTCGTATGTCTTATCTAAGATAAGACATCCAAGTCAAACCCTTCAAAAGTTTGGATGACATTAACTTCTTGAAATATGTCACACCCCGACCGCGTAAAACAACAAATCGCGGCGGAAACATCGGGGCGTGTTGCGACAGAATTAATTGTTTCATAACCATGGCATACAAAGTTGTCTTTTATTTATAAACAAAGGTGTTACATTGTTTTAAACAGGAAATTAAAGAGTTCAGAACATAATTAAACATAGTCTATCTTATTTTAAAGTCTCTAAGGCACAGGTCCGCCCTAGTATCATGATCAACATCCTATGGAAAAGCACCTGAAAACACATGTGAAAATAGGTACGTCAGCATAAAAATGCCTGTGAGATACATAGGTTTGTGAAAATAGGATTCATGACTTGTATTTGAGAAAATGTTTAGTCATGAACCTTGTAATTTGCTTTGTCTTGTAAATCATTTGAATAACAATAAGATCAGATGATATGTATAAGTAAATGTCAGGTTAAATAAATGACCATGTAAAAATGTGTTTGTATAAGATAAGTTGTTTATAAATCAATGTCTTGTGAAAAGTATGTTATTTGTATAAAATGTTCTATGTCTCAATATTGAAATGATTCAAATAACGTTACGACATGTAATACCATACAAACACTTATATATAGGAAGTACCAGCGGCGTATCCACCATGCTTGTATCATATTACACACACATCGTTACTTAATCACTTAATCAAACAAAACCAACCAATGTAAGAAGTCTATGTTTAAACAAATTGTCAAATGTATTGAATAATATGTCAAGTGTAAATCATGTCAAATGTCTATGTCAATTATCCATGTTAAATGTCTATGTCAAATATCCATGTCAAATGTCTATGTCAAATATCCATGTCAAATGTCTATGTCAAATATCCATGTCAAATGTCTTTGTGTAAAATGTCTATGTCAAAATGTCATGTATGGCAAGTGAAATGTCTCAACTAAACCATATGCACAAAAACAAAGTATTGAAGTAAAACTTGGTTTAAATCAAAGTTATGTTTTGTGTAAATGCATGCAACTATTTAATATGAACATTTATGCGGTATTGTGAAAATGCATACATCCAAGCCTTGTGACTGTGGTGATAAACCCTTTAAACAAATTAAAGGTCTATCTGTCTTTATAACATCGAATTCGGTCATTCCTTTCTGTCCCCTTTCCCTGGGATGTCCGGAACGGGAGTTGTCAATTCCTATGGTACCACTACCTACTAACGAACGGCGTAGCTAATGTTAATGAATGTATTGTCCCATGTAAACAAACCAAATGTCATACCAAAATGTAAACATGTGAAAACAATGCACTAAGTATGTAATCAAATGAACATACATAGCGTGAAATGTCATGTAAAACGATGTACTAAGTAATGCACACAATGGGCACACCTAGCAGGAAATGTCATGTAAAACAATGTACTAAGTAATGCACACAATGGGCACACCTAGCAGGAAATGTCATGTAAAACAATGTACTAAGTAATGCACACAATGGGCACACCTAGCATAAGATGAAATGAAATCATGTACTATAATGTACTAACGAACATAGCAGGTATATGATGTGAAAACAGGAAAGCATGAAAGTAACAAGTAGGCACATGTGTTCCACCCCAAAACAGTTTGGAAAACAGTAAAAGAGGGGTCTATGTACTCACTTGAGATTGCTCAGTTGTCAAAAGATAACCACCAAATAATGCTATAGATCTCGGAATCAAACGGCACCTAATATAGGTAACTATGTTAATAAACCGGACCTACATCGGAAGACTGGGTAGCATTAGGGTTTGTAAACCAAATGAGTGTAGGAACTCATGTGATATGGTTTAACAAAGCCTACATGCTAAATGAAACTTAACCTAAGTCTTATCGACCCATTACGACCCGTTTAGGAAGCTTATGCTACTTTAACGTGTCGTGCGCGTGAAACGCGTTCGGACCGCCTAACTAGTCCTATGACAAGTGTTATATGCCTAAACATGTTACATAATCAGCTACGTGACAAAGGTTTAGGTTACATATGCTTAATTACCAATTATACATGAAAAAGGGTATTCTGGTAATTTACCTAAGGCATATAAACTACCTATCATACAACTACTTAAACGATGTGACCATAGGGTATAACCTCGGAAGGTTATTCCCTACCTACTATGGTCACCTAATGTATTTGGTCGGATCCTAATGATCGACCAAATGGGTCGGGTTCGAAGGTATAGGCGATTTATTAGATCGCCTACCCTACGACCCTAGACAACGTGGTAATCAGTAGGCATAGTCCCAAGGGACTATGACCATCGTGATTACAATCACGTTGCGAAGTTCAACCGAACTTCGCATTGACCATTACTGGTCAACGCTGAAAGAAGTCAAACAAAGTTTGACTTTCTGACTCGAAAAGCAGTAAAAATAAGGAAAAGAACGAAAGAATACTTACGAAGGGTCCCCGAATGCTAATTTCGATCCGAGAATCTCAGGTATGAAACAATGGTTTCAACTTAGAGTTTCTAAGATCAAAATTCTAGTGATTATGAATGAAACATATGGTGGGTATTTATAGTTTTTCCATATAGAATATTCCTAGAATATTCCTAGAATATTCCTAGCATATTCCAAGCATATTCCTAGCATATACCTTAGCATATTCCAAGCATATACCTTAGCATATTCCAAGCATATTCCTAGTATATGGCTAAGACGGGTATTTAACTGGGTACCGGGTATTTTATCTAGCGTTTAAATCCCGGTTTATGGCGTTCTAAATTATTTTTATTACTCTATAAAAATAAACTCGCCAATTTATTACTGAAATAAATTTCAGTTGCCAGGACTGGCTGCGTTGTCTGCGTTTTGCAGTAGAAGCACTGTGTTGCGCAGAAACACACGGTACGCGCTTAAACTTTGAAAAATAACGTTTTTAGGCGTTTTAATTTATTTTTCAACACGGACCTGATTAAAATAAGATTTTAATCATAACAGAATATTTGTGGGATTTAAATATTATCCGGTCGGTCACCAACGTTCGTTTGGTCGTACGATCGCGATGTTCGGTTAATTACGACGGAATGCGCATAAGCGCGAAAAACGATCCAAATTGCGCGACGAATGGATTTTTCTTATGCCAAACACTAAAATAAACTATTTTGGTGCTTACATAAATTTTTGGATTTCCGGATGTATTCAGAACGTATGTTATGCGCGAAAATGCAAACTTGTGCACTTTTTGACACTTTTAGTCCCTGAATGACCCAAAAGTTTATTTTTGCACACCGAACCCCTCAAAGCCTATTTCTAAGCTATGTAAAGGATATTTAAGGTGTGTTTAACTTATGGTTAGGTTCCGGAATGTTCGTTACAGTTCAAATTGACATACTTTCGCAGTTTGTCATATTTAGTCCCTGTAAGCGAATTAACTTGTTTTTGCCATACCAAAGCCTTTAAAACTTATTTCTAAGTTATGTAAAGGTTATTTAAGGTATGTTGAGTATATGTTGATGTTCCGGAGTATTTCTTGCATTAAACTGAGTACGTTTACGCACTAGTTTGTGTATAACTCTCCAGATAGCGATGTAGAGTTTGAAATTGAACAAAAGTCAAAACATGAAAAATGTAAAACATAACAAAACAAACATTGTGATCAAATAACATTGTTTTATTGATAACATAACTGTTCATAGTGATTACAAGCACAGTTGTTACAGTCTCCCCTACTTGTGGAAATTTCGTCCCGAAATTTATTTAGAGGAAACTCGTGGAAAAAGATGCGGATATTTCGCTTTCATTTGATCTTCGCGTTCCCAAGTAAACTCGGGTCCACGTTTAGCTTCCCAGCGAACTTTGACCAAAGGAATGCGCTTGCGTTTAAGCCACTTGACTTCACGTTCCATGATTTCCACTGGCTTCTCAACAAATTTAAGTGTTTTGCCAACACGAATTTCGTCAAGCGGTATGGAGAAATTCTCATCAGCTGTACACTTCTTGAGATTGGACACGTGAAAAGTTGGATGAACATTTCCCAGTTCAGGAGGTAACTCAAGTCTGTAGGCTACCTTTCCGATTCTTTCGACGATCTTGAATGGTCCAACGTATCTAGGTGCAAGTTTTCCTTTCTTTCCAAATCTGATCACACCTTTCCAAGGTGAGACCTTAAGTAATACTCGATCACCGACTTGAAATTCCAAGGCTTTGCGTTTTGGGTCCGCGTAAATCTTCTGACGGTTTCTAGCTGCCTGAAGGTTATCACGAACTTTCTTGACCTTGTCAGTTGTCTCTAAAATGAGGGCAGGTCCAGTAAGTTGGGCCTCGCCAATCTCATTCCAGCAGACTGGTGAACGACATTTTCGACCATAGAGAGCTTCGAAAGGAGCCATTTTGATGCTAGTGTGATAACTGTTGTTGTAGGAGAATTCAATCAATTTAAGATGTGAATCCCAGCTACCACCAAAATCGATCACACAAGCTCTAAGCATATCCTCCAGAGTCTGGATTGTTCTCTCAGATTGACCATCCGTTTGCGGATGATAAGCTGTGCTCAGATTAAGTTGGGTCCCCATAGCAGATTGCATGGTTCTCCAAAAATGAGAAGTGAAACGAGCATCTCTGTCAGAAATGATGTTCAACGGAACACCATGTCGAGCTACAATTTCATCTACATAGATTTGAGCAAGTCTGTCAGCAGGAAAATCCTCACGGATTGGCAAGAAATGTGCTGACTTTGTAAGACGATCAACGACTACCCAGATGGCATCATGACCTTTCTTTGTGCGTGGGAGTTTGGTAACAAGATCCATAGTAATGTTTTCCCATTTCCAAACTGGGATCTCTGGTTGCTCCAATAAACCAGAAGGACGTTGATGTTCAGCCTTAACCTTAAGACAAGTAAGGCATTTGGATACGTATAAGGCAATGTCTTTCTTCATACCAGGCCACCAATAGTGAATACGAAGATCCTTATACATTTTATCTGAGCCCGGATGAATAGAATAGCGAGACTTATGGGCTTCATCCATAAGCAAGGTACGAAGATCATCCTAGCTTGGGACCCACAAACGGTCCATGAAGTAATATGACCCATTGTCCTTCAGTTCAAGAGCAGGTGTTATGTGGTAAGGAAATTCCTTATCCATCAATCCTTGTGAAACACAAGATTGCTGAGCTAGAGAAATGCGGGCTTGAATATCTGATCGAGCTTGAATAACAGATTGAACACGTACACAATGAAGCTTAGTACGTTCCTTACGACTCAATGCATCGGCCACGACATTCGCCTTACCAGGATGGTAGCGAATTTCGCAATCATAGTCGTTTAAAAGCTCAACCCAACGTCGTTGTCTCATGTTGAGTTCTTTCTGGTTGAAGATATGCTGAAGACTTTTGTGGTCTGTGAAAACCACACATTTTGTACCATACAAATAGTGTCTCCAGATCTTTAGAGCAAAGACAACTGCACCCAACTCAAGATCATGAGTGGTGTAGTTCTTCTCATGTATCTTCAATTGCCTTGATGCATAGGCTATGACTTTGTTCCTTTGCATAAGAACACAGCCAAGACCCAATTTCGATGCATCACAATACACAACAAAATCATCATCACCCTCAGGCAATGATAGAACAGGCGCATCGCAAAGCTTCTGCTTCAGGTGTTGAAAAGCTTCCTCTTGTTTGAATCCCCAGTAAAAGGGCATTTTCTTCTGAGTTAGAGCAGTTAGAGGAACTGCAATCTTAGAGAAGTTTTCAATGAAGCGGCGATAATAACCCGCTAGACCAAGAAATGAACGAACTTCAGTAGGAGTAGTAGGTGTATCCCAATCCTTAATCGCACTGATCTTGGAGGGATCTACATGAATACCTTGTTCGTTGATAATGTGCCCCAAAAATTGAACTTCTTTAAGCCAAAATTCGCACTTGGAGAATTTGGCGAAAAGTTGCTCTTTCTTCAGGAGTTCCAGAGTAAGACGAAGATGCTGCTCGTGATCAGCTCGCGTCTTAGAGTATATCAAGATGTCATCTATAAAAACAATGACGAACTGATCCAAATAAGGTTTGCAGACCCTATTCATTAAGTCCATGAAAACAGCAGGAGCATTAGTCAAACCGAATGGCATGACTGTGAATTCATAATGCCCATAACGAGTACGGAACGATGTCTTCGGAATGTCTTCTTCTTGCACCCGAAGTTGATGATATCCAGATCGCAGATCAATCTTTGAAAAATAAGAAGCGCCTTGCAGCTGATCAAAGAGATCATCAATGCGAGGTAGGGGATATCGATTCTTGATGGTAAGCTTGTTAAGCTCACGATAATCGATACACATCCTAAAGGATCCATCCTTCTTCTTGACAAAAAGAACGGGAGCACCCCAAGGTGAAAAACTGGGACGGATAAAACCTTTGTCAGAGAGCTCCTGAAGCTGCTTAGACAACTCTTGCATTTCAGACGGTGCAAGACGATATGGAGCTCTTGCAATGGGATTTGCACCAGGTACGAGATCAATGCGGAACTCGACTTGGCGTGCTGGAGGTAGACCAGGTAAATCTTCAGGGAACACTTCAGAATAATCTCGAACGACAGGAATATCTGAAATAGACTTACCCTTGCCTTTATCTTTTGTAACATGTGCTAAGAAAGCCACATAGTTCTTCTGCAGATACTTCCGAGCTTTAAAACAAGACATGAGTTTGAGACCACCGGTAGGCTTCTCACCTTGAACCTGCAGAATCTCGTCTGTCGAAAGCGGCACACGAACAATCTTCTCAGAACAAACTATCTCTGCGTGATGCTTGGATAACCAATCCATTCCCACAATAACGTCGAAGCTTCCGAGTTGCATAGGCGCGAGGTCAATAGGAAAAAGATGGTCGTTAAGATTCAACTGGCAGTTGCGAAGAACAGAATTAAGAATAATGGGTTCACCACTAGCAACCTCTACTGTCAAAGATTTGCCTAGTTTTGTTCTAGACACTCGAAGCATTGGTTCAAAGGACAAAGACACGAAACTCTTATCGGCACCGGAATCGAAAAGAACAGATGCAGGCTGATTATTAATAAAGAACGTACCGTTCACCACATTATCGTCAGCCTGTGCCTCTTGGGCATTCATGTTAAAAACTCGGCCTCGAGCCGGAGCCTGAGCCTGATTCTGGTTCTGGTTCTGGTTCGCCAGTCTTGGGCACCGATTCCTATAGTGGGTCAGATCCCCACAATTGTAACAAGCACCTGGTGGGTATTGTGGTCGTGCAGCTTGACCCTGTTGCGGAGCAGCTTGTTGAGCCGGGTTCTGAACCGCGGGATTCTGAGCAGACCGACAAACATTGGCAAGATGGCCTGACTTCCCACAGTTAGTACAGAAACGGCATGGAAGTTGCGGCTGGTGGTGACTGTTGCATCTATTGCACAAAGGTGCATTCCCTGTATAGGGTTTCTTCGCTGGAGGCTGTGCGGTTTGATTGGGAGCTGCCTGGTTAGCTTGGGCAGTAACAGCATAGATGGTGGTCATTCGTTCGTATCACAAAGCAAACAAACGACACACAGTGACTAATCAAAGTAAATGGGTCAAAAATAATGTATTAGCGAAGACATGCTCGCCTATAAGTGAACACTCACTCCAAGAATTCCCAGGTAAGCACAACTGGTCTCGCGTCTGGTTGAGATGTATACGAAGTGCTTGCCTAGACAGAAAACCCAGAATACAGGCGTTCACCCTTCCAGTTTGCACATGTTCACATTATTTAAAACCCAAAACGTTTGACGGGATTTTGAAAATTTGAAGGCACAAGGCCAAAAACCAATACTGAAAAGGGTTCAAAACCATATAACAGAGGGTTCAAAACCTTACAATTGAGGGTTCAAAACCTTGTAAAAATTTATTCAAAAACAGATGATTGTTTTTCAAAAATCGTTTCGGAAAAATTTTGGTTCCTTGTTTTGTTAATCACCTAAGGATAGGTGATGTACATGTTTTAAGATCTAAACACAAGATAACTTGCGTTAGGTTCCTAGAAAAGTTATAGTCTAGGTCAAAGCATTACTAATAACCTAATTCCCTATAACAATTAGCTCTGATACCAACTCTTCTGTCACACCCCGACCGCGTAAAACAACAAATCGCGGCGGAAACATCGGGGCGTGTTGCGACAGAATTAATTGTTTCATAACCATGGCATACAAAGTTGTCTTTTATTTATAAACAAAGGTGTTACATTGTTTTAAACAGGAAATTAAAGAGTTCAGAACATAATTAAACATAGTCTATCTTATTTTAAAGTCTCTAAGGCACAGGTCCGCCCTAGTATCATGATCAACATCCTATGGAAAAGCACCTGAAAACACATGTGAAAATAGGTACGTCAGCATAAAAATGCCTGTGAGATACATAGGTTTGTGAAAATAGGATTCATGACTTGTATTTGAGAAAATGTTTAGTCATGAACCTTGTAATTTGCTTTGTCTTGTAAATCATTTGAATAACAATAAGATCAGATGATATGTATAAGTAAATGTCAGGTTAAATAAATGACCATGTAAAAATGTGTTTGTATAAGATAAGTTGTTTATAAATCAATGTCTTGTGAAAAGTATGTTATTTGTATAAAATGTTCTATGTCTCAATATTGAAATGATTCAAATAACGTTACGACATGTAATACCATACAAACACTTATATATAGGAAGTACCAGCGGCGTATCCACCATGCTTGTATCATATTACACACACATCGTTACTTAATCACTTAATCAAACAAAACCAACCAATGTAAGAAGTCTATGTTTAAACAAATTGTCAAATGTATTGAATAATATGTCAAGTGTAAATCATGTCAAATGTCTATGTCAATTATCCATGTTAAATGTCTATGTCAAATATCCATGTCAAATGTCTATGTCAAATATCCATGTCAAATGTCTATGTCAAATATCCATGTCAAATGTCTTTGTGTAAAATGTCTATGTCAAAATGTCATGTATGGCAAGTGAAATGTCTCAACTAAACCATATGCACAAAAACAAAGTATTGAAGTAAAACTTGGTTTAAATTAAAGTTATGTTTTGTGTAAATGCATGCAACTATTTAATATGAACATTTATGCGGTATTGTGAAAATGCATACATCCAAGCCTTGTGACTGTGGTGATAAACCCTTTAAACAAATTAAAGGTCTATCTGTCTTTATAACATCGAATTCGGTCATTCCTTTCTGTCCCCTTTCCCTGGGATGTCCGGAACGGGAGTTGTCAATTCCTATGGTACCACTACCTACTAACGAACGGCGTAGCTAATGTTAATGAATGTATTGTCCCATGTAAACAAACCAAATGTCATACCAAAATGTAAACATGTGAAAACAATGCACTAAGTATGTAATCAAATGAACATACATAGCGTGAAATGTCATGTAAAACGATGTACTAAGTAATGCACACAATGGGCACACCTAGCAGGAAATGTCATGTAAAACAATGTACTAAGTAATGCACACAATGGGCACACCTAGCAGGAAATGTCATGTAAAACAATGTACTAAGTAATGCACACAATGGGCACACCTAGCATAAGATGAAATGAAATCATGTACTATAATGTACTAACGAACATAGCAGGTATATGATGTGAAAACAGGAAAGCATGAAAGTAACAAGTAGGCACATGTGTTCCACCCCAAAACAGTTTGGAAAACAGTAAAAGAGGGGTCTATGTACTCACTTGAGATTGCTCAGTTGTCAAAAGATAACCACCAAATAATGCTATAGATCTCGGAATCAAACGGCACCTAATATAGGTAACTATGTTAATAAACCGGACCTACATCGGAAGACTGGGTAGCATTAGGGTTTGTAAACCAAATGAGTGTAGGAACTCATGTGATATGGTTTAACAAAGCCTACATGCTAAATGAAACTTAACCTAAGTCTTATCGACCCATTACGACCCGTTTAGGAAGCTTATGCTACTTTAACGTGTCGTGCGCGTGAAACGCGTTCGGACCGCCTAACTAGTCCTATGACAAGTGTTATATGCCTAAACATGTTACATAATCAGCTACGTGACAAAGGTTTAGGTTACATATGCTTAATTACCAATTATACATGAAAAAGGGTATTCTGGTAATTTACCTAAGGCATATAAACTACCTATCATACAACTACTTAAACGATGTGACCATAGGGTATAACCTCGGAAGGTTATTCCCTACCTACTATGGTCACCTAATGTATTTGGTCGGATCCTAATGATCGACCAAATGGGTCGGGTTCGAAGGTATAGGCGATTTATTAGATCGCCTACCCTACGACCCTAGACAACGTGGTAATCAGTAGGCATAGTCCCAAGGGACTATGACCATCGTGATTACAATCACGTTGCGAAGTTCAACCGAACTTCGCATTGACCATTACTGGTCAACGCTGAAAGTCAAACAAAGTTTGACTTTCTGACTCGAAAAGCAGTAAAAATAAGGAAAAGAACGAAAGAATACTTACGAAGGGTCCCCGAATGCTAATTTCGATCCGAGAATCTCAGGTATGAAACAATGGTTTCAACTTAGAGTTTCTAAGATCAACATTCTAGTGATTATGAATGAAACATATGGTGGGTATTTATAGTTTTTCCATATAGAATATTCCTAGAATATTCCTAGAATATTCCTAGCATATTCCAAGCATATTCCTAGCATATACCTTAGCATATTCCAAGCATATACCTTAGCATATTCCAAGCATATACCTTAGCATATTCCAAGCATATGCCAAGCATATTCCTAGTATATGGCTAAGACGGGTATTTAACTGGGTACCGGGTATTTTATCTAGCGTTTAAATCCCGGTTTATGGCGTTCTAAATTATTTTTATTACTCTATAAAAATAAACTCGCCAATTTATTACTGAAATAAATTTCAGTTGCCAGGACTGGCTGCGTTGTCTGCGTTTTGCAGTAGAAGCACTGTGTTGCGCAGAAACACACGGTACGCGCTTAAACTTTGAAAAATAACGTTTTTAGGCGTTTTAATTTATTTTTCAACACGGACCTGATTAAAATAAGATTTTAATCATAACAGAATATTTGTGGGATTTAAATATTATCCGGTCGGTCACCAACGTTCGTTTGGTCGTACGATCGCGATGTTCGGTTAATTACGACGGAATGCGCATAAGCGCGAAAAACGATCCAAATTGCGCGACGAATGGATTTTTCTTATGCCAAACACTAAAATAAACTATTTTGGTGCTTACATAAATTTTTGGATTTCCGGATGTATTCAGAACGTATGTTATGCGCGAAAATGCAAACTTGTGCACTTTTTGACACTTTTAGTCCCTGAATGACCCAAAAGTTTATTTTTGCACACCGAACCCCTCAAAGCCTATTTCTAAGCTATGTAAAGGATATTTAAGGTGTGTTTAACTTATGGTTAGGTTCCGGAATGTTCGTTACAGTTCAAATTGACATACTTTCGCAGTTTGTCATATTTAGTCCCTGTAAGCGAATTAACTTGTTTTTGCCATACCAAAGCCTTTAAAACTTATTTCTAAGTTATGTAAAGGTTATTTAAGGTATGTTGAGTATATGTTGATGTTCCGGAGTATTTCTTGCATTAAACTGAGTACGTTTACGCACTAGTTTGTGTATAACTCTCCAGATAGCGATGTAGAGTTTGAAATTGAACAAAAGTCAAAACATGAAAAATGTAAAACATAACAAAACAAACATTGTGATCAAATAACATTGTTTTATTGATAACATAACTGTTCATAGTGATTACAAGCACAGTTGTTACAAAATACTTCTTGAACTTTTAAACACCGCCAGATCAGTCAATTTCTTGAAATACATGTAGTTTGAAAACATCAACAGAAGTTGAGCGAGTTCATGTGTTTTTGTATGTGTGCACGAATAGTCTTGTAAACATTTGTATGTATGCCTTTGTAAACCGGTATGAAAGCGTCTATGAACAGATCAATTAATCTGTAGCTAATACATTAATATGTGTGCAGTGGTGCAGGAAGGCTCAATCCTTTGCGTATTTCGTACCGGGCCACCCGGCGGGAACAACATAGTCACCACATGGTCCAACTCGCGGTCTCATGGGTGGGGCTCGCAACACCCAAATAGATCTATCACTCATGCCCCTCGGTCCTTATACAAGGATTAATGGTCTTAAGTTAACGCCTACCCATTCACATGATCTAACAGTTCATTCCTTAGCTAACCATACCATTTGTAAACGTTTGAAATATTTGAAACATGTACTTCACCCCCAAAGTTATAAAACTGAAAATAGTTAAAAGAAAAGGGGGACATGAACTCACTAATTTGCGTTCTTCCGTCTAGTAACTCAAGCTCTTTTCCAAGGGTCGTTCAACTACCTACACACGTGCTATGTTTTATTAGACAGCTAGGTCGTGTAACGACTCTTGGTTTTAGGCATTATGACTTATTTAGGAATTGGTGTCTTTGAGTTATATCTTGAATGTACATTATACTATTCCAAAGTATATAATTATTGGTTAAAATAATAATATTTTAACTTAAATTATATTTATCAATTATTTGGAATATTTGTTAACTTAATATATTTTTGACTTATTTCATTTTGTAATTCCTTCATGAATGTTTCCCAAGTAGGGGTATAATTATATTTGTGTATTTTTATACTTGTGTATTTTGCCAAGTATTGGTGGCGTATTCCGGTGTGTATTTGTACGTATGAGAATACGTATTTTCTTGTATTTATTAAGTATTTTTATACTTAATTTTGTATTAAATTTTTTGGAATATTATTTTTAGACAACGAAAAATTCACCAAATTTATATTCTTAAAATATATATATTTTAAGAGATTTTTTATAGAAAAATATCTATAAATCTTTCTTGGCAAAAATAATATACGTTGATATACATATATCTCAAAATAATATATATTTTTAAGATCAACTTTAGAAAATATATATTTCCATTTTTCACCCAAAAATAATATATTTTTATTTTGTTAACTTAATATATTTTTGACTTATTTCGTTTTGTAATTCCTTCATGAATGTTTCCCAAGTATGGGTATAATTATATTTGTGTATTTTTATACTTGTGTATTTTGCCAAGTATTGGTGGCGTATTCCGGTGTGTATTTGTACGTATGAGAATACGTATTTTCTTGTATTTATTAAGTATTTTTATACTTAATTTTGTATTAAATTTTTTGGAATATTATTTTTAGACAACTAAAAATTCACCAAATTTATATTCTTAAAATATATATATATATATATATATATATATATATATATATTTTAAGAGAATTTTTATAGAAAAATATCTATAAATCTTTCTTGGAAAAAATAATATACGTTGATATACATATATCTCAAAATAATATATATTTTTAAGATCAACTTTAGAAAATATATATTTCCATTTTTCACCCAAAAATAATATATTTTTATTTTGTTTAAGAAAATATACATTTTTCTCCACTCAAAATATTATATCTTCAATTTGTTTAAGAAAATATATATTTTTCTCCACTCAAAAATAATATATTTTCTATTTGACAAAAATATGATATATTTTGTAATACTTGTAAAAATCATATTTTTCGTTTCCTTAGTTTCCAAAATACCGTTTATCATACTTGTCGAAATATATGAATTTATTTCCGGAATCTATATTTTTATAGTCCATAGTCCTTATTCGGTTTGTCCAATATTTGGGTATAAATTATATATTTATTTTCTTGGAGTTTTGGTAATATTTTGTATTGCAATTTTGGTATTTTGGTGTGTTATATTATTTTCAAGTTCCTAAAATAATATAACTAATACACATAATATACAAGTAAGACACAAATTGTGACATCTAAATATATATTTTCCTAAATATATACTTAGTCACTTTATTTATCAAAAATCAACCTCCAATATTGGTAATTTTTGTAATAATAATTATGGAAAATTTTTATATGAAAACCATGATCAAAATTTACTTGTAAACACTTGTTTAAAAATATTTTTTTCTAAGTGTTTAATTTCTACAAAAATTTTGCCGTAGTTTCCCTTAAGAATGGAGGTTTCCATGCTTTAAAAGCATATCATTTTCTTTCAAAATTCATCACCAATCATCAACAATTTAATCAAGACTTACCATGAGCCAAAAATATGCAATTTACACTATGTCATGAACTTGAAAGTTCGTAAAATTTTGTAGTATTTTAACATGTTGTTTAGTAAGTTTAGTTACCCCTAAAAACATGGTTTTTAGTTTATAAAACTCTTTCTTGTGGATTTTAGTTCTTTACAACTTACATGATGATTTTCTAAAAATAATTATTTTTGTATTCTTCTTGTTATCAACACTTTTCTTGCCTTGTTTTACCACTTAGAACATGATTAATTTCTTTAAAAACCATGATCATGTTAAATCTTATAAATAACTTTGGTTTCTTGAAAAGATTATTTTTGAAATCATTCATCTTCAAGACATATAACATGTACCAATAATCATCATACTCTAAAACAAGCTTATATTCAAGTTCATGATTAACATAAAGGATGATCATTACTAATTTCACAAGATTCATCCTCACACTTGCTAAATCATGTGTTTAATCATCATCTAGAAAGTTTCTTATGATGATCCATGACGGATGGTCTGTTGGACAACCCTTAATCATGTTAAAAGACGAATTAATCCTTTACTTAATCGCGTAATTATCTTGAATTAGATGACTACGATTGCTTATGTTTCAGGTATGTTATGGGAGCTAAAAGAGGAGAAAACACAGCTTTGGAAGGATTAGAGATGAACGGGTCGTACGTGGAACGAAAGAGGAAACAAAGCACAACATTCAGGGTGCCACCGTAATTTACGGTGGCCCTGAAAGTTGCCGAAATCTCTACCGTAAACCAGGAACTTATCACCGTAACAAAACTTGGTCCACCGTAACTTACGGTGGTACCGTAATTTACGGTGGACATGACGCGAAAATCTGTAACTGCTTCATTAAATCAGTTTTATGGTGTCTTTTGGCTTTATCTCATGATTGGACAATTTCTTAGCAACTAGGGGGCGATTTTGGCTGTTCTTGCTTGGTTCCAAACAATTCTAAATGATTAGTTTGTGTTTTCGATTCGTATGAACATTGAACTTATTGCTATGATGATTCACCAAGCTCTGTGTGGCTAAACTTACGGTGATCATCCTGAATTGAAGGTTTGTCTATGACTTTTGTGTTTGGATTCGTATTTCTAGAATAATAGACTTGCAATGTTTGATTGTTTATTATGGTGTGTGAATGTTTGTTTGTAAATTGTTGATTGATGTTATAATCATATTCTAAACCGTACGTTCTTGGTGTCGTTGACAATCGAGATATCACGGGAGGGATTGGGGTTGGATATTAATCAATTGGTCATCGGGTAACAACCTCGCATTTTCATAATCCGAGTACTTAGTTCCCTTTTATCACAACAAACAATTATACATGAATCATGTCTATGTGATTCTTTCTAGTGAATTTAAACACAATTGTCAAAAGCAAACCGGAAGTTTAGGATGATTGCTTTCTCCTAATCTGTTTTACAACCAACCTTTTAGTTTTAAAATCAAACAATCCAAATTATTGATCTTTACTTTCTGCAAATTAGGTTAATTTTAGTTTAAGTGCAAAGCTATATAATCGACATATTTTCCACATACTCCCTGAGTTCGATACCCATTTACCACTATCTATACTTGTTATTGGGATTAAATTTGCGTGTACCACGACAATCACGTCAAATTTTGGCGCCGTTGCCGGGGAGTAGTGCGCAACGTGTGTCAGTTTGTTAGTTTTGCTTTGTTATTTTTGGGTTTACACTGGTGTGTTTAGTGTGCAGGTTCTACAGGTGCATGCATACTAGAGGCTCTCACAAAGCGTCACCATTGTCATTTGATCCGGAGATCGAAAAAACATTAAGGCAAAATCGTGTTTTAGTAAGAGAAAACAGAATTGTTGGTTCACCTACATCACCCATCACACCACGAAACATCATGCAAGAATCTCAATTACCACCTACAACGGGTCAAACGACCTCATCATTTATACCTACTTCCACACACCCATCACCAAACACAACCATACCATATACACTACAATTCCTACTCCACCTCATGATACTACACCATCCAACACTACACAACCGATTACTACTCAAGTCGAACCCAGTCTTACCTTTAGCCCATCTACTACGATTCCACCATTCACTCACTTCTTCCCAGTTTCAGGGCAATCATCCTCAACCTATACAGTACCACAAGGTTCAACTGTTGTCCATACTACCTCTACATTTAGACCATCAAACCAGTCGGGTTTTCAATACTCGACCATTCCATTTGGGCAAACTTCAGGTATAGGGGGAGATGGATATGAAGAAGGATACGAAGATTTTGAGGGCTATGATGAAGACGGGTATGCTTATGGGAGTTATGGTGATCAAGGAGAGTTCGGTTAAGTGCAAAGCCAATCTCAAGGGATGGCAAGTGTAGGTGGAATGCCACAACAACAACTCCTACCACAACATATTCGGCCAAGACCACAAGGGCTACAAGTACAACGCCCTATTCCATTGCAACAAGTTCGACCGCAAAACGTACAACCACAATTCCAAAGGCCGATTCAACACCAACCGATGCCACAACAACAATTTCAACCACATGTACCACAAGGGCCTATACCAAGGCCAATGGGTCCTGTTCGACCAAGGGTTAGGTTGGGGGTGCCAAGAAGGCATCTTAGAGAACATGCGAGAGGAATTGAAGCGCATTTTAGGCCGATAATCACTCAAAATCCCTCACCGGTAGTTATTCCTCATAATGATCAAGGGAGGACCTTTGAAGTGAGAACAAATTCTTTACAAAGTTTGCCGAAATATAAAGGGCTAGCAACGGAGGAACCGTATTTCCATTTGGAGGCCTATGACTCAATTTGCAATACTCTTGGGAGTCAAGGTTTTTCGGCCGATGATGTAAAGTTAGTTTTGTTTCAGTTTTCTTTAGAGGACAAGGCAAAGAAGTGGTTCTACACTTTGCCTTCGGCATCTATTTATACTTGGGCGGAAATGCAACAAATTTTCCTAGACGAATTTTATACCGTCCAAAAGACCAACGATGCTAGAAAGGGGTTAAGGAGTTTTCAACAACAACATGGTGAAATGTTCCATGAGGCATTTGAACGTTTCAACATGATGATCAAAAATTGCCCTCATCATGGAATTGAACTTTGGGAGTTGATGAATGCCTTCCATGACGGGTTGAGTGCCGAAGATGCTCGTGATTTAATGTCCATTACCGGTGGGACTTTTGGTACAAACTACGAGAATGATGATTGGGAGTTTTTGGAGAACATGGAAATTACATCAAAAAGAAAAGCTCAAGCATCGAGGAGAGCACGACCGGCCATTGCCCGACCTCAAGTGCACGCAATAGATGATGGTAATGTTCAAACTACTAACCAAATTTATGATGTTTGTGCCTTGTGTAATGAAATAGGTCATGCGGCTGAAAATTGCCAAGGGATGGTGGAAGGGCAATATGAAGAAGTTCATGAGGTTCAAGGTCAAGGAGGGGGTGGTAGAAATTACAACAACATGAATTCTAATACCTACCACCCCGGGTTAAGGAACCACCCAAATTTTCGGTATGGGAACCCTTCAAATCAAGCTATCACGAACTTTCAAGGTAGCCAAGGTAACTTTGGTTCGCGCCAACCTTACAACAATCAAAGTGGATATCGAGGTGGGAACAACCAAGGGTATCAAAAGCAATATCAAACGGGTCAAGAACAAGGGGGTCTTCGGGTGGAAATGAGATGATGGACATGCTAAAAAGCATGCAAGCGGAGATGCAAAAATGGAACCAACTCGATGAAGTTCGAATGCAAAAGGATGAGGTTCATGACAAAAGCATATCCAATCACTAACAACCCAAATGGGTCAATTGGCAACCGATGTGGCGGAGTTGAAGAAAAACAAGGGTCAACTTCCTAGCGACACCAAGGTAAATCCATCACACGATTCGTCACGAGGTAATGTTAATGTTCATCATGTTAGTGTTTTAGGAAGTGGAAAAGAATTTAAAGCCAATTTGTCACCCGAATTGGTTGAGGGGGTAGTTGAGGACATCACGGGTAATGATAGTGATGATGAAGTTTCACCGGTTAAACCTAAAGAAACAAATGTTAACAAACTGGGGTTGGGTGAAAACGAAAAGAATGAAAAAGTTGAGGGTGAACCGAGTCAAGTCCCGTTTCCATCGGCCTTACTTGACCCGGGTAGAAAAAAAATTTATTGCACCAAGAGGTCCCCAAAAAGAAGAGTTGTGGGACATGTTTAAACAAGTTAAAATTAACCTTCCACTCCTTGATGCAATAAAATAAGTACCCGCCTATGCAAAATTTCTAAAAGAATTGTGTACACAAAAGAGGCAACAAAAGAAGAAAATGCCTAAGCGGGTGGACTTAACCGGGCAAGTAAGTGCAGTTTTAAATGGGGAGCTTCCTCCTAAGCTCCAAGATCCGGGCACGCCATTGATTAACATACAAGTTGGTAATTTTCAAATGGCTAAGGCGTTGCTAGATCTTGGAGCCGGAGTTAGTATTTTACCGGGGGGCTTATATGACCAATATGACTTTGGTCCGTTAGCTAGGGTGGAGACAATGGTTGTTTTAGCCGATTTGTCTCATAAGCTACCTCGAGGGATGGTTCAAAATGTAATTGTTAAAATTGATGAATTTTATTACCCGGTTGACTTTTTAGTCTTGGACTACTCATCGGCGGACCCAATGTGACACCTGTGCCTCCACGGCCATCAAACAAGTACTGTATCAATGAAATATTGTATTTCATACTTGGTATTTGTATAAATATGTGTATCCTTTGCACATATCAATTCTTGTTCGATTTCAAGCTTTAAATCGCTTTCTGAAAGGTTATGCGCGCACTGATGCGTAAATATAACCCGTTTAATGCAACGAACACTCCTTAATAGTTAAATAGGCTTAACATACCTTGAATAACCTTTACATAACTTAGAAATAAGTTTTGAAGGCTTTGGTATGACAAAATCGAGTTAATTCGCCTACAGGGACTAAATTTGACAAACTGCGAAAGTATGCCAATTTGAACTGTAACAGACATTCTGGAACATGACCATAAGTTAAACACACCTTAAATATCCTTTATATAGCTTAGAAATAGGCTTTGAGGGGTTCGGTGTGCTAAAATAAACTTTTGGCTCATTCAGGGACTAAAAGCGTCAAAAAGTGCACAAGTTTGCACTTTCGCGCATATCTTACGTTCTGAATACATCCGGACATCCAAAAATTTATATGATCATTAAAATATTATGTTTTAATGATTGGCTAGTCAAAAATCCATTTGTCGCGCAATTTGGACCGTTTTTTGCGTCTGTTACGACTTCCGTCGTAATTAACCGAACAACGCAATAGTACGGCCAAACGAGCCGACATACGAGATGTTTTTGTACATGTTTCATGTTCCCTATACTTTGACTTCATTTTAGAGCCTTGAAATGAGGTTAACGGGGTTCAAACGCATCGAAAATAGCTTAAACGGGCTGCAGGGACCATTTCTGCCATTTTTTGAAACTTTTTTGAATCTGGCACATGCTAGCGTAGCGCAAGCAACTTATGCCTCTACCGTGGCTCTACGCGAGCACCTCATCTGGGCAGAAATACCATTTTTGCACTTGCAGGTCCATTTTCAGCACTTAACTTGAAGTTTAGGGGCAATTTTGTAACTTTCTCAATACCATTTGCTGGTTTTGATGTGCCCATGGTATTACAATACCATGAGTGCACATGTATGGACAAGATTAAAGCACGTTATTAGATAAACGATCCTAACGGTCTTGCAAATCCTATAAATACCCACCAACATCACAACTCAAAACCCACTTGATTTCTTGAGAGTTCTCTAAGTTGAGGTGAAATCACTTCATACCTGAGAATACTTGAGAAATCAAAGCTTTCGGGGACCCTTTGTAAGTGTTCCTTCGTTCTTTTATCGCTTTTCAAGTCCGAAAGTGAAACTTTGTTTGACTTTCTGCATTGACCAGATTATGGTCAATGCGAAGTTCATTTGAACTTCATAACGTGAGCGTAATCACGATGGTTATAGTCCCTAGAGACTATACCTACTGATTACCATGTTATCTAGGCTCAGTGACGAGTCGTAGTTTCGACCAAAATGCGCATTTACGCGTATTTTGTAACCAAACTACTCTTGGGTATCAAAACCGTTTGTTTTGATACCAAACCTGTTTTCTAAACTTAGTTAAGCATGTTTTAACATGCTTAGCTCGTCACTTTTAGTTTAGTGCTTATATAGGGTCGTAAGGTAAGCGATCTAAACAATCGCTTATACTTTCAAACCCGACCCGTTTGGTCGATCATTAGGATCCGACCAAACACATTAGGTGACCATAGTATATAGGGAATAACCTTCCGAGGTTATACCTTATGGTCACGACGTTTAGTTAGTTGTATGATAGGTAGTTTATATGCCTTAGGTAAATTACCAAAATACTCCTTTGACGCCAAAATTCATTTTGAACATATGTAACGTAACTTTTGACATCTAAACTGATTTGGTAACAATATTTGTCACACCCCGACCGCGTATAACAACGGACCGCGGCGGAAACGCCGGGGAGTGAATCGCGACAGAATTAATTGTTTCATAACCATGGCATACAAAGTTTTATTTATTTCTTAAACAAGGATATTACATTGTTTTAAACAGGAAAAACAGAGTTTATAACATAATTAAACATAGTCTAGCTCCATTTTATGTCTCTAAGGCACTGGTCCGCCCTAGTATTTTGATCAACATCCTACGGAAAAGCACCTGAAAACACATGTGAAAATAGGTACGTCAGCATAAAAATGCCTGTGAGATACATAGGTTTGTGAAAATAGGATTCATGACTTGTATTTGAGAAAATGTTTAGTCATGAACCTTGTAATTTGCTTTGTCTTGTAAATCATTTGAAAAACGATAAGATCAGTTGATATGTATAAGTAAATGTAAGGTTAAATGAATAACCATGTAAAATGAGTTTGTATAAGATAAGTTGATTGTAAAACAATGTCTTATGAAAAAGTATGTTATTTGTATAAAATGTTATATGTATCAATCTGAAATGATTCAAATAACGTTACGCTATGTAATATTATACAAACACTTATATATAGGAAGTACCAGCGGCGTATCCACCATGTTTGTATCATATTACACACGTATCGTTACTTAATCACTTAATCAAACCAAACCATCAAGATGTAAAATGTTCATGTACAAACCAATTGTCAAGTGTTATTGTGTAAACCATGTCAAAATGTCTATGTCCAATGTAAACCACCAAATGTGTATATCAATGTCAAAATGTTTATGTTCAATGTAGGTCATGTAATGTGTAATCAAAATGTCATGTATGGTAAGTGAAATGTATCAACTAAACCATATGTAAAATGCACAACAACAAGGTATTGAAGTAAAACACAGTTTAAATCAAAGTTATGTTGTGTGTAACAAATGCATGCTATACTGATACAAACATTTATGCGGTATTGTTAATATGCATACATCCAAGCCTTGAGACTGAGGCGATAAACCCTTAAACAAATTAAAGATTTATCTAAATTATGTATATCGAATTCGGTCATTCCTTTCTGTCCCCTTTCCCTGGGATGTCCGGAATGGGAGTTGTCAATTCCTATGGTACCACTACCTACTAACGAATGGCATGATCAATGTTAATGAATGTATTGTCCCATGTTAAACAAACCAAATGTTATACCAAAAATGGAAGCATGTGATGCACTAAGTATGTAATCAAATGAACATACATAGCGTGAAAATGTAATGTAAAACGATGTACTAAGTAATGCACACAATGGGCACACCTAGCATGAAATGTAATGTAAAACAATGTACCAAGTAATGCACACAATGGGCACACCTAGCATGAAATGTAATGTAAAACAATGTACTAAGTAATGCACACAATGGGCACACCTAGCATGAAATGTAATGTAAAACAATGTACTAAGTAATGCACACAATGGGCACACCTAGCATGAAATGTCATGTAAAACAATGTACTAAGTAATGCACACAATGGGCACACCTAGCATGAAATGTCATGTAAAACAATGTACCAAGTAATGCACACAATGGGCACACCTAGCATGAAATGTAATGAAATCAATGTACTATAATGTACTAACGAACATAGCGTGTATATGATGTGAAAACAGAAAGCATTAAAGTAACAAGTAGGCACATGTGTTCCACCCCAAAACAGTTTGGAAAACAGTAAAAGAGGGGTCTATGTACTCACTTGAGATTGCTCAGTTGTCTAAAGATAACCACCGAGTAATGCTATAGATCACGGAATCAAACGGCACCTAATATAGGTAACTATGTTAATAAACCGGACCTAAATCGGAAGACTGGGTAGCATTAGGGTTTGTAAACCAAATGAGTGTAGGAACTCATGTGATATGGTTTAACAAAGCCTACATGCTAAATGAAACTTGACCTAAGTCTTATCGACCCATTACGATCCGTTTAGGTAGCTTATGCTACTTTAACGCATCGTGCGCGTAAAACGCGTTTGGACCGCCTAACTAGTCCTATGACAAGTGTTATATGCCTAAACATGTTACATAATCAGTTATGTGACAAAAGTTTAGGTTACATATGCTAAATTACCAATTATGCATGAAAAGGGTATTCTGGTAATTTACCTAAGGCATATAAACTACCTATCATACAACTACTTAAACGATGTGACCATAGGGTATAACCTCGGAAGGTTATTTCCTACCTACTATGGTCACCTAATGTATTTGGTCGGATCCTAATGATCGACCAAATGGGTCGAGTTCGAAGGTATAGGCGATTTATTAGATCGCCTACCCTACGACTCTAGACAACGTGGTAATGAGTGGGCATAGTCCCAAAGGACTATGACCAACGTGATTACACTCACGTTGCGAAGTTCAAACGAACTTCGCATTGACCATTACTGGTCAACGCAGAAAGTCAAACAAAGTTTGACTTTCTGACTCGAAAAGCAGTAAAAAAATAAGGAAAAGAACGAAAGAATACTAACCCAGGGTCCCCGAATGCTAAACTCAATTCGAAAATCTCAGGTATGAAACAAATGTTTCAACTTAGAGTTTCTCAAAATGAATTTCTAGTGATTTTGAACAAAGGGGGGTGGGGTATTTATAGTATTCGGTCCACCGTTGAGATCGTTTCTTGGAAAAGGGGAAACGATCAAGGCCATACACTTGTTGCAAGGTTATGGAAGCTTAATTCCATCCTTATCTAGTGACTAGGCAATGGAGAACATGTGGTGGAGGATTAAATGGCTGCAACTTGTGATTAAAAACATTTAATCTGGTCAGAAGGTGGGAAGCGGCCCGCTTTAGGATCAGCCAAACACAATGCGGGCCGCCTGAGCATGTCAGATCAGAAACAACTTTCAAAAATGACAGTTTAGGTCCCTGCACGTGTTTAAGGCCATTTCCGACACTTCTAAGGCCCGTAAAGCCAACTTTAAGGCCCTAAAATGTTGCCTAAACATTTTGGACATGAAACATGTTCAAAAATATGTCGGATGATGGTTCGTTTGGTCGTACGAACGCGATGTTCGCTTAATTACGACGGAATGCGCATAAGAGCGAAAAACGATCCAAATGACACGACGAATGGATTTTTCTTAAGGCGAACACTAAAATATAATATAGTCATGCTCACATAAATTTTTGGATGTCCGGATGTATTCAGAACGTAAGTTATGCGCGAAAATGCAAACTTGTGCACTTTTTGACACTTTTAGTCCCTGAATGTTCCAAAAGTTTATTTTAGCACACCGAACCCATCAAAGCCTATTTCTAAGCTATGTAAAGGATATTTAAGGTGTGTTTAACTTATGGTTATGTTCCGGAATGTTCGTTACAGTTCAAATTGACATACTTTCGCAGTTTGTCATATTTAGTCCCTGTAGTCGAATTAACTTGTTTTTACCATACCAAAGCCTTCAAAACTTATTTCTAAGTTATGTAAAGGTTATTTAAGGTATGTTGAGTATATGTTGATGTTCCGGAGTATTTCTCGCATTAACTGAGTACGTTTACGCACTAGTTTGCGTATAACTCTCCAGAAAGTGATGTAGAGTTTTGGAATTGGATAAAAGTCAAAACATGAAAAATGTAAAACATAACAAAACAAACATTGTGATCAAATAACATTGTTTTATTGATAATAGAACTGTTCATAGTGATTACAAGCATAGTTGTTACAATATTAGATATGTTAAGTCATATTTTACTTGTCATAGGACTAGTTAGGCGTTCCGAACGCGTTTTACGCGAACGACGCGTTAAAGTAGCATAAGCTACCTAAGCGGGTCATAATGGGTTGTAAGCACTTAGGTTAGGTTTCATTTAGTATGTAGGCTTTGTTAAACCATATTACATGAGTTCTCATACTCATTTGGTTTACAAGCCCTCATTCTATCCGATCTTCCGATTTAGGTCCGGTTTATTAATGTAGTTACCTATATTAGGTGCCGTTTGATTTCCGTGATCTCTAGCATTGTTTGGTTGTTACTCAAGGACTACTGAGCAATCTCAAGTGAGTACATAGACCCCTCTTTTACTGTTTTCCAAACATTTTGGGGTGGAACACATGTGCCTACTTGTTACTTTCTTGCTTTCCTGTTTTCACATCATATACTTGCTATGTTCATTAGTACATTTATAGTACATGATTTCATTGTGTTTTATGCTATGTATGCCCATTGTGTGCGTACTTAGTACATTATTTTACATTACATTTTATGCTATGTATGCCCATTGTGTGCATACTTAGTACATTATTTTACATTACATTTTATGCTATGTATGCCCATTGTGTGCGTACTTAGTACATTATTTTACATTACATTCTATGCTATGTATGCCCATTGTGTGCATACTTAGTACATTATTTTATTCATCACATGCTTACATTTTGGTATGACATTTGGTTTGTTTAAATGGGACAATGTACATTCATTAACACCGATCATGCCGCTCGGTAGTAGGTAGTGGTACCATAAGACTTGACAAATCCCATTCCTGTAATCTCGGGTTTGTTTGGATGGAAGGAATGACCGAATCCGAATACATTAATTGGTAACCTTTACTAAAAGGGTTATCCGACTGTCGCAAGGCTTGGATGTAAAAATTTTCACAATACCGCATAGATGTTTATATCAGTATAGCATGCATTTATTACACAAAACATAACTTTGATTTAAACCATGTTTTACTTCAATACCTTGTTTTTGTGCATTTTACATATGGTTTAGTTGATATATTTCACTTACCATACATAAACATTTTAACATTTACATACACAATTCTTGATTTACATTAGACATAAACATTAGACATAGACATTAGACATGGTTTTCACATAAACATTTTGACAATTGATTATACGTAAACATTTTACTTTGGTGGTTTGGTTTGAGTAAGTGATTTAAGTAACGAGGCGTGTGTAATATGATACAAGCATGGTGGATACGCCGCTGGTACTTCCTATATATAAGTGTTTGTATGGTATTACATATCGTAGCGTTATTTGAATCATTTCAATTTGAGACATATAATATTTTATACAAATAACATACTTTTCACAAGACATTGTTTTACAAACAACTTATCTTATACAAACTCATTTTACTTGGTTCTTCATTTAACCATACATTATTCTCTTATTTATACATATCATCTGAACTTATTGTTTTTCAAACGATTTATAAAACAAATCAATTTACAAGGTTCATGACTGACTTTTGCTAAACAACTTTTTCCTAAACTTACAAGTCATGAATCCTATTTTCACAAAACTTATGTATCTCACAGGCATTTTTATGCTGATGTACCTATTTTCACATGTGTTTCAGGATATGATGCATAGGATTTATCAAGATACACTTAGGCGGACTTGGGCCTTAGCGACAACAAAAGGTTAGATCTAACGGGTGCCTGGCAGCCACACTCTCGGTGAGGGCGAGAATCGAGTAGTGCTTTTGTGTCTCAGAATATACCAATTAAATGCCTTAGGTTTGGTGACTTCCTATATCGTGTCACATGTTAATGGCTTTGCAACCCATTAACAATCCTGATACTTACAGGAATACTTTATTTACATAAAAGTCATACCATACTAAAAATTGATGAATACTTGAGTACGTGGGGTACTCAAGAAAAGATTGAATTATACTTGAAGTACGTGGGGTACTCAAGAAAATGGGAATTATACTTGAGTATGTGGGGTACTCAAGAAGAATTTGAATTATACATGAGTACGTGGTGTACACATGAAACTGGATTTATATATGAAAACTTGATTTATTCACAAACTATGTTTTCATACAAAGTATACAAATGTGAAATACAAAAACTGCATGAATTCACACCAACATTATGTTGACGTTTTTCCAAAAACTCACATGTATTTCAGGTAACTAGGATGGATGTGCGCGCGGTCTCGCTTATGCTCGTGGATGTCGCTTGTGTTTAACTTTAAATAAAGTTGTAAACTTTTAAGACAATGTTTTATGCTGTCTAGCGATGTAAACGCTAAACTTATGTTTTCAAATCATGGTATTTGATGTTATTTTACGAGCATGTAGCATGTTTACTCTTCGTATGCAATGAGAACCTTTCATGATCACACCTCGTGCTTCCGCCGCAGAAAGGGGTGTGACACGTAGGACAACCCTTAAATGAGCTAAATACGTGCATATCCCATATTTTACACGGTTATGTATCATGAATGTGATAACTACGAGTGTTCGTGTGTTTTACAGGTAAATCGCTTAATTCGGTTAAATTGGAACCGTAGGCTACGGTTGAATGTATATGGCAGCAGCACTTTTGGAAGCAACTTGAATATATTAATCACATTACATAAACATCATCAAGGCATATGGACCGAACTCTCGAGGACTTTGGCAGCCCTTAAATTACACGCACACAGGTGGCGGAAGGCAAGAGATCTTGGGTGGAGGGTTTTATTATTAAAAATCACTATCTCAATAATCTAAGGAACAACATAATCATCATCTCATATGGAGACAAAGGAGGTGACATCCTTGGAGCCGCCAGAGGACTTCTTTGGCTTTCTTGGATTACAACATCACATCATCAATTCATCACTTTGGCAGTCTATGTCACGTGAACAAGAAGAACCACATAACATCACATCACAACATCTTAGAAATCATGTGACATGGAGGAGATTGGTGGATTTTATTGATTGGGCCGCTAACACCAAAGGAGAAAAATAAAAATCACATCTTGGACTTTGGAAGGGCCATTAAATCAAGAACATCATTATTAGAGGCATATAAGATGAATCATGTTAATTCTTTGACGGCTGTCATATTCACGTGATTATTGGCTTTAGGAGAAACAAGGAGATTCACTTTTGTGAAGAGGCAGCACATGCAAGGAGGAAAGTCAATACCATCATGAATTCACTTGGCTTGATCACGTGGACTTGGCAGGCAAAAACAAAAGTCCAACAACCAATAATATATTCACGTGCACATGGAACATGGAAAATGAAGGAAGTGGGCCGACAGATTGGAGGGTTGTTGGGCCGCGTATATGAATATTGGAGAGGGGGGCCCATTATTCAGAAGATATTGACACTTCCATATGACGATTTGGGGACGTGGACATCTTTGACGGCAATTGTGCAAAAGTCAACAACTTAATGAACATCATCATCATTTCACTTTTGGGGCGGTAGACTTCTTTTGTTGGCACCGATTGGAGAGCTTTTGTAACTTATGCATTTAATGGCCTTTTGATGGAGTTTGAAGATGTCTAATCATGTTTTTTTTCGGTTACAACCTGCTGGGAACTCGATAGTGGGAGCTTGTTAGAGACTTTTGGCAAGAAGAACATCTCTTAATCATTAGTTTTTGTTGCTTTGATCTTGAGGAACAATAATACTATTGCTATGATGTTGTTTCAAGCCATGAGTGGCTAAACACTTTGTGATCATCCTGGATTGAAGGTTTGCTTGAGACATTTCATGTTGATTTCCTAATTTCTAGAATAACAATCTTTATATTTATGGTTTGTTTGTTATGGTGTGTGATTGTTTGTTAGTAAATTGTTAATTCTTATGTCAAACTAATTAGAAACCATACGTTCTTGGTGCCGTTGGCAATCGAGATATCATGGGTATAGTTAGGCTTGGGTAAGGGTTGATTGATCATCGGGTAACAACCTCACGTTCTAGGAATCTGAGTACTTAGTTCCCTTTCATCACTGCAAGTAGTCACACATGAACTATGTCTATGTAGTTCTTTCTAGTGGAATGATAACATGAATGTCAATTGAAACCGGAAATCTAGGATGGTCATTTCTCTCTAATTTGCTTACAACCAAAACTTTCATTTTTGCAATTACATTAGTAATCTTAGTTTTAAAATCAATTCAATCAAATCAACTCTTGAATTTTATTTTTATTGCAATTAGTTTAATTTTAGTTAACTTAGATAAACATTGAGATAACACATATTCCACAAACTCCCTGTGTTCGATACCCACTTACCACTAGTTAATTAGTTGTATTTTGATTAAATTTGATTGTGACCACGACATCACGTCAAATTTTGGCGCCGTTGCCGGGGAGTAGTGCGCAACGTGTGTTATTTTTGATCCTTTTTAGTTTGTTATTTTTCTGGTTTACGTTAGGTGTGTTAGTGTGCAAGTACTTACAGGTGCATGCGTACTAGGAGCTCTCACAAGCTATCACCTTTGGCATTTGATCCAGAAATGAGTTACCAAGAGGAGTACGATTACGGTGATTATTATGATGAATATTCCCAACTTTCATATGAAGGCCCTCAGATGTACGATCAAGACTATTATCATGCTCAGTATACATTTGATCAGTATGGTTATGAATGTGTAACTCAACAACCTACTTTGCACTATCAGTCACATAAATCTGAAAGTCTTGACGAGATGATGAGAAAGAGACACATGGTTCATGTTGAAAAAGAATTAACAAAACCTCATTTGTCAATGGAAGAACGAGTAGAACTTTTGGAATGGAAATATGATTTGTTACCAAAAGAGGTGAAAGAGATGAGGCCAGGGACGTCGATATTGGAAAAACGTCAAGCAAAACAACACTGGATATATGTGCAGATTGAACAAATGACACCTATGGGTGATGTAGAAGAAAAGGTTGTGAGTCCTCCCGAACTTGAAACTGAATTATTAGGGCCAAATGAGGAATATACAATTGAAATTATTGTGGAGGAACCACCTATGGAGAGCAAAGTTGAGGGCCTTTTACTTGATGAACCAATCAAAGTTGATTACAACTCTCCGGCTATGGTGGTTATGGAAACCAAGAGTGTTAAGGATGCATGTTTAGAAACTAGGAAGGTGGCACTTCATGATGTGGGAGATTTCATTCATAAGTTATGTTTATGGGAGAGTTTGGATTTGTTGGGCACAGAAAACGAAGTAGTGAAGTGGAGAGTAAACTACCGAGCATTTGTTGGAAAATGTGGATTTAAAGAATTTTGCAAAGAAAGATGGGACGTGACAAAGCACACACACAATAGAAGAATCAAACACCGTGCTTACATCAGCAACGAAAAAGGTAAATGTGCATTGAGACCACCTTGAGACATATCAGGTACGGTCGGGCTGAAGACCTAAACTTTAGCGCTGCTTGGGAGGCAACCCAAGGTGTTTTTAGATAAGTGTGGGGAAGATGTGCGGAGAGTTGTGTGAAGGTGATGATAGGAAGTCGGATTATCTACAACATCTGTTGTGTCAAACTTCACCAGGTCAATGTACTCTTTCCTTAGTCTTGTTATGTTCTTTAGTATTAAAATATTGGTATTAGTTTAAAAAAAAAAGAAATTTGGGATTTGAGAGTATTAGCGAAAGCTAATGTTTTTGGTTAGAAGCGATCTTTCCCTCAAAACCATACATTGGGACAATGTATCCCAAGTGTGGGGATGGGGGGAATTTTTGAGGAATTTTAAAATTTTTGTGAAGCCAAGCGAAAAATTGTCAAAATTTGAAAACTTGATATTGTGCCATTTGACACATTGACACCCATTCCTAGTATTTTCTTGGTGAGGATTTAAGCCACACATGGTTGTTATTGATATTTCATTGTTTGAGTGGCGGTGTGTGTTGTGTGTTAATAGAACTTGTGTGTGAATACTTGTTAAATCCTAGAATTAGAATGCTTTTGAAAATGATAGGGGGACTTTTAGGAAGGCCTCGTCTAGATGTGTGAGAGTGCGGGATTGGTGGGTTGGACCTCATACTTTACATATATGAGCTTGGTATTGTGAGGGGTGGGGGTTTGGTCTTTAGAGAGCCATGTTTGAGCCTTATACCATTCGGTTGTGACCCGAACCTACTTTCTACAAAACTTTACCTTTTGAGATGACCCGGTTTAGGAGTCTAGTTGTGAATGTTGATGTTTTTGTATATTGTGTGAGTTGTTATATCTTATATATATATATATATATATAAAGGAAAGAAAAGAAAAGAAAAAAAAAAGAAGAAAAATATGAGCAAAATATAAAAAGAAGTGATTGGTTGCAATAGTAGTTGAGAATGTTGAAGAAGTTGTGTATATATTTGATGGTTGCTTTGTTTAGTGGTAGAAATAAAAACCGGGTCAAATCAATTAGCTCTTTCATATGTATTCCACCATTTTCCTACCTTGACACCTAGCCCCATTACAACCCGCAAGTCCCTTTGATTCTAAAGCATGTTAGATATTTGTTAGGAGGAAACTTGATTTGTATACAAGTTTATTGTCACACACACACACACACGCATTGAGTGGTTTAGCATTATGCTAATAATTCTTGTAACCGAGAGATTTTTTGTGAGGGATGTGTCTTGTGGTATGATTGAAAGTTAGTAAAAGGACGGTACATTTTAGCTTGGTTTGCATCTTGATCGCTTGTGGTTTTGAAATAGTTTTTGAATGGGTTGCTTGGGACAAGCAACGGGTAAGTGTGGGGATGTGACGGGTGGTCCGTAGTGTGACAACTGCTACCAAACCGGTAATTTCCGTACACTTTAATCATTATTTAATGACTGCAATTATGTGTTTAATTGTCAACAATGTCTGAACACACACTAAATAAGTGAATTCATGCACGTTGTATACTGCAAAATCTTGCTTTATGCATAAACGAGAGCGTTGCGTCAAAGATAATAGTAAACTCACCGGTAAGACACTATGTGTCAACGGAACTGCAGAAAGCAGTCAGACAATAAAATTGGAGCCTAGGTGTAGGTCCGACAACAAGAATGCATTAAAACCCAAGAGTACATACAAGGGTTAATATATATGCATTGCGAAAGCAAAAATAAGCACCAAAAAGTACCCGAAACGCACTTTAAGTGCAGAATTTTTATAATTCAGCAATAATTCAGCATTTAAACATATGAATATTTTGCAGAAATGTCGTTTTATTATCCAGAATATTTTCCTAAGTGTTGGGAATTGAAAGAGTACAAGAAAGGTACTTAAAAGACACTAAAAAGTGTAATTTAGCACTTTAACGAATCGGTATCTAACCGAACAACCGGACAATACCCGGAACACCAAAATAATGCTAGAAGCATTGTTTTTATTTTTCTAAGCTAGTTAGGGTCCCCGAACACCCTAACACACTATATATTACTTAACATACTTAAACACCTAAATCTAATGCTTAGCTTGTAACTAGATTGTGAACTTGGAGTTGAAATGTAACCAAGACCCCCCCCCCCATATATTGGACGGTTGGGAGACATAATCCCACATGGGGATTTAAGTTTCATATTTTATTAGTTCATGTTATGTCCTTTTGAAACATAAAAACCTTGGGGTAAAGTCTTGAAATGGATTATAAGATTACACACATGATCATCACTTCATTCATACACACACTAGCAAAACACACAAATCCTCTACTCCCCTTGGGAGCTCTCGGCCGAACCCAAACCCCCATACACCCACCATTTTCGATCAAGCCTTGTACATTCCAAGCTCACACAATTGTGTTAGAAGGCGCATAGTGAAGCTAGGAGCTTTCGGAAGTTGAAGAACCTCCACCATTTGCTTTTATCCACCTCATTTGCACTCTTGAACTTCCCAAGCCTTGTACTAGTAGTAAGTGCTTCAAATCTTCATCTTGTTCTTGTTTATGATGGTTAATAGATGATTTAATGGCTAAAAATCATGAAACACTAAAGAACATACATTAAAGTCTTGAACATAAGGTGTATAGGGTGGATAAAGAGAAGATATGTGTGTAAATCTTGTGAAACTTGTCTAGTTATGATTATTTGATGTTGTTGTTAGTAAAAGCAAGATGGATCATCATCTAGACATACTAGTCCATGTTAGAAAGCATGAACTAGTAGGATGTAAAAGTTAGAAAGTTAAAAGATGATGGATCCATCCATTCATAAGACATGAACTTGAGTAAAAGTAATTTTCTTGTAAAATAAGACTCTAAACATGTAGATCTAAAGATCTACAAGTGGTTTTTCAGAAAAACAAGTGGAAAATACTAGATTGTTAAAAACCCGGATCTTGTATAAACTAAAATCATTTTTAGAAACTAAACAAGTGTATAAACACTTGTGTAGAAAGAAAATTTCACAAAGAAATATTTTGAGATTCATGACTTGAAGGTGTGAAAATACATATTCTTTAAAAATAAAGTTTTTAAGAAACTAAACTTATTTTTAAAGATAACAAGGCCTACTAAATATGTTAGTAACTTACAACATATTTTTACAAACTTTCAAGTTCATAAGTTGTGATATGTGCTTGTTTTGACAAGTTTGACAAATAAAGGTTGTTGTTGATTTTAAAAGAAAATAAACACATGTTTTGAAAACATGGGAAACCTCCATTTTTAGGGGAAACTCTGTCAAAATTTTTATAAATTTTGACACTTAGAAAAATATAAGTTTTTGAGAAACTTATTCCCTAAAAATGTATTTAAAAGTATTACCAAGGTTTCCCTAATTTTTGGTGATAAGAAATGAGGATTTCTTCAAGAATGAAAATGGATATAAATATGTATATTTTTGAGAGAAAAATATATATTATTTTATCACCAACTTTTGTGCTAAGTGTGTATAGTATTTGTTATACGTGCTAGTGTATTAAGACTTAAAAATACACTAAATACTCATAAGGAGTATAAACATAAAAATACACATACAACATACAAGATACATAATTCGGGTGCAAAGTGCAAAACACGAGATACTTATATTAATTTTAGAGAAAATAATATAAGTAAGATACTTAGTTAAAAATATAAAATATTTTTAACACAAGAATACATGCACAAAAGAGAGTGACTGTACTTGTGCGACGCCAGTCTAGTGACTAACATTAAGAAAACGCGTATAGGTTACGACGTTAATTAAGCAAATCCGGTGAAGTTTACGACGCAAGGAACGCAAAGTTGTGAGTTCATGCTCCCCCTTTTCTTTTAACTGTTTTCAGTTTTTATAACTTCGGGGGTGAAATACATGTACAAATGTACAATATTTATAATTGGTATGATATAAATATAAGAAGCACACTTGGTGAGAACGATAATCAAGTGTGATGAAATATAAGAATACAAGAAGTACACTTGGTGAGAACGAGAACCAAGTGTGACGAAATATAAGATAATAAGAAACGCACTTGGTGAGGACGAGAACCAAGTAGGATGCGTTATGAGAAATGATAATAAGAAACGCGCTTGGTGAGGACGAGAACCAAGTAGGATGCGTTATGAGAATTGATAACAAGAAACGCGCTTGGTGAGGACGAGAACCAAGTAGGATGCGTTATGAGAAATAGTGTCACGAATAGGGTACAGAAGCACCATTAATCAACAATATACCTAGACCGCAGAACAAAAGGTTAGATCTTACGGGTGCCTGGCAGCCACACTCTCGGTGAGGGCGAGAATCGAGTAGTGCTTTTGTGTCTCAGAATATACCAATTAAATGCCTTAGGTTTGGTGACTTCCTATGTCGTGTCACATGTTAACGGATTTGCAACCCATTAACAATCCTGATACTTACAGGAATACTTTATTTACATAAAAGTCATACCATACTAAAAATTGATGAATACTTGAGTACGTGGGGTACTCAAGAAAATGGGAATTATACTTGAGTATGTGGGGTACTCAAGAAGAATTTGAATTATACATGAGTACGTGGTGTACACATGAAACTGGATTTATATATGAAAACTTGATTTATTCACAAACTATGTTTTCATACAAAGTATACAAATGTGAAATACAAAAACTGCATGAATTCACACCAACATTATGTTGACGTTTTTCCAAAAACTCACATGTATTTCAGGTAACTAGGATGGATGTGCGCGCGGTCTCGCTTATGCTCGTGGATGTCGCTTGTGTTTAACTTTAAATAAAGTTGTAAACTTTTAAGACAATGTTTTATGCTGTCTAGCGATGTAAACGCTAAACTTATGTTTTCAAATCATGGTATTTGATGTTATTTTACGAGCATGTAGCATGTTTACTCTTCGTATGCAATGAGAACCTTTCATGATCACACCTCGTGCTTCCGCCGCAGAAAGGGGTGTGATAGATTGGTATCAGAGCTGCGATTGTAGTGAACCAGGATTCCTTCTCGAGTCTAGTCTACAATCTCTAGGATCCTTTCACGAAAACAATTTTTCAAAGAGTTTTCATTGCATAAAACGTCCCGCGACATCCACTACCTCAAACTGTTTACATGAGTCTAGAAAAGACACTACGAGACTTAGAGTGCACTTGAGTAGCATTTGTCGTTGACTAGAAATTACTTGCAATTATGTGTGATAATTAGCATGTACTAGAAGTAGAATGTCACAAGTATACGTGGCTTTATCTGAAGGCGATGGCCCATCTGAAGGAAGAAATACGAGGATGAAACGAACTGTGGGGACTGTGCAAGGAGTTACGTAATTATGGATGCATACATAATTATGGAATTCAGTGCACAAAAATCACAGCAAGTCTTGTCACGTATAGATTCCCTCAGTGCAAGCCTACTAAGTACTCTGCTAGAGTAATAATTGTTTGATGTCACTTATGTGGTATATATACCTGTGAATATATATGATACTACTGTCTAGTGTTACGATATCAAACAAATGTCTAACCCTGTTGTGTTATGTTCTGTCAGAACATGGCACCCAGGAGAGCTGTGAATGCTCGCAATGATGATCAACCTCCTCCTCCCCCACTGCCAAGAACTGCTGAAGAGCTGAACGCTCTACTGGAGGAAAGGATCTCCGCTGCTATCGCCCAATACGAGGCGAACCGTACTCAAGACAGTGGTGGCCCAGCAACGCTAGACGTAATGGGAATGGAGATTCATCTGGAGGCAGATCAGCTCAAGGTAACCTTAAGACGATTTGCTAAGCATGGAGAAATTTATGAACGGTCCTTGTTTCATTATTTCTTTGATTGCTCACATGTGAATTGGTTGAATCGATTCCAGGCTGCACTTTCAAGCAGTTCCTCGACTGCAAACCGATGAACTATGACGGCACAGGAGGTGCAGTAGCATTTGTGCGCTGGACGGAGAAGACTGAAGCTACTATCAGCATGAGCAAGTGTACCGCGGATCAGCAAGTCACTTTTGCTACTGGGTTATTCGTCGATGAAGCTCTGAATTGGTGGAACCTGCAAGCCCAAACTTTAGGTGATGATACCGCTTATGGCTTAACTTGGGAGGAACTGAAGGAAAGAATGAGAGAGAAGTATTGCTCTCGCGCTGAACTCCAAAGGCTGGAAACGGAGTTCTGGCACTTGACCATGGTAGGTGCTGACATTAATGGTTATACTCGAAGGTTCCACGATCTGTCAAGAGTGCTTCCCTACATGGTGACTCCCGAATTCAAGCGCGTTGAACGCTACATTTGGGGACTGGCCCCAGAGTTTCGTGGCATGGTGACGTCGGCCAAACCACAAACAATCACTGAGGCTGTAACTCTGGCTGTCAGTCTGACTGAAGATTGTGTTCGTATGAAGAAGTTATCACTAAACCCAACAGAGAAGACCGAGACACATGCTGAGTCGTCCGACGACAAAAAAAGAAAGCATACAAGTTTGAACCAAGCAACTCGTAACAACAAGGGTTTCAGCAAGAAGCGTGACGCTAACCCGTCCCAGGAGGCGAAAACCCATGCAACCAAAGCATACCAACGCTCCATACCTAGATGCCAAAAATGTAAGTATCATCATGAAGGAGCTTGTCGCATTCCTAGGTGCGACAAATGTGGTAAATTGGGTCATCAAACAGAAGACTGTTGGGGAAAAGGAAAGAACCAAAATGGGAACGGTGCTGGCAACAAGAATGGTAACGGGAAAGGGCGGAACCAAGGATGCTTCAAGTGTGGAAGCAATGATCATTTCATGAAGGACTGCCCAGAGGGAAACAATGCTCAGGCTAGAGCATTTGTGATTGGAGCAAAGAATGCACGCGAGGACCCTAACGTGGTCACCGGTACGTTTCTCATTAACAATCACTTTGCATCCATATTATTTGACACTGGCGCCGATTATAGCTTCATGTCTGTGGAATTTAAACGCATGCTTGGAATAGAATCTAGTAGATTAGAAATTCCTTATTCCATAGAACTAGCCAATGGTAAACTCGTTGAATCGGGTGAAGTTGTTAGAAACTGCACATTAGAACTTGGTGAACGAAGATTTAGCATCGACCTCTTACCTATTCAATTGGGTAGCTTCGATGTAGTAGTCGGGATGGACTGGTTGTCCAAGAACAAAGCTGAAGTGATTTGTCATGAGAAAATCATTCGCATCCCTTTAACGAATGGTGAAACTCTCATAGTGCATGGAGAAAAACGAGACGCACCTCTTCGGATCATCAATTGCATGAAGGCACGGAAGTGCTTAAGGAAAGGATGTGTCGCTTTCCTAGCACACGTTATAGACAAGAAGGCTGTGGAGCCAAAACTCGAAGACATTCCTGTGGTGAAGGAATTTCCTGATGTGTTCCCTGAAGATCTGCCAGGACTACCTCCGCAACGACAAGTCGAATTCCGTATAGACTTGGTTCCAGGAGCCGCTCCTGTGGCCAAGGCTCCCTATCGACTTGCTCCATCCGAAATGCAAGAATTATCTACACAACTCCAGGAGTTGTTGGATAAAGGATTCATAAGGCCAAGCTTCTCACCCTGGGGAGCTCCAGTATTAATCGTAAAGAAGAAGGATGGAACACTGCGGATGTGTATCGATTACAGGGAACTGAACAAGCTCACGATCAAGAATCGGTACCCGCTACCAAGGATTGATGACTTATTTGATCAACTGCAAGGATCAAGCTACTATTCCAAGATCGACCTTCGATCTGGATATCATCAGCTGAGAATACAAGAGGAAAGCGTACCCAAGACTGCATTTAGAACGCGATATGGGCACTACGAATTTCTTGTGATGCCGTTTGGGCTGACGAATGCACCAGCGGTCTTTATGGATCTAATGAACCGCGTATGCAAACCATATCTCGATAAATTTGTGATTGTATTTATTGACGATATCCTGATTTACTCTCGAACGAAAGAAGAACATGAGCAACATCTCAGAACCATCTTGGAACTACTGAAGAAAGAGAAGCTTTATGCAAAGTTCTCGAAATGCGAATTCTGGATTCGCGAAGTACAATTTCTTGGTCACGTTGTGAATGAGAAGGGCATTCATGTAGACCCATCCAAGATAGAAGCAATAAAGAACTGGGAAGCTCCCAAGACCCCAACTGAAGTTCGACAATTTTTGGGCTTAGCGGGCTACTATCGGCGATTCATTGAGAATTTCTCAAAGATAGCTCAACCGCTAACAACCCTTACACAGAAAGACAAGAAATACGACTGGGGTCACAAACAGGAAGAAGCCTTCCAGCTACTTAAGAACAAGCTCTGCGATGCACCGATACTATCATTACCCGAAGGCACTGAAGACTTCGTGGTATACTGCGACGCCTCACGACAAGGCTTGGGTTGCGTGCTTATGCAGCGCCAAAAAGTCATCGCTTACGCTTCAAGACAATTGAAAGTTCATGAAAGAAACTATACCACTCACGACCTGGAGCTGGGCGCAGTGGTATTCGCCTTGAAGATCTAGCGACATTATTTATATGGTACTCGATGTACAATCTTCACAGATCACAAAAGCTTACAACACATATTTGATCAGAAGGAATTGAATATGCGCCAGCGGCGATGGGTCGAGCTGCTAAATGATTACGACTGTGAGATCAAGTACCATCCTGGAAAGGCAAACGTTGTAGCAGACGCGTTGAGCCGAAAAGAAAGGGTTAAGACCCTAAAGGTTCGAGCGTTAGAAATGACGATTTAAACGAACCTCACTGCACGCATTCGCGATGCACAACAAGAAGCTCTTAAAGGAGAGAACTGTAAAGCTGAATACCTACGGGGTATGCTGAAATACATGGTGCCAAACGAAGAGGGAGCCTTATACTTTAAGAAGTGTATTTGGCTTCCACTCTATGGTGGCCTACGAGAAGTCATCCTTAATGAAGCCCACAAATCGAGATATTCGATCCATCCAGGATCGGACAAAATGTATCAAGATTTGAAAGAATATTATTGGTGGCCGAGACTCAAAAGCGATGTTGTTGTTCATGTTGGAAAATGCCTAACCTGTGCCAAGGTTAAGGCAGAATATCAGAAACCGTCCGGCCTATTACAACAACCAGAAATCCCCGTGTGGAAGTGGGAGCAAATCTCGATGGACTTCATAACAAAATTACCCAGGACCCCGAGATGGCACGATATGATATGGGTAATAGTTGATCGATTAACGAAGTCTGCGCACTTCCTACCGATCCGAGAAAAAGACAGCACTGGAAAGCTTGCTGAAATATACTTGAGAGAAATTGTGGCACGTCATGGAGTGCCAATCTCAATCATTTCAGACAGAGATGGATGCTTTGTCTCAAGAATCTGGCAATCATTTCAGGAAGCCTTTGGATCTCAATTAGATCTAAGCACGGCATTCCATCCACAAACAGACGGCCAGAGCGAACGGACTATACAAACATTAGAAGATATGCTTCGCGCTTGTGTCATGGATCTAGGCGGCAGCTGGGATACTCATCTACCTTTAGTTGAGTTTTCCTACAATAACAGTTATCATACGAGCATAAAAGCCGCGCCGTTCGAAGCTCTGTATGGCCGCAAATGCCGATCGCCCTTATGTTGGGCAGACGCTGGAGATAAACGTATGGTTGGTCCTGAACTTGTACAAGAGACAACCGACAAGATTGCGCAGATCCGAGAGCGCATTAAGGCGGCTCGAGATTGACAAAAGAGCTACGCTGATCCGAAAAGAAAATCAGTAGAATTCAAGGTGGGAGACAAAGTGTTGTTAAAAGTCTCACCATGGAAGGGCGTAGTCAGGTTTGGAAAGCGTGGAAAGCTGAATCCACGATACATCGGACCATTCAGAATATTGAGAAGAATTGGTACCGTGGCATACAAGTTGGAGTTACCGAAAGAACTTAATGGAGTACATGATACGTTTCATGTATCCAACCTGAAGAAGAGTCCAACACAAGAAAACGTGATCATCCCGGTGGATGAAGTGCATATTGATGAAGCCCTCCGATTTACAGAACAACCCGTTGAGGTTACCGACTGGAAAGTCATCAAGACCAGGAGGAGCAGTGTGAAACTTGTCAAAGTACGTTGGAGCTCTAAGCACGGACCCGAGTACACATGGGAACGTGAAGACCAGTTCAAAGAAAAGTATCCCCACCTATTCAAGAAGACTCCTGTGAGAGTTAGTTCAGCCTGAATTTCGGGACGAAATTCTTTTAACAGGGGGAGACTGTGACAACTGGCACCAAACCAGTAATTTCCGTACACTTTAATCATTATTTAATGACTGCAATTATGTGTTTAATTGTCAACAATGTCTAAACACACACTAAATAAGTGAATTCATGCACGTTGTATACTGCAAAATATTGCTATATGCATAAACGAGAGCGTTGCGTCAAAGATAATAGTAAACTCACCGGTAAGACACTATGTGTCAACGGAACTGCAGAAAGCAGTCAGATAATAAAATTGGAGCCTAGGTGTAGGTCCGACAACAAGAATGCATTAAAACCCAAGAGTACATACAAGGGTTAATATATATACATTGCGAAAACAAAAATAAGCACCAAAAAGCACCCGAAACGCACTTTAAGTGCAGAATTTTTATAATTCAGCAATAATTCAGCATTTAAACATATGAATATTTTGCAGAAATGTCGTTTTATTATCCAGAATATTTCCCTAAGTGTTGGGAATTGAAAGAGTACAAGAAAGGTACTTAAAAGACACTAAAAAGTGTAATTTAGCACTTTAACGAATCGGTATCTAACCGAACAACCGGACAATACCCGGAACACCAAAATAATGCTAGAAGCATTGTTTTTATTTTTCTAAGCTAGTTAGGGTCCCCGAACACCCTAACACACTATATATTACTTAACATACTTAAACACCTAAATCTAATGCTTAGCTTGTAACTAGATTGTGAACTTGGAGTTGAAATGTAACCAAGACCCCCCCCCCCATATGTTGGACGGTTGGGAGACATAATCCCACATGGGGATTTAAGTTTCATATTTTATTAGTTCATGTTATGTCCTTTTGAAACATAAAAACCTTGGGGTAAAGTCTTGAAATGGATTATAAGATTACACACATGATCATCACTTCATTCATACACACACTAGCAAAACACACAAATCCTCTACTCCCCTTGGGAGCTCTCGGCCGAACCCAAACCCCCATACACCCAGCATTTTCGATCAAGCCTTGTACATTACAAGCTCACACAAGTGTGTTAGAAGGCGCATAGTGAAGCTAGGAGCTTTCGGAAGTTGAAGAACCACCACCATTTGCTTTTATCCACCTCATTTGCACTCTTGAACTTCCCTAGCCTTGTGCTAGTAGTAAGTGCTTCAAATCTTCATCTTGTTCTTGTTTATGATGGTTAATAGATGATTTAATGGCTAAAAATCATGAAACACTAAAGAACATACATTAAAGTCTTGAACATAAGGTGTATAGGGTGGATAAAGAGAAGATATGTGTGTAAATCTTGTGAAACTTGTCTAGTTATGATTATTTGATGTTGTTGTTAGTAAAAGCAAGATGGATCATCATCTAGACATACTAGTCCATGTTAGAAAGCATGAACTAGTAGGATGTAAAAGTTAGAAAGTTAAAAGATGATGGATCCATCCATTCATAAGACATGAACTTGAGTAAAAGTAATTTTCTTGTAAAATAAGACTCTAAACATGTAGATCTAAAGATCTACAAGTGGTTTTTCGGAAAAACCAAGTGGAAAATACTAGATTGTTAAAAACCCGGATCTTGTATAAACTAAAATCATTTTTAGAAAGTAAACAAGTGTATAAACACTTGTGTAGAAAGAAAATTTCACAAAGAAATATTTTGAGATTCATGACTTGAAGGTGTGAAAATACATGTTCTTTAAAAATAAAGTTTTTAAGAAACTAAACTTATTTTTAAAGATAACAAGGCCTACTAAATATGTTAGTAACTTACTACATATTTTTACAAACTTTCAAGTTCATAAGTTGTGATATGTGCTTGTTTTGACAAGTTTGATAAATAAAGGTTGTTGTTGATTTTAAAAGAAAATAAACACATGTTTTGAAAACATGGGAAACCTCCATTTTTAGGGGAAACTCTGTCAAAATTTTTATAAATTTTGACACTTAGAAAAATATAAGTTTTTGAGAAACTTATTCCCTAAAAATGTATTTAAAAGTATTACCAAGGTTTCCCTAATTTTTGGTGATAAGAAATGAGGATTTCTTCAAGAATGAAAATGGATATAAATATGTATATTTTTGAGAGAAAAATATATATTATTTTATCACCAACTTTTGTGCTAAGTGTGTATAGTATGTGTTATACGTGCTAGTGTATTAAGACTTAAAAATACACTAAATACTCATAAGGAGTATAAACATAAAAATACACATACAACATACAAGATACATAATTCAGGTGCAAAGTGCAAAACACGAGATACTTATATTAATTTTAGAGAAAATAATATAAGTAAGATACTTAGTTAAAAATACAAAATATTTTTAACACAAGAATACATGCACAAAAGAGAGTGACTGTACTTGTGCGACGCCAGTCTAGTGACTAACGTTAAGAAAACGTGTATAGGTTACGACGTTAATTAAGCAAATCCGGTGAAGTTTACGACGCAAGGAACGCAAAGTTGTGAGTTCATGCTCCCCCTTTTCTTTTAACTGTTTTCAGTTTTTATAACTTCGGGGGTGAAATACATGTACAAATGTACAATATTTATAATTGGTATGATATAAATATAAGAAGCACACTTGGTGAGAACGAGAATCAAGTGTGATGAAATATAAGAATACAAGAAGTACACTTGGTGAGAAGGAGAACCAAGTGTGACGAAATATAAGATAATAAGAAACGCACTTGGTGAGGACGAGAACCAAGTAGGATGCGTTATGAGAAATGATAATAAGAAACGCGCTTGGTGAGGACGAGAACCAAGTAGGACGCGTTATGAGAATTGATAACAAGAAACGCGCTTGGTGAGGACGAGAACCAAGTAGGATGCGTTATGAGAAATAGTGTCACGAATAGGGTACAGAAGCACCATTAATCAACAATATACCTAGACCGCAGAACAAAAGGTTAGATCTAACGGGTGCCTGGCAGCCACATTCTCGGTGAGGGCGAGAATCGAGTAGTGCTTTTGTGTCTCAGAATATACCAATTAAATGCCTTAGGTTTGGTGACTTCCTATGTCGTGTCACATGTTAATCGCTTTGCAACCCATTAACAATCCTGATACTTACAGGAATACTTTATTTACATAAAAGTCATACCATACTAAAAATTGATGAATACTTGAGTATGTGGGGTACTCAAGAAAAGATTGAATTATACTTGAAGTACGTGGGGTACTCAAGAAAATGGGAATTATACTTGAGTATGTGGGGTACTCAAGAAGAATTTGAATTATACATGAGTACGTGGTGTACACATGCAACTGGATTTATATATGAAAACTTGATTTATTCATAAACTATGTTTTCATACAAAGTATACAAATGTGAAATACAAAAACTGCATGAATTCACACCAACATTATGTTGACGTTTTTCCAAAAACTCACATGTATTTCAGGTAACTAGGATGGATGTGCGCGCGGTCTCGCTTATGCTCTTGGATGTCGCTTGTGTTTAACTTTAAATAAAGTTGTAAACTTTTAAGACAATGTTTTATGCTGTCTAGCGATGTAAACGCTAAACTTATGTTTTCAAATCATGGTATTTGATGTTATTTTACGAGCATGTAGCATGTTTACTCTTCGTATGCAATGAGAACCTTTCATGATCACACCTCGTTCTTCCGCCGCAGAAAGGGGTGTGACACGTAGGACAACCCTTAAATGAGCTAAATACGTGCATATCCCATATTTTACACGGTTATGTATCATGAATGTGATAACTACGAGTGTTCGTGTGTTTTACAGGTAAATCGCTTAATTCGGTTAAATTGGAACCGTAGGCTACGGTTGAATGTATATGGCAGCAACACTTTTGGAAGCAACTTGAATATATTAATCACATTACATAAACATCATCAAGGCATATGGACCGAACTCTCGAGGACTTTGGCAGCCCTTAAATTACACGCACACAGGTGGCGGCAGACAAGAGATCTTGGGTGGAGGGTTTTATTATTAAAAATCACTATCTCAATAATATAAGGAACAACATAATCATCATCTCATATGGAGACAAAGGAGGTGACATCCTTGGAGCCGCCAGAGGACTTCTTTGGCTTTCTTGGATTACAACATCACATCATCAATTCATCACTTTGGCAGTCTATGTCACGTGAACAAGAAGAACCACATAACATCACATCACAACATCTTAGAAATCATGTGACATGGAGGAGATTGGTGGATTTTATTGATTGGGCCGTTAACACCAAAGGAGAAAAATAAAAATCACATGTTGGACTTTGGAAGGGCCATTAAATCAAGAACATCATTATTAGAGGCATATAAGATGAATCATGTTAATTCTTTGAGGGCTGTCATATTCACGTGATTATTGGCTTTAGGAGAAACAAGGAGATTCACTTTTTTGAAGAGGCAGCACATGCAAGGAGGAAAGTCAATACCATCATGAATTCACTTGGCTTGATCACGTGGACTTGGCAGGCAAAAACAAAAGTCCAACAACCAATAATATATTCACGTGCACATGGAACATGGAAAATGAAGGAAGTGGGCCGACAGATTGGAGGGTTGTTGGGCCGCGTATATGAATATTGGAGAGGGGGGCCCATTATTCAGAAGATATTGACACTTCCATATGACGATTTGGGGACGTGGACATCTTTGACGGCAATTGTGCAAAAGTCAACAACTTAATGAACATCATCATCATTTCACTTTTGGGGCGGTAGACTTCTTTTGTTGGCACCGATTGGAGAGCTTTTGTAACTTATGCATTTAATGGCCTTTTGATGGAGTTTGAAGATGTCTAATCATGTTTTTTTTCGGTTACAACCTGCTGGGAACTCGATAGTGGGAGCTTGTTAGAGACTTTTGGCAAGAAGAACATCTCTTAATCATTAGTTTTTGTTGCTTTGATCTTGAGGAATAATAATACTATTGCTATGATGTTGTTTCAAGCCATGAGTGGCTAAACACTTTGTGATCATCCTGGATTGAAGGTTTGCTTGAGACATTTCATGTTGATTTCCTAATTTCTAGAATAACAATCTTTATCTTTATGGTTTGTTTGTTATGGTGTGTGATTGTTTGTTAGTAAATTGTTAATTCTTATGTCAAACTAATTAGAAACCATACGTTCTTGGTGCCGTTGGCAATCGAGATATCATGGGTATAGTTAGGCTTGGGTAAGGGTTGATTGATCATCGGGTAACAACCTCACGTTCTAGGAATCTGAGTACTTAGTTCCCTTTCATCACTGCAAGTAGTCACACATGAACTATGTCTATGTAGTTCTTTCTAGTGGAATGATAACATGAATGTCAATTGAAACCGGAAATCTAGGATGGTCATTTGTCTCTAATTTGCTTACAACCAAAACTTTCATTTTTGCAATTACATTAGTAATCTTAGTTTTAAAATCAATTCAATCAAATCAACTCTTGAATTTTATTTTTATTGCAATTAGTTTAATTTTAGTTAACTTAGATAAACATTGAGATAACACATATTCCACAAACTCCCTGTGTTCGATACCCACTTACCACTAGCTAATTAGTTGTATTTGGATTAAATTTGATTGTGACCACGACATCACGTCACCTATCCTTAGGCGACAACCACAACAAGAACATAAATTTCAAAACCGCTTTGAAAACTAATCATCTGTTCTAGGATGATTAATTACTAGGTTTTGAACCCTCTATTGTAAGGTTTTGAACCCTCTAAGTTTTCAAATCTCGTCAAAGTTTGGGTCTTATAATGTAAACACGTGCAAACTGGAAGAGTGAATGCCTGTACCCTGAGTTTTCTGTCGAATGCTAGAGTGTTCGTATAAATCTGCAGTATCGGACCAGTCACTCTTACCTGGGAACTCTTGGGGTGAGTGTTCACTTATAGGCGAGCATGTCTTCAGTGATACATTAATATGACCCATTTACTTTGATTTGTCATTGTCTCATTTGTTTGCCTTAGGTTACAAACAAATGATCGCAATTTTTATGCATTGCCATCCTGTTTTGATTGTCTGATAACCTTTCACTTGTTTCTTCCAATGTCTTTCATTTTCTTCTAGAATGTCTCTTCCTCTCGGCAACGGTCAAATGTCCGAGCGAACAGCCAAATTTGCCCAGCGATTAGGCGAAGTGATTCTGAAGACTGTGGATTTAGGCATTGCCATGTATCGTCTCCAGGATGAAGCCACTCAAGAATCACCAAAGGAAACGGAAGCCAAGCCTTCACCAAAACCAAAGAAACATAAATCTTCAAAGAATCCCGCAGCGGTTGCACCAAAACAGGCAAGACCTAGCCAAGTGATAGCACCATCAGCCAAGAAACCAACCGAGGAATCAAAGACCATGGATGAACAGACTGGATCCCCTAAGAAGTCAAAGAAGCGAAAGGCTTCTCAGAACTTCACCGTGGTCGCTCACAATGGTCAAGCCATCCCTAACCAACCAGCTCAACCCCCTGCTAGGAAGCCATACAACGGAACTGCACCCTTGTGTAACCAATGTAGCCTTTATCATCAGGCTAGTGTAAAGTGCCGCAAATGCCAAATTTGTGGACTTATAGGCCATATGGCAAGGGTTTGCCCAACTACAGCAGTACCAAATCAAGCAGGACCCATCCGGGTGGCAACACCACCTGCTAAGAAGCAATACAAGGGAACGACACCAATATGCGACAAATGTAATGGGCATCACCAAGCTCACTTACAGTGTCGTCTGTGTGTATCATGTGGGCGAGTTGTTCACCTGGAAAGTGCTTGTCGATGTAACCCGAACCAAGGTGGTCCAAATCAACCACAAGCCAATCCTGCTCAAGCTTGCTTTCAGCCTGGATCGTGCTACAACTGTGGCAAGATGGGTCATTTCGTGAATAAATGGCCGAAGCTTGCTAAGGCAAATCCAACCCACGGGTGAGCACTTGGCTGACTAGAAGATGTTGATGTCTTATGCTTTTGTTCTTCTATTTTCTTATAATGTGAAACAATCTGTTTAGTTTATAAATAAATTGTTGTTCACAATTCTAATATACAAGTGTAGTTACATGTGTGTATGACTTTTCCTATGATACCTACATCAAGAAACTATGTACCTTACAAACTACTCTTGTGATTTGTCTGTTTCAAATGATCGCTCATGATTCCCTCGAAAATTTTAAGTACTCGTTTCACTCTAAGAAACAAAGTACAGAAAATAAAGTGACATTATGAGTAATCATGCTTCTGCACATCTGTGCCTTTGAATCCTTGGATTAGATAACTAAGGGTATTTTCAAATCTCATACCCATTACGTTTTGATTTTTCAACATACATAGTACAAGTATTTCAAAAACAATTTTCATGATCTCAAAACATTTCATATAGTTTGAAAACAATTTTTTTAAATGCATTGTCTATGTTATTTCAAAAACATTGGCTATGCTTTCAAAAACAACCTTCATAATTTCAAAATGTTTCATATAGTCTGAAAACAATATTAACACAGTACATTTTCTTATCAAGTGCATGATTTCGAAAAGCATCATTCATGTCTTCAAAAACCTTATACATAATTTCAAAATTCATCTCGCATGATTTTAAAACATTTTTATAAATATACTTACCTAGTACACCTACTTTATGATTTCAAAAGTATTATATATAAGGTTTCAAAAACATTGAACACATTTTTTTTAGAACCCCATGCATAGTTTTCAAAAATATTTTCTTCATACATTGACTTAACTTTCAAATTTCGCTTCATATGTCGCCTTGGCATATCTGGCATCTCAACTTCATAAGCATTTTACTTCATGTTTTGACCTAAGCACATCAAGTGCAAGGTTTCAAAACATCTTAAACTTCTAAAATCCATATGGGATCTTTTTACCTTCACATTTAGACCCTTGTGGATGATTATCATTCAAATAAGAGTCCTTAATTGGATTCCTTATGTACCTAAATTCGAACATTTCGGTTCCTTATAATCGAAATCGAATTTTTCTTTTAAAAATCTTTCTATCTTTATAGTTAGATTCTTGATAATGTTTAAAGTACCAAATGAAATCCACAAGATGGATTCCTAATGTGCTTTAAATACATGTGCTCTGTTAGCAAAACAAATTAACAAATTAAAGATCTAGATAAACAATCTTTGTGGTTATATGACTATGTGTTTATGCATCTTGTGTTTTCTTTTATGCATTTTGTGTTTTTGTATACTCTGGATATTCGTTATCCAAATCCTCGTGGAATCTTTCATATCTTCATATGAGGGATTCGTAGTAGGGTATTCAAAAAGGTACTACCTTAAATCCTTAATGGGCTTCTATGTAATAGTTAGGACCCTTGGATTATATAGTACCACTTCATGATTCGTAAGAGACCATTTTAGGGGTCTAGTAAAAAAGATTGATTCACAAATCCGATTAAGAATGACATGTGATGATATAAGCTGAAAAGACTCCTTGGTTGTCTATTAAAATCATTTATTGATTTAATAAAAGGGACCCTATGGTGGTCTAGTCACATTCATCACGAGATTTGTTCATTTGGTTTTCCCTTACACATTATAAAATAGACTGTGTGGACTATGCAAGGAATTGTGTAATTATGGACGCGTACGTAATTATAAAATTCAGTGCACAGAAACCCAGTAAAACTTATTATGTGTAAGAACCGATAGCGACCACAATAACAAAATGTGAACGATGTAATGGAGGTACGGTGGACGCACCAATAACGCTTAATAGACTATTATATAAGTGTCCCTCCTACATTGTAAGCATGATGTTATTTAAAGTTACTAGAAGTTCAAGAACTCTAACCAGTGTTGTTCAATCTTTTCAACTTCATGTTTTAAACTCTCACAAGTTCCTCTGAATAAATTTCGGGACGAAATTTCCTAAAGTAGGGGAGACTGTGACACCTGTGCCTCCACGGCCATCAAAAAAATACTGTATCAATGAAATATTGTATTTCATACTTGGGATTTGTATAAATACGTGTATCCTTTGCACATATCAATTCTTGTTCGATTTCAAGCTTAAAATCGCTTTTTGGAAGGTTATACGCGCACTGATGCGTAAATATAACCCGTTTAATGCAACGAACACTCCTTAATAGTGAAATAGGCTTAACATACCTTGAATAACCTTTACATAACTTATAAATAAGTTTTGAAGGCTTTGGTATGGCAAAATCGAGTTAATTCGCCTACAGGGACTAAATTTGACAAACTTCGAAAGTATGCCAATTTGAACTGTAACAGACATTCCGGAACATGACCATAAGTTAAACACACCTTAAATATCCTTTATATAGCTTAGAAATAAGCTTTGAGGGGTTCGGTGTGCTAAAATAAACTTTTGGCTCATTCAGGGACTAAAAGCGTCAAAAAGTGCACAAGTTTGCACTTTCGCGCATATCTTACGTTCTGAATACATCCGGACATCCAAAAATTTATATGATCATTAAAATATTATGCTTTAATGATTGGCTAGTCAAAAATCCATTTGTCGCGCAATTTGGACCGTTTTTGCGTCCGTTACGACTTCCGTCGTAATTAACCAAACAACGCAATAGTACGGCCAAACGAGCCGACATCCGAGATGTTTTTGAACATGTTTCATGTTCCCTATACTCTGACTTCATTTTAGAGCCTTGAAATGAGGTTAACGGGGTTCAAAGGCATCGAAAATAGCTTAAACGGGCTGCAGGGACCATTTTTGCCATTTTTGAAACCTTTTTGAATCTGGCACATGCTAGCGTAGCGGAGCAACTTATGCCTTTACCGTGGCGCTACGCGAGCACCTCATCTGGGCAGAAACACCATTTTTGCACTTGCAGGTCCATTTTCAGCACTTAACTTGAAGTTTAGGGACTATTTTGTAACTTTCTCAATACCATTTGCTGGTTTTGATGTGCCCATGGTATTACAATACCATGAGTGCACATGTATGGACAAGATCAAAGCACGTTATTCGATAAACGATCCTAACGGTCTTGCAAATCCTATAAATACCCACCAACATCACAACTCAAAACCCACTTGATTTCTTGAGAGTTCTCTAAGTTGAGGTGAAATCACTTCCTACCTGAGAATACTTGAGAAATCAAAGCTTTCGGGGACCCTTTGTAAGTGTTCCTTCGTTCTTTTATCGCTTTTCGAGTCCGAAAGTCAAACTTTGTTTGACTTTCTACATTGACCAGATTATGGTCAATGCGAATTCGTTTGAACTTCATAATGTGAGCGTAATCACGATGGTTATAGTCCCTAGAGACTATACCTACTGATTACCACGTTATCCAGGCTCAGTGACGAGTCGTAGTTTCGGCCAAAATGCGTATTTACGCGTATTTTGTAACCAAACTACTCTTGGGTATCAAAACCGTTTGTTTTGATACCAAACCTGTTTTCTAAACTTAGTTAAGCATGTTTTAACATGCTTAGCTCGTCACTTTTAGTTTAGTGCTTATATAGGGTCGTAAGGTAAGCGATCTAAACAATCGCTTATACTTTCGAACCCGACCCGTTTGGTCGATCATTAGGATCCGACCAAACACATTAGGTGACCATAGTATATAGGGAATAACCTTCTGAGGTTATACCTTATGGTCACGACGTTTAGTTAGTTGTATGATAGGTAGTTTATATGCCTTAGGTAAATTACCAAAATACCCCTTTGACGCCAAAATTCATTTTGAACATATGTAACGTAACTTTTGACATCTAAACTGATTTGGTAACAATATTAGATTTGTTAAGGCATATTTTACTTGTCATAGGACTAGTTAGGCATTCCGAACGCGTTTTACGCGAACGACGCGTTAAAGTAGCATAATCTACCTAAGCGGGTCATAATGGGTCGTAAGCACTTAGGTTAGGTTTCATTTAGTATGTAGGCTTTGTTAAACCATATTACATGAGTTCTCATACTCATTTGGTTTACAAGCCCTCATTCTATCCGATCTTCCGATTTAGGTCCGGTTTATTAATGTAGTTACCTATATTAGGTGCCGTTTGATTTCCGTGATCTCTAGCATTGTTTGGTTGTTACTCAAGGACTACTGAGCAATCTCAAGTGAGTACATAGACCCCTCTTTTACTGTTTTCCAAACATTTTGGGGTGGAACACATGTGCCTACTTGTTACTTTCATGCTTTCCTGTTTTCACATCATATACTTGCTATGTTCATTAGTACATTTATAGTACATGATTTCATTGTGTTTTATGCTATCTATGCCCATTGTGTGCGTACTTAGTACATTATTTTACATTACATTACATTTTATGCTATGTATGCCCATTGTGTGCGTACTTAGTACATTATTTTACATTACATTTTATGCTATGTATGCCCATTGTGTGCGTACTTAGTACATTATTTTACATTACATTTTATGCTATGTATGCCCATTGTGTGCGTACTTAGTACATTATTTTACATTACATTCTATGCTATGTATGCCCATTGTGTGCATACTTAGTACATTATTTTATTCATCACATGCTTACATTTTGGTATGACATTTGGTTTGTTTAAATGGGACAATGTACATTCATTAACACCGATCATGCCACTCGGTAGTAGGTAGTGGTACCATAGGACTTGACAAATCCCATTCCTGTAATATCGGGTTTGTTTGGATGGAAGGAATGACCGAATCCGAATACATTAATTGGTAACCTTTACTAAAAGGGTTATCCGACTGTCGCAAGGCTTGGATGTATGAATTTTCACAATACCGCATAGATGTTTATATCTGTATAGCATGCATTTATTACACAAAACATAACTTTGATTTAAACCATGTTTTACTTTAATACCTTGTTTTTGTGCATTTTACATATGGTTTAGTTGATATATTTCACTTACCATACATAAATATTTTGACATTTACATACACAATTCATGATTTACATTAGACATAAACATTAGACATAGACATTAGACATGGTTTTCACATAAACATTTTGACAATTGATTATACGTAAACATTTTACTTTGGTGGTTTGGTTTGAGTAAGTGATTTAAGTAACGAGGCGTGTGTAATATGATACAAGCATGGTGGATACGCCGCTGGTACTTCCTATATATAAGTGTTTGTATGGTATTACATATCGTAGCGTTATTTGAATCATTTCAATTTGAGACATATAATATTTTATACAAATAACATACTTTTCACAAGACATTGTTTTACAAACAACTTATCTTATACAAACTCATTTTACTTGGTTCTTCATTTAACCATACATTATTCTCTTATTTATACATATCATCTGAACTTATTGTTTTTCAAACGATTTACAAAACAAATCAATTTACAAGGTTCATGACTGACTTTTGCTAAACAACTTTTTCCTAAACTACTTTTTCCTAAACTTACAAGTCATGAATCCTATTTTCACAAAACTTATGTATCTCACAGGCATTTTTATGCTGACGTACCTATTTTCACATGTGTTTCAGGATATGATGCATAGGATTTATCAAGATACACTTAGGCGGACTTGGGCCTTAGCGACAATAAAAGATGCAAGACTAGTTATTTATGTTATGTTTCTTTGATTGTCAAGACATTGTAACTCTTTTATTCAATAAAACAATATTTCAATTTTCATGTGTTATGAAACAATGATTCTGTTACAACACTCCCCGACGTTTTCCGCCATGTTTTGTTGTTCTACGTGGTCGGGGTGTGACACCCAAAGCAGCAACAAAACGTAATTTTGGGTCGGCCATTTTTGAGCACCGCACATGCAGTAATCGATTGTAGATTTGGTACAGTCGACATAACTTTTGGAAATCGAAAAATGCGTTTGAATGTTTTTACTAACAATTCTAATGCTAATGGTGTTTCATGGCAGATATAGTTGATGGATGCAACCCACATGAGTATGAGGACGATGGTTTGGATGTTTGTCTGTGTGATTTTTCTGAACAGGTACATGCTTATGCACTCCGGGTTGAAGAGGAAAAACAGGATGCCATGGCTTTGAAGGAAGGTCGACCACCATGGACGCATCAATTTGAAGGTTTACCGGCGGAGATAAATTCGGGTACTAAACCATCGTTAGAGGAACCGCCAAAGTTGGAACTTAAAGACTTGCCGAGCCACTTGAAGTATGCTTTTCTAGGGGATAATGACACTCTACCGGTCATTATTGCCTCTAATTTGGAGTTGGCACAAGAGCAAGCCTTGTTGGAAGTCTTGAAAGAAAACAAGGGAGCTATCGGATGGACGATTGTCGATCTCAAAGGAATTAGTCCATCAATCGTCATGCACAAGATTATTACCACCGAAGATGCCAAACCGATACGAGAAGCTCAAAGGCGATTGAATCCGAACCTAAGGGATGTAGTAAAAAAGGAGGTAATCAAATGGTTGGATGCGGGAATCATCTATCCGATTTCGGATAGTGCTTGGGTGAGTCCCACCCAAGTTGTGCCTAAGAAGGCCGGAATTCAAGTAGTCAAAGATGAAAATGGTGAACAAATTGCCACCCGACCGGTTACCGGGTGGCGTGTATGTATTGACTACCCAAAATTGAATGCCGCCACTTCTAAGGACCATTTCCCGTTGCCTTTTATTGACCAAATCATTGAAAAATTATCGGGTCAAAAGTACTACTGTTTTTTGGATGGGTATTCGGGTTACAATCAAATAGTAATACACCCGGATGACCAACACAAGACCACCTTCACTTGTCCATATGGCACTTTTGCCTTTCGGCGAATGCCATTTGGCTTGTGTAATGCACCGGCAACTTTCCAACGATGTATGATGAGTATCTTCTCGGACATGGTTGGAGAGTCGCTTGAAGTGTTTATGGATGACTTCTCCATTTTTGGCACTAGTTTTGAATCTTGTCTTAACGAATTACAAAAAGTTTTAAAAAGATGCGTTGAGAAAAATTTAGTGCTTAGTTGAGAAAAAAGTCACTTTATGGTGCAAGAGGGCATTGTGTTGGGTCACGTCATTTCGGAAAGAGGGATGGAGGTGGATAAAGCAAAAATACGGGTAATAGCATCTTTGCCACCTCCGAAAAATGTTAAGGGTGTAAGGTCATTTTTGGGACATGCGGGTTTCTATAGACGTTTCATAAAAGGTTTTAGTGTTATCACCAAACCTTTATGCAACTTGTTATTAAAAGATGTCCCATTTGATTTTACTAACGAGTGTATGCAAGCTTTCACTGTTTTGAAGGAACACTTGGTCAAAGATCCTATTTTGCAACCACCGGATTGGTCAAAGCCATTCGAGATAATGTGTGATGCAAGTGACACTACTATCGGTGCAGTTTTGGGTCAACGGGTTGATAGAAAGCCGGTGGTGATTTACTATGCAAGCAATACTTTATCCGAAGCGCAACTCAATTACACCACAACCGAAAAAGAGTTATTAGCGGTGGTGTATGCTTTGGATAAGTTTCATGCTTATATTTGGGGGAGCAAGGCGGTGGTTTATTCGGACCATAGTGCGGTCCAATATTTGATGGAGAAGAAGGATGCGAAGCCCCGTTTAATTCAGTGGGTGTTGTTATTACAAGAGTTCGATTTAGAGATCCGAGACAAAAAGGGAAGTGAGAACGTAGTGGCGGATCACCTGTCTCGGATTCTGGTGGAAGGAATTGACGATGATAGTGAAATAAATGAAACGTTTCCCGACGAGCAACTCTTAGCCGTTTCCACCTTTGTTGCACCGTGGTATGCTCATTACGTTAATTATTTAGCCACAGGTGCCATCCCAAGTCATTGGACCAAAAAGCGACGACAACAATTTATGGTCCAAGTGAAGCAATACATTTGGGATGAACCGGATCTTTTCAAGATTGGGCTGGATCAAGTTATTCGGAGGTGTGTGCCCGAGACGGAAGTGTTGGAAATTCTGACCCATGCTCATTCGTCCGCATGTGGAGGTCATTTTAGTGGGCACAAAACAGGCTACCGGGTTCTCTCATGTGGGTTTTATTGGCCCACAATTTTCAAGGATGCATGTGAGTTCGCTAGAAACTGTGTAATTTGCCAAAAGATGGGAAGTATATCGAAGAGGGATGAGATGCCATTACAACCAATCTTGGTTGTAGAGATATTTGATGTATGGGGTATAGATTTTATGGGTCCTTTCCCGAATTCAAATGGTTTTCTATATATTTTGGTAGCAGTGGATTATGTCTCAAAGTGGATTGAAGCTATTGCAACACGCACAAACGACCATTCGGTTGTTTGTAAATTTGTTCAATCCAACATCTTCTCTCGTTTTGGCATTCCGCGTGTTATTATAAGTGATGGTGGTTCGCATTTCAAGAACTTCAATTTTGGGAAATTGCTGAAGAGGTATAGCATGAATCACCGGATTGCCACACCTTACCATCCGCAAACGAGTGGACAAGTCGAAGTGTCCAACCGTCAAATCAAAGAAATTCTCATGAAGACGGTTAGAACAGATAGGAAGGATTGGTCGAGTAAGTTAGATGATGCATTGTGGGCATACCGAACGGCCTACAAGACTCCAATTGGCACAACGCCTTACCGGATGGTGTATGGAAAGGGTTGTCACTTGCCAATGGAGTTAGCGCATCAGACACATTGGGCAATTAAGACGGTAAACGCGGATTATGACGAGGCGGGAAAGTTGAGAAAGTTGCAATTAAGCGAGATAGAAGAGATTCGAGATGAGGCGTATGAATGTGCATCGGCTTATAAAGATAAACTCAAGAAGGTACATGATGCAAAATTGAGAAAGAAAACGTTTGAAGTGGGTCAAAAAGTTTGGTTGTACAACTCAAGACTTAAGATGTTTGCGGGCAAGCTTAAAAGTAAATGGATGGCCCGTATATTGTTCGGCGAGTTGGAAGGTTTGGTGACGTAGACATCCAAGACGAGCAAACACTTAAACAACAAACGGTGAACGGTCACCGGTTAAAGCCTTACTTGGAGGGGAACGACATCAACAACTTGGAGCTTGACAAAGTGGGATACATCTTACGCCCGATCGATGAGGAACAACCGTGAGAGGCCCAGGTTTGGTAGTGTAAATAGTAGCATTTCATTTTGTTTTGTTTTGTATAGTTTGCACAATTACCGTATTTCTTTGAAATCCGTGTTTGAAACAAGTGTGGGGATATTTGGGTCACGAATTACTCTAACATTGTGTTGAGGACAACACGGGACTTTCGAGGGGGTAGGGTGATTTTTACACGTTTTTGGAAAATTTAAAAACATAAAAAATTGAAAAAACTTGAAAAATATAAAAAATATACCTTAAAAGTGCATTTTGCAGCGAACCAGAAAAGCCCAGGTGCCACCGTAACTTACGTTGCCACCGTAAGTTACGGTAGGGGTAAAAAGTTTTCAGTCTTTCCGGTGAAATGCCCCTGAGTTACGGTAGGGATGTTTGCCAGAAGTCCACCGTAATTTACGGTGGCTCCTGGCGATGTAAGGGTAGTTCTGGTTCAGCAGTTACATAAAAAAAATATAATAAACAACAAACGATCAGTCACGTGAATACATCCCATCCACTTATTTTCTTTCATCCTTACCTCACCACAAGTTTCACCTATCACTTTCCAAAATCCACAAGAATCCCCAACTTTCTTCAACCTTCAATCACTCCTATCTCTTTCAATTCTCAACCAAATCAAGTGAAATCGGAGTCTATCTTGGCTAATTTTTCACGCACTTTCTGATTTTGAGAAGAGATTGGTGAAAAAAATGAATTTTTCGGGTTCGAATTCTAAACCCTAGGTTCAAAAATTTTAGGGGTTTTTGAAGTTTTTGTTTCACAAGTGTGTTAGCATCTTCAAACCAAGGTATGAAAGCTTATTTGTTATATTTTGATGATACATTGTGAAAAGTAAGGTTAATTAGGTTATTTGTTCATACCCACTTGCTTGTTCATAGTTTGGACTTGTCACTTGTTACTTGAACATGGTTATGGTTTGTAGATGTAGGATTGATAGTAAAGTAGTGAACTTTTGGGAATCTCTACATTGTAGAGACACCATGCCCAATTTTTGAAAAATTTATAAACTCTTGTTTTACTAACATCTACAACCATAGTAACAAGCAAGTGTGGGGATATTTTGGAGAAAAGAGTCTAATTTTGTTTTGATTGGTTGTGTTGCTTGCCTTAACGTGTGTAGGAAAATGGTGAGGACAAAGCAAAAAGCCGGAGCAAGTTCGTCTTCTTCGTCTAAAGATAAGGGCAAGCGGCCGGAACAACAACCGAAAAAGAGACAATATTTGGGTCGAGTGGATGAAAGTGAAATTGAGGAAGAGATGGAATTGGACCCGGCTGAAAAGCCAAAATGGGAGTCGGGTCCATTGGATGACCAAGCAGAGGAGTGGCAACCGACACTCTACCATGATAGTACGAATAGATTGAAAAATAAGGCTGCCACATTTATTTGCGAGAGAGAAGTTAATGAGGTTCAATTTAGTCCGTTTGGTGTGTTTGCTAAATTCCGCGCTCTAGGATGGGAGGGGGCGCTTAATTGCTATGATAAGGATAAAAACAACTTGTTCATAACCGAAATACAAGAATGGATGGCAACTCTCAAATGCAACACATATGAAAAGCCATCACAAATGAAGCTAACGGGTATGGTGAATGGGATTCCGGTAGAGATGTCTTTTAGCACATTGAAGAAATTGGGAAAATACGACAGTTTACCGTCCGGTGATTACATGGTACCTAGTCTTGATGATCTTCTGGTAAAACCGGAGAGGCATCCACGTTGGAATGATATATTGGCAGCGCTGTTTTTACCCGGTACGTATAGAGGAGTCTTGTATCGGAGGAACTTGAGAATTGAAGCGAAGTTGTTGTTAGCAATCTGCCTTCTCAATGTCATTCCGCGAAGGGGGGACAACGAGCAAGTAAGGTGCCCGAAGTACCCGTCCTCTATTCGCTACTTCATGGGTCTCTGCGTTTTCCAATCCGATATCTAATCATGAACCACTTATGGATTTGCCGAAACAAGTTAGGAAGAGATATCGTCCCGTATTGCCGAATAATCACGGGATTGATGAAACAGCAAAAGGCAATAACGTCTGAAGATAGAGGAGCAACAAAAAGGCATCAGCCTTTTACTTTAGACAAGTTGGGGATTGGTTGGACGTACACGCAGTCGGAGCGGTACCATAAACTTAAGTCGGAGGGGCAGCGATGGAGAGCACTAAAGGTGGGTGCAAGAGATCTTTTACCGGGTGAGCCGGATGAGCCGGAAAGTGATGAGGAAGCAGCTCCAAGTGGTGACGAGGATTATGCGGACGAGCCGCAAGGTGGTGAGAATGTAGGTCAAGGGGGTTATGGTAGAGGTTATGGTGGTGCATTTTTCGATTACACGGAGCGTTCTTATGTGCCAAATTGGGCTTATGATGTCACGATGCAAGAAGTGATCGAGAATCAATGTCCTCCGGCACCCATTTTTGAATCATGGTCGGGTTCGGAGCGGACGTTATTTGATTAAAACACGATGATGAGTGCAAGCATAGAGCGCTCGTTGAAACAAAACCTTGATCGTCAAGAGGCATGGAATCGCACACACGTGTATTCCCGTGAAGTGGAAATGAATAATCGATACCATTGTTTTGGTCAAAAATTACCGAAGTAATTAAGTGATCAAATTAGTTAAGTGAGGTAGTGTGCTAGAAATATGTGTGAAAAATGTGTTAACAAAATTAGATATGAAAACAGTTTTAGGATACGGCTCAGGATATAGAGCTGTATCTGTGATCAAACAATGAGCAAAAATGTAAAGGTTGACACATGATGTACGAGGAAAGCCCTTGATCAATCTAGATCGCCGGCATAAAACCTCGGGAGCTGACAATCGCAGCTGCCTTTTTCTTCTATTGCTTCAAATATCAGGATACAGTGCAGGATATGGCGCAGATCAATGCTAAGTGGTACAACGATTACAAGTGTTGAGTGTTTGTGCGTGATAGAAAGAAAAAAGAAGTGTGAGTTCGAATGTGGAGAGTCAAGTGTGTGTTCCTATTGATCTGGCCTCCTATTTATAGTTACAAGTAACAAACTAACTCTCCTATTATTCCGGGATACTTTGGAATATTCCATTCTGAACGTTGGGGGACTCTTTCTACTTGTTTTCCACATGCTTATTGACTACAAAACCGGGTCTTCAGCTCATATAACCGTTACAATGTCAATAACATTAACCAACATTCGATATTCTCGCGGAATATGCCTTTCTGACCGTTACAAGACCCATTCTTCCACCATCAACGTCCATTTTTCAACCACCTTGAGCGAATCTTCAGGTAGATCAAGTCTTTTAACGTTGGTACCTTGCAACCAACGTTTTACAAGCCAATCGTTAGTAATAGTCAGGATACTGCCTCAGGATATTACCAATATCCTGGCCCGGTATCCTGATACGGTATCCTGATCTGGTATCCTGATCATATACAACTAATAAAAAATCAAGATACAAAATCAGGATATGGGCTCAGAATTTCACCCATAACAATTGTCCCCAAAAATATAACTGTTGGATATCCTGATTCCAACAGATATATTTTTCAGTCATTCCCATACGTCCGGTAAGGATATCTGTTTTGAACATTCATGCATATGTTTGGTTAATCAGCACATAATATGATAAGATTGAAACTACTCCCTTTTTCTGTAGACTCTGCTAAGGTCCCTGTTGTCTTCAATCTTGAGAAGCTTGACAGTTACTCCAAACTTGTCCTGGTAAAAGAATCATCTGTTACCACCCGCTCTAAGCTGTCCACTGTTGTTGCTGAAGGTTTCTCTCATGATGACCTTGGCTTCATGGAATCTATCGAGCCCATGACCTCCTTCCTTAATAAGGTAAATATCCAAATCCTGTATCCCGTACACATATACTGAACCTGTATCCTGGTTAGTTTATCTTTAACGATACCTGTACTTTGCTTTGTAGGGTCTGAATCATCTGGTCGTCCTGTACTTAGAACAATTTTAATTTCCTGCAAGCTTTAGAACAATTTAACAGCTGGAGGTGAAGGGATCTCGTGTTTTCAGGACGAAGCCTTCAACTATTTATGTAAATATGCTTTAAAAACTTAATTGTGTTCTTGGTGGATGGGTCTCTTTTGAGATGAAACCAAGAATACAATTAATAATAAACTAACCTTTTAACCTTACATGTTGTTATTTGTTATGCATTGCTTAGCCTGAATTCCAATGTTCCAAACTTAGTGCAATTATTACTTTCATGAAAATATTTTGATCAGTATACTCGCAAATATCCTATTAAGACTTCCGTCAAATAGGGTTTTTATAACTCAAGCAATTCAGATAAAGTTTTCACAGAAAGAGGACAGTTCATTTTTATTTTACAAAGTTGGTTTTGAGAACACTTGTTTGATTAGAACACAGTTTCAGTTTTTAATCCAAGTATCCGGAAGTATATCCTGAGAATACATCTTGAGAATATATCCTGAGAACATATCCCGATCAGGTTACTCATAAGTGTTATAATATAGTTTCATAAATTTAGACAATCTAGATAAGGTTTTTTAAAGAACAAAAATAGGAAAGATCATACCGAAACAGAAGACATCTCAATCCTTTTATTCCAGTCCTTTCGCAACCATTCCACCAAAGGTGTCCCCAGTCCAGGATACTTGGCGAATTATGCCCAAACTTGATCCTTTGAGTTCCTCACAATGCCTTAGTGGGATATAGTGTTGGCATAGGTTTCCTTCTTGCTCCAGCATAAATGTCCCCAGTAGGATATAGTATCAGCATACGTCATGTTCCATCACAGATGTCCCCTGTTTGTGCAGGACCAGTATGTTGTACCAGGATATGATCCTTTAGCAATTCTTCAACCAGTTGTTTAAACTTAGCAATCTTTTTTCAAAAAATTATGTAGACTTGTAAATGATTATGTTTTTTGAAAATATACTTTGGGATTATCCAGAAACTTTGTATTTTATTGAGACTAAACCCATTTTCCAGGCATTTAAGCCGGAGTATAAGAACCTCAAGACTTGAAAAGGTGAAAACCTTTAAGTCTTTGAGTTTTACTGGGGATTTTACCCACGTTTCGTGCGCTACAGGCGAGGGTGTGGAAACCCCAAAACTTAGAAAGGTGAAAACCTTTAATCCTGGGGAAAATCCCAAATTTTCATGCGCTACAGGCGGGAGTGTATAAACCCCAAGACTTAGAAAGGTGATAACCTTTAAACCTTAGAGAGTATGAAAATACCCTTTCGTGAGAGAGGGTGATCAATCCTCATATACCTTAAGGATCCAGGGTATAGCCAACAGTAACGAAATTGTCAGCCACTTTTACATGAACTGGTACCGCCACCTTGAACTATCCCTGGATAACTTGCGCTCCAGGCGGGGTGTTTAAACCCAATTCGGAAGAAAGGTGAATACCTTTAAACCTGTGAAGGGATCAGTATCCCTTAAACGTGAGAGAGGGGGCCAATCGTCTAATCTTCCGAGTTATCCTGAGTACATATCCTAGAGCTATATCCTGAAACATATCTTGCAAAACAATTGTAAACTAAGGTGGGTGTTAGCTTGGCTAACACCCCTCCGATGCTTAAGTCAGTAGTGAGTTTCAAAGAATAAATTAAACCAAAACATATTTAAAAAAGATAGAATTCATACCATTCTGAGTTAGAAATTGAATTCTAAACTCACTTGAAATAGAGCTTAAGGTGTATAACATTCCAAGATCTCGGTAGCATATCCCCCTCCATATTCTTGAGTCTGTATGCTCCTTTCCCTGCTTCTGATTCAACTTCATATGGTCCTTCCCATTTTGGAGCTAACTTGCCATCGGCAGGATTAGTAGTATTCTGAAAAGCCTTTCTTAACACCCAATCTCCAACCTTAAATCTTCTGGTTCTAATATTCTTGTTATATGCCATGGATATTCTCTGTTGATATGCTGCCATCCTTAGTCTTGCCGCATTTCTCTTTTCATCTATAGTGTCTAAATCCTGACTCAAGGCTTCAGGATTCTGCTCAGGATCAGTTAAGGTAGATCTTGCAGTAGGTATTGTCATTTCCGTTGGAATCATTGCTTCTGCTCCAAATACCAACGAAAATGGGGTTTGGCCTGTTGCATTCTTTACCGTTGTCCTATCAGCCCATAAAACAAAGGGTAATTCTTCTGCCCATCTTCCTTTTTTGGCTCCAAGCCTTTTCTTTAAGTTATTGACAATTATCTTGTTTGAGGATTCTGCTTGTCCATTTGCTTGAGGATGTACCGGAGTAGATGTAATCATTTTGATTCCCCAACTCTTGCAAAAGTCAGTAGTCCTCTTACTTATAAACTGAGAACCATTGTCACAGATTATCTCGGCTGGTACTCCGAATCTGGTCAGGATATTCCTCTTGATGAAGGATACTACTTCTTGGTCTCTAACTTGAACAAATGCTTCTGCTTCAACCCACTTAGAGAAATAATCCGTCATTGCTAGCATAAAGACTTTTCCTCCCGGAGCTTTTGGTAGCTTTCCCACTATGTCCATACCCCACTTCATAAATGGCCAAGGGGAAACAATAGGATATAATGGTTCAGCCGGCTGATGCAGTATGTTACTATGTCTTTGACATGCGTCACATCTTCGAACATATTCTGCGGCATCTTTTCTCATCGTTGGCCAATAATATCCTGTCCTTAATACTTTTGAGAATAACGACCTGCCCCCAGCATGGTTACCACAATCCCCTTCATGTATATCCTGAAGTACTTCCTTGGCTTCAGGATCCTCCAAGCACATCAAATACGGTCCTGCAAGAGATTTCTTGTATAAAATGTTATTTATAATAGTGAATCGTGATACCTTCATCCTAAATGCCTTAGGATTTTCATTTCCAGGGATGTGCCCTTCTTTGAGATATCTCATGATTGGAGCCGTCCAGGATTTAGGATCCTCTTCAGGATGTTCTACTCCAGGATCCTGAATACCAGCTACTTCTTTATCCTGAGGATTCGTTGCAGGATATAGGACATGTAATATTGATATTTGCGTCCCTTCAGGTATCTTGATCGATGATCCCAAATTTGCTAAGGCATCCGCTTCAGCATTATCCTCCCTTGGTACCTGTTCAAGTATAAAAACATCGAAATATCCTGCTAATTTTTTGAGAATATCGAGATATTCGATTAATTTCTCACCCTTAACTGCATAGGATCCATTAAAATGGTTAGTAATTAACAAAGAGTCAACATATACTTGCAAATTTTTGATACTCATGCTCTTAGCCAACTCTAATCCTGCAATTAAAGCCTCATACTCTGCTTCATTATTAGTAGCAGGAAATTCACACCTAATAGCCTGGGGTAATATGTCCCCCTGTGGCGATTTTAGTAGTATTCCTAATCCTACTCCTCTTACATTAGATGCACCGTCAGTATATAATGTCCAGGATCCTGAGGATTCTCCTAACTGTTGAACTTCTAGGTCTACCTCGTCCTGAATGTCACTAGTAAAGTCAGCCACAAAGTCAGCTAAAGCCTGAGATTTTATGGCATTTCTAGGTTCATATACTAAATCATAAGCACTCAACTTTACTGACCACTTGGCCATCCTGCCTGACATCTCTGGTTTCCTAAGCACATTTTTTACAGGATAATTTGTTTTAACATGTATCCTATGTGTCTCGAAATAATGCCTAAGTTTCGTTGATGCAATGACTAATGCTAGTATCAATTTTTCTAAATGAGAATACCTAGTTTCAGCATCTAGCAAACTTTTACTAACATAATAAACAAGATATTGCTGACCTTCATGGTCTTTTATAAGAACGGCACTTACAGCATTCCCTGATACAGCAAGGTACAGGGATAGTGGTTCACCATTTTCAGGCTTCATTAATAGAGGTGCGGTTGAGAGATATCGCTTCAAATCTTGTAGGGCCGCTTCATGCTTCTCACCCCATTCGAATTTTTTGTTCTTCTTCAGGATATCATAAAAATCTTTACATTTCTCTGAGGATCTCGAGATAAACCTGTTTAAAGCTGCTACTCGGCCTGTTAATCTTTGTACGTCCTTCATGTTTGAGGGTGATTTTATATCCAGGATAGCTTTGATCTGCTCTGGGCTCGCTTCTATCCCCCTCTTTGTGACCATATATCCAAGAAACTTTCCTGCCCCCACTCCGAAATGGCATTTAGCAGGATTCAGCTTCATGTTGTATTGATCCAGGATATCAAATGCTCCCTTGATATCCTGGAGGTGATCCTCAGCCTTTTTAGATTTCACCACCATATCATCGATATATACCTCCATGGTGTCCCCCAGTTTGTCTTTGAACACCATGTTTACCAATCTTTGGTATGTTGCACCTGCATTTTTCAAACCAAAAGGCATAGCTGTATAACAATAAATACCTGTTGGTGTCATGAAGGCAATATCCTCCTGGTCAGAAGGTTCCATTTGGATCTGTTGAAATCCTGAAGATGCGTCCATGAAGGTCAGCATCTCATGCCCGGCAGTGGCATCTACCATTGCATCAATGTGGGGAAGAGGAAATGGGACTTTAGGACAAGCTTTGTTCAAATCTGTGTAGTCCACACAAACTCTCCATTTCCCATTTTTCTTCTGTACTACAACCACGTTTGCTAGCCACCTTGGGAACTTAACCTCCCTGATCTTTCTGGATTTTAATAATCTCTCAACTTCCTCCTGGATAATTGTGTTCCGCTCAGGAGCAAACTTCCTTCTTTTTTGCTGCACAGGCTTGAATGATTTATCAATTCCAAGCTTGTTAGTGATAATATCTTTGGATATGCCTGTCATATCCTCATGCTTCCATGCAAACGTAGACATCCTGCATTTCAAAAAGTTAATTAATTGTTCTTCAATATCCTGAGGGATATTGGTCCCTACGAGCACCGAAATATTGGGATTATCCTGGTCCAGGATAATTTTCTTCACATCCTGCTCCGGATCCTCCACGATATCCTGGGCCCGCTTCTTTAATTGCTATGCTGCACTAGGTTTGGTTGAGGATTTCATCGAGGATGAGTAGCATTCTTTCGCCTCCTGCTGATCACTATCAACTTTGACCACTCCCCAAGGGGTAGGTATCTTGATGCATTGGTGATATGTTGATGGCACGGCCTTCATATCGTGAATCCACGGTCTTCCCAGTATGATGTTATAGCAGGATAGAGAATCCATCACACAGAAACGTTGTATCGAGTTGACTCCTTCAACGTATACTGGCAACTTTATCTCTCCCACTGTGTTTCTAGCCTCTCCACTGAATCCAACAAGCACGATAGACTTTGAAGTGATATCCATTGGAGATACATTCATTCTCTTCAGAGTTTCTAGTTGGATTATGTTGACGGAGCTGCCATTATCAACCAGTATCCTGCGTACAAAATGGTTAGCCACATATAACGTTATTACCAGAGCATCATGGTGAGGATCTTGGACAGTATCCCTGTCATCAGCATCAAAAGTGATCACTTTGTCAGTTGTGAGGGTAGTCATCCTGACAGGTTTGTCTCCCCTTTCGGCCTTGGCTTCCTTTGCATGTCTCTTTGCTGCCGAATACGAAGTTCCACAAATGTCGGATCCTCCCGAAATGAAGTTGATTATCTTGGCATCCGCGGGAGGTGATGCTGCTCGTTCAGGATCCTTCTCAGTATCCTGACCCTTATTCTTCTTTCTTCCTAAGAGATCTTTCAGATATCCCTTGCTTAGAAGATAGCTTATTTCTTTCCTTAGAGCAATGCAATCCTCAGTCACATGTCCGAAATCTTCGTGGAAAGCACACCATTTTGACTTATCTTTCCAGTCAGCCTTTTGTTGATTCTTTCGAGGCCACCTAGCCTTGTCTCCTAGACCCTGCATAGCATACATCAATTCAGGAATATTAACAGAAAAGCAATATTCGGACAACTCAGGATACTCTTCAGGATCCTCATCTTCGACAGCATTCACTCTTTTGTTTTCATTTCTACTATACGGCTTAGGCCGATATGACTTGAACGAGGATTCTGACTTCCTATTAGTTGACTCATAAGTGTTGGATGAGTTCATCCTTTCTTGCATCTTCCTGTCATCTTCCAGACGGATATATCTCAAAGCCCTGTTACGAGCTTCGTCGAGATTCCTGCAGGGATTCATTACAAGATCCTGATAAAACTGAGAATCCTTTTGTAATCCCATCTTAAAAGCTTGCACAGCTGTTGCAACATCAAGATGTGGGATATCCAAGGATTCTTGACTGAATTTGTTCACATAATCCCTCAAGGATTCCTGAGGCCCTTGAGTTATCCTGTAAAGATCACTGGTTAGTTTCTCAAAACTCCGACTACAAGAAAATTGACTGTTAAATAAATTAACCAAATGAGCAAATGAAGTAATTGAGTGAGGAGGAACGTTTAACAGCCATTTTAAGGCTGATCCTGTTAGAGTAGAACCAAATCCCTTGCACAAGCACGCTTCCTTGAGCTCCGGAGGGATAGGGTTAATCTCCATTCTTTCCCTATACTGAGCAATATGCTCCTCAGGATCCGTAGTCCCATCATAAAGCTTCATGTTGGGGGTTTGGAATCTCTTTGGGATCTCAGCATCACAGATAGGATATGCAAAACGAGATATCTTGTGGCTGTCATGAGACACTTCCGGGATCGGCTGGACCACCCCAGGTACACTAGATATCATGTCCTTCAACTTCTGAAGTTCCCTGGTAAGTGCTGATGTTACACCTGTATCCTGCAAAGATCCACCACTGTTAGTAGCATGAGTATTATTATTATTCGACACGTTACCCGTTGGAGGATTTTGCCCATATCCTGAAGCATATCCTGAGCTCCTCATGGTTGACATCCTGACCGAGGAGGGTATTTCAGGAGTATGATTCTGAGGAAGACTGGGCACAATATTCCCCCTGTTATCCTCAGTATACACAGCTGAACTGAAGTTCAACGTTCTGGGATGTAATGGAGTGACAATATCCTCAGCAGATCTGCTCGAGCCAGACTTCAGGAGTTGTATTTCCCTTAAAAGCATCTGGTTTGTTTCCTGTTGCTGCCTCATTTGTTCCTGCACACTTCCAAATAAGGTTAAAATTTCATCATTAGAAGCTAAAACGGGAGCAGATCCCTGGACACTCCGAGTAGGGATAACATCTTGAGATTGTGTAGAGGCTGGCATCCTTGGAGGAGGTGGTGGAAGCACCGAACCGGTAGTAGCAGAAGTCATAGCAGACACAGTAGAGGAACTCATGTTTGATCTTGAGGCCATTATGGACAATGTGGCAAAAAGTTTTGAAAATAGAAAACCGATTAGCGATTTGACAAAAAAATTTAGTAAAGAGAGCACCACTTGCCCCACGGTGGGCGCCAAATTGTTTTGGTCAAAAATTACCGAAGTAATTAAGTGATCAAATTAGTTAAGTGAGGTAGTGTGCTAGAAATATGTGTGAAAAATGTGCTAACAAAATTAGATATGAAAACAGTTTTAGGATAAGGCTCAGGATATAGAGCTGTATCTGTGATCAAACAATGAGCAAAAATGTAAAGGTTGACACATGATGTACGAGGAAAGCCCTTGATCAATCTAGATCGCCGGCATAAAACCTCGGGAGCTGACAATCGCAGCTGCCTTTTTCTTCTATTGCTTCAAATATCAGGATACAGTGCAGGACATGGCGCAGATCAATGCTAAGTGGTACAACGATTACAAGTGTTGAGTGTTTGTGCGTGATAGAAAGAAAAAAGAAGTGTGAGTTCGAATGTGGAGAGTCAAGTGTGTGTTCCTATTGATCTGGCCTCCTATTTATAGTTACAAGTAACAAACTAACTCTCCTATTATTCCGGGATACTTTGGAATATTCCATTCTGAACGTTGGGGGACTCTTTCTACTTGTTTTCCACGTGCTTATTGACTACAAAACCGGGTCTTCAGCTCATATAACCGTTACAATGTCAATAACATTAACCAACATTCGATATTCTCGCGGAATATGCCTTTCTGACCGTTACAAGACCCATTCTTCCACCATCAACGTCCATTTTTCAACCACCTTGAGCGAATCTTCAGGTAGATCAAGTCTTTTAACGTTGGTACCTTGCAACCAACGTTTTACAAGCCAATCGTTAGTAATAGTCAGGATACTGCCTCAGGATATTACCAATATCCTGGCCCGGTATCCTGATACGGTATCCTGATCTGGTATCCTGATCATATACAACTAATAAAAAATCAAGATACAAAATCAGGATATGGGCTCAGAATTTCACCCATAACAATTGTCCCCAAAAATATAACTGTTGGATATCCTGATTCCAACAGATATATTTTTCAGTCATTCCCATACGTCCGGTAAGGATATCTGTTTTGAACATTCATGCATATGTTTGGTTAATCAGCACATAATATGATAAGATTGAAACTACTCCCTTTTTCTGTAGACTCTGCTAAGGTCCCTGTTGTATACGGGTTAGAATGTATGTACGAATGAAAGTGTCCGTTCCAACAGGACAAGTATGGCTTGATATATTTAAAGTTTGAAGTTGTATGCTTTGACCCGTTTTATGGGGTGAGATAATGCGTGTATAAGATGAATGCATGAATGGGATTAAAGTTGTAATATTAGTTTAGAAGTGATGTAGCTAACGAGTTTTAACTTGATGTTTGATGTAGGTAAATCCTTGACTTCATAGCTTGGCGACTTGGAACGAGCACACTCGATATCACACCTATCTAGCGCTTCCAAAGATGTCACATTAGTATGGTCTTAGTTTTGGTCATATGTATTATAACATATGTAATCTTTTTGGTGTCCTTATGAATTGGGTAAAAACTTGGTTAGTAAGTAGCTTTTGTATTAAATAAACTTTTAAAAAGGTAAAGAATGGGGCGTTTTAAGTTGGTATCAGAGCCTAGGTTTGAGGGATTCGAACACGATAGAGTGCTCGGACTCAAACTAAAAGCTCGTGTGAATGGGTGTGTTCGCTCCGGGATGCAAGAAAGGTAAACTTTTCAAGAGAATTTCCTAGAAAATGTTGTTATGAACTAATGATGTTATAGGAAGATTAGAAATAAGTAAAAATGTAGCTATGTTGTTGAAAAGTGCAATTTGAATTCTCAGGGATGGGCTAGATTGAATCTGTATTCGAAAATGGTTTTAAACAGTTGCAAAAAGGAAAAAAATTCAGCCATCAATGTTGGACATCACCGTAGCTTATGGTGGTCACCGTAAGCTACGGTGGGGACTGGGATGAAATGGTCGCCGTAAGGCAGTAGTGTGACAGGTGGTCTGTTGGACAACCCTTAATCATGTTAAAAGATGAATTAATCCTTTACTTAATCGCGTAATTATCTTGAATTAGATGGCTACGATTGCTTATGTTTCAGGTATGTTATGGGAGCTAAAAGAGGAGAAAACACAGCTTTGGAAGGATTAGAGATGAACGGGTCGTACGTGGAACGAAAGAGGAAACAAAGCACAACATTCAGGGTGCCACCGTAAATTACGGTGGCCACCGTAATTTACGGTGGCCCTGAAAGTTGCCTAAATCTCTACCGTAAACCAGGAACTTATCACCGTAACAAAACTTGGTCCACTGTAACTTACGGTGGTACCGTAATTTACGGTGGACATGACGCGAAAATCTGTAACTGCTTCATTAAATCAGTTTTATGGTGTCTTTTGGTTTTATCTGATGATTGGACAGTTTCTTAGCAACTAGGGGGCGATTTTGGCTGTTCTTGCTTGGTTCCAAACAATTCTAAACGATTAGTTTGTGTTTTCGATTCATATGAACATTGAACTTATTGCTATGATGATTCACCAAGGTATGTGTGGCTAAACTTATGGTGATCATCCTGAATTGAAGGTTTGTCTATGACTTTTGTGTTTGGATTCGTATTTCTAGAATAATAGACTTGCAATGTTTGTTTCTTTATTATGGTGTGTGAATGTTTGTTTGTAAATTGTTGATTGATGTTATAATCATATTCTAAACCGTACGTTCTTGGTGTCATTGACAATCGAGATATCACGGGAGGGATTGGGGTTGGATATTAATCAATTGGTCATCGGGTAACAACCTCGCGTTTTCATAATCCGAGTACTTAGTTCCCTTTTATCACAACAAACAATTATACATGAATCATGTCTATGTGATTCTTTCTAGTGAATTTAAACACAATTGTCAAAAGCAAACCGGAAGTTTAGGATGATTGCTTTCTCCTAATCTGTTTTACAACCAACCTTTGATTTGAAGTTATTTAGTTAATTTAGTTTTAAAATCAAACAATCCAAATTATTGATCTTTACTTTCTGCAAATTAGGTTAATTTTAGTTTAAGTGCAAAGCTATATAATCGACATATTTTCCACATACTCCCTGAGTTCGATACCCATTTACCACTATCTATAGTTGTTATTGGGATTAAATTTGCGTGTACCACGACAATCACGTCAATCCACATCATAATCACAAGAAATCAGCAAACAAGTTTCATACATACACTAAAACAACTTAGATTTCCATGTTATTAAGCTTTATGTTAGTGATCATCTTCATGTTTTCTTGAGTTTCTTGATTTTAACATATTACATAATCTTTTAACCACTAAAATTAGAAGTAAAATCAAGTTGTGAGGAGCTTAATATGTAACACCCCATAATTTATAAGAAAGGATACCTTAATGTTTAAAGGTTTATTATATGATTAGTTAAGATTATCTTATTAAAAAAAACATAAAGAAAGTTTATAAAACTTGGAAAGAAAAGTTATTAAGTGACAACTAAACCTAACTTGAGGGTAGAATGTGTTAATTGAGAAATTAACTTAATAAAATCAAAAACCCAGTACTGGTGTGGGTGTGTGCATCGCGACCAGAGGGTGAAAACAGGGGGAAACCCTAGCTTGATCGATTAACATAAAATTCAGCAAGATTAAGGTGGATTTTGGCCCTAATTCGAATGCATGTAATCAAATCTCAATCATCTAAGAGTCTCCTACATAGAGTAAGTCGGATTTTATGATTTGATTCTAGTTGTGAATGTGGGTTTTGATCAAATCTGTGAATAAGTATGAGATTAAGCTTATATATGCATTAGAATTGTCATTTAGAAGATATTCTATGTCTGAATTCGTTTGTGATGAAGGTTTGAAGTAAAACCTATTTAACCTAGTAGTATGGTAATCTTGCAATTCAATAAATTGAGTTGTTGTGATAGATGAATGTATGAATACTAAGATAATTGATGAATTACTATGTTGTAGAATGATTTGTTTTGTGATTTAGTTTGATAAAAAGAGTTGTGAACCCTACTAGAGAAATTATGCATAAACACTTGTACTTAATGCTGAAGTTGATGTACGCACGCCAAGTGTTCGATTAAATGCTTGAATAATTGATTCGTGTAAATTGAGAGAATTGGGATGTTTTGCTTTACGTGTAGAATGTAGAATAGATCGTTGTAAAAAGGGTGTGTGTGGAATGCGAAATTAATATGAGTACGAAAGCTATGTGAATAGACGACATGATCTAAGTAAGAATGGGATTAGGTGTAGGAAACAAGGAAGAAGGAGGAAGCTGTTCGCAACAAAAATCGCAAGAACGAGGTAAGTTCGATTTACTTACAAGTATATGTAATGTTAATAGTTGTTCAATTATCATTACAAATCCATGTTTATTGCTAGTTTTATAACCCATTAGTTTCTAGTTGAATTTATAGAAGGTATGTTATTATGCATAATAATTCCTATTAGTAAATTATTGTTCATGCCAAAACCATATTTGATATTTGTGTTAGTTCAATAGTAAGTGGTTAAATCCGTTTGAATGATTTACATGAACCGTAGAATTGTAAATGCATATATGTTATGACCGGTCCTTTATGGGATAACCGGGTAATGAGAAAGTAAGTCTAAAAGGAAAAAGAATTTGTTCGTTGTAAACGAACCGAAGGAAAGTTTGATCATGAATGATGCTAACCGTTATTAACGGATAAATTATGAATGAAAGGAATTTAACTCGATCCGTTATATACGGGTTAGAATGTATGTACGAATGAAAGTGTCCGTTCCAACAGGACAAGTATGGCTTGATATATTTAAAGTTTGAAGTTGTATGCTTTGACCCGTTTTATGGGGTGAGATAATGCGTGTATAAGATGAATGCATGAATGGGATTAAAGTTGTAATATTAGTTTAGAAGTGATGTAGCTAACGAGTTTTAACTTGATGTTTGATGTAGGTAAATCCTTGACTTCATAGCTTGGCGACTTGGAACGAGCACACTCGATATCACACCTATCTAGCGCTTCCAAAGATGTCACATTAGTATGGTCTTAGTTTTGGTCATATGTATTATAACATATGTAATCTTTTTGGTGTCCTTATGAATTGGGTAAAAACTTGGTTAGTAAGTAGCTTTTGTATTAAATAAACTTTTAAAAAGGTAAAGAATGGGGCGTTTTAAGTTGGTATCAGAGCCTAGGTTTGAGGGATTCGAACACGATAGAGTGCTCGGACTCAAACTAAAAGCTCGTGTGAATGGGTGTGTTCGCTCCGGGATGCAAGAAAGGTAAACTTTTCAAGAGAATTTCCTAGAAAATGTTGTTATGAACTAATGATGTTATAGGAAGATTAGAAATAAGTAAAAATGTAGCTATGTTGTTGAAAAGTGCAATTTGAATTCTCAGGGATGGGCTAGATTGAATCTGTATTCGAAAATGGTTTTAAACAGTTGCAAAAAGGAAAAAAATTCAGCCATCAATGTTGGACATCACCGTAGCTTATGGTGGTCACCGTAAGCTACGGTGGGGACTGGGATGAAATGGTCGCCGTAAGGCAGTAGTGTGACAGGTGGTCTGTTGGACAACCCTTAATCATGTTAAAAGATGAATTAATCCTTTACTTAATCGCGTAATTATCTTGAATTAGATGGCTACGATTGCTTATGTTTCAGGTATGTTATGGGAGCTAAAAGAGGAGAAAACACAGCTTTGGAAGGATTAGAGATGAACGGGTCGTACGTGGAACGAAAGAGGAAACAAAGCACAACATTCAGGGTGCCACCGTAAATTACGGTGGCCACCGTAATTTACGGTGGCCCTGAAAGTTGCCTAAATCTCTACCGTAAACCAGGAACTTATCACCGTAACAAAACTTGGTCCACTGTAACTTACGGTGGTACCGTAATTTACGGTGGACATGACGCGAAAATCTGTAACTGCTTCATTAAATCAGTTTTATGGTGTCTTTTGGTTTTATCTGATGATTGGACAGTTTCTTAGCAACTAGGGGGCGATTTTGGCTGTTCTTGCTTGGTTCCAAACAATTCTAAACGATTAGTTTGTGTTTTCGATTCATATGAACATTGAACTTATTGCTATGATGATTCACCAAGGTATGTGTGGCTAAACTTATGGTGATCATCCTGAATTGAAGGTTTGTCTATGACTTTTGTGTTTGGATTCGTATTTCTAGAATAATAGACTTGCAATGTTTGTTTCTTTATTATGGTGTGTGAATGTTTGTTTGTAAATTGTTGATTGATGTTATAATCATATTCTAAACCGTACGTTCTTGGTGTCATTGACAATCGAGATATCACGGGAGGGATTGGGGTTGGATATTAATCAATTGGTCATCGGGTAACAACCTCGCGTTTTCATAATCCGAGTACTTAGTTCCCTTTTATCACAACAAACAATTATACATGAATCATGTCTATGTGATTCTTTCTAGTGAATTTAAACACAATTGTCAAAAGCAAACCGGAAGTTTAGGATGATTGCTTTCTCCTAATCTGTTTTACAACCAACCTTTGATTTGAAGTTATTTAGTTAATTTAGTTTTAAAATCAAACAATCCAAATTATTGATCTTTACTTTCTGCAAATTAGGTTAATTTTAGTTTAAGTGCAAAGCTATATAATCGACATATTTTCCACATACTCCCTGAGTTCGATACCCATTTACCACTATCTATAGTTGTTATTGGGATTAAATTTGCGTGTACCACGACAATCACGTCAATCCACATCATAATCACAAGAAATCAGCAAACAAGTTTCATACATACACTAAAACAACTTAGATTTCCATGTTATTAAGCTTTATGTTAGTGATCATCTTCATGTTTTCTTGAGTTTCTTGATTTTAACATATTACATAATCTTTTAACCACTAAAATTAGAAGTAAAATCAAGTTGTGAGGAGCTTAATATGTAACACCCCATAATTTATAAGAAAGGATACCTTAATGTTTAAAGGTTTATTATATGATTAGTTAAGATTATCTTATTAAAAAAAACATAAAGAAAGTTTATAAAACTTGGAAAGAAAAGTTATTAAGTGACAACTAAACCTAACTTGAGGGTAGAATGTGTTAATTGAGAAATTAACTTAATAAAATCAAAAACCCAGTACTGGTGTGGGTGTGTGCATCGCGACCAGAGGGTGAAAACAGGGGGAAACCCTAGCTTGATCGATTAACATAAAATTCAGCAAGATTAAGGTGGATTTTGGCCCTAATTCGAATGCATGTAATCAAATCTCAATCATCTAAGAGTCTCCTACATAGAGTAAGTCGGATTTTATGATTTGATTCTAGTTGTGAATGTGGGTTTTGATCAAATCTGTGAATAAGTATGAGATTAAGCTTATATATGCATTAGAATTGTCATTTAGAAGATATTCTATGTCTGAATTCGTTTGTGATGAAGGTTTGAAGTAAAACCTATTTAACCTAGTAGTATGGTAATCTTGCAATTCAATAAATTGAGTTGTTGTGATAGATGAATGTATGAATACTAAGATAATTGATGAATTACTATGTTGTAGAATGATTTGTTTTGTGATTTAGTTTGATAAAAAGAGTTGTGAACCCTACTAGAGAAATTATGCATAAACACTTGTACTTAATGCTGAAGTTGATGTACGCACGCCAAGTGTTCGATTAAATGCTTGAATAATTGATTCGTGTAAATTGAGAGAATTGGGATGTTTTGCTTTACGTGTAGAATGTAGAATAGATCGTTGTAAAAAGGGTGTGTGTGGAATGCGAAATTAATATGAGTACGAAAGCTATGTGAATAGACGACATGATCTAAGTAAGAATGGGATTAGGTGTAGGAAACAAGGAAGAAGGAGGAAGCTGTTCGCAACAAAAATCGCAAGAACGAGGTAAGTTCGATTTACTTACAAGTATATGTAATGTTAATAGTTGTTCAATTATCATTACAAATCCATGTTTATTGCTAGTTTTATAACCCATTAGTTTCTAGTTGAATTTATAGAAGGTATGTTATTATGCATAATAACTCCTATTAGTAAATTATTGTTCATGCCAAAACCATATTTGATATTTGTGTTAGTTCAATAGTAAGTGGTTAAATCCGTTTGAATGATTTACATGAACCGTAGAATTGTAAATGCATATATGTTATGACCGGTCCTTTATGGGATAACCGGGTAATGAGAAAGTAAGTCTAAAAGGAAAAAGAATTTGTTCGTTGTAAACGAACCGAAGGAAAGTTTGATCATGAATGATGCTAACCGTTATTAACGGATAAATTATGAATGAAAGGAATTTAACTCGATCCGTTATATACGGGTTAGAATGTATGTACGAATGAAAGTGTCCGTTCCAACAGGACAAGTATGGCTTGATATATTTAAAGTTTGAAGTTGTATGCTTTGACCCGTTTTATGGGGTGAGATAATGCGTGTATAAGATGAATGCATGAATGGGATTAAAGTTGTAATATTAGTTTAGAAGTGATGTAGCTACGAGTTTTAACTTGATGTTAGCTAAATCCTTGACTTCATTGCTTGTACATGATCCTTGCACTCTCGATAGCAGCACCTATCCGACGCTTCCAAAGATTCCACATAGTACATCTATCTAGCGCTTCACAACAGATGTAACATTAGTATGGTCCTTAGTTTTGGTTAAAACTATGGTTAGTAAGTAGCTTTTGTCTTATAACTTTTAAAAAGGTTAAGTATGCTTAATTTTGTATTAAACTTTTTAAAAGTTAAATAATGGTCGTTTTAAATTGGTATCGAAGCATCGAGTTAGAGTGCTCGACTCAGATTAAGGACTCGAACACTAAGAGTGCTCGGACTCAAACTAAAAGCTCGTGTGAATGGGTGTGTTCGCTCCGGGATGCAAGAAAGGTAAACTTTTCAAGAGAATTTCCTAGAAAATGTTGTTATGAACTAATGATGTTATAGGAAGATTAGAAATAAGTAAAAATGTAGCTATGTTGTTGAAAAGTGCAATTTGAATTCTCAGGGATGGGCTAGATTGAATCTGTATTCGAAAATGGTTTTAAACAGTTGCAAAAAGGAAAAAAATTCAGCCATCAATGTTGGACATCACCGTAGCTTATGGTGGTCACCGTAAGCTACGGTGGGGACTGGGATGAAATGGTCGCCGTAAGGCAGTAGTGTGACAGGTGGTCTGTTGGACAACCCTTAATCATGTTAAAAGATGAATTAATCCTTTACTTAATCGCGTAATTATCTTGAATTAGATGGCTACGATTGCTTATGTTTCAGGTATGTTATGGGAGCTAAAAGAGGAGAAAACACAGCTTTGGAAGGATTAGAGATGAACGGGTCGTACGTGGAACGAAAGAGGAAACAAAGCACAACATTCAGGGTGCCACCGTAAATTACGGTGGCCACCGTAATTTACGGTGGCCCTGAAAGTTGCCTAAATCTCTACCGTAAACCAGGAACTTATCACCGTAACAAAACTTGGTCCACTGTAACTTACGGTGGTACCGTAATTTACGGTGGACATGACGCGAAAATCTGTAACTGCTTCATTAAATCAGTTTTATGGTGTCTTTTGGTTTTATCTGATGATTGGACAGTTTCTTAGCAACTAGGGGGCGATTTTGGCTGTTCTTGCTTGGTTCCAAACAATTCTAAACGATTAGTTTGTGTTTTCGATTCATATGAACATTGAACTTATTGCTATGATGATTCACCAAGGTATGTGTGGCTAAACTTATGGTGATCATCCTGAATTGAAGGTTTGTCTATGACTTTTGTGTTTGGATTCGTATTTCTAGAATAATAGACTTGCAATGTTTGTTTCTTTATTATGGTGTGTGAATGTTTGTTTGTAAATTGTTGATTGATGTTATAATCATATTCTAAACCGTACGTTCTTGGTGTCATTGACAATCGAGATATCACGGGAGGGATTGGGGTTGGATATTAATCAATTGGTCATCGGGTAACAACCTCGCGTTTTCATAATCCGAGTACTTAGTTCCCTTTTATCACAACAAACAATTATACATGAATCATATCTATGTGATTCTTTCTAGTGAATTTAAACACAATTGTCAAAAGCAAACCGGAAGTTTAGGATGATTGCTTTCTCCTAATCTGTTTTACAACCAACCTTTGATTTGAAGTTATTTAGTTAATTTAGTTTTAAAATCAAACAATCCAAATTATTGATCTTTACTTTCTGCAAATTAGGTTAATTTTAGTTTAAGTGCAAAGCTATATAATCGACATATTTTCCACATACTCCCTGAGTTCGATACCCATTTACCACTATCTATAGTTGTTATTGGGATTAAATTTGCGTGTACCACGACAATCACGTCAATCCACATCATAATCACAAGAAATCAGCAAACAAGTTTCATACATACACTAAAACAACTTAGATTTCCATGTTATTAAGCTTTATGTTAGTGATCATCTTCATGTTTTCTTGAGTTTCTTGATTTTAACATATTACATAATCTTTTAACCACTAAAATTAGAAGTAAAATCAAGTTGTGAGGAGCTTAATATGTAACACCCCATAATTTATAAGAAAGGATACCTTAATGTTTAAAGGTTTATTATATGATTAGTTAAGATTATCTTATTAAAAAAAAACATAAAGAAAGTTTATAAAACTTGGAAAGAAAAGTTATTAAGTGACAACTAAACCTAACTTGAGGGTAGAATGTGTTAATTGAGAAATTAACTTAATAAAATCAAAAACCCAGTACTGGTGTGGGTGTGTGCATCGCGACCAGAGGGTGAAAACAGGGGGAAACCCTAGCTTGATCGATTAACATAAAATTCAGCAAGATTAAGGTGGATTTTGGCCCTAATTCGAATGCATGTAATCAAATCTCAATCATCTAAGAGTCTCCTACATAGAGTAAGTCGGATTTTATGATTTGATTCTAGTTGTGAATGTGGGTTTTGATCAAATCTGTGAATAAGTACGAGATTAAGCTTATATATGCATTAGAATTGTCATTTAGAAGATATTCTATGTCTGAATTCGTTTGTGATGAAGGTTTGAAGTAAAACCTATTTAACCTAGTAGTATGGTAATCTTGCAATTCAATAAATTGAGTTGTTGTGATAGATGAATGTATGAATACTAAGATAATTGATGAATTACTATGTTGTAGAATGATTTGTTTTGTGATTTAGTTTGATAAAGAGAGTTGTGAACCCTACTAGAGAAATTATGCATAAACACTTGTACTTAATGCTGAAGTTGATGTACGCACGCCAAGTGTTTGATTAAATGCTTGAATAATTGATTCGTGTAAATTGAGCGAATTGGGATGTTTTGCTTTAAGTGTAGAATGTAGAATAGATCGTTGTAAAAAGGGTGTGTGTGGAATGCGAAATTAATATGAGTACGAAAGCTATGTGAATAGACGACATGATCTAAGTAAGAATGGGATTAGGTGTAGGAAACAAGGAAGAAGGAGGAAGCTGTTCGCAACAAAAATCGCAAGAACGAGGTAAGTTCGATTTACTTACAAGTATATGTAATGTTAATAGTTGTTCAATTATCATTACAAATCCATGTTTATTGCTAGTTTTATAACCCATTAGTTTCTAGTTGAATTTATAGAAGGTATGTTATTATGCATAATAACTCCTATTAGTAAATTATTGTTCATGCCAAAACCATATTTGATATTTGTGTTAGTTCAATAGTAAGTGGTTAAATCCGTTTGAATGATTTACATGAACCGTAGAATTGTAAATGCATATATGTTATGACCGGTCCTTTATGGGATAACCGGGTAATGAGAAAGTAAGTCTAAAAGGAAAAAGAATTTGTTCGTTGTAAACGAATCGAAGGAAAGTTTGATCATGAATGATGCTAACCGTTATTAACGGATAAATTATGAATGAAAGGAATTTAACTCGATCCGTTATATACGGGTTAGAATGTATGTACGAATGAAAGTGTCCGTTCCAACAGGACAAGTATGGCTTGATATATTTAAAGTTTGAAGTTGTATGCTTTGACCCGTTTTATGGGGTGAGATAATGCGTGTATAAGATGAATGCATGAATGGGATTAAAGTTGTAATATTAGTTTAGAAGTGATGTAGCTAACGAGTTTTAACTTGATGTTTGATGTAGGTAAATCCTTGACTTCATAGCTTGGCGACTCGGAACGAGCACACTCGATATCACACCTATCTAGCGCTTCCAAAGATGTCACATTAGTATGGTCTTAGTTTTGGTCATATGTATTATAACATATGTAATCTTTTTGGTGTCCTTATGAATTGGGTAAAAACTTGGTTAGTAAGTAGCTTTTGTATTAAATAAACTTTTAAAAAGGTAAAGAATGGGGCGTTTTAAGTTGGTATCAGAGCCTAGGTTTGAGGGATTCGAACACGATAGAGTGCTCGGACTCAAACTAAAAGCTCGTGTGAATGGGTGTGTTCGCTCCGGGATGCAAGAAAGGTAAACTTTTCAAGAGAATTTCCTAGAAAATGTTGTTATGAACTAATGATGTTATAGGAAGATTAGAAATAAGTAAAAATGTAGCTATGTTGTTGAAAAGTGCAATTTAAATTCTCAGGGATGGGCTAGATTGAATCTGTATTCGAAAATGGTTTTAAACAGTTGCAAAAAGGAAAAAAATTCAGCCATCAATGTTGGACATCACCGTAGCTTATGGTGGTCACCGTAAGCTACGGTGGGGACTGGGATGAAATGGTCGCCGTAAGGCAGTAGTGTTTGACCGTAGTGTTTTTACCCTCACCGTAAGCTACGGCGACCACCGTAGCTTACAGTGGCGCCTAAAAAAAACCCTTAATGATTCTAGTTAACCCAAAGGGTAGTTTAATATCCAATGAGAATGCATGAATTTAGGCATGACGTGTGAATTAGCTTCACGAAATGATCGACGAAGGAAAGCACGAAAGAAGGATGGGAAGGTAAATCGTCGCGATCAAAGATTTTGATCTACCCGATACGACATGATCGTCGATGACGATAATGCATGAAGTATGAAATGTAAAATTGATTGTAGTATGATAAAAAGAGTTAACTATGATGAAGGAGAGTATGAAAGGAAAGTTATTAAACGAAATAAATGTTTTATGTAGATGGCAGACAATGTCATCGTGAATGATAATGTAGCGGCACGAAATGAATGACGAACGAACGTAAGAGGTTGAGTTTGAAACGTATGATTATGGATAATGAATAAAGTAAATATAGATTAAAGTAATTTGATGCGTGAAAGAATATGATTTGTTAATAAATGAAAATGAAGATGATGAGATTAGTGGTAAAAATAACTTGAAGAATGTGAGTTAGATGGAATTCGTATGAGAATTCGAATAAATGTATGTTTCGATCAGAGTTATGCATTAGAGGTTTGTACCTTGTGCTTGAATGGTGTGATACTTCTGTGTATTTAATGATTTGTTTTGTTATGTTATGGTTAAGAGGCGAATATGTGCTAAATGTTAATCATACGAGCTTATTAGTAAAGGATATGTTGGAATTATGTTATATAGTTACCTTGAATGATATTTGCTAATTGTAGAACCATGAAACATTAGCATGTGAAAGTACGTGTATGTGAATGTATATGTGTATTGTTTGAGGATCACGTAAATTGTATATATCATACAATACGAGTATGAAATGCGTAGGATATTAATATTATGGCCTACCATATTTAGATGAATATATGTTCAAAAGTTTAAAGTGTGTAAGCAAGACAGTTGACTTTCTAAAAGTCAACAGTATAGGGATATCATGGAATGGCCATTAGACTCAAATGTTAAAGTAAAGAGTTAATGTGTTATGTATTAAATGATTTACGTGTTATGCTTGATGATCGTTTAGTTGTATGGATTAGAAATGAGATAACTATTAATAAATGTCTCATTTATACGAAATTTGACTAACGAAAGTCAATTAACGTGTGAATAGTTGTATGTATGCTCACATAAGCTAACAATATTACGAACGTAATAATATGTAAGGATGGAAATCTTGTCAATTGAGTCAAGCATGGATGGCAAACAGGGTAAGAGGAAGCGATGAAGCAAGCATGAACATGGACGCTAAAGGTAAGTGATTTCGCCATCACTTCGAATTTATCCACATGAAGATGTATGCGTGTTTGAACAGTCGAAAATTAAAGTGAAACGTATAAATAAATGAGAAATGTTAAGATACGTTTTGGTTGAAATGGTTGGCATAATGTTAAACCGGTAAGACCTCATTATAGGGGTAAACCGGTCATAGATTCTAGTTGAGAAGTTTTAAGGCGGAAATTAGTTAATGAAAGGTATGGAAAGAATATTAGTTGAGGTGTTAGCTAAAGACATTTTGTAAATATGTTTGAATTGAAAGTAAGTACAACGCTTAATACAGTACTTATATACAATAGGTACTAAGTGGTGAATAACTTTAAAAGGTCAAATCGTATAAGTAAGTAAATAATAATTACTTACAAATTTTGGAAATATTACGTAAGAAATGCAATATGTAATGTAGGATACTCATTAGTAACAGACATGCTAGAGAACGTAGGTGAATTAACACCAAATACGGTGAACGAACAAATGGAAATGGTATATTAAGAGATGGTCATGTATTGACCGAAGCTCGAGAAAAACACGAGAATCATCTCACTTATGTCCGGTCAAGCTAGCAAAAGGGGGTCTAACGATTCTTAAAGGATTGGATCAATATAAGAAAGAAAGATAAGAATGAAAAGTTTAAGCTTACGACTGAATGTAAAACAAACTTAAGAAAGAAGGGGGGGATCCGTAAGCAAACACGCATCAAACCAGTAAGAATGAAAGGTAATGAATTAAAGGTTCGAGTCCGTAAGTGAAGACAGATTAAACAAGTAAGAATAAAAACTAAGAATAAAACTCAAATGAGTCATACGGGTCAAATGGCGATCGCCATTTGAACTCGGTATTTAATGTTCGATTTGTCAAGTTTATTACTTGTAGGTGAGCATAATGTATGAGCATGCATTGTCATATCTTGGAAAGTATTAACCATCGTAAATATGAATAACGAGTCAAGGGATTTGACCCGCGCCAGGTATGTATAAAAAGATTATATTTTTTTAATAGGAGCTTAGGGCTCGACTAGAGAATGATGTGTCAGAATAAGAAAACGGATACACATATGTAAGAATGTATTTACAATTAGACTTCCGAAAAGTCAAACGAAGTAAATAAAGTCCTTGCAAGTATGCAAGTATAAGGTACGAACGTGTACCTCGATATGACCACATTAAGTAAGGGGGTGTTAGTCTAACCTTGAAAGGTCAAACTGCGAAAGTTGGCGAAATGACCAATAAAATGAAGAGATAGTATGTAAGAAATGGAATGTATGATATGTTTTAGCATGTACGTAAGAAAATTGTGAAAGAGAAAATAGGCGAACAAACACCATGTAGGACACAATTATGAAAGGTTATGTGCTAACTATTTATTTATAGATAAATATGATGGAATTCTTAGTGAGATGATAGTAATAAAGCTAGTGGAAGGATGCTCACGAGTGGGAGTATATTTCATGAATGAATGAGACCAATTCTGGTACGGAAGGTACATATAAAAAAACGGATCGATCTGGCACAAGGATAACAGATTTATGCAATGAAGGCGAGGTTAGTAAAATGTTTAATTCTTTATTGATGATTAAGAATCCATAGATTTATTTGTAAATGTGAACAAAATGAATGGTAGGGTAATTATGGTATGGTATACAATAATCGACCTGTAACGATCAGCGTGAGAAGGTATGAATGTCATTAAGAGGGAGATCTAAAGGCCTTGAATGAAAATTTGAACTGATTTGGTTAAATGCTCGTATGGTGCTCGTACACAACATACCTGGTTGTTATCATAAGTAGTTCATGCAAGGAGCTAATAATAAAGTGTTGCAAAGGATTAAATTTGAGGCTAAACTCAAACTTGTAATTAGTTCAAGTGACGGTAATAACCGTAGAATGATGTTTTATACTCGTATTAAGTATGAAAAAGTAATTTGGAAGTGGGTAGCTTTGTATTAGTACCACTAAGTCATTAAATGTTTATAGTATACGTATAATGTTATGCTAAGCCCTCATATGAACAAGAAAGTAATTAGAAGAATGTTAGTAATGAAATAATGGGGTTTTCTCATAATTACAATAATGAATTATATCGTGCATGATTCGTGAGTGGAATGAAATAAATCGATTTATTTACATTAGTAAATGTATGAATATGTTACGCTTAATTAGAAAGATAGATACAAGCCGTAAGCATAAGCTTGTACGACCAATAGTATACATTGGAATAAATTTCAAAGAACGAAGTGCTAGTGATGAGGTATGCTACTAACTAGCATTATAAAATGAAAACGACACTAATAAGAGCTCTGGATCAGATTCTGACTTATATGTGATTATGAAAGTAATTTATTTAAGTTAAGAACGTAGGGACAATGCACACAAATATGTTTATGCATGAATGAAACTTTTGCCAGGATCCCGAATGCATTTATGTTGTAGTAAGCTGTGATTGAATAGATGAAAAAAAAATTAAGAGTAGAATTGATCGAATTTGTTATGTGTCCAGGTTTCGGGGACGAAACCTCTTTTAAGAGGGGTAGACTTGTAACACCCCATAATTTATAAGAAAGGATACCTTAATGTTTAAAGGTTTATTATATGATTAGTTAAGATTATCTTATTAAAAAGAAGAAAAGAAAAAAAAACATAAAGAAAGTTTATAAAACTTGGAAAGAAAAGTTATTAAGTGACAACTAAACCTAACTTGAGAGTAGAATGTGTTAATTGAGAAATTAACTTAATAAAATCAAAAACCCAGTACTGGTGTGGGTGTGTGCATCGCGACCAGAGGGTGAAAATAGGGGGGAAACCCTAGCTTGATCGATTAACATAAAATTCAGCAAGATTAATGTGGATTTTGGCCCTAATTCAAATGCATGTAATCAAATCTCAATCATCTAAGAGTCTCCTACATAGAGTAAGTCGGATTTTATGATTTGATTCTAGTTAGTGAATGTGGGTTTTGATCAAATCTGTGAATAAGTATGAAATTAAGCTTATATATGCATTAGAATTGTCATTTAGAAGATATTCTATGTCTGAATTCATTTGTGATGAAGGTTTGAAGTAAAACCTATTTAACCTAGTAGTATGGTAATCTTGCAATTCAATAAATTGAGTTGTTGTGATAGATGAATGTATGAATACTAAGATAATTGATGAATTACTATGTTGTAGAATGATTTGTTTTGTGATTTAGTTTGATAAAAAGAGTTGTGAACCCTACTAGAGAAATTATGCATAAACACTTGTACTTAATGCTGAAGTTGATGTACGCACGCCAAGTGTTCGACTAAATGCTTGAATAATTGATTCGTGTAAATTGAGCGAATTGGGATGTTTTGCTTTAAGTGTAGAATGTAGAATAGATCGTTGTAAAAAGGGTGTGTGTGGAATGCGAAATTAATATGAATACGAAAGCTATGTGAATAGACGACATGATCTAAGTAAGAATGGGATTGGGTGTAGGAAACAAGGAAGAAGGAGGAAGCTCCGGTTCGCAACAAAAATCGCAAGAACGAGGCAAGTTCGGTTTACTTACAAGTATATGTAATGTTAATAGTTGTTCAATTATCATTACAAATCCATATTTATTGCTAGTCTTATAACCCTTTACTTTCAAGTTGAGTTTATAGAAGGTATGTTATTATGCATACTAACCGTTATTAACGGATAAATTATGAATGAAAGGAATTTAACTCGATACGTTATTCACGGGTTAGAATGTATGTACGAATGAAAGTGTCCGTTCCAACTGGACAAGTATGGCTTGATATATTTCAAGTTTGAAGTTGTATACTTTGACCCGTTTTATGGGGTGAGATAATGCGTGTATAAGATGAATGCATGAATGGGATTAAAGTTGTAATATTAGTTTAGAAGTGATGTAGCTAACGAGTTTTAACTTGATGTTTGATGTAGGTAAATCCTTGACTTCATAGCTTGGCGACTCGGAACAAGCACACTCGATATCACGCCCATCTAGCGCTTCTGAAGATGTCACATTAGTATGGTCTTAGTTTTGGTCATATGTATTATAACATATGTAATCTTTTTGGTGTCCTTGTGAATTGGGTAAAAACTTGGTTAGTAAGTAGCTTTTGTATTAAATAAACTTTTAAAAAGGTAAAGAATGGGGCGTTTCATAATACTAGCTCTATGGCTAGGGAAGAAATTTAAGATGAAGATGATGATGTAGGAGGTGGATAAAAGCTCTTGGTGATGGTCCTTCAAACTCCAAAGCTTCCAAGCTTCTTAACTATGCTTCTTGCACCTCTAGATCACCCTGGATTGTATGAGAATGATTGAAAAATGGATGTGTGTGTGAGTGTGGGTGTGGCCGTAGACAAGGAGAGGAGGAAGAAGAGATGAAGTTGTTTGAAAGTGTTAGAATGAAAGAGATGTATGGTCTTGTGGTTTTAAATAATAACTTTCCAACATCTTAATAACCAAGAGTTCTTGTGTTTATTATCTTCACAACATAATCTAATTAAATAACTAAAAGAAATCCCATGTGGGACCCCTATGTGAATCGTGAATTAGAGGGGGGGGGGTATTGGTTGTGATTCAATGGTAAGTTAAGGATTTTAGTTAGATTGTAAGTATGTTAGTTAGTGTTATATGTGTTATGGTATTTTAGGATGTGTTATGATGTTCGGTGACCATAACTAGCTTCGTAACACTAAAACAATGCTTCTAGTGAAAAATTTGTGTTTCGGGTAGTGTCCGGTTGTTCGGTTGGTTACCGGTTCGTTAAGGTGCTAAATTACGCAGTTTAGTGTGCTTTATGTTTCCTTTTATGACAGTTTTGATTCCCGACACCTACGAAGGTATTCTGGACCATTAAACCATAATTCTGCATTATATTATGTAGTTAAAATGCTGATTTTTACTGAAATATGCTGAATTCTACAGTTTTTGTGAGTTTTAGGCACTTTCCGGCACTTAAACTATCACTAGGAAGGCAGTTTTATGATCCTTGTAACAACTGTGCTTGTAATCACTATGAACAGTTCCGTTATCAATAAAACAATGTTATTTGATCACAATGTTTGTTATGTTATACATTTTTCATGTTTTGACTTTTATGTAATTTCAAACTCTACATCACTTTCTGGAGAGTTATACGCAAACTAGTGCGTAAACGTACTCAGTTTAATGCGAGAAATACTCCGGAACATCAACATATACTCAACATACCTTAAATAACCTTTACATAACCTAGAAATAAGTTTTGAAGGCTTTGGTATGGCAAAAACAAGTTAATTCGCTTACAGGGACTAAACTTGACAAACTGCAAAAGTATGTCGATTTGAACTGTAACGAACATTCCGGAACATGACCTTAAGTTAAACACACCTTAAATATCCTTTACATAGCTTAGAAATAGGCTTTGAGGGGTTCGGTGTGCTAAAATAAACTTTTGGGTCATTCAGGGACTAAAAGTGTCAAAAAGTGCACAAGTTTGCATTTTCGCGCATAACTTACGTTCTGAATACATCTGGACATCCAAAAATTTATGTAAGCATGACTACATTATATTTTAGTGTTCGCCTTAAGAAAAATCCATTCGTCTCGTCATTTGGATCGTTTTTCGCGCTTATGCGCATTCCGTCGTAATTAACCGAACATCGCGACCGTACGGCCAAACGAACCGACATCCGAGATATTTTTGAACACATTTTAAGTTCCCTATACTTTAACTTCATTTTAGAGCTTTGAAATGGGGTTAACGGGCCTTAAACGTGTCGGAAATGGCTGAAACAAGGTGCAGGGACTGAAAATGCAATTCTGCCAAACTAGGTGCTAGCGCACCGCTACAATATAAGTGTAACGGTGCGCTAGGGGTCTCCAGACCAGATACAGAGTATGTAACAGCCTGTTTGCAGCTGGTTTCCACTCCCATTTCCCTTGCCAAGTGTTGATACCTTATGGTGAGTGGCCAAATTAGTCACCATAACATTCCGACAAGTGTACGGTATTGATCGTGCCTCCTTTTCCTTGAAACGATCTCAACGGTTCACCGAAAACTATAAATACCCCATTACCCCAACCTTATTTCTCACTAGAATCTGATTAATTGTGTTCTAAGTTGAAACCTTTGTTTCATACCTGAACTATATTGATCTAGATTAGCATTCGGGGACCCTTCGTAAGTATTCTTTCGTTCTTTTCCTTATTTTTACTGCTTTTCGAGTCAGAAAGTCAAACTTTGTTTGACTTTCAGCATTGACCAGTAATGGTCAATGCGAAGTTCGTTTGAACTTCGCAACGTGATTGTAATCACGATGGTCATAGTCCCTTAGGACTATGCCTACTGATTACCATGTTGTCTAGGGTCGTAGGGTAAGCGATCTAATAAATCGCTTATACCTCGAACCCGACCCATTTGGTCGATCATTAGGATCCGACCAAATACATTAGGTGACCATAGTAGGTAGGGAATAACCTTCCGAGGTTATACCCTATGGTCACATCGTTTAAATAGTTGTATGATAGGTAGTTTATATGCCTTAGGTAAATTACCAGAATACCCTTTTCATGCATAATTGGTAATTTAGCATATGTAACCTAAACTTTTGTCACGTAACTGATTATGTAACATGTTTAGGCATATAACACTTGTCATAGGGCTAGTTAGGCGGTCCGAACGCGTTTCACGCGCACGATGCGTTAAAGTAGCATAAGCTACCTAAACGGATCATATTGGGTCAATAAGACTTAGGTTAAGTTTCATTTAGCATGTAGGCTTTGTTAAACCATATCACGTGAGTTCCGACACTCATTTGGTTTACAAACCCTAATGCTACCCAGTCTTCCGAGATAGGTCCGGTTTATTAACATAGTTACCTATATTAGGTGCCGTTTGATTCCGAGATCTCTTGCATTGCTTGGTGATTATCTTTAGACAACTGAGCAATCTCAAGTGAGTACATAGACCCCTCTTTTACTGTTTTCCAAACTGTTTTGGGGTGGAACACATGTGCCTACTTGTTACTTTCATGCTTTCCTGTTTTAACATCATATACCTGCTATGTTCGTTAGTACATTATAGTACATGATTTCATTTCATTTCCTGCTAGGTGTGCCCATTGTGTGCATTACTTAGTACATTGTTTTACATGACATTTCCTGCTAGGTGTGCCCATTGTGTGCATTACTTAGTACATTGTTTTACATGACATTTCACGCTATGTATGTTCATTTGATTACATACTTAGTGCATTGTTTTCACATGTTTACATTTTGGTATGACATTTGGTTTGTTTACATGGGACAATACATTCATTAACATTAGCTACGCCGTTCGTTAGTAGGTAGTGGTACCATAGGAATTGACAACTCCCGTTCCGGACATCCCAGGGAAAGGGGACAGAAAGGAATGACCGAATTCGATGATATAAGACAGATAGACCTTTAATTTGTTTAAAGGGTTTATCACCACAGTCACAAGGCTTGGATGTATGCATTTTCACAATACCGCATAAATGTTCATATTAAATAGTTACATGCATTTACACAAAACATAGCTTTGATTTAAACCAAGTTTTACTTCAATACCTTGTTTTTGTGCATATGGTTTAGTTGAGACATTTCACTTGCCATACATGACACTTTGACATTGACATTTGACATGGATATTTGACATAGACATTTGACATGGATATTTGACATAGACATTTGACATGGATATTTGACATAGACATTTGACATGGATACTTGACATAGACATTTTGACATGATTTACATTTGACACAAACACTTTTGACATTGGTTTTACATACTACATAATTTACATCTTGACATGAACACTTTGACATATTATTCAATACATTTGACAAATGGTTTAAACATAGACTTCTTACATTGGTTGGTTTGGTTTGATTAAGTGATTAAGTTAACGATGCGTGTGTAATATGATACAAGCATGGTGGATACGCCGCTGGTACTTCCTATATATAAGTGTTTGTATGGTATTACATGGCGTAACGTTATTTGAATCATTTCAGTTTGAGACATAGAACATTTTATACAAATAACATACTTTTCACAAGACATTGAGTTACAAACAACTTATCTTATACAAACACATTTTTACATGGTTATCTATTTAACCTAACATTTACTTATACATATCATCTGATCTTATTGTTTTCAAATGATTTACAAGACAAAGCAAATTACAAGGTTCATGATTAAACATTTTCTTAAACTCAAGTCATGAATCCTATTTTCACAAAACCTATGTATCTCACAGGCATTTTTATGCTGACGTACCTATTTTCACATGTGTTTTCAGGTGCTTTTCCATAGGATGTTGATCATGATACTAGGGCGGACCTGTGCCTTAGAGACTTTAAAATAAGATAGACTATGTTTAATTATGTTCTGAACTCTTTAATTTCCTGTTTGAAACAATGTAACACCCTTGTTTAATAATTAAATAAAACTTTGTATGCCATGGTTATGAGACAATTAATTCTGTTGCAACACGCCCCGATGTTTCCGCCGCGGTTTGTTGTTTTACGCGGTCGGGGTGTGACAATCCTTACTTCCCTACACACTATTCTATTGTAACTCTTGGTTTCGGGATCATTCTGTGTCTTAATATCATGTTTGTCTGGGTACTGAACTCCCGTCAGCACTTCTAGTTTGTCTGATAATTGTGCTTACTTGATTTTGTGTACTAATTGTATCACACTGTGTTGCTTGCAATAATGATAAACAATCTTGCAACATGTAATGCACTTGTATGAATATGACAGTAATCAGAAAATCATTCATGTCATTAACTTGATCTGACACAGTCATTAAGTTACAAATTACTGTTTAATTATTGTACACTACCACACTTCGTCAGGCGATCGAGTTATCTGCGACATTGACTGAGTCACAGATCAGGAAGAACAAGTTACACAGGAAGGGTGACAAGGGCAAGAAGCAGTCGGCTGACAAGGAAGATAGCAAGAAAGGTCAAAACTTGAATGGAAAGAACTCTGGTTCTTCAAAGAGGGCAAAGAAGCGTAAGGCTTCTCAAAATTTTGCTATCACTGCTCAAGCTAACCAGGCAGCTCCCAACCAACCTGCACAGCCTCCAGCGAAGAAACCTTATTCAGGGAATGCACCTTTGTGCAATAGATGCAACAGTCACCACCAGCCACAACTTCCATGCCGTTTCTGTACTAACTGTGGGAAATCAGGCCATCTCGCCAATTTTTGTCGATCTGCTCAGAATCCCGCGGTTCAGAACCCGGCTCAACAAGTTGCTTAGCCTCCTGCTCCGCAACAGGGTCAAGCTGCACGACCACAATACCCACCAGGTGCTTGTTACAATTGTGGGGATCTGACCCACTACAGGAATCGGTGCCCAAGACTGGCGAACCAGAACCAGAACCAGAATCAGGCTCCGGCTCGAGGCCGAGTCTTTAACATGAATGCCCAAGAGGCACAGGCTGACGATAATGTGGTGAACGGTACGTTCTTTATTAATAATCAGCCTGCATCTGTTCTTTTCGATTCTGGTGCCGATAAGAGTTTCGTGTCTTTGTCTTTCGAGCCTATGCTTCGTGTGTCTAGAACGAAACTAGGCAAATCTTTGACAGTAGAGGTTGCTAGTGGTGAACCCATTATTCTTGATTCTGTTCTTCACAACTGTCAGTTGAATCTTAACGACCATCTTTTTCCTATTGACCTCGCGCCTATGCAACTTGGAAGCTTCGACGTTATTGTGGGAATGGATTGGTTATCCAAGCATCACGCAGAGATAGTTTGTTCTAAGAAGATTGTTCGTGTGCCGCTTTCGACAGGCGAGATCCTGCAGGTTCAAGGTGAGAAGCCTATCGGTGGTCTCAAACTCATGTCTTGTTTTAAAGCTCGGAAGTATCTGCAGAAGAACTATGTGGCTTTCTTAGCACATGTTACAGAAGATAAAGGCAAGGGTAAGTCTATTTCAGATATTCCTGTCATTCAGGATTATTCTGAAGTGTTCCCTGAAGATTTACCTGGTCTACCTCCAGCATGCCAAGTCGAGTTCCGTATTGATCTCGTACCTGGTGCAAATCCCATTGCTAGAGCTCCATATCGTCTTGCACCGTCTGAGATTCAAGAGTTGTCTAAACAGCTTCAGGAGCTCTCTGACAAAGGCTTTATCCGTCCTAGTTTTTCACCTTGGGGTGCTCCCGTTCTTTTTGTCAAGAAGAAGGATGGATCCTTTAGGATGTGTATCGATTATCGTGAGCTTAACAAGCTTACCATCAAGAATAGATATCCCCTACCTCGCATCGATGATCTCTTTGATCAGTTACAAGGCGCTTCTTATTTTTCGAAGATTGATCTGCGATCTGGATATCATCAACTTCGGGTGCAAGAAGAAGATATTCCGAAGACAGCGTTCCGTACTCGTTATGGACATTACGAGTTCACAGTCATGCCATTCGGTTTGACTAATGCTCCTGCTGTTTTCATGGACTTAATGAATAGGGTCTGCAAACCTTATTTGGATCAGTTCGTCATTGTTTTTATCGATGATATCTTGATTTACTCTAAGACGCGAGCTGATCACGAGCAGCATCTTCGTCTTACTCTGGAACTCCTGAAGAAAGAGCAACTTTTCGCCAAATTCTCCAAGTGCGAATTTTGGCTTAAAGAAGTTCAATTTTTGGGGCACATTATCAACGAACAAGGTATTCATGTAGATCCCTCCAAGATCAGTGCGATTAAGGATTGGGATACACCTACTACTCCTACTGAAGTTCGTTCTTTTCTTGGTCTAGCGGGTTATTATCGCCGCTTCATTGAAAACTTCTCTAAGATTGCAGTTCCTCTAACTGCTCTAACTCAGAAGAAAATGCCCTTTTATTGGGGAATCAAACAAGAGGAAGCTTTTCAACACTTGAAGCAGAAGCTTTGCGATGCGCCTGTACTATCATTGCCTGAGGGTGATGATGATTTTGTCGCGTATTGTGATGCATCTAAATTGGGTCTTGGCTGTGTTCTTATGCAAAGAAACAAAGTCATAGCCTATGCATCGAGGCAGTTGAAGATACATGAGAAGAACTACACCACTCATGATCTTGAGTTGGGTGCAGTTGTCTTTGCTCTCAAGATCTGGAGACACTATTTGTACGGTACAAAATGTGTGGTTTTCACTGACCACAAAAGTCTTCAGCATATCTTCAACCAGAAAGAACTCAACATGAGACAGCGACGTTGGGTTGAGCTTTTAAACGACTATGACTGCGAAATTCGCTACCATCCTGGTAAGGCGAATGTCGTAGCTGATGCATTAAGTCGTAAGGAACGTACTAAGCTTCATTGTGTACGTGTTCAATCTGTTATTCAAGCTCGATCCGATATTCAAGCACGCATTTCTCAAGCTCAACAATCTTGTGTTTCACAAGGATTGATGGATAAGGAATTTCCTTATCACATAACACCTGCTCTTGAACAGAAGGACAATGGATCGTATTATTTCATGGACCGTTTGTGGGTCCCAAGCCAGGATGATCTTCGTGCCTTGCTTATGGATGAAGCCCATAAGTCTCGTTATTCTATTCATCCGGGCTCAGATAAAATGTATAAGGATCTTCGTATTCACTATTGGTGGCCTGGTATGAAGAAAGACATTGCCTTATACGTATCCAAATGCCTTACTTGTCTAAAGGTTAAGGCTGAACATCAGCGTCCTTCGGGTTTATTGGAGCAACCAGAGATCCCAGTTTGGAAATGGGAAAACATTACTATGGATCTTGTTACCAAACTCCCGCGCACAAAGAAAGGTTATGATGCCATCTGGGTAGTCGTTGATCGTCTTACAAAGTCAGCACATTTCTTGCCAATCCGCGAGGATTTTCCTACTGACAGACTTGCTCAAATCTATGTAGATGAAATTGTAGCTCGACATGATGTTCCTTTGAACATCATTTCTGACAGAGATGCTCGTTTCACTTCTCATTTTTGGAGAACCATGCAATCTGCCATGGGGACCCAACTTAATCTGAGCACAGCTTATCATCCGCAAACGGATGGTCAATCTGAGAGAACAATCCAGACTCTGGAGGATATGCTTAGAGCTTGTGTGATCGATTTTGGTGATAGCTGGGATTCCCATCTGAAATTGATTGAATTCTCCTACAACAACAGTTATCACACTAGCATCAAAATGTCTCCTTTCGAAGCTCTCTATGGTCGAAAATGTCGTTCACCAGTCTGCTGGAATGAGATTGGCGAGGCTCAACTTACTGGACCTGCCCTCATTTTAGAGACAACTGACAAGGTCAAGAAAGTTCGTGATAACCTTCAGGCAGCTAGAAACCGTCAGAAGATTTACGCGGACCCAAAACGCAAAGCCTTTGAATTTCAAGTCGGTGATCGAGTATTACTTAAGGTCTCACCTTGGAAAGGTGTGATCAGATTTGGAAAGAAAGGAAAACTTGCACCTAGATATGTTGGACCATTCAAGATAGTCGAAAGAATCGGAAAGGTAGCCTACAGACTTGAGTTACCTCCTGAACTGGGAAATGTTCATCCAACTTTTCACGTGTCCAATCTCAAGAAGTGTACAGCTGATGAGAATTTCTCCATACCGCTTGACGAAATTCGTGTTGGCACAACACTGAAATTTGTTGAGAAACCAGTGGAAATCATGGAACGTGAAGTCAAGTGGCTTAAACGCAAGCGCATTCCTTTGGTCAAAGTTCGCTGGGAAGCTAAACGTGGACCTGAGTTTACTTGGGAACGCGAAGATCAAATGAAGGCGAAATATCCACATCTTTTTCCACGAGTTTCCTCTAAATAAATTTCGGGACGAAATTTCCACAAGTAGGGGAGACTGTAACAACTGTGCTTGTAATCACTATGAACAGTTCCGTTATCAATAAAACAATGTTATTTGATCACAATGTTTGTTATGTTATACATTTTTCATGTTTTGACTTTTATGTAATTTCAAACTCTACATCACTTTCTGGAGAGTTATACGCAAACTAGTGCGTAAACGTACTCAGTTTAATGCGAGAAATACTCCGGAACATCAACATATACTCAACATACCTTAAATAACCTTTACATAACCTAGAAATAAGTTTTGAAGGCTTTGGTATGGCAAAAACAAGTTAATTCGCTTACAGGGACTAAACTTGACAAACTGCAAAAGTATGTCGATTTGAACTGTAACGAACATTCCGGAACATGACCTTAAGTTAAACACACCTTAAATATCCTTTACATAGCTTAGAAATAGGCTTTGAGGGGTTCGGTGTGCTAAAATAAACTTTTGGGTCATTCAGGGACTAAAAGTGTCAAAAAGTGCACAAGTTTGCATTTTCGCGCATAACTTACGTTCTGAATACATCTGGACATCCAAAAATTTATGTAAGCATGACTACATTATATTTTAGTGTTCGCCTTAAGAAAAATCCATTCGTCTCGTCATTTGGATCGTTTTTCGCGCTTATGCGCATTCCGTCGTAATTAACCGAACATCGCGACCGTACGGCCAAACGAACCGACATCCGAGATATTTTTGAACACATTTTAAGTTCCCTATACTTTAACTTCATTTTAGAGCTTTGAAATGGGGTTAACGGGCCTTAAACGTTTCGGAAATGGCTGAAACAAGGTGCAGGGACTGAAAATGCAATTCTGCCAAACTAGGTGCTAGCGCACCGCTACAATATAAGTGTAACGGTGCGCTAGGGGTCTCCAGACCAGATACAGAGTATGTAACAGCCTGTTTGCAGCTGGTTTCCACTCCCATTTCCCTTGCCAAGTGTTGATACCTTATGGTGAGTGGCCAAATTAGTCACCATAACATTCCGACAAGTGTACGGTATTGATCGTGCCTCCTTTTCCATGAAACGATCACAACGGTTCACCGAAAACTATAAATACCCCATTACCCCAACCTTATTTCTCACTAGAATCTGATTAATTGTGTTCTAAGTTGAAACCTTTGTTTCATACCTGAACTATATTGATCTAGATTAGCATTCGGGGACCCTTCGTAAGTATTCTTTCGTTCTTTTCCTTATTTTTACTGCTTTTCGAGTCAGAAAGTCAAACTTTGTTTGACTTTCAGCATTGACCAGTAATGGTCAATGCGAAGTTCGTTTGAACTTCGCAACGTGATTGTAATCACGATGGTCATAGTCCCTTAGGACTATGCCTACTGATTACCATGTTGTCTAGGGTCGTAGGGTAAGCGATCTAATAAATCGCTTATACCTCGAACCCGACCCATTTGGTCGATCATTAGGATCCGACCAAATACATTAGGTGACCATAGTAGGTAGGGAATAACCTTCCGAGGTTATACCCTATGGTCACATCGTTTAAATAGTTGTATGATAGGTAGTTTATATGCCTTAGGTAAATTACCAGAATACCCTTTTCATGCATAATTGGTAATTTAGCATATGTAACCTAAACTTTTGTCACGTAACTGATTATGTAACATGTTTAGGCATATAACACTTGTCATAGGGCTAGTTAGGCGGTCCGAACGCGTTTCACGCGCACGATGCGTTAAAGTAGCATAAGCTACCTAAACGGATCATATTGGGTCAATAAGACTTAGGTTAAGTTTCATTTAGCATGTAGGCTTTGTTAAACCATATCACGTGAGTTCCGACACTCATTTGGTTTACAAACCCTAATGCTACCCAGTCTTCCGAGATAGGTCCGGTTTATTAACATAGTTACCTATATTAGGTGCCGTTTGATTCCGAGATCTCTTGCATTGCTTGGTGATTATCTTTAGACAACTGAGCAATCTCAAGTGAGTACATAGACCCCTCTTTTACTGTTTTCCAAACTGTTTTGGGGTGGAACACATGTGCCTACTTGTTACTTTCATGCTTTCCTGTTTTAACATCATATACCTGCTATGTTCGTTAGTACATTATAGTACATGATTTCATTTCATTTCCTGCTAGGTGTGCCCATTGTGTGCATTACTTAGTACATTGTTTTACATGACATTTCCTGCTAGGTGTGCCCATTGTGTGCATTACTTAGTACATTGTTTTACATGACATTTCACGCTATGTATGTTCATTTGATTACATACTTAGTGCATTGTTTTCACATGTTTACATTTTGGTATGACATTTGGTTTGTTTACATGGGACAATACATTCATTAACATTAGCTACGCCGTTCGTTAGTAGGTAGTGGTACCATAGGAATTGACAACTCCCGTTCCGGACATCCCAGGGAAAGGGGACAGAAAGGAATGACCGAATTCGATGATATAAGACAGATAGACCTTTAATTTGTTTAAAGGGTTTATCACCACAGTCACAAGGCTTGGATGTATGCATTTTCACAATACCGCATAAATGTTCATATTAAATAGTTACATGCATTTACACAAAACATAGCTTTGATTTAAACCAAGTTTTACTTCAATACCTTGTTTTTGTGCATATGGTTTAGTTGAGACATTTCACTTGCCATACATGACACTTTGACATTGACATTTGACATGGATATTTGACATAGACATTTGACATGGATATTTGACATAGACATTTGACATGGATATTTGACATAGACATTTGACATGGATACTTGACATAGACATTTTGACATGATTTACATTTGACACAAACACTTTTGACATTGGTTTTACATACTACATAATTTACATCTTGACATGAACACTTTGACATATTATTCAATACATTTGACAAATGGTTTAAACATAGACTTCTTACATTGGTTGGTTTGGTTTGATTAAGTGATTAAGTTAACGATGCGTGTGTAATATGATACAAGCATGGTGGATACGCCGCTGGTACTTCCTATATATAAGTGTTTGTATGGTATTACATGGCGTAACGTTATTTGAATCATTTCAGTTTGAGACATAGAACATTTTATACAAATAACATACTTTTCACAAGACATTGAGTTACAAACAACTTATCTTATACAAACACATTTTTACATGGTTATCTATTTAACCTAACATTTACTTATACATATCATCTGATCTTATTGTTTTCAAATGATTTACAAGACAAAGCAAATTACAAGGTTCATGATTAAACATTTTCTTAAACTCAAGTCATGAATCCTATTTTCACAAAACCTATGTATCTCACAGGCATTTTTATGCTGACGTACCTATTTTCACATGTGTTTTTAGGTGCTTTTCCATAGGATGTTGATCATGATACTAGGGCGGACCTGTGCCTTAGAGACTTTAAAATAAGATAGACTATGTTTAATTATGTTCTGAACTCTTTAATTTCCTGTTTGAAACAATGTAACACCCTTGTTTAATAATTAAATAAAACTTTGTATGCCATGGTTATGAGACAATTAATTATGTTGCAACACGCCCCGATGTTTCCGCCGCGGTTTGTTGTTTTACGCGGTCGGGGTGTGACAATCCTTACTTCCCTACACACTATTCTATTGTAACTCTTGGTTTCGGGATCATTCTGTGTCTTAATATCATGTTTGTCTGGGTACTGAACTCCCGTCAGCACTTCTAGTTTGTCTGATAATTGTGCTTACTTGATTTTGTGTACTAATTGTATCACACTGTGTTGCTTGCAATAATGATAAACAATCTTGCAACATGTAATGCACTTGTATGAATATGACAGTAATCAGAAAATCATTCATGTCATTAACTTGATCTGACACAGTCATTAAGTTACAAATTACTGTTTAATTATTGTACGAATACACGAAAAATTGACCGTTGTCACAATCCTGGCAACGCAAATGTAGTAGCTGATGCCTTGAGCAGAAAGGATAGGGTGACACCGCTTAGAGTACGAGCCCTAGGGATGCTTGTCCAAACAAGTCTCAAGGAACAGATTCGTGCTGCGTAGATGGAAGCCTTACCGGAAGGTCAAATAGAAAAGGAAGAATTGCATGGGAACGAGAAGAACTTCAAGAAGAAAACTGATGAAGTAATGTACTTCAAGTTATGGGTCACAAATCTAAGTACTCTATTCACCCTGGTACAGACAAGATGTACCATGACCTCAAGGAATTTTATTGGTGGCCAGGCATGAAAAACGACGTTGCAGAGTACGTGAGCAAATGCTTGACTTGTGCCCGAGTCAAGGCAGAATACCAAAAACCCTCAGGAATGTTACAGCAACCCGAAATACCTCAATGGAAATGAGAGCAAATCACGATGAACTTCGTGACCCACCTTCCAAAAACACCCCAAGGTCATGATGCGATTTGGGTGGTAGTAGATAGACTAACCAAATTGGCGCACTTTATTCCGATTCGTACTACCTACAACACCAAGAAATTGGCCGAGATCTACACGAATGAAATTGTGGCTAGACATGGGGTACCGGTTGCAATCATTTCAGACCGTGATAGTCATTTCATTTCCAATTTTGGCAGGAAATACAAGAAGCTTTGGGGTCTAGAATAGACCTGAGTACGGCTTACCATCCCCAAACCGACTGCCAATCGGAATGAACTATCCAGACATTGGAGGATTGCTTCGTGCTTGCGCCCTAGACTTTGGAGGAAGTTAGGATAAGCATCTTCCCCTCATTGAATTCTCTTACAATAACAGCTATCATAGTAGGAAACAAGCTGCACCGTACGAAGCACTATATGGCCGGAAGTGGAGATCGCCACTTTGTTGGGCTGAAGTGGGCGATACTCAACTCATGGAATCTGAACTAATTCAAGAAACGACAGAGAAGGTGCATAAGATCCAAACTAGACTGAAAGCGGCACAGGATAGGCAGAAAAGTTACGCCGATGTTCGTCGGAAACCGTTGTCGTTTGAAGTAGGTAACAAAGTACTGTTAAAAGTGTCACCGTGGAAAGGAGTGATAAGGTTTGGTAAGTCAGGAAAGTTGGCTCCGAGATACATTGGGCCGTATGAAATTATTGCCAATGTTGGACCTGTAGCGTATCGACTAAAATTACCAGATGAACTGAGCACAATTCACGATGCCTTCCACGTATCCAACTTAAAGAAATGTCTCACGGATGAAGCAGTTATTATACCATTAGAATGTCACACCCCCAAAATCCACATGCGAAGTATTACCGCTTGGAGGCGTGACTGACCAGGATCGGGCCACCAATCATATTGAACATTGTAAGTAAATAAATAAAATTCAACCACACAATATGAAAGGTGTTCAAAACAAAAGCATAGTTAAATATTTAGCGGAAGCATAAATGTGAAAACCCAACATAAGTATTAAGTTCGAAATATTATAATGTTTTTAACATGGCACCCACTGTCCATGTCCCACAACGACCGCGCCTCCCTGTGCAAGCTCTATGAGTACCTATCGACCTGCAAGGCATGTAACAACGAGTCAACAACAAAGTTGAGCGAGTTCACAGTTGTTTGTTCAGTTGTTGAGTTCATTTCAGAAATCGTAAGTTTGTTTCATAATCATCTGTTACCCAGTATCCTTGTTTCCCAAATCTTTACGATATTTAGTGGGGGCTTCCCATGTTGTATATTACTAGACTAGTTGTATCTATAGGTGTCCTTCCCAATCCGAGGACAGTGATAAGTATGAGATTACATAGGTTTTACGTAAGTGCCCTTCCCAATCCGAGGATAATGGTACGTAGCGAGTACGTAGATTTAGCGCTGGCGTCCTTCCCAATCCGAGGACGGTGGTACGTAGTGAGTACGTAGGTTTAGCGCTGGCGTCCTTCCCAATCCGAGGACGGTGGTAAGTAGTCTAGTAGTGGTATATATACAAGTTTTGTCGTAGTTATTCAATCCTATTCCCAACCCACCGGGAATCCCATGCCTTAGAAGTGTGAACTCACCTTGGTTTGCTCGGTATGCTAAACTATATGCTCACAAGTAATCAATCAAGTCCTAAAGTATGCACGTATACCCAATCAGTTCAAGTTCGAAAAGATTCACATGCAATCTATGTCACAAAGTGTGTTTGGCAGTGAACATCATGCATCGCACAAACAGTTAATCAATTTCATGCAATTCATGCTTCACATAAATGTCCTTCACAGTTTATTCTAACATGGTTATTCTTTAACCTACTTAACAAGGTTAACAAACTTAACTGGATTGATATTCATAACAGGGATAATAAACTAACAGTGTTAGTTAACTAACAGAGTTAACAAACAAATAGAGTTAACAACTTAACAGGAGTTTACATGTTTGACAGAATCATACTTAACAGTATTAACATACTTAACAGTGTTAACATGCTTGACAGAATAAGTAACTTAACAGGAGTTAATAACTTAACAGAAATACTGTGTCAATGCATTCGACAAAAACACTTGGGATGAAAACACTTCTGGCGGCGAAATCACCAAGTGTTTTCGTCGACTTCCCATTTTCGTCGGGGAGTGTTTTCGTCGGCTTGGGTCATGGAGAAAACACCCAGTGTTTTTGTCTGGCCATCTGTGTTTTCGTCTGGGTGGTGTTTTCATCACCAACAGTTACGTATTCCAAATCCCTAACAATCATCTAACAATCATTCAATCGGAACATCCATGTAATCATGTAATTTACCAAATCATTATACAATCCTGATTATCATTCAATTATTTTTCAATCATCAATCATCATTAAGTTGTCATGGTCATCAAGTTTCCATCATATCTTTTAACATAAAACCCTAATCTGCTAGACATATCAGATCATCAATATCAAATCGAACATGGACAATATGCATGACACAACCGATCATACATCAGATTAAGGATCCCTATCATACTCATCTATTCAATTCACAACCAAACCACATAACAGTTAACAGATGAATTCATAATGGTTTTAATACATATCAATAGTTAATCACTAACCTAAGCAGGAGAAACAATGACCCAGTCGATGCAAAAGGCTTCAAGGGTTTCACGGTTGCCGTCGCACAGGGATAGAGGAAGAGAAGGTGAGAGGTGTCTAGGGTTTACTAATTAAAATTCTAACGTAAAACGGTTAATATCAAAACAGTGTAATTTGCTCGCTACTGGGTCGAAGCCCAGTCCTGTTTTCGCCGTCCCACTTCGAGAGGAGGGTTGATTTCGGGTGGGGGTGTTTATTTCGAGTGGGGTGTTTTCGTGTGGGAGGGTAGGGGTGTTTGGCAAAGGTCCATGTCTTAATTATTATACAATTTATACTTTTAATATAAGATATGTATAACACATACACACATAATATACACACCACGAATCTACAAACCACACGTATATTGCATGTCAAATAAGTTAAGTCGAATAGAGACCTTGAAAACTCGGGTTGTCACATTATCCCCAACTTGAAAGAAATTTCGTCCCGAAATTTAGCACGTGGTTACTGAGGAAGCTGGTTGTGTTGCGTTGTTTCCTGGTTTTCCTGGGGCGTCACATCATCCCCCCGTTGGTTTGGAATTTCGTCCTGAAATTCCGCAGTAGCTTCAGACTCAGTAGTGGTTGCACTGTTCCCGAACAACTGGGGATACTTGAGTTTCATTTGGTCTTCTCGTTCCTAGGTACACTCTGGGCCACGACGGGTGTTCCAACAAACTCGAACAAGAGGTATTCTGGTGTGCTTGAGAACCTTAATGTCCCGGTCTGTGATTTCAACTGGTTCCTCGACGAATCGCAACTGATCGTCGATAGTGAGCTCCTTCAATTGAACTATAAGGGTCTCATCTGACAGACACTTCTTCAGATTTGACACGTGAAATACGTGTGAACTCCACTGAGTTCTGCTGGTAGGTTCAGTTTGTAGGCCACCTTGCCTATTTTCTCAATGATTTCGAACGGTCCGACATATCGCGGATTGAGCTTGCCTCGTTTGCCAAAACGAACTACTCCTTTCCAAGGTGAGACTTTGAGTAGCACTCGATCCCCAACCTGGAACTCGAGTGGTTTCCTGTTCTTATCAGCGTAGCTTTTCTAGCGATCACGAGCTACTGCCATTCGTTGCCGTATCTGAGCAATCCTTTCCGTTGTGTCTACTACAGGTTCTGGACCTGTGATTTGGCTGTCACCAACTTCTGCCCAGCAAAGAGGTGATCGGCATTTACGTACGTACAATGCCTCAAATGGAGCGGCTTGAATGCTAGTGTGGTAGTTGTTATTATAAGAATATTCCACTAACGGTAGATGTTTTTCCCCACCGTTGCCAAAATCAATCACACATGCCCTAAGCATGTCTTCAAGGGTTTGGATGCTGCGTTCAGACTGCCCATCCATTTGCGGGTGATAAGCTATGCTCATGTCTAATCGAGAGCCAAAAGATTTGTGCATTGCTTGCCACAATTCGGAGGTAAAACGTGCATCACGATCAGATATGATGGAGGTTGCCACCCCGTGCCTCGAGACAACTTCCTTAAGATAAACGTCTGCTAGCGTGGAGAACTTATCCGTTTCTTTGATAGCCAAAAAGTGTGCAGACTTTATGAGTCGATCCACGATCACCCAAATGGTATCGTTTCCTCGCTGAGACCTAGGCAGCCCAGTAACGAAATCCATGGAAATTTGCTCCCATTTCCATTTCAGGATCTCTGGTTGTTGGAGTAGGCCCGGTGGTTTCTGATATTCAGTCTTGACTCACGCACAAGTCAAACATTTGCTGACGTAAGTTGCTATGTGGGCTTTCATGCTAGGCCACCAATCATGGTACATCTTGTCAGAACCAGGATGTACTGAATAACGAGACTTATGTGCTTCATCCATTACGAGTTCTCGTAGATTGCCATAGAGTGGGACCCAGATGCGTCCTGTTACGTAGTAGGCGCCATCTTCCTTTTGCTCTAACTGTTTCCTTGAGCCGTGTAGGGCTTCAGCCCTGACGTTTTCTGGTTTCAATGCTTCAGCCTGAGCATCTCGTATCTGTGTAGGAAGACTAGACTGGATGGTAAGTTGTAATGCTCACACGCTTTTAGGTGTAGTATCTTTTCGACTGAGGGCGTCGGCCACAACATTGGCTTTGCCCGGATGGTACTTAATCGCACATTCGTAATCATTCAATAGCTCGACCCATCGACGTTGTCGCATGTTCAACTCCTTTTCCTTGAAGATATGCTCGAAACTCCTGTGATCGGTGTAGATGGTGCACTTGGTACCGTACAGGTAATGTCTCCATATCTTAAGTGCGAAGACAACAGCTCCCAGCTCCAAATCGTGTGTAGTGTAATTTCTTTCGTAAATCTTAAGTTGGCGCGAGGCGTAAGCAATGACTTTATCCCGTTGCATCAATACACAGCCAAGACCCTGGATTGAGGCGTCACAATAAACCACAAAATCGTCGGTACCTTCAGGCAATGAAAGAATAGGTGCGCTACAAAGTCTACTCTTCAAATGTTGGAACGCTGATTCTTGAGCATCACCCCAATGATAGGTGACACCCTTTTGAGTCAGTAGAGTAAGCGGTTGTGCAATCTTCGAGAAGTCTTTGATGAACCTTCTGTAGTAGTCCGCCAAACCTAAGAATTGACGGATTTCTGTTGGTGTACGCGGTGCAGGCCAGTTCTTGATAGAGTCGACTTTGGATGGATCAACGTGAATCCCACTCCCGTTTACCACATGGCCTAAGAAATGGACTTCTCGAAGCCAGAACTCACATTTGGAAAACTTTGCATAAAGTTGCTCTATTCGAAGAAGTTCCAAAATAAGTCGCAAATGTTGCTCGTGTTCCTCCTGACTCTTAGAGTAGATCAGGATGTCGTCAATAAATACGATAACGAATTTATCCAGGTATGGTTTGCACACACGGTTCATAAGATCCATGAAGACTGCAGGTGCGTTTGTTAACCCGAATGGCATGACCAGAAACTCGTAGTGGCCGTAGCGAGTTCTGAATGTTGTTTTAGAGATGTCCTCATCCCGGACTCTCAGTTGATGGTAGCCTGATCTCAGATCAATCTTTGAATAGAAGCTCAACCCTTGCAACTTGTCGAATAAGTCATCAATGCGCGGAAGTGGATAGCGATTCTTTACAGTCACCTTGTTGAGTTCGCGGTAGTCAATACACATTCTGAAAGTACCGTCTTTCTTCTTCACAAATAATACTGGAGCTCCCCAAGGCGAAAAGCTAGGACGAATGAAACCTTTATCCAAGAGCTCTTGTAGTTGCGTGGACAGTTCTTCAAGTTCTGATGGAGCTAAACGATAAGGTGCTCGAGCTATTGGCGCTGCCCCAGGAGCTAGCTCGATTCGGAATTCGACCTGGCGATGAGGCGGAAGAGCAGGTAAATCCTCAGGAAACACTTGAGGAGAGTCGCGTACTACTGGAATATCCTCTATTTTCTTCTCTTTCGTTGATGCGTCAGTAACGAGGGCTAGTATAGCAGTGTGGCCCTTTCGTAAACACTTCTGGGCCTTAAGGAAAGAGATGATACCTACAACTGCACCACTCTTTTCACCATGAATCACTAAATGTTCTTCACCAGAACGATAAATGCGGACGATCTTCTCCTTGCAAGGATCTCTGCTCGATGTAGCGATAACTAATCCATACCAATAACAATGTCGAAACTACCCAAAACAATAGGAATGAGGTCGATAGAGAAGGTTTGGCCAGCTAAGACGAGATTACAACCCTTAACTATGCGTGTGGCCTCTAGACTTTTACCGTTTGCTAGTTCTACTATGTGCTTGGTGTTCAAAAGTGTTGGGACGCGCTTAAGCATTTGACTAGCCTTTAGAGACACATAACTAGTATCGGCAACCGAATCAAATAAAACATTAACATAAAAGTCATCCAGTAGAAACTTACCCATCACGACGTTGCGGTCATTCCTAGCATCACCCTGACCAATCACGAACACACGGCCCCGGGCACCATTGTCTCCATTGTTTCCCCCGTTATTACCCCCATTGTTGTTTCCATTTACCTGATTGTTGTTGTTATTCTGATTCTGATATAACTGGGGGCAGTGTCTCTTGAAGTGACCTTCAGCGCCACACTGAAAGCATCCCTTGTTGCCCTGTTGCTGTTGCTGATTCTGCGGTGGTTGTTGTTGCTGACGATTCTGATTTGCAGGCCATGAGCTCCTGCAATCCTTGGCTTCATGACCCATCTTGAAACACCTCTGACAACGTCCCTTGTTGCATTGACCACTGTGGTGCCTGTTGCATTTGTTGCACTTTGGGTGGTTTCCTCGATATCCACCCTGCCCTTGACTACCAGAAGATTGCTGACCAGGACTCTGGTAGTCATCAATCTTTCGCTGTTGCGCCTGGGACTGAACTGTAATCGAACCCTTGCTGGAGGCTCCATCCCATTTTCATTTGTTGTCACTGGTAATAGCAGAGGTAGTAGTAGCAGTAGCACCTATACGCTTAGGCAGCTTGTTCTGTTCCACTGCCTGGTCTGTGAGACGATGAGCAAGACGAGTAACATCCTGGATGGTAGCAAGGTTAGCAGCAGTCACATGGCTTTGAATCTCTGGTACTAAGCCTTTGAGGTACAGCTCGATACGCTTAATGGGAGGATCCACCATAGTTGGACATAACACTGCCAGTTCGTTGGATCGCTTCGTATACGCCTCTATCTCTGACCCCTTCATCTTCAGGTTAAAGAACTCCACTTCCAGCTTGTGGATGTCATCACGATTACAGTACTCTCGCTTGATCAGTTCCTTGAAGTCGTTCCATGGGGTGGCGTTAGCAGCTGCCAGCCCTAACATTTGAACTTGCGCGTTCCACCAAGTTAGCGCAGTGCCTTCGAGAGTACGAGTGGCATACTTCACCCTACGAGCCTCAGGGCATTCACACATTTCGAAGACCGATTCGAGCTTCTCAAACCAGTGGAGGAGTCCAACGGCCACTTCATTGCCACTGAAAGTACTAGGACGACAGTCCATAAAAGTCTTGAACGTGCACACAGGCGGCTGAGCATGCTGACCTGTTGCGTATATAAGAACAGGACAAAGTTAAACACAAGAGTTGGTTTATGAGGGTAGGATCTAAAGATCCTAGAGTGAGTTACGATTGCAGGGTATACCTCCTGCTTGAGCGGCTGCAAGTGCAGCAGCAACTTGATCATTGATCAAAGCCGTCAACTGGGCTTGACTTAGGTTAACGCGTCCACTCATGATCTTCATAACAAAGGAAACATAGGTGAGAAGGGTTCGCGGAAGTGCGATGACAGAAGAGAGTAAGCACACATGTGTTTTCGAACAATAGTTGTTACGTTCATCTAAGCATACCATAAGCAAAGTTATATGTAACTAGCTAGTAGGTAATATAAACATAAACCATATCACCTATAGTGTTGAGTCTTGCACGTGGAGCGAAGCGTCGTTGTGGATCGTTGAGCACTGTTCAGGTTATAGTCTGGTTTTATCCAAAAGTTTTCCCCTTTTTAAAACCAAGTTCACTATAACCAATGGCTCTGATACCAATCTGTCACACCCCCAAAATCCACATGCGGAGTATTACCGCTTGGAGGCGTGACTGACCAGGATCGGGCCACCAATCATATTGAACATTGTAAGTAAATAAATAAAATTCAACCACACAATATGAAAGGTGTTCAAAACAAAAGCATAGTTAAATATTTAGCGGAAGCATAAATGTGAAAACCCAACATAAGTATTAAGTTCGAAATATTATAATGTTTTTAACATGGCACCCACTGTCAATGTCCCACAACGACCGCGCCTTCCTGTGCAAGCTCCATGAGTACCTATCGACCTGCAAGGCATGTAACAACGAGTCAACAACAAAGTTGAGCGAGTTCACAGTTGTTTGTTCAGTTATTGAGTTCATTTCAGAAATCATAAGTTTGTTTCATAATCATGTGTTACCCAGTATCCTTGTTTCCCAAATCTTTACGATATTTAGTGGGGGCTTCCCATGTTGTATATTACTAGACTAGTTGTATCTATAGGTATCCTTACCAATCCGAGGACAGTGATAAGTATGAGATTACGTAGGTTTTACGTAAGTTCCCTTCCCAATCCGAGGACAATGGTACGTAGCGAGTACGTAGATTTAGCGATGGCGTCCTTCCCAATCCGAGGACAATGGTACGTAGCGAGTACGTAGATTTAGCGCAGGCATCCTTCCCAATCCGAGGACGGTGGTACGTAGTGAGTACGTAGGTTTAGCGCTGGCGTCCTTCCCAATCCGAGGACGGTGGTAAGTAGTCTAGTAGTGGTATATATACAAGTTCTGTCGTAGTTATTCAATCCCATTCCCAACCCACCGGGAATCCCATGCCTTAGAAGTGTGAACTCACCTTGGTTTGCTCGGTATGCTAAACTATATGCTCACAAGTAATCAATCAAGTCCTAAAGTATGCACGTATACCCAATCAGTTCAAGTTCGAAAAGATTCACATGCAATCTATGTCACAAAGTGTGTTTGGCAGTGAACATCATGCATCACACAAACAGTTAACCAATTTCATGCAATTCATGCTTCACATAAATGTCCTTCACAGTTTATTCTAACATGGTTATTCTTTAACCTACTTAACAAGGTTAACAAACTTAACTGGATTGATATTCATAACAGGGATAATAAACTAACAGTGTTAGTTAACTAACAGAGTTAACAAATAAATAGAGTTAACAACTTAACAGGAGTTTACATGTTTGACAGAATCATACTGAACAGTATTAACATACTTAACAGTGTTAACATGCTTGACAGAATTAAGTAACTTAACAGGAGTTAATAACTTAACAGAAATACTGTGTCAATGCATTCGACAAAAACACTTGGGATGAAAACACTTCTGGCGGCGAAATCACCGAGTGTTTTCGTCGACTTCCCATTTTCGTCGGGGAGTGTTTTCGTCGGCTTGGGTCATGGCGAAAACACCCAGTGTTTTCGTCTGGCCCTCTGTGTTTTCGTCTGGGTGGTGTTTTCATCACCAACAGTTACGTATTCCAAATCCCTAACAATCATCTAACAATCATTCAATCGGAACATCCATGTAATCATGTAATTTACCAAATCATTATACAATCCTGATTATCATTCAATTATTATTCAATCATCAATCATCATCAAGTTGTCATGGTCATCAAGTTTCTGTCATATCTTTTAACATAAAACCCTAATCTGCTAGACATATCAGATCATCAATATCAAATCAAACATGGACAATATGCATGACACAACCGATCAAACATCAGATTAAGGATCCCTATCATACTCATCTATTCAATTCACAACCAAACCACATAACAGTTAACACATGAATTCATATAGGTTTTAATACATATCAATAGTTAATCACTAACCTAAGCAGGAGAAACAATGACCCAGTCTATGCAAAAGGCTTCAAGGGTTTCACGGTTGCCGTCGCACAGGGATAGAGGAAGAGAAGGTGAGAGGTGTCTAGGGTTTACTAATTAAAATTCTAACGTAAAAAGGTTAATATCAAAACACTGTAATTTGCTCGCTACTGGGCCGAAGCCCAGTCCTGTTTTCGCCGTCCCACTTCGAGAGGAGGGTTGATTTAAGGTGGGGGTGTTTATTTCGAGTGGGGTGTTTTCGTGTGGGAGGGTAGGGGTGTTTGGCAAAGGTCCATGTCTTAATTATTATACAATTCGTACTTTTAATACAAGATATGTATAACACATACACACATAATATACACACCACGAATCTATAAACCACACGTATATTGCATGTCAAATAAGTTAAGTCGAATAGAGACCTTGAAAACTCGGGTTGTCACATAGAAGATGTGCACGTTGATGACAAACCCCACTTTGTGGAGGAACCGGTAAAAATCGTAGTCAGGAAGACCAAACAACTACGTCATAACAAAATCTCGCTGGTGAAAGTCCGGTGGAACTCGCAACAAGGGCCTGAATACACATGGGAGCGGAAGGATGAATTCTGCAGGAAATACCTGCACCTCTTCCCCAACTAGATACATCAAATTTCAAGGACGAAATTTCTTAACCGGGGGAAAATGTAACAACCATGGCAAAACCAGGTAAACCCTAATTGTATGTTCAACTTACACGATTCATGAAACGATAACAAACATGACTCGGATGAATATGAGGGTATGTTATGGGTAGTACATGATCAATAATGACAAACAGTGCGATCAAGATGCCTTAGTGTGTTAAAAACATGTTAAACGGAAGCTTACCGTTTAACAGTGCACAAACTGAATAATACTGAATTGGATACAAACGATAGTGCCGTAGACAATTATAAGGGCACTGAAATACTTGAACATGATATTTAGACCATAACGTAAGATTTGAGGCCTTAACATGTAGTTGGCACGTTAAAGAAAGCAGCTTCCGGTTAGCGGAACACCTTTGATTTTTACGCAACCAGAAACGACAAAAAGTGCAATAAACAGTCAGTCAAGCATAAAAACACTTATTTAACATAAATATAAGTTTTTCTAAGTCAAAATATCAAAGTGTTAGGGTTTCGTTTTCGGTGGGTTCGGTTTTCAAAACCATTAAGAAATGCGGGAAAAACACGCGAAAAAGAGACTGTTTGGCGAACATGGGGGTGTTTAAGACCCAACAACGAACCTATAAGGTAAAATATCTCAAATAATCAAGATATGTATGCCAAAACCGCCTTTGACCAGGTCAAACCTGGTCAAAAGGTCCTCTTTTACACCATACGACATTAGAAGAGCCTTTAGGACCTTTTTTTTTTTACTTTGCAACCTTCTAAAACATTCTCAAAACCTCCACAACTCTTTTTTTTACTAACCAACAAAATTCCCAGCAATAACATCTCAAAACTAGAAGGCAAACCTCTTTTTTTTGTTTTGATGTTCTTTTTCATACCTAAAACTTGATTTCAACAAAAAGTAAATAATTGATCCATAAAAGCTTATTGTTCTTGACATCCAAAGGCTTTTATAACATGAATATGATCTAACAAGATATTACATAGTGTTTGATCATGTAAAAACATGGATTATGGATCAATAACACAACCTATTCGACATAAACCGAACATAACAAACCCTAATAAAAAAAGAACGGATTCAAGGCTTGATTGACATGGGTTTTTGCATATTTGTGGTGTGTGTTATGTATAGGTACTATACAAGAAAGAACTAAGTCTTTAAAAGTACAAGGATCCCTTGAATAGCCAAGAAACGCTAGGTATAACTTCTAAAAAACGAATCTAGGATATATAGAATTGTTTATAGTATAACTTTGTCCGTGGGTATCCTTTAAACATGAAAATTGGTATGGGGATAATACATGGTGAAGCTAATACTCTATTAAAATTTTAGAATTTTATGAATTTTTTTGTGATTTTTGGCGAATTTTTAACTGTCTTAAAGGATTAAATTCAGATAAAATACTAAACCAACTCAATAAATCACCAAAAACTACATGGATGTTTAATTTAATAGAGAGAACATCCTGGAAAATTTTAGGTATCATTGACTGAGTTTCACTTGGGTTTCAAAAATCGCATTGTCGCGAAGTTTCGGTAGCCGGAAAAGTGGTATAATGAATTTAGAAAAATCTCAAATTTTTCCAGAAAGTTTGTGGACTTATTGGGAGAATTCTGTGAATTTTTGGGAAGTTTTTAATGATGGATCAAGTTAGGTACAAATTGTTCCGTTAAATTAAAGTTTTTCCAAATTTATTAAAAATAATAAATTGGTTTCATAAATTCTGAAAATATTTTTCCAGAATTCTATATATTTTTTTCCAATTTATATAAAAATTTTCATAATTTTATAAAATATATCCATTGAGTAATGATTTTTAGAATTAAAAATCTCATTATTTTATACGAAACCGGCAACTGTAACGCATAACGAACGTGCCGGAACCACAAACTGACCAAAGACTAAAATGGAAATAAATGAAACACCAGTCATTTTGGACCGTTCAGAGACATAATAGATACATGGGGTACATTACACGCCAGTTCGGGCGATTTCCCGACGGTGAAAACGGAAACTTAAAATTGGGCAACCTGGGGTCCCCAAACAACCAAACTCCCTTATAGTGAGTTAATCATTTCTAATGGATAACTCATCAGTACATTCCATATGATCATGCCATTTTCCGAATATCTAAAACAAGCGATTTTGACCGGCACGTAAAACGGTGCCCGGAAGCCAAACTGAAATCTGACACTAAGATAATACCCACAGCTCTACTGTTATGCTATAGGTCAATTCTCGGATGAATATTCCCATCTGAACCCAAGTTATAACGATTCCCGACCAGAACCCTGTTTTCGGTAATTAACCCAACACTAATTGATACCAGGACTGAAGTAATAGAACACTGACACATATAACTTGCGTGATTGCTGTGCTTACTTATTACGTAAGTTTTCACTACCCCGCTTTCAAATTGTTTTTCTGTTTTATTTGGGGTGAAATGCATGTTACATACATACATACATACTTGTACATACATACATGTTGTGATATGAATTATCTAAGTTATACTAATACACGAAAAGTCCCCACAAACACGAGTGATCAACTATATGCCGGTGGATGTGTGAATAGTACTATTGGTCTGACAAACCCAATTGAGCTGGCACGAATTCCATGGGTTCTACTGCAATTGCACATGTCCATGCACTTTCTGTGAACACGCTATGTGGTGTTAGACATAGCTACTTGGGGTGGAAAAGTGCTGAGGTGTCGGTGGTGGGACACGGCACTTGTGAACAGTCAAGGTTTCACTTGTGGGCTTAGTATAATTTCATGTTAAACATACCTAATCAATCGGTTTAAACTAAATTGTGAAACAAACTAAAACAGTGAAACTTACCAACTATTTGTAGTTGACCATTCAAACTTAACATGCTTTTCAGGTAAAACTAAAGAAGAATAAAGGGGAGTACGAATGGGTTTCAAGTTTTGTTCATCGGATATTACTGTACTTAGAAGCATGCTTAGAAAATGACAAACAACTTTTGGAATACTAGTGCCTGTACATTAAAACTTAGTGTGTAATCAAATGTTGTAACCGATACTTGTGTTGTGTATTACAATATCCTTTTAAATAGCACGTTTGTACCATGTATCGGTTGCACCTCGCATGCGCTTCCACTGCGAGTCGGGGTGTGACAAGCTGGCTTCTATTAGCTTCACATTAAGTTACCTGAAACGCGTTTTAAAAAGGTTTTATCAGCAAGAAATATTGGCGAGTGCATCCTAGTTTAATCAAAACAGTTTTATAATATTTACAGTATTAAGATTTACAATGCTCGCATCTATCCAATTAATCAACACAGCATTGCTACTGGGCAACCATTGTCCCCCGTGCTTGCGGTCATGCTACTATTCGCAATAGTAACGAGTTTCAAGTAATGTATACAAAACCCCACATACTGATGATAATTGTAGAATTACATACACTTAATCACTGTAAGTATCTTGATAAACATTTAGGGTTTTGTAAAATGTTTGGACAATGATTCATAAAAAGGTGACAAAAAGCAAGATGTACTCACTTTGTTTATTTAGGTAAAACTAAAGCTTCCTGGTGAATCTCCTGGTTATTATCTATAAAAATTAAACAATGCACATGTGTTAGTAAAATAACCCAAATCAATTAACCGTACACTCGAGACAGAACTCCAATGACTGAGTCATGCATAGCCTTGACATGCATTACAGAGTCCTAGATCAATCAGGTGTAACACGAGACAGAACTCTAATGACTGAGTTAGGCAGAGCCTTGACATGGGTTACGGAGCCCTAGATCGATCGTGTAGGGTAACACATAGGGTTATAATACTTACAACGAGGCAGATCTTCGCTTTATAGGGGTATAATACCCGAGTATTTTGACTAACAGAAAGTTTGAGAGAGAAAAGATTTCTGAACGAGAATCAAATGAGCTCGACCACCCCTTTTATAGGCTGGCCGAGGGGTCTCTCGGGCCCCGCGAGAGATACAAGGCTGGCTTTCGTGGCCCGTGAGGTAGGGTGGCTAGGCTCTAGCCTTGTCGAGTCAGACCACTAGCCTCGACACGCTTAAGGACACGTGGTGCAAGGTGTGTCCGGCAAGGCAAGTCAGTTGCGCCCCGCGAAAGACAAGGGGGTCCGGGTCGCGGCCCGTGACAACCCTTTATTTTTGTTTTTATTTGATTTCTATTAATATAAAAGTTATTTAGGCCTGTTTCTCGCATACGGGGTATATTAGGAACGTTTAGGGTTAAGTTAAGGGGTTTTAGGAGGGTTGTTATATCCTCCCCACCTTGTTTTAGATCTCGTCCTTGAGGTCTACTAGAACAGGTGTGGATATTTCTTCTGCATTTTTGCCTCGAGCTCCCAAGTATATTCTGGTCCTCTCTTGGAATCCCATTTCACCTTGACCAGAACTAGTCTCTTGTGTTTGAGATTCTTGATCTTTCTATTTTCAATCTGAATGGGTTTCTCTACAAAATTAAGTTTCTCATTTACCTCTATGTCCTGAAGAGGTATTACTAATGATTCGTATGCTAAGCACTTTTTGAGATTACATACATGAAACACATCATGTATTCCTGCCATTTCCTCTGGCAGTTGTAGCTGATAAGCTACCAGTCCTATCTTTCTAATAATCTCAAAAGGTACAACATACATGGGGCTTAGCTTCCCTCTTTGAAAGAATCTAACTACTCCGTTCCATGAAGAAACTTTTAACAATACCTTATCTCCTACTTGAAATTCCAAAGGTTTTCGTCTGTTATCTGCGCTGCTTTTAGTCTCTCCTTGACTTGAATTATCTTGTCCGTTGTTTCTTGCACTATCTCTGGTCCAGATAGTTTCTTTTCTCCAATTTCTGCCCAACAGACTGGAGTTTGGAACTTTCGTCCATAAAGTGCTTCAAAAAGATGCAGCATTAATGCTAGTATGATAGCTGTTATTGTAGGAAAATTATATTAATGGTAAATGATCATCCCAATTTCCTCTGAAATCAATTACACAGGCTCTAAGCATATCTTCCATTGTTTGTATTGTCATTTTGCTTTGTCCGTCCGTTTGAGGATGATAAGCTATGCTTAGATTTAATCTGGTTCCCATTGCTTTTTGGAAACTTGTCCAAAAATGAGAAGTAAAACGGCTATCTCTATCAGATATAATAGATAAAGTAATTCCATGTAATGAAACTATTTCATTTACATATAACTTGGCTAATTATTCCATATTAAAAGTTTCCTTCATTGGTAAGAAATGAGCAGATTTGATTAATCTGTCTACAATCACCCAGATTGTATCATTACCTTTTCGGGTCTTGGGTAATTTAGTAACAAATTTCATTGTTATCAATTCCCATTTTCATATTGGCATTTCTAATTGCTGTAATAACCCTGAGGGTTTCTGATGCTCAGCTTTAACCTGTGAACAGGTTAGACATTTGGCAATGTAGGTTGCTATATCCTTTTTCATTCATATCCACCAAAAATTCTTTCTTAGATCTTGATACATCTTATCACTTCCGGGATGTATCGTATACTTAGACTTATGAGCTTCTTCTAGAATTTTGTGGCGTAGGTTTCCTTGTTTAGGTATCCAGATCCTTTTCTTATGGAATCTACAAATTATGTCTGATCCTTGTTCTAATTCCTTAATCATTCCTTTAAAACCTTCAGCATCGTCCTTGAATGCTGTTTCCTGTACCTCTCTAATTTACTCATTTAAATCTATATGCAGATTTAATTTAAGAGAGCGTACTCGTTTTGGCTTTTCATGATACTTTCGACTTAAAGCATCAGCTACTACGTTAGCTTTTCCTGCATGATATTGAATATCACAATCATAATCACTAAGAATTTCCATCCATCGTCTCTGTCACATATTTAATTCTTTTTGCCCAAAAGTATATCTTAAACTCTTATGATCTGTGAAGACAACAAACTTATTACCATAAAAATAGTGTCTCCAAATCTTAAGGGCAAAAACTATGGCTCCTATTTCTAGATCATGGGTTGTGTAATTCTCTTCATGTTTCTTAAGTTGTCAAGAGGCATAAGCTATAACCTTTTGGCGTTGCATCAACACACATCCATATCCTAACTTAGATGCATCACAATAGACTATAAAGTCTTTAGTTCCTTCTGGTAATGCAAGTATGGGTGTGTTGGTTAACCTTTGCTTAAGAATTCTAAAGGCTTCTTCGTGTTTTGGTCACCATTCAAACTTAACTGATTTACAGGTCAGTTTGGTTAATGGAACGGCTATCCTAGAGAAATCTTGGATAAATCGTCTATAATATCCTGCCAGTCCAAGAAAACTTCTTACTTTTGTTGGTGATTCAGGGACTTTCCATTTAGTAATGGCCTCGATCTTTGTGGGATCCACATGAATTCCTTCATGATTAACTAATAATGTCCAAGGAATTGCACTTCTTGTAACCAAAGTTCACATATTAAGAACGTAGCATAAATATTCTCTTTTCTCAATAATGTCAGAAGTGTATGCAGATGCTTTGCATGTTCCTCTTTACTCTTAGAGTAAATTAAAATATCATCTATAAAGACAATTATGAATTTATCCAGATATGGTTTACATATCCTGTTCATCATGTCCATAAATGCGGCTGGGACATTGGTTAAACCAAATGGCATGACGGTACATTCATAATGACCGTACCTTGTTCTGAAAGCAGTTTTAGGAATGTCCTCTTCCTGTACTTTCAGTTGATGATATCCTGAGCGTAAATCGATCTTAGAAAAGAATCGAGCTCCTTGAAGTTGATCGAACAAGATCGTCGATTCTCGGTAGTGGGTACCGATTTTTAATCGTAACTTTGTTCAATTCTCGGTAATCAATGCACATATGCATCGATCCGTCTTTCTTCTTAACAAACAAAACATGCGCTCCCCGCGGTGATGAACTAGGTTGTATGAAACCTTTTTCAAGAAGTTCGTCCAATTGATTCTTCAGTTCCTGCATTTCTATTGGTGCTAGTCGATATGGTGCCTTGGTAATCAGTGTTGTCCCTGGTATTAGGTGAATTCTAAATTCAACCTCCTTATCCGGTGGTAATCCAGGTAACTCTTCTTGAAAAACATCTGAGAATTTAGATATTACCGGAATATCTTTTAATTATTTTCCTTTAGTATTAATGATTACCGAAATCATATACAATATTCCTCCTTTCCTTTCATAACTTGCAGCTTTTATCACAGAGATGAATTTTGTCGATCTGGTTGACTTATCTCCTTTAATTGTGATCTTTTCACCTGTTGGTGTACTTACTTGTACTGACTTTTGATCACATAAAGTACTGGCATGATTGGCTACCAACCAATCCATTCCTAATACAATATCGATCCGGCTAGATTCATTAGGTAAAGGTTAGCAGAGAAATGATGGTTTAAAATTTATATTCTTGCTCCCTGCAAGATTTCACAAATCTTAATAGATTCCCCGTTTGCCGTCTCTACCAGGTAGTCTTGTTGAAGTTTGGTAAATGGTTGGTCGAGAAGTTTGTAGAAAGAACTATTGATAAAACTTTGGTTTGTACTAGAGTCAAATAATACTTTGGCAAAAATGTCATTAACTAAAAACGTACTGGCAATCACATCCGGAATCATCTTAGCTTCCTCAGCTGTCAGAACAAATGCTCTGGCATTCTTCTTAGGTCCTTCAGTTGTCTTAGCTTTGCTGGTTGCTGCTAGAGCTAGTTTCGGACAATTCGGTTTAATGTGACCAGCTTCTCCACAATTGAAGCATAGCCTATTGCTAGCTTTTGTTCGACATTCTTCTTCCTTATGTCCAGTTTTCTTGCAGAAATTACAATACCTTGCACATCTCCCATAATGCTTCTTTTTACAAGTCTTGCAGTAAGGAGCAGAGGAAGAACCTGTACCTATCCCACTGTTGGAATTACCGTAGCGAAATTCCTGGGTAAGTTTTTGAGCTAGGTTCTTTCTCTGGTTTTCCTCTTGTGTGCGTAGTAATTCATCAGTCAGGGTGTTGGCTAGTTCCACTGCTTCTTCTATGGTTTGTGGCCTAGCTGCCTTGACTACGTGTCTAATCTCACTAATTAATCCCCAAATATAATAGGAGATTAATACTGGCTCAGGTGAGGCTAAGATTGGTACTATCCTAGCATATTCGAAGAATATGGTAGTGTAACCTTTGCAATCTATTCCAGTCATTTTATGATTTAGAAATTTATTGGCAATTTGCTCCTTTTCATTGGGAGGATAGAATTTTCTTTCAACCATTACTTAAAGTTGGTCCATTCCATATTATAAACTCTGTCACTTCCTCTAGACTAGAGAATAGTATTTCACCATTCTAAAGCTGCATTCTTGAAAAGATTAGAAGCAAACATAATCTTATCTTCATCTGCACATTTACTTATTTTTATGACTACTTCTGTCTTTTCTATCCAACGTAATGCTGCAATGGCTCCTTCATTGCATGAGAATTCTATTGGTTTGCAGGCCAAGAATTCTTTATAAGAACAACCTGTGACAATTGTCAAATTTGCATGCATCTGTACAATTATTAAACAATAATTAGTGCTTAATGACTGTGCTGAATTACAATTAATGACTCGAATTGCTTTCCGATTATTGCCATATACATACATGTGCATCATATATTGCAAATGACATATCATTACTGCATACAAACTTTGTTGATTCGAATGATGCACGAAACATCGGCAACACAGTTATTAGACAAATCAGAAAAATGCTGACGGAGTTAAGTACATAGACAGACATTGTATTGAGACACAGAATGAGCCAGAAACCAAGTATTACACTAGTATAGTGTGTACGAAATAAGGATCACAATACTGCCTTCCTAGAGATAGTTTAAGTGCCGGAAAGTGCCTAAAACTCGCATTTAAACACTCTAATATCATGTAGAAATATGGTTAAATGGTCCTGAATGCTTTCCTAAGTGTCGGGAATCAAAACTATCACAAAAGGTAACATAAGCACACTAAACTGCATAGTTTAGCACCTTAACGAACCGGTAACCAACCGAATAACCGGACACTACCCGAAACACCAAATTTTCGCTAGAAGCATTGTTTTAACATTACCAAGCTATTTATGGTCCCTGAACATCATAACACACTATATAACACCTAGTAACTAAATACCTAACTAATACTTGAATTTTAACTAACTAAACTAACTATTTAGTTAAAACCTAAGCCTAGACCCCCCTAGTAATCGGCCAACAAGGGCCCCACTAGAGATTTTATTTTGTTATTAAAATAGATCATGTTTCTCTTTACTAAACACATAAACCATGAGATAAAACTAGTATTGAAGTATTATAAGTAACCTTAAGATCATAACCATTCTCATTTCCTCCACAATCACAACACACACTTTCTTCTTCTCCTCTCCCCTTGCTCACAGCCGTAACCCACTCACCATACATCCATCATCATCCAACAATTCTCATACAATCCATATATATACAAGGGTGCTAGAAGGTGTATAAGGAAGCTTGGAGCTTGTAGAAGTTGAAGGACCTTCACCATTTGCTTTTATCCACTCCATTTCATATAGTGATCATCCCTAGCCTTGAGCTAGTAGTAAGAACACCATACTCTTCATTTTACATCTTGTTTTAGTGGTTAAAAGAAGATACAAGTTGATGATCACGATGGACACTAAGAATCTTGAACTTGAAACTTGAACATAAGCTTAAAATCATAAAAAAATCATGATGTTTATGTGTTGTTATGCTTGTTGATTGTTGTTTACTCATGTTTTTGATGTTGATCATCATATGATCTTGCTAGATAATGATTAAAAACATAATCTAGCAAGATAAGAGGATGAAAATGTTAAAGATCCATAGATCATCCTTGTCACACCCTGGCTTTGCGGAAGCGTGGGTTAATTTGGTGTGACTTCTTAATACCATAGCTTAATCACAACAAAGCTATATGAAAATAAAACATGCAGATCATCCATTGATTTGAGTAAAATACCACAACATTGTCTTAATACGTTGACACATGCAACGGAAATTACAACATAAAAACTTTGTTCTTAACACACAACCCCAAAATATAACATAACATTTGTTTAAGACTTGCGACTCGTCCAGGTAAAAGTCGCAATCCCTAAACGTGGATGATCCTGTAATTCTAACACAGCGGGAAAACGTAGCATACCGGGCCTGATCCTTAGTTCCCTGAAATACATGTAAGTTGGAAAAAATCAACATAATGTTGAGCGAGTTCATGTGTATGTGAGTATGTAAAACACTTGTAAGTATAAAACCCCTGGTATGTAGCAAATAAGGAAAAAGAGATCACCAATAGTTTGCAAGGCCATTGATATGTGTGAAGTGCAAGTAGGAAGACTCAAACCTAGCGGATTTGTGTGTCGGGTACATAGTCACTCCAAGGCCCGTACTGTGGGCCTGGAGCTGGGCTCGCTACACCCAGATAGATCTACCGCATTGTGTCCCTCGGTCCTACCATGAGGATTAATGGCCTTAAGTACCACCTACCCACTCACATGATCTGTATGCAGTAACCCTCCTTATGCTAACCATACCATGTAAAAGTACTCGTAATCATAGTAACATGTATTTCACCCCCGCAGTTTAGAAAACTGAAAACAGTTAAGAAAAAAGGGGGACATGAACTCACTGTAATGCGTCCTCGATAACAGCAAATCAAACTCAGTCTGCAGCACGACAACCTACAATGCGCTAATATCTATTAGACGAACGGCCGTGCCTTAGCTTAGAGTTTTAATGTTCTTCGGGAAATAGTTAGACAACTATTACGTGTTTAAATTTCTTGGTTAACGTATAAATAGATTCCTTCCCAAGGGTGGGGTATTCGTACAAGCATTATGTATGTGGTGACTTTAAGTATTGACAAGATACATTTTCAAGTATCATTTCCAATATTTTAAAGTTTTGTGTCAAAACTCATGGCGAGGTTTAATTATGAGATATAAAGTTTCACATACACGATAGAAAAATAATTTTTCTAAGTCTAGATATTTTTAGAAAAATTCGCCAGAACTTCCCCTAAAAACGGGAGTGTCCGTGCTAATACGCACATCATTTTCTTTTTGAAATCAACCCATGATCATCAACAATCAACCATTACGTTTTAACACGCTAAACACTATCTTTGTCGTTTCAGTTTAATATGTGAAAACTGGACTGTTTTCGGATGGTTAAATAAAATACTTAGCTTGTTCCAAAAATTCCCAAATTTTTGTGGAACGTCATAAACGACCCACAAATTATTGTGTAAAAATTTCGGGGTCCAGTTCATTACCAAAAATTTATAGAAAATCGTTTACCGAACTGTGGTCAGATTTGTCACATTCTGATCACAGTTTACGGAAAAATTCGTCAAAAATTCCCCGTAAGTTCGTTTATCGAAAATCCAGTTCGAGGGTCACAAATACATCTGTGTTCATCCTTGATAAAAGTTTCAGGGGCTGGTTCGGTTCAGGTTTTAAGTTGTGATCGAAAACACACAGCCCAATTTTCTGCAGTAACAAACAGCCCTAGTTGCTGTCACGGAAACAGATTTTTAAAATAGTAACCGACATCAGAAAAATACGATTCCAGCGCCATTTTCTTCGTTTTTAGAAATGACACGATTTAGGCTTTTGAAATTCCGTTTTTCGAGGTTTTAAGGTCCGTTTACAGCCTGTTAAAGGCGGCTGAAACAGTGACTTAGCATGCTGTTTTGTGATTTCGATGTTATTAAATCGCGTTATAAGTGTCCGATTAGCGGGTTAAACAAGAAAAAGACTTTTAAATATCAAGTATGTGTTATCCAACCCTTAACCCGATGAGATTCCACTTCATAAATCATACATAAGTAAACTTTTATGTAGATTTTATGTTCATACTTATGTTTCATATTTTTCTAATATTCTAGTAATCTACTGATTTAAACAACAATACTACATGTTAAATGCCATAATTTTCGAACAAGATGAGATCAAGTATGAAGAAACTTACTACTAGCCTCTAGCTAGGGAAGAATCTTGCGTAAAAATGATGAGAAAAAGATGTAGAATCAAGCAAGAACAATGCTCCCTTGCAATGCCTTCAAGTTGCACCTTCCATGGATGATTTCTAGGCTTTGAATGGACAATGAAAAGGAAGAAGATGATGTTGTTTAGGGTGGTGATGGGGTGCTCGGTTGTGGGCAGCCGATCAAGAGAGAGGAGAGAGTGAAAGTGGGGTGTACAAATCTTGTGAAGTGATATATAATATAAGGGACCTTACTTATCTTTATTTTCACATATTTTGGATAGATAGGCAAGCAAAACAATTAATACAAGAGCATTGTATCAAGCAAGAAGATTGGAAGTATGGTGTTATGACATGTGGGGTCCCACTTGGGGAAATAAATTCGTTGGGGGGGGGGGGGGTATTATGTAAATATTGTGACTAAAGTGGCTAAGTGTAAGTAATGTGATATATGTTAGTGGTTTATTTTTGGCGGGTGTTATGGCATACGGGGATCATGACTAGCCATAGAAAATGAAACAAAGTGTCTGCCAAAAATTTAGTGTCCCGGGTAATGTCCGGTTCTACGATTAAATACCGTTCCGTTAAAATGTTTAATTATGCCGAAAAAAAATTCTTTATATATATTTTTGTAACATAAATTATTCCCGGTACTTAGGAAAATATACGGGGCCGTTCTGGAATGTTTTTGCACTGTATTAGTAATTTAAAATGCTGAGTTTTATCATATAGCGCAGAATTTTGTATTAAAGTACGTTTTAGGCACACCCGGTCACTATAAATCTCACCTAGTGACGCAGTTCTACAATCCTCACCGCCCTACACTCACTACCAGTGTAGAAATCTATTCCTGGCTCATACTGGCCTTAGAGGCAGTGTCTGCCTGATGCTGGTTATGTCAGCATGTTCCCTGGGTTATCCGTATAGTGTGCTCACTGTGCTTTTGTGCATCAAGGTAGTCACTGATGTTTATATGTAAATGATAGAGTGACAGCATAAATGTGATGCATGAGTATGTATGTAACCGAAATCAGTAAGCAGTTTACACACAGATGTAAGCAAGCACAATAATTAAGCAGTAATTAAATATTAATTAAGTCGTACGGATACCTGGTTTGGTGAGGGTTGTCACATTCTCCCCCCGTTAAAGAAATTTCGTCCCGAAATTTAAGTTCTGCTTCTATTCGCAGGGGTCTTGGGAAATAAGTGGGGGTACTTTTCTTTCATTCGATCCTCACGTTCCCACGTGAATTCAGGTCCATGCCTAGCATTCCAACGAACTTTGACGAGTTTGACGCTGCTCCTGCGAGTTTTATTAACTTTCCAATCCGTGACCTCAACAGGTTCTTCAGTAAAGTGGAGCGTGTTGTCGATATGAACTTCGTCAGCAGGAATGATCACGGTATATTGTGTTGGACTTTTTCTCAAATTGGATACATGGAAGGTATCGTGAACACCATGGAGTTCAGCAGGTAGGTCCAACTTGTAGGCTACAAGCCCAATCCTTTGCAGAATTCTGAAAGGGCCAATGTAACGCGGATTCAACTTCCCACGCTTTCCGAAGCGTGCCACACCCTTCCAGGGTGAAACTTTCAATAAAACCATATCTCCAACTTGGAATTCCAAATGTTTCCGGTTTGGATCCGCATAGACTTTCTGTCTTTCGCGAGCCGCTTCGATACGTTTTCGAATTTGCGAAATTTTATCTGTCGTTTCTTGGACGATTTCGGGACCCACAAGCTGTCTATCACCTGCGTCAGCCCAGCATAGTGGTGATCGACACTTGCGTCCGTAAAGAGCTTCAAATGGCGCGGCCCCAATACTAGTGTGGTAGCTGTTGTTGTATGAGAATTCGGCCAATGGTAAATGCTTATCCCAGCTATCACCAAGATCCATTACACATGCTCTTAGCATATCCTCCAGTGTCTGAATAGTTCTTTCACTTTGGCCATCAGTTTGCGGATGGTATGCAGTACTCAAATTCAATTGTGAGCCAAAAGCTTCTTGGAAGGATTGCCAAATCCTTGATACAAATCTCCCATCTCTATCAGAGATGATTGAGAGTGGCACTCCATGACGTGCAACGATTTCTCTCATGTAAATTTCCGCAAGCTTACTCGTATTGTCTTTCTCCTTGATTGACAAGAAATGTGCGGACTTTGTTAGGCGGTCAACAATAACCCAAATAGTATCATGACCCCTGGGCGTCCTTGGCAACTTTGTTATAAAATCCATTGAAATCTGTTCCCATTTCCACTTGGGAATTTCAGGTTGTTGCAGAAGTCCCGAAGGCTTCTGGTATTCAGCTTTTACCTTGGCGCACGTCAAACATTTGCTAACATAAACAGCAATGTCGCCTTTCATTCTAGGCCACCAGTAATAATCTTTAAGGTCCTGGTACATCTTATCCGCACCGGGATGAATAGAGTACCGTGATTTGTGTGCCTCATCAAAAATAACTTTCCTCAAACCACCAAACAGGGGAACCCAAATCCTTTTCATAAAACATAACGTTCCTTCCCTGTTTGGTACCAATTGCTTCTCCATCCCACGGAGATATTCTTCTTCAAGGTTTCTTTCCTTAAGAGCTTCTTTCTGCGCGGCACGAATGCGCAGGGAAAGATTTGTCTGGATAATCATCTCCAAAGCCCTAACCCTTATGGGCTTGATCCTTTCTTTACGACTTAGGGCATCGGCGACCACATTCGCCTTCCCTGGATGATACTTTATCTCGCAGTCGTAATCGTTTAACAACTCGACCCAACGTCTTTGTCTCATGTTCAGCTCTTTCTGGTTGAATATGTGTTGTAAACTCTTGTGGTCTGTGAAGATTGTACACTTCGTACCATATAGGTAGTGTCTCCATATCTTTAGTGCAAATATCACTGCGCCTAGTTCCAAATCGTGTGTGGTATAGTTCCTTTCATGTACTTTCAACTGGCGTGACGCGTAAGCTATAACTTTCTGGCGTTGCATCAACACGCAACCCAATCCTTGACGTGAGGCGTCACAGTATACCACGAAATCATCTGTACCTTCCGGTAGTGCTAAGATCGGCGCATTGCAGAGCTTATCCTTCAACGACTAAAATGCTTCTTCCTGTTTGATTCCCCAATCAAACTTCTTATCCTTCTGTGTGAGGAGTGTCAGTGATTGAGCGATTTTTGAAAAATCCTCAATGAACCTTCGGTAGTAACCAGCCAAGCCTAAGAATTGTCGAATCTCGGTTGGCGTCTTTGGAGTCTCCCAGTTCTTTATCGCCTCGATCTTTGTGGGATCGACATGGATTCCGTTTCCATTAACCACGTGTCCAAGGAATTGGACTTCACGTAGCCAAAACTCGCACTTAGAGAATTTGGCATACAACTGTTCCTTTTTCAACAACTCCAGAATAGCTCTTAAGTGCTGTTCATGTTCGGCCTTCGTCTTCGAGTAAATCAAAATATCGTCGATGAATACAATCACGAACTTATCGAGATACGGCTTGCAGACTCGATTCATTAGGTCCATAAAAACAGCAGGCGCGTTTGTTAACCCAAACGGCATGACTAGGAACTCGTAGTGTCCATAACGAGTTCTGAAGGCTGTCTTCGGGATGCTCTCTTCTTGTATTCTTAGCTGATGGTACCCAGATCGAAGATCGATCTTAGAGTAAAAGCTTGAACCCTGGAGTTGATCGAATAGATCATCGATTCTTGGCAGAGGGTATCTATTCTTGATCGTCAGTTTATTCAACTCCCGGTAGTCAATACACATACGAAAACTACCGTCTTTCTTTTTAACAAATAAAACTGGAGCTCCCCAAGGTGAGAAGCTTGGTCGGATGAATCCTTTGTCAAGTAACTCCTGGAGTTGTGTCGACAACTCCTGCATCTCTGACGGTGCAAGTCTATAAGGTGCCCTAGCTACAGGCGCGGCGCCTGGAACTAAGTCAATGTGAAATTCCACTTGCCTTTGGGGTGGTAATCCTGGCAAGTCTTCCGGAAAGACTTCAGGATATTCCCTCACGACAGGGATGTCTTCGATTTTCGGCTCAGCAGCTTTCTTATCCACGATGTGTGCCAGGAAGGCAGCACATCCCTTTTGTAAACACTTACGAGCTTTCAGGCAACTAATAATTCTTAAAGGCGTATCCCGCTTCTCCCCATGAACCACAAATGTTTCTCCATCTTCGGTTGGGATACGAACTACCTTTTCGTGACAAACAATCTCAGCCCTGTTGCTTGATAACCAATCCATTCCTACTACCACGTCGAAACTCCCCAGCTGGACTGGTAGTAGATCCAAAGTAAATTCACGCTCTCCCAATTTGATTACACAACCTCTGACCACTTCATTGGCTTCTACCAGTTTTCCGTTTGCTAATTCGATTGAGTAAGGAATATCTAATTTACTAACGGCTAAACCAAGCATATTCTTAAACTCTAACGATACGAAGCTATAATCGGCACCAGTATCAAATAAAACGGATGCAAAGCGTTGGTTTACAAGGAACGTACCAGTAACAACATTGGGATCCTGGCGCGCCTCCCTCGCTTCGATATTGAAAACCCTTCCACGCGCCTGGTTCAATTCTGGGCAGTTCCGCTTAAAATGCCCCATATCACCACAGTTAAAGCAACCTGGTCTTTGCCCGTTTCCACCTCCATTCCCAGCTTGATTGTTGTTTTGGTTTCGGTTTGCAGTACCAGCTTGATTTGCGTTGTTGCCTCGATTTCCATTCCCTCCGTTATTTCCTTGTGCACGATTTCCATTTCCATCACGATTATTGGTTCTACTACCGAAACCTCCCTGGCCACCCCGGCCAGTATTAACCCAGCAAGTATCCTTCAAATGTCCATTTTCCCACAAGTTTCACATGTTCTTAGTCTGCACTGACCGGTATGATGGCGCTGGCATGTGTTACACTTGGGCAGAGTGCCCATGTATGCCCTTCCTTTCCTACCAGTACCAGTCGTAGCTCGGTTCGGCGTGCTTGACTCTCCTTTCCTGCCATCACTGCTTGTGCCTTGTTTGAAATTCGAGAATTTTCTTTTGTTATCCCCGGACGACTCCACATGAGTCTCCTTCTTCTTTTGCTCAACATCAGAAAACTTGTTTAGGCGGATTGCCTCCTCAGTAAGAGCTACGCTTAGATCAATCGCCTCAGTGATTGTTGTCGGTTTTGAAGAGGTCACCATACTAATGATTTGAGGAGCTAAACCCCAGATGAAGCGTTCAATCCGCTTGAATTCTGGCGTGACCATATAAGGTACTACTTGTGACAGGTCGTGAAACCGCTGAACATATTCCGCAATTTTTGGACCGTCCATCTTAAGATGCCAGAACTCAGTTTCCAACTTTTGAATTTTAGCGCGAGAGCAATACTTTTTGCGCATGAGCTCTTTCAGCTCGTTCCACGTCAATGCGTAGGCTGCAGCTTCACCAAGGGTTTGGACTTGTAAATTCCACCATGACAGGGTTCCGTTCAAGAATAGCCCAGAGATATAAGTAACCTGCTGATCAGGAGCACATTTGCTCATGCGGAGAACTGATTCTGTCTTTTCGGCCCAACGAACAAAAGCAACGGCACCTCCGGTGCCATCAAAGTTTACGGGTTTGCAGTCTAAGAACTGCTTGTAGGTGCACCCATGAGGCGGATTATTGTTGCCGTTATTGTATGAACTGCCTCCGCTAGGTCCTCCTTGAGAGGCGGCGTATTGCGCAATGGCGGCAGCGATGATCTGTTGGAGTTCTGCCTCGTTGGTAGGCATGTGTGGATCACGTCTCGGTGGCATCTTCTAAAAGATGGTTTACGCGAGTCAGGTCATGGTAGGTAAGGTATGCGTATAAAACAATAGTAATAATACATAACATCTCATGTTAAAATAAACCAAACACATAACATCTCATGTTATAAACAATCAATCACACAACATCCCATGTTATAAATGTATCAATAAATCAGCCATGCATGTAATGAGAACACTACGATTAAGCTTTTATATAACCAAGACCACGATTACAATGTTTACAAGTTCCACAAAAGTAACATACATCCAAAAAGGGACCAAGGGTCACAACGCCCTTGTCCGAAACGTCTAAATATATACAAATACCAAACATCAAGAGTCATAATCGTCAGGTGGTCTTCAAAAAGCTATGCAGCCGACTTAATCGCTATCTTCTCATCAAAAGTGGTGGTACCTGCATCAAACCAAAAGTGCCCTCATGCTGCTGGTGGTGGAGGGGGAGGGGGAAAATGAAAGTAGAACAAACTGCGCATGAGGAGCCAGTCCGCCTCCATGTCGTGGTGAGAACGTGACAGATGCTCTAACTGCAGCTCCAGGACCTGAACACGACGCGTCAGCGCGTCATGCTGTAGCATAAATGAAACGAGGACATCCTCATAAGACGGCCCGACATAATAGGCATGATATGGATCTGTCGGCGGCACGACGGATGATGATGTCCAAAGAAAGGGCTCGCTGGATGGAGTAAAAGGTGGTACAGCGAACGGTGGAACGCGGGGAACGGCAGTATGGTGAGGGATCTGTGGTGCAAACTGATCCCCTCCGGTCGGAAAAGGTGCAAGGCCAAATGGCTGATGAGATGGGCCCTCTCCAGGGCGTGGTGGAGGGATCTCATGAAGAAATGTGACGGGCAGATCCGCGCGGTGCGCGTCAGTAGTGTGTGTGGGGAACAAGGGTGCCTCGGTGGTATGTGGAGGAAAAGGTGGGATATCAGTATGAGCAAACATGGGTGCCAAGACTGGGGCTACAGGTGCCACGAACGGCAGAAGCTCATCATCATCATCAATCCACCCATTCCGGGTGTCAGCATACTATGGGTCGACCTGAGCCGCGAAGAGTACATGGTCGGGCTCCAGAGGTACTGGGTCAGGAAGGGGAGCAACTACTGGCTCAGGGGCCACAGCAGGCTCCGGGTCGTCGTCATCAGGTGCAACAGACATCGCCATGTCTGAGTCAGAATCAGAGGAATGGAGCTGTACGCTCTGGGCGTGTAGTGAAGCGGACGCTACTGACTCGAAGGAGTGAGCACCAAACAGATCAAAAGGAGCCTCCTCAATAGGAGCCTCGACAGGAATGACAGGATCAGCAATGGGCATAATAGCAGGAATGCCAGCCAAAGGAACAACAGGATCGAAAACAGGATCATCAGCCAGAGGAACATCGGCGTCCATGAGGGCCACACCATCCTGGTTTCCCTCCGGGGGACCCTCTAGGAACAAGTCAATGTCATCGTCAGGAAGCTCATCGTGGGGCAGATCCTCGAGAGGAACTGCGGCAAACGGTAAAGGAGCAGGGACCTGAGGAAATGGTAAGTCTCCACCGATAGGGCCATCAGCAATATGAATGTCATCTCCAAAGTCAGGAAGAGCAAACGGCTGAAAAGCATCCTCGTCCGTGCTGGTGGTGTCTGACGTGTACCCCTCACTTTCTGACATCATCTCATCGTCCGACACGATAGCTAAAGGATCCAAAGTGTCCGACACTCCAGTATCTGAAGAGGAAGCCATGTCGTCTGTAACACAAACACAAGTATGCACAAATAATCAATCATATAGTCAGATAACACATTAATCACCAATAAGCAATTAAATAGCTCTCCTAGTCCCACTAGCCTCCCAGCCTCCCAGACTGACTCCCTAGTCCCACTAGCCTCCCAGCCTCCCAGACTGACTCCCTAGTCCCACTAGACAACTACCTCAGCCTCCCAGACCGAGCCTCAGCCTCCCAGACTGAGCCTATAATTAACAATTAAAATGTGCTCAACATTTGTTTGTAAAAACATTTTGGATCTGGACTTAAGTGGTATGCAGTGTAAAAATGTTTTCGTGAGAGCCCTAGTGATCATAGTCTAGACTCGAGAAGGAATCCTAGTTCGCTATGATCAGAGCTCTGATACCAAGCTGTCACACCCTGGCTTTGCGGAAGCGTGGGTTAATTTGGTGTGACTTCTTAATACCATAGCTTAATCACAACAAAGCTATATGAAAATAAAACATGCAGATCATCCATTGATTTGAGTAAAATACCACAACATTGTCTTAATACGTTGACACATGCAACGGAAATTACAACATAAAAACTTTGTTCTTAACACACAACCCCAAAATATAACATAACATTTGTTTAAGACTTGCGACTCGTCCAGGTAAAAGTCGCAATCCCTAAACGTGGATGATCCTGTAATTCTAACACAGCGGGAAAACGTAGCATACCGGGCCTGATCCTTAGTTCCCTGAAATACATGTAAGTTGGAAAAAATCAACATAATGTTGAGCGAGTTCATGTGTATGTGAGTATGTAAAACACTTGTAAGTATAAAACCCCTGGTATGTAGCAAATACGGAAAAAGAGATCACCAATGGTTTGCAAGGCCATTGATATGTGTGAAGTGCAAGTAGGAAGACTCAAACCTAGCGGATTTGTGTGTCGGGTACATAGTCACTCCAAGGCCCGTACTGTGGGCCTGGAGCTGGGCTCGCTACACCCAGATAGATCTACCGCATTGTGTCCCTCGGTCCTACCATGAGGATTAATGGCCTTAAGTACCACCTACCCACTCACATGATCTGTATGCAGTAACCCTCCTTATGCTAACCATACCATGTAAAAGTACTCGTAATCATAGTAACATGTATTTCACCCCCGCAGTTTAGAAAACTGAAAACAGTTAAGAAAAAAGGGGGACATGAACTCACTGTAATGCGTCCTCGATAACAGCAAATCAAACTCAGTCTGCAGCACGACAACCTACAATGCGCTAATATCTATTAGACGAATGGCCGTGCCTTAGCTTAGAGTTTTAATGTTCTTGGGGAAATAGTTAGACAACTATTTCGTGTTTAAATTTCTTGGTTAACGTATAAATAGATTCCTTCCCAAGGGTGGGGTATTCGTACAAGCATTATGTATGTGGTGACTTTAAGTATTGACAAGATACATTTTCAAGTATCATTTCCAATATTTTAAAGTTTTGTGTCAAAACTCATGGCGAGGTTTAATTATGAGATATAAAGTTTCACATACACGATAGAAAAATAATTTTTCTAAGTCTAGATATTTTTAGAAAAATTCGCCAGAACTTCCCCTAAAAACGGGAGTGTCCGTGCTAATACGCACATCATTTTCTTTTTGAAATCAACCCATGATCATCAACAATCAACCATTACGTTTTAACACGCTAAACACTATCTTTGTCGTTTCAGTTTAATATGTGAAAACTGGACTGTTTTCGGATGGTTAAATAAAATACTTAGCTTGTTCCAAAAATTCCCAAATTTTTGTGGAACGTCATAAACGACCCACAAATAATTGTGTAAAAATTTCGGGGTCCAGTTCATTACCAAAAATTTATAGAAAATCGTTTACCGAACTGTGGTCAGATTTGTCACATTCTGATCACAGTTTACGGAAAAATTCGTCAAAAATTCCCCGTAAGTTCGTTTATCGAAAATCCAGTTCGAGGGTCACAAATACATCTGTGTTCATCCTTGATAAAAGTTTCAGGGGCTGGTTCGGTTCAGGTTTTAAGTTGTGATCGAAAACACACAGCCCAATTTTCTGCAGTAACAAACAGCCCTAGTTGCTGTCACGGAAACAGATTTTTAAAATAGTAACCGACATCAGAAAAATACGATTCCAGCGCCATTTTCTTCTTTTTTCGAAATGACACGATTTAGGCTTTTGAAATTCCGTTTTTCGAGTTTTTAAGGTCCGTTTACAGCCTGTTAAAGGCGGCTGAAACAGTGACTTAGCATGCTGTTTTGTGATTTCGATGTTATTAAATCGCGTTATAAGTGTCCGATTAGCGGGTTAAACAAGAAAACGACTTTTAAATATCAAGTATGTGTTATCCAACCCTTAACCCGACGAGATTCCACTTCATAAATCGTACATAAGTAAACTTTTATGTAGATTTTATGTTCATACTTATGTTTCATATTTTTCTAATATTCTAGTAATCTAGTGATTTAAACAACAATACTACATGTTAAATGCCATAATTTTCGAACAAGATGAGATCAAGTATGAAGAAACTTACTACTAGCCTCTAGCTAGGGAAGAATCTTGCGTAAAAATGATGAGAAAAAGATGTAGAATCAAGCAAGAACAATGCTCCCTTGCAATGCCTTCAAGTTGCACCTTCCATGGATGATTTCTAGGCTTTGAATGGACAATGAAAAGGAAGAAGATGATGTTGTTTAGGGTGGTGATGGGGTGCTCGGTTGTGGGCAGCCGATCAAGAGAGAGGAGAGAGTGAAAGTGGGGTGTACAAATCTTGTGAAGTGATATATAATATAAGGGACCTTACTTATCTTTATTTTCACATATTTTGGATAGATAGGCAAGCAAAACAATTAATACAAGAGCATTGTATCAAGCAAGAAGATTGGAAGTATGGTGTTATGACATGTGGGGTCCCACTTGGGGAAATAAATTCGTTGGGGGGGGGGGGTATTATGTAAATATTGTGACTAAAGTGGCTAAGTGTAAGTAATGTGATATATGTTAGTGGTTTATTTTTGGCGGGTGTTATGGCATACGGGGATCATGACTAGCCATAGAAAATGAAACAAAGTGTCTGCCAAAAATTTAGTGTCCCGGGTAATGTCCGGTTCTACGATTAAATACCGTTCCGTTAAAATGTTTAATTATGCCGAAAAAAAATTCTTTATATATATTTTTGTAACATAAATTATTCCCGGTACTTAGGAAAATATACGGGGCCGTTCTGGAATGTTTTTGCACTGTATTAGTAATTTAAAACGCTGAGTTTTGTCATATAGCGCAGAATTTTGTATTAAAGTACGTTTTAGGCACACCCGGTCACTATAAATCTCACCTAGTGACGCAGTTCTACAATCCTCACCGCCCTACACTCACTACCAGTGTAGAAATCTATTCCCGGGTCATACTGGCCTTAGAGGCAGTGTCTGCCTGATGCTGGTTATGTCAGCATGTTCCCTGGGTTATCCGTATAGTGTGCTCACTGTGCTTTTATGCATCAAGGTAGTCACTGATGTTTATATGTAAATGATAGAGTGACAGCATAAATGTGATGCATGAGTATGTATGTAACCGAAATCAGTAAGCAGTTTACACACAGATGTAAGCAAGCACAATAATTAAGCAGTAATTAAATATTAATTAAGTCGTACGGATACCTGGTTTGGTGAGGGTTGTCACAATCCTCATGTGAATCGTGAACTTGAAAGAATAAGTTGTTTTCTTGTTAAGTGATGATCATAGTGTGTATAAAGTCTCGTAAATCTATGATTATAAGAATGGATTTTCAAGAAATCAAGTTAAAAATACAAAGTTTACTTAATCTTGGTTCTTAAATAAATAAACCATATTTTTAGTGGTTAATCAAGTGTAGGATCATGTATTTAACAATAAAAATCCAAGAAGAAACATATTTAGAAAAAATAATTACAAGTTGTGAAGATCTAATTTCTTCAAGAATGGAGTTTTTAAATAAACAACCACACTTTAAAGGGTAACTAGACTTACTAAATACACTAGTAAGTTACTGCATATTTTTATAAATTTTCAAGTTCATGAGGTAGTAGTTTATGCTTGATTTTGGAAAATTGGTAAGAGTAGATTGATTTGTTGTTGATTGTGTCGATTTACAAATGAAAATGATATGCCTTGAAGGCATGGAAACCTCCATTTTTAGGGGAAACTATGGCAAAAAATTTCTAGAAATTAAATACTTAGAAAAATATTTTTGAACAAATATTTACAAGTATATATTTAACCATGAATTTTCATATAAAGTTGCCATAAATTTTGTACAAAAATTATAAATATTGGAGGTTGGTTTTTATAAATAAAAGTGACTAAATATGTATTTAGGAAATATATATTTAGAAGTCACCATGTGTGTGATTATTTGTATATTATGTGTATTAGTTATATTATTTTAGGACTTGAAATAATATAACTCATCAAAATACCAAAAATTACAATCCAAAATATTACCAAAATTCCAAGAGAATGAACATATAAATTATACCCAAAATATTGGAGAAACCAAACAAAGGAATATAACTCACAAAAATATTCCGGAAAGTTTATTCATAAGTATATTTTGGTAAATAATATTTTGGACACCAAGAGAATAAAAATATGATTTTTACAATTATTACAAATATATCATATTTTTGACGAGGAGAAAATATATTATTTTTGGCAAGTAAAAAAATATATATTTTTCTTGGAATTATTAGAAGATGTATTATTTTTGGAAGAAAATATATATTTTCTCAAACAAACATGAAATACATTATTTTTGGGAGAAAAAGTATTTTCTTAAATAAACTTGAAATATATTATTTTTGGATGAAAAATAGATTTATATATATTTTCTAAGTTAGACTTGGAAATATATTATTTTTGAGACTTGTATGAGATTTATAAATATTTTGCCAAGAGAAAAGTTATAAATAATTTTTCTAAGTAATATTTCCTAAAATATATATTTTGGAAATATATATTGTGTCACACTCCGACCGCGTAAAACAACAAACCGCGGCGGAAACGTCGGGGAGTGTCTTAACAAAATCATTGTTTCACAACACATGGTACCTGAAGTTTGGTTTTATTAATTAAAATTTTTACATTGTCTTAAAATAGAATAAACAAAACATAAGTTAAACTAGTCTTGCTTCTTTTATGTCACTAATGTCTAGGTCCGCCTAAGTGTGTCACGAATATCATCATGCAATAGCTCCTGAAACACATGTGAAAATAGGTACGTCAGCATAAAAATGCATGTGAGTTACATAAGTTTTGTTGTTGTAGGATTCATGACTTGTAAGTAAAAAAGGAGTGTTTAAACAAAAAGTAGTCATGAATCTTGTAAAACGTTTTCTTTTATAAAATCTTATGGAAATCAGATGTTATAAAAGAATAGTGCATGGTTAAATAAATAACCAAGTAAAAGTGAGTTTGTATTAAGTATGTCGTTTGTAAAACAATGTCTTGTGAAAATAAGTAAAATGTATCTTGTCTTTGTTTTTGTCAAAGTGGTTTAGATAACGTTGCAATATGTAATATCATAAAAGCACCTATATATAGGAAGTACCAGCGGCGTATCCACCATGCTTTTATCATATTACACACGCCTCGTTATTTAAATCACTTACCAAATAAACCACCAATAATGTCTTGTCAAACCAATGTCAGATAACAACTAATGTCTTGTATGGTGAATAAAAGAATTTACTCAACCCCATATGTAAAATATCGATGTATAATCAAATGTCATACCAAATGTAAGCATATTATGTGAAAACAATGTACTAAGTATGCTAAATGAACATACGAAGCAGAAATGTAATGTTAATCAATATGCTAACATGCAAAGTAAACATACATAGCAAAGCATAATGGAAATCATGTACTATATGCGTACTAATGAACATAGCAAATATATGTCATGAAAGCACGAAAAGCACGAAAGTAACAGGTAGGCACATGTGTATCACCCCAAAATATTTGAAAACAGTAAAAGAGGGGACTATGTACTCACTTGATATTGCTAAATGATCTTGAAATAATAATCAAATAATGCTTGAGGGATCACGGAATCAAACGGCACCTAATATAGGTAACTATGTTAATAAACCGGACCTAAATCGGAAGATCGGATAGAATGAGGTCTCGTAAACCAAATGAGTATTGGAACTCATATAACATGGTTTAACAAGGCCTATATTCTAAATCGAAACCTATCCTAAGTGCTTACGACCCGTTACGACCCATTAAGGTAGCTTACGCTACTTTAACGCGTCGTTCACGCAAATGCGCGTTCGAGACGCCTAACTAGTCCTATGACAAGTATTATATGCCCTAACATGTTTAGATATGTTGCATAATCAGTTTAAGTGACAAAAATTAAGTTACATATGCTTAAAATCAAACTATGCATGAAAAAGGCATTTTGGTCATTTACCTAAGGCATATAAACTACCTATCATACAACTAATTAAACTAAGTGACCATAACGTATAACCTCGGAAGGTTATTCCCTATACAACTATGGTCACAATATATGCTTGGTCGGATCCTAACGATCGATCAAGGGTTTGAAAGTATAAGCGGTTGTCAAGACCGCTTATCTTACGACCCTAAACAAGCACTAGACTAAAAGTGACGAGTTAAACATGTTAAAACATGTTTAACTAAGTTAGAAAACAGGTTTGAAATCAAAACAATGTGTTTTGATACCCAAAAATAGCTTCGTCGCAAAATACGCATAAACACGTATTTTGACCGAAACTTTGACTCGTCACTTCGACTAATCGACATGGTAATCAGTAGGTATAGTCACATGGGACTATAACCATCGTGATTACGCTCATGTTGCAAAGTTCGATTGAACTTTAACTTGACCAAATCATGGTCAAAGCAGAAAGTCAAACACTGTTTGACTTTCACGCTTCAAAAGCATAAACAAGCATGAAAGAATCTTACAAAAGGTCCAAGCAAGGAAGAATTGATCTAAAATACTCAGGTATGAAGCCTTAGCTTCAACTTAGAGCAGATTTGATCAATTGTGTGAGGAATGAGAATGAATCATGGTGGGTATTTATAGGAGAACTTGAATTAACAAGATCTTTACAAGTGTTTTTGTAAGAATCAAGGCTTGATCTAAGCCATACACTTGTGCCCATAGATTAGAACCACGGGAGTCCAAAAACCAGCCCAAAGTATGCTAAAACAATGGTTAAAATCAAAGGAACCAGCTGCTGTTTGAAGAAAATCAAATTCTGCACTGATCAGTGTGTGGCACCCCGCGAGAGGCCTGTCGCGCCCCGCCAGAGACCAAGATCTCAGAATGTCCGAAATGGTCCCTGCATGCATAAAACTTGGTTTTTGACACGTTTAAGCCTCGTTAACCCATTTTTAAGGCTCAATAATGATGTCAAAGTATAGGGAACATGAAATATGCTTGAAAACATCTCAGATGTCGGTTCATTTGGTCGTACGGCCTCGTTGTTCGGTTAATTACGACGAAACACGAACGGACGTGAAAAACGATCCAAATTACGCGACGAATGGTAGTTTAGCATTCCAATCACTAAAATAAATTATTTTAATGATTACAAAATTTTTGAATGTCCGGATATGTTCAGAACGTAAGATATGCGCGTAAATACAAACTTATGCACTTTTTGATGCTTTTAGTCCCTGATTGACCAAATAAGTTTATTTTTTCATACTGAACCCTTCAAAGCCTATTTCTAAACTATGTAAAGGATATTTATGGTATGTTTAACTTATGATCATGTTCCAGAATGTACGTTACTATATGAATCGGAAAATTTTCACATTTTGACTTAAATAGTCCCTACGATCGAATAAACTTGATTTCGACACACCAAACCCTCCAAAACATATTTCTAAGTTATGTAAAGGTTATTAAGGTATGTTAAGCCTATGTAACTGTTCCGGAGTGTTTGTCGCGTTAAATTGATTTCGTTTACGCATCAGTTCGCGTATAACTTTCCAGAAAGTGATTTAGAGCTCGAAATCGAACGAGAATTGATATGAGCAAAGGTCACATGTATTTGTACAAATTCCAAGATTGAAACACAAGCTTTCATTGGATTCGTACTTGTATGATGGTCGTAGAGGCACAGATGTCACAGTCTCCTATACTTTAGGAAATTTCGTCCCGAAATATAATTTAGAGGAAACTTGTTTGTGTTCGAAATTGAAGTCGGAGAGTATAACATAAAAACAACATTGGTCAAGGTCCAGAACTTCTAGTAAATTAAATTACACATGACAAAACTTGTTGTGATTTCTGTGCACTGAATTTCATAATTACGTATGCATCCATAATTACGTAATTCCTTGCATAGTCCACACAGTTCATTTTATAATGTGAAGGGGAAGAAAATCAAATGAATAATCCTGTGGTGACTTGACTAGACTACCATAGAGTCTTTTTAACTAGATCAACAAATGATCTCTTTAAACAGACCACCAAAAAGTCTCTTCAACTAGGTCACCAAAGGATCTTTTTAACTAGATCAACGAATGACCTCTTGAACTAGACCACCAGGGTCTCTTTAACTATATTGACGAATGATATTTTTAACTAGATTGATGAATCATTCTCTTTAACTAGACCACCCAAGGGGTCTCTTTAACTATATCAACACATGATATCTTTAACTAGATTGACGAATCAATCTCTTTAACTAGACCACCCAAAAGGTCTCTTTAACTATATCAACACATGATATCTTTAACTAGATCGACGAATCTGTTGGGATTTTCACATGTTTATCAAAGTAATTTTATCCAAATAAAATTAAAACGCAGCGGAAAAAGGTTTAAAACATGTTACTTTAGAAGATATAAAACCATTTTTATATGCAAAACCTAATAACCGGATCCATATATGACATGCATGCTATCAAAATACAACCATAGGGTGTTTAAGAATACTACCATTCCAAGAGCTAGAAGATATGAAGAAGATGATATTCTTTAATGAAATCTTCAATGGAGAAGACCTCAAGCTTGCATACCCCAAGCTTCCAACGAACACCTTATGTTGCTAGGATTTCTACACTTGTAAACTCACTTAAAATCCCTCTTGATCAACCTCCTTTGGCCAAAAAATTGAGAGAGTTTTTAGAGTTTTTGCAACTTGAATTACTTGTGTGTGTATGAGAGAGAACATGCAATCATCTAAATAATCTTTTATGAGATTTTTTGCATGTATAGGAAATAGGAAAACCCACTTTGGGAACCCCATGTGGCCGGCCATATGGCCTCATTTTTGGCCAATGAAATTTTTTTTCCTTTTCAATTTTATGTCTTGAATTGTTTTTATAACTTTTATAAAATAACATCACATGTTTACAAGACTTTATGCAACATCTCATAAACTTTTATAATGTTATTTAACCCATTAAATAACAAAATAAAACTCTCTCAAAATAAATTATCCATATAATTTATTTGTTTCTCAAGTGCAATTATTTAGAAAACCAATTTCTAAATATTATAAGTGTTAATATTTATTTGTTTGATCATATCATGAATAAATATTATAGGTGTTTGTCTAGCTTGTTATTGGGTATGACCCGACTTGGATCATAACGTACTAGCCACATCAATTTAATATGTGTCTTGGGCATACAGAGTCCAACAATCTCCCACTTGCACAAGATACATAGAAGATTGATGCAAGCAGTAAATGACGCCTAAAAACGGTTTACTACCCCTAATATGTATAACGAAGCGCCATTCAATAACATCATCCCCTTCAAATCCCTTACTTGAACATGATTTAGGTGAATCTATCATTTATCCTTTCGTTACAGATGTCATGTCAAATCCAGAGACATAGTGTGATCATTCTCTGTTGATTTAACTTTAGCAGGCCTTAGACATCTTACTCTCAACGAGTAAGAGGAAAAAATCCCTTCTTGACTACATACGTCTCTCACAATCACCTCGTACCACACCTGAGCTTAGCATTATGTACTGTCTTATTACAGATAGCGAAGAACCAAGTCAAGGTATAATATTTGGTGAATATCAAGACCCAATATGTATCTCAGGTCAGAGGATACTATGATATTTGGCTTTGCTCAAATTTACTTATGATCAATCACAAATGATTCCATGCAGTAACATTTGAGAGCGGGTCAGTCCAATATTTGTATCCCACAAATATCTATGAACTTCGGCAGCAACACTTTGTCTATATTCATACCTAATGAATATCCACCAATCCAAGTTCATAATAGTCTTACATTCATATTTGTTCCCACAAGTATGATCGACTACAGACATTTAGAATAATTAATTTATTCACGGATTTAAACATGCTAAAATGGAACATAACTCAAAATACCATAAAAGAGTTAAAATAACAATTGTTCCAATATCCAAATACAAAATAGATCAAATCCAATCACTAGAATATCGAAGTCCTAAGGCACAAGTATGACCCTCATGTTTTGGCCATTCAAGGAGCTTCGTGAGTGTTTCCGCAATGTTTTGATCGGTGTGAACTTTGCGAATACATATCTTTCCCTTTTCAACTTCATCCCTTATGTAGTTGAATCTCCGCTCAATGTGCCTAGTCTTTTGATGTGCACGAGGTTCCTTGATTTGAGCAATTGCACCCTCGTTATCACAAAAGATCTCTAGGGGGTCTTGAATGGTAGGGACTACCCCTAGGTCGGCAATGAACTTCTTTAACCATGCAGCTTCTTGCGCTGCCAATGAAGCGCCGATGTATTCTGATTCTGTAGTGGACAATGCTACAACATCCTGCTTCGAGCTCTTCCATGAGACTGAAGCTCCATTCAAAATGAAGACATACCCAGATTGTGATCAAGAACCATCTCGATCAGTTTGGAAACTCGCATCCGTGTAACCCTTTACAACGAGTTCCTCTTCACCAGATCCATCTATTAGAAACATATCCTTAGTCCTCCTAAGGTATTTCAATATGCTCTTAATAGCCATCCAATGACTGTTACCTGGATTTTGCTGGTATCTACTTGTCATGCTTAAAGCGCATGACACGTCTGGTCTAGTGCATATCATTGCATACATTATGGATCCTATAGCAGACGCATATGGGATTCCTTTCATTCTTTCTTGCTCATCCTTTGAGCTTGGACATTGAGTGTCATTCAATATTGTCCCCTTTTGAATAGGTACCAAACCTTTCTTAGAGTTCTCCATCTTGAACCTTTTCAAGACTTTGTCAATGTATGCACTTTGGTTTAAACCTATCAAGCACCTTGTTCTATCCTTATAGATCTTTATTCCCAAAATATAGGCGGCCTCTCCAAGATCTTTAATGGAAAAACATCTTCCAAGCCAGGCTTTTACACCTTCCATGGTTGGAATGTCATTTCCAAATAGTAGAATGTCATCGACATACAATACTAAGAAAGTGACGGTGCTCCCACTAGCTTTCTTATAAACACAAGCTTCATCACCGTTCTTGATGAACCCAAAATTCCTAATTTCTTCATCAAAACGGTGATTCCAACTTCTAGATGCTTGTTTCAATCCATAGATTGATTTCTTTAACTTGCATACTTTTTTAGGATGCTTTGGATCGACAAAACCTTCATGCTGAACCATATAGACATCTTCATCAAGATATCCATTGAGGAAAGCCGTTTTGACTTCCATTTGCCAGATCTCATAGTCATAATATGCAGCTATGGCAAATAATATCCTAATCAACTTTAGCATTGCCACGGGCGAGAAAGTCTCATCATAATCAACCCCTTGAGTTTGAGTGAAACCTTTTGCTACAAGTCTTGCTTTATAAGTATCCAAGTTACCATGCATATCTATTTTCTTCTTGAAAACCCACTTACTTCCAACTACTTTGGAGTTAAGAGGTGGCACAACCAATTCCCAAACTTGGTTGTCATACATGGATTGCATCTCTACGTTCATAGCCTCAAGCCATTTGTCGCAATCGGATTTCGACATTGCATCATGGTATGTGGTTGGTTCATCTGAATCTACCATGTAGCATCCATCCATGAAAAATCCATATCTTTCAGATGGATTACTAATTCTACCAGATCTGCGAACGTTTTGTGTATGTTGATCAACCATTTGATCATCTTCAACAACCTCTTGTTGAGTGCTAGTATCAACCAAACGTGTATCGGCTTGTGGTTCTTGACCCTCTTCAAGTTCCACTGTTCTACTAGTTCCTTCCATAAGGAACTTATCTTCCAAGAACTTAGCCTTTCGAGCAACAAATACCTTTTGCTCTGTTGGATCATAGAAATAATATCCTATATCATCTTTAGGATATCCTACGAAGATACACTTAGTGGATCGTACTTCCAACTTGTTTGGGGTGTATTGCTTCACATAAGCATCACAACCCCATACCTTCAAATATGATAATGATAGAACCGTTCCATGCCATATTTCAAAAGGTGTCTTATCCACTTTCTTGGTTGGGCCATATTTAATATATGACGCGGAGAGCAAAGTGTAACCCCAAAATGATAGAGGTAATGTGCTTCTAGCCATCATAGATCGAACCATATCCAATAGAGTTCGATTCCTCCTCTCAGATACACCATTATGTTGTGGTGTTCCAGGTGGAGTAAGTTGTGAGATAATTCCACAACTCCTAAGATGATCTTGAAAAGCATCACTAAGGTATTCACCTCCTCTATCAGAATGAAGAACTTTGATTGTCTTAGTGAGTTGATTCTCTACTTTGTTTTGGAAGATTTTGAACGTTTCAAAAACTTCATCTTTGTGTCTTAGCAAGTATACATAACCATAACGACTGTAGTCATCGGTAAAAGTTACGAAGTATCTTTCACCATTCCTAGTCACTGGCTTAAAAGGACCACATACATCCGAATGTATGATACCTAATATCTTTTGCCCTTTGGTTCGTGCCACTAAAGGGTTTCTTAGTCATTTTACCTTGTAAACAAGATTCGCATTTGTCAAATGAACCAATTTCATTTGTTTCCAAAAGACCATTCTTTTGAAGTATTTGCATGCGATTTTTGTTTATATGACCAAGACAACAACGCCAAAGATAGGTCTCACTCAAATCCATTTTGAGTCTCTTGGTGTTTGCTTGGTACATCGAATTATCAAATGATGTATCATCATGAACCAATTCATAAATACCATTTGAAGGCGTAGCTTTAAAGTAGAACATGTCATTCATCGAAGCATAAATTTCATTGTTCACAAACTTCAAATTGAAACCATATTGTCTAAAAAGGGAAACAGAAATAATGTTCCTAGTCAAACTAGGAGCATACAAAACATTTTTCAAACAAATTTCCAAACCACTTGGAAGTTTTAAAACATAGTCTCCTTGGGCTTCAACTTGAACTTTCGCTCCATTGCCCATGAAGAGACTAGTGTCTCCCTTCCTGTAATGCTTATTTCTTTTGAACCCCTGCAATGAATTGCAAATATGAGTTCCAAATCCGGTATCTAATACCCATGTGTTAGAAGAAATAACATTTAGATCAACATGTATCATAAAGATTGTACATGAGGTTTGCCCCGCATCCCTCTTATTTTTCAACTCTTTGAGATAGGTTGGACAATTCCTTTTCCAATGCCCTATCTCTCCACACTCAAAGCATGGATCGCTCGTAGCAACTTTTTCCTTCTTCTCTTTTAGTTTTGGTGGTTCTGCTTTAGCCTTTCTTTTTCCCTTTCCTTTGACATGTCCCTTTTCCCTTGGCAACATTTGCTTTGCTGTCGGGGTGATGCCCTTTCTTGCCTCCCTCATTGATCGTTAGAACGGGTAAAGCCTTTTTACCCATTCCCGCTTCGGCCGTTTTGAGCATTTCATGAAGCTCACCAATGCTCTTGTCCCATCCATTCATGTTGTAGTTCATAACAAAGCTCTCAAATTTCTTTGTTAAAGAGTTGAGGATCAAATCCGTAGCCAACTCTTTAGAGACAGGACACGTGAGCCTTTCGAGGCGATCAATGTGGCTTTTCATCTTAAGGACATAAGATGATACTGATTGGGTTTCCTCCATTCGACATGCATGAAGCGCTCGAACCGTTTCGAAGTGTTCTACCCTTGCTTGTTGTAGGAACATTTCCTTCAATTGGGTGATCATGTCGTATGCCCCATGATGTTCAAAATCCTTTTGAATCTCTGGAATCATAGTTCCCAACATGAGGCATGAGGCTTACATGGAGTCCTCGGTATACTTAACCCAATCATTGTAGGCTTCCACATCTTCCACCCGTTAGGTTCATCGGGAATTGGATCGTCCAACACATAGGATATCTTCTCTTGCTTGAGAACGATTCTCAAGTTTCGAAACTAATCCATGAAGTTGTTATGGTTGAGACGATCCTTTTCAAGGATGGTTCTTAGTGATAGGTTATGGACGGTTTGGGTAATCGGGTTTGCATTGTTAGCGGCCATCTACAAAATTTAACAAAGTTCAATTTTAGTATTTTCGATATTATTAAAATTTTAATCATTAATACCCTTTTATGTCTCATAGACAATTAATAATTAAAATCTAGAATCCAACGTTACATTTAAATATTGGTTAGGTGACCTTTATCCCATTATTTAAATTAACAAGGTAGTCAACGTTTGACGATTGCAACCCTTTGCAACTTCTAGCCATATGGGATCGGTTAAACATCTTTTTGTTTATTTGGCATGTTTAATCCCATCAACACCTTTGTTCCCCATGCTTCGGTGACCCTAAGTTCATGGTTTCCAAATCAAGTCGTCCAACTTATACACACATGTGAGTTTACACACATAAGTGGTTAGGTGACCTTTATCCCACAAACATGGTAACCCCACCTCAAATATACAAGTTCCCTCAAATGTGGTTAGGTGACCTTTATCCCACAAAGAGTTCCCAAGTGATTCGAGTGTTGTATAAAAGGATGGTGTTTGACTTGTTTTATAAAAGGGGTTTTGAGTTTTCAAAATTCTAGTTTAGAAAACTTTATGTACCATACATTTGCCTGCATTCAAATCAATGGTACTTTTATGAAAACAAAATTTTCAAGGTTCTTTTAATAAAATCCATTTTATTATAAAATCACTAACTTTTAATAAAACCTTTTATTAACCGTTTTAATGATTTGTTAAGAACCAATTTTAAGCTGGTTACGGATTATTAGTCATTAAGCATGCATATCCAAATATCATCCAAACAACCATAAATAAAATAACTATACAAGCACAACACATATATAAAAAAAATGTGCATAACCATAGCCAACTATTTTGACCACACTTGTTAGCCGAAACAAGTGTGTCAAAAGGTCCTTCCTAAAGGGTGAATATAGACACAAATAATGTGTCGTTGAACTCCCACTTGATCCCGCATCCAAATACTTTAAGTCTTCATCTTGTGTTGTGATTTCTTCACATTTTTGAGCTTCCAAATGCCTTTTATTTTCAGCTCCAAACTCCTTTGGACTTCAAAAATGTGTTTTGGTTATCGGGCTAAAATCCCGTTAAGAACTATGAAGTCCTTTAGGCCCGAAAATAGCCAAAACCAAAACGGCATTTTGGTGTGCATCTTCTTTTACAAAAGGTATCCTAATACATTTTTCTAGTAAAATAAAATGCACCTAATCTATTTATTTACATACAAAATTGAAAATAAATAAATTACATATTTTTACAAATGGAAGACAAAAATAATAATTATTACAACCCATTGAATAATTAAATAAAATCACAAACACAAACATATTCACACAAGGTCATGGCTAGGTTATGTACACCAAAAAATATATATCCAAATATATATAAAATTCAAGAGCAAAAATGGTTTCCTTTTACAACCTACATTTTTCGGCCAAGAATGAAAAAACCGAAAAATGTGGGTTTTTGTCCAAACAAAACAAATCATCCGCATGACATAATTTTTTCAAGATTCCTTTATGCATGTACGAAATAAATCTTGAAAAAACAAAGGAAAAACATGGATAAAATTTCGGCCATAGGGTTTCTATAAAGCTGAAAACCCGAAAATTTTAAATCCGATGAAGCATGAACTCATATAAGCGGCTCTAGATGCCATTGTTGTGATTTTCACATGTTTATCAAAGTAAATTTATCCAAATAAAATTAAAATGCAGCGGAAAAAGGTTTAAAACATGTTACTTTAGAAGATATAAAACCATTTTTATATGCAAACCCAATAACCGGATCCTTCTATGACATGCATGCTATCAAAATACAACCATATGGTGTTTAAGAATACTACCATTGCAAGAGCTAGAAGATATGAAGAAGATGATATTCTTGAATGAAATCTTCAATGGAGAAGACCTCAAGCTTGCATACCCCAAGCTTCCAACGAACACCTTATGTTGCTAGGATTTCTACACTTGTAAACTCACTTAAAATCCCTCTTGATCAACCTCCTTTTGCCGAAAAATTGAGAGAGTCTTCAGAGTTTTTGCAACTTGAATTACTTGTGTGTGTATGAGAGAGAACATGCAATCATCTAAATAATCTTTTATGAGATTTTTTGCATGTATAGGAAATAGGAAAACCCACTTTGGGAACCCCATGTGGCCATAGGGCCTCATTTTTGGCCAGTGAATTTTTTTTTCCTTTTCAATTTTATGTCTTGTATTGTATTGTTTTTATAACTTTTATAAAATAACATCACATGTTTACAAGACTTTATGCAACATCTCATAAACTTTTATAATGTTATTTAACCCAATAAATATCAAAATAAAATTCTCTCAAAATAAATTATCCATATAATTTATTTGTTTCTCAAGTGCAATTATTTAGAAAACCAATTTCTAAATATCATAAGTGTTAATATTTATTTGATTTGAACATGTGTATTTAAAGTATGCAAGGAATCCAATCCCTGGACTTTGATTTTGCGCTTCTAATTTCCACAAGGATTTAACTATGAAGATAGGAAGATCCTATAAGGATTTTGGAATCTGTGTAGCGAGAGATGTTTCGAAACCTTGTTCTAGATGTGCTTAAATCAAAACATGAGGTAAAATGTTTATGAAGTCAAGGTGCCAGGTATGCCAAAGCGACATATGAAGCAGAATTTGTAGGTTGTGTACTACGTATGTTTAGTCAACATACGAGCAGAATGTTCTTGAAAACTATGCATAGGGTTCTTTGGAAAATGTGTTTAATGTTTTTGAAACCTTATGTAATGCTTTTGAAATCATGTGGTAGGTGTATTAGGTAAATATGTTTATAAAATGTTTTAAAACCAGGTGAAATGGTTTTGAAATCATGTATATGGTTTTTGAAAACATGCATAATGTTTTTGAAATCATGCACTTGATATATTAAGTAAATACACTATGTTAAATTGTTTTTAGATCATATGAAATATTTTAGAAATCATGAAAGATGTTTTGAAAACATACGCTATGCATGTTGTTATGAAAACCATAATATAATGATATTATGACACCCCAGGAAAATCAGGAAAACAACGCAACTTAACTAGCTTCCTCAGTAACCACGCGCTAAATTTCGGGACGAAATTCTCTTAACAGGGGGAGAATGTGACAACCCTCAAAATCCTATGTATTCCGTACAATTTATTATTGATAATTAAAGTGTTTGACGACTGTGTGGAATTACTTAACTGCTTTCTGATATCTGTGATGTGCTTACATGTGCATGTCAACATACTAGTAATGTTCAGAAAAGCTATTAAATAGTCCTGTGTGATTTCCTAAGAGTTAGAAATTAAAAACGTTACAAAATATACATATAGGACGCTTTGCGGATTAATTAAGCAGTTTAACGGAACAGTATCGAACCGAACAACCGGACTTTACCCGGAACATAAAAATATTGCCAAAGTCATTGTTTCTATTTTTCTGAGCTAGTTAGGGTCCCCGAACACCCTAACACCCGTTATAATACATAACACACTAGTAATTAGTTTAAACTCCTAACTAAACTAAATATCACCTAACTAAATAGTTGGAAACAAACTATAATACCCCCCCCCCCCCATCCGATTGGTTTCCCCATATGGGACACACACCACCCAATTATGATTATTTTATTCAAGTATGCCTAATATCTTGGTTACACAATACCCTATGAACAATAAGCTAATGGAGATTATAAGTAAACCCCATGAATAACCCTTCTCTCACATCAACACACACTTAGCAAAAATTTACTCTCCTCCTTCCTTCTTCTTTGGTTTCGGCCAGCCACAAGTAGCACCACCACCACCATTATTTGATCATCCTCAAACATTCTAAGCACATCCAAGGGTTATAGAAGGCATACAACGAAGCTCGGTGCACTCGGAATCTCAAGGACCTCACTACGTTTTTTTATCCACCACTTTTACGCCTTTGATCTTCCCTAGCCTCGAGCTAGTAGTAAGTGACTCTAAACATCTTCTTGATCTATTCTAAAGTGGTTAATAAGAGTTTCGTCGGTTGAAAATCACTAACATATAAGATCACCAACTAAAAGTCTACTAAAGTGATGAACAAGGTGGTTAATGGATGCATATTAGTGTAAATCATGTAGATCTTGTGTGATTATGATTATTGGTTGATTATCTGATGTTTTACTGATTAATATTAATGTGTCATGTTGTTGTGGTCACTAAACTTGTTAACGGAATCGATCGAACACGATTTAGAAGGTTAAACACTGAAAATCAGAATCTGTCCAACTTTTACAGCCAACTTCAGTTGGCTGTAAACAGGCCATAAACTCAACGAAAAACCGATATTTTGAATCTAAAATATGTTATTATGAAATACGGTTCTAATGGCACCGGAATCGTAATTTTTGGACTTCGTTTACTATTTTTAAAGTGTTAATTTGTAACAGCAACTTAAGCTGAATTTTGACAGCAATAAATGGGTGTCATACTTTCAGCCATAACCTGAGTTTTGTGATGAATCGGATCATGAAATTTGTACAGTAGATGAAAACCGATGCATTTGTAATTACCGCACTGGAATTTCGTAAATCGGACACTCGATGAATTTTTAATAAATTGTTCCGTGGACTGTGGTCAGAAATACACAAATCTGAGTTCAGTCCGAAATATGAATTTTTATAAAATATTGGTAATGAACTGGACCCCGATATTTTTACACAATAAAATATGGAAAGTTTAAGACATCCTGTAAAAATTTGGGAACTTTTGGAATAATTTAACTATTTTATTAAAATGTCCGAAAACAGCCGGTTTTGAATATTAATGCTGAATTGACATAAGTTGTGACTTGCGTGTCTAAATGTCGAGTATGCTATCGGTGAATGATCTAACATGTTATATGTGTTACGTGCAATATCGTATGTTTGTTTATGAGTAGGGAATAGATGGGAAGTTTATATGGGCATAAATCGTTAAAGTGTGTACCTGTTATGTGGACGAAGTAATGTGCAAATAAACCATACGTAGGATACGTGTTATGCATGAGAAACTGATTGTTATCCGTACCTTATTAGGACGTGATTGACCGACCTTGACTGTTAACTATATTTGAGAATCTAACCTAGCAAACCGAGGTGAGTTCACACTTTTCTACAAAGCATGGTAAATTCCTGGTGAGAATGGGAATGGGTACAGGAATAGGGATTCCTCGTCCTTTGGGACGTGTTCAGGAATGTGGATTCCTCGTCCTTGTGACGTGTTAAGGAATGTAAATTCCTCGTCCTATTGGGACGCATTAGACTTACTGGACTAGAACTCTATCAGCGAAGTCCCTCCCTTTTTGTATCGACTTAATCGCCGAGGCTATGGCGAGCGGGTCATTAGTTAATAGCGCTATTAGGTTTAACAAACCTCACACCGTGCCAGTCAGACGGGCGTGTACTAATGGACTATGGCACGTCGGTGGTGATAGAACACCGACGCTAGGGCACAATTGATTTCTTTTGTTAGTAGTCGATATGATAAACGAGCCTGGTAGTTTAAAATACTGGGGCAGCTCCCCACGGCCAAAGTGCCGGGCTGGATAGCCAGGGAAGGTGTACATGGGATGGTTAACAAATAAACGTTTTCGAACTATGGGGTAACCCCCACGGCTGGATAGCCGAATGAGATTAAACTATGTTTTTTTGAAACAACTCTAAAATGGACAACCAACCGTGAACTCACTCAACTTTGTTGTTGACTCGTTATTACATGCTTTGCAGGTCATTAGATGCTATGGAGCTTGCATATGGAGGTGGTCGTTGTGGGATGCGAACTGATATGTCCCGTACTTAATGAATAAACTTTATGAACTTATTAAACCTACGTTTTGGACTTTAAACTTATGAACTACGGACTTATGTTTTGAACTTATGTTTTATGCTTCCGTTGTTAACCTAAAATTGGTTAACTTCCTTTTTGGTCACCAATCGTATTATGTTTGGTTTTATTTACTTAATTATGTTGTTCAATATGATTGGTGGCTCGATCCTGGTCATGTCACGCCTCCAAGCGGTGATACTCCGCATGGTGGATTTTGGGGGTGTGACAGATTGGTATCAGAGCCATTGATTATAGTGAACTTGGTTTTTAAAAAGGGAAAGGTTTTTTATAAAAACCAGACTATAACTAGTACAGTGCTCAACGATCCACAACGACGCTTCGCTCCACGTGCAAGACTCGACACCATAAGTGGTATGATTTATGTTATATTGTCGGTTAGATAGTTCTCACTGTGCATTAGATAATGTGATAATTGCTAATTGAACCTTGTGTGCTTACTCTCTAATGTCGTCCCACACTTACGCACTTTCGCGACACTTTTCTCACTTACGTTGCTTCGTTATGAAGATCATGAGCGGACGCGAAGGACGTATCAACCTCACTCAAGCCCAGTTGACGGCTTTGATCAACGAACGAGTTGCTGAGGCACTCGCAGCTGTTCCTGCAGGAGGTATAACCTACCGTATCAACCCATCTTAGGATGTTTAGATCCTACCTTCGCAAACCAACCCCCGTGCTTAACCTTGTCTTTTATTCTCGCGCAACAGGTCAACATGCTCAACCTCCTGTGTGCACGTTCAAGACGTTCATGGACTGCCGACCTACCACTTTCAGTGGCACCGAAGGAGCAGTGGGCCTTCTTCACTGGTTTGAAAAGCTTGAGTCAGTTTTCGAGATGTGCGAATGCCCCGAAGACCGTAGGGTGAAATATGCTACCGGAACACTTGAAGGGGTAGCGCTCACATGGTGGAATGCTCAGGTTCAGCTGCTGGGGTTGGTTGCTGCTAATGCCACCCCATGGAACGGTTTCAAGGAACTGATCAAAGAGGAGTACTATAGTCGGGATGACATCCACAAGCTAGAAGTGGAATTTTACAATTTGAAGATGACGGGGTCTGAGATTGAGGCGTATACTAAGAGGTCAAACGAGCTGGCCATCCTGTGTCCAACTATGGTGGACCCTCCCATCAAACGTATTGAGCTGTATCTCAAGGGCCTTGTACCAGAGATTCAAAGTCACGTAACTTCAGCCAACCTAGGTACCATTCAGCAAATTATCAAGCTGGCTCATCGTCTCACCGACCAGGCGGTGGAGCAAAACAGGCTACCCAAACGTATCAGCGCCACGACTACTTCTGATGCACCTACCGACAACAAGCGAAAATGGGATAGGAATTCAGGCAAAGGTTCTACTTCAGCTCAGTTCCAGCAGCGAAAGACAGATGAGTACAGGAGCCCCAGTCAGCAGTCTTCTGGGAATCAAGGTCAGGGTGGATACAAGGGAAATCACCCCAAATGTAATCGCTGTAACTTGCACCACAGTGGGCTATGTGGTAAGGGCAACTGTCATCGATGCAACAAGCCTGGTCACATGGCAAGGGACTGCAGGAGTCAGCATCCGGCAAATCAGAACCGGCAGCAACAGCAAGCCCCACCCAATCAACGCCAGCAGCGGCAACAACAAGGTAACAACAAAGGGTGCTTTCAATGTGGTGATGAGGGCCATTTCAAGAAAGACTGCCCCCAGTTAAATCAGAACCAGAACAACAACAATAATGGAGGAAACAATGGAGGCAACAATGGGGGTAACAATAATGGCAATGGGGCAAGAGGTCGTGCTTTCGTGATTGGTCAGGGTGACGCAAGGAACGATCCCAACGTTGTGATGGGTAAGTTTCTTCTGGACGACTTCTTTGTTACTGTTTTATTCGATTCAGGTGCCGATACTAGTTATGTGTCCGTAAAAGTTAGCCAAATGCTTAAGCGCACTCCAACACTCCTGAACACCAAACACACGGTAGAACTAGCTAACGGTAAAAGTCTTGAAGCCACACACATAGTTAAAGGTTGTAACCTCGTCTTAGCTGGTCAGACTTTCTCTATCGATCTTATTCCTATCACACTGGGTAGTTTCGACGTTGTTATTGGGATGGATTGGCTATCTCATCATCAAGCGGAGATTGTTTGCAAGGAGAAAATCGTCCGCATTCCTCGTTCTGGTGAAGAACCTCTCATGATTCGTGGCGACAAGAGTGGTGCTGTTGAAGGCATTATCTCTTTCCTTAAGGCCCAGAAGTGTTTGCGAAAGGGCCACACTGCCATTTTAGCACTCGTTATTGACGCATCAACGGAAGAGAAGAGAATTGAAGACATCCCTATTGTGCGCGATTTTCCCGAGGTATTTCCTGAGGAATTACCTGGTCTTCCGCCTCACCGCCAAGTTGAATTTCAAATCGAGCTAGCTCCTGGAGCAGCGCCAGTAACTCGAGCACCATATCGTCTAGCTCCATCAGAACTTGAAGAACTGTCCACACAACTACAAGAACTCTTGGAAAAGGGTTTCATACGTCCTAGCTCTTTGCCCTGGGGAGCTCCAGTCTTGTTTGTGAAAAAGAAAGATGGTACTTTCAGAATGTGTATTGACTACCGCGAACTCAACAAGGTGACTGTGAAGAATCGTTATCCTCTTCCACGTATTGACGACTTGTTCGACCAGTTGCAAGGGTCGAGCTATTACTCCAAGATTGACTTGAGATCGGGATACCATCAGCTGAGAGTCCAAGATGAGGACGTCTCCAAAACAGCATTCAGAACTCGTTACGGCCATTACGAGTTTCTGTTTATGCCATTCGGGCTGACGAATGCACCAGCGGTCTTCATGGATCTCATGAACCGAGTGTGCAAGCCTTACCTGGATAAGTTCGTTATTGTGTTCATCGACGATATCCTGATCTATTCCAAGAGTCAGGAGGAACACGAGCAGCATCTACGACTTATGCTGGAACTTCTTCGAAAAGAGCAGTTGTATGCCAAGTTTTCGAAATGTGACTTCTGGCTTCGCGAAGTCCACTTTCTAGGCCATGTGTTAAACAAGGATGGAATTCATGTGGATCCATCTAAGGTTGAATCGATCAAGAACTGGCCTGCACCCCGCACACCAACAGAGATCCGCCAATTCTTGGGTTTGGCCGGATATTACAGAAGGTTTATAAAAGATTTCTCCAAGATTGCGCAACCTCTCACTTCACTGACTCAGAAGGGTGTCCCCTACCGCTGGGGTGATGCACAGGAATCTGTGTTTCAGCACTTGAAAGATAGACTTTGTAGCGCGCCTATCCTCTCATTGCCTGAAGGCACAGAAGATTTTGTGGTTTATTGCGACGCTTCCATCCAAGGACTTGGTTGCGTATTGATGCAATGTGACAAGGTCATTGCCTACGCATCACGCCAACTCAAGGTTCACGAAAGAAATTACACTACTCACGATTTGGAGCTGGGAGCAGTTGTTTTCGCGCTTAAGATATGGAGACATTACCTGTACGGTACCAAGTGCACCATTTACACCGATCACAGGAGTCTCGAGCATATCTTCAAGCAAAAGGAGTTACACATGCGTCAACGCCGATGGGTTGAGCTCTTGAACGATTATGAATGCGCAATCAAGTATCATCCGGGCAAAGCCAATGTTGTGGCCGACGCCCTCAGCCGAAAGGGTACTATACCTAAGCGTGTACGTGCGTTACAGCTTACCATCCAATCCAACCTCCCCGCTCAGATTCGCGATGCTCAGGTTGAAGCATTGAAAGCAGAGAGCATCAGGGCTGAATCCCTACGAGGATCGAGGCAGCGGCTAGAACAAAAGGAAGACGGTGCTTACTATGTAACAGGGCGCATCTGGGTTCCACTTTATGGAAACTTACGCGAGCTTGTGATGGACGAAGCGCACAAGTCTCGTTATTCGGTACACCCTGGTTCGGACAAGATGTACCACGACCTCAAGACTACGTATTGGTGGCCTGGCATGAAAGCCCACATAGCAACCTACGTCAGCAAGTGCTTGACTTGTGCGAGAGTCAAGTCTGGATATCAGAAACCATTAGGCCTACTTTAACAACCGGAGATCCCGAAATGGAAATGGGAGAAAATTTCCATGGATTTCGTTACTGGCCTACCCAGATCTCAACGCGGAAATGATACCATTTGGGTGATCGTAGATCGACTAACCAAGTCTGCACATTTTCTGGCTATCAAAGAAACGGATAAGTTTCTACTCTTGCAGACATTTACCTAAAGGAAGTGGTATCAAGGCACGGAGTGCCAATCTCTATTATATCTGATCGTGACGCACGTTTTACTTCTGAACTGTGGCAAGCAATGCACAAGTCCTTTGGCTCACGTTTAGATATGAGCACCGCTTATCACCCGCAGACGGATGGGCAATCTGAACGCACCATCCAAACCCTTGAAGACATGCTTAGGGCATGTGTAATCAATTTTGGTAATGGCTGGGAAAGGCACCTCCCGCTAGTGGAGTTTTCGTACAACAACAGCTACCACACCAGCATCCAAGCCGCTCCGTTTGAGGCATTATACGGACGCAAATGCCGATCACCTCTCTGTTAGGTAGAAGTTGGTGACAGCCAAATCACTGGCCCAGAACATGTGGTAGACACCACCGAGAGAATTGCTCAGATACGACAGTGAATGGCGGCAGCTCGTGACCGTCAGAAAAGCTATGCTGATAAGGGAAGAAAACCACTCGAGCTCCAGGCTGGGGATCGAGTGCTACTCAAAGTTTCACCTTGGAAAGGTGTAGTCCGCTTTGGCAAACGAGGCAAACTCAATCCGCGTTATGTCGGACCGTTCGAAGTCATTGAGAAAATTGGCAAGGTAGCCTACAGATTGAATCTACCTGAAGAACTCAGCGGAGTTCACAATGTCTTCCATGTGTCAAATCTGAAGAAGTGTTTGTCAGATGAGACCCTCATAGTTCCTCTTAAGGAACTCACAATCGACGACCAGCTGCGATTCGTCGAGGAACCAGTAGAAATTACGGATCGAGATGTTAAGATCCTCAAGCATACCAGGATACCTCTGGTCCGAGTTCGTTGGAATGCTCGTCGTGGCCCAGAGTATACCTGGGAACGAGAAGACCAAATGAAACTCAAGTATCCCTAGCTGTTTAAGAAAAACACAACCACTACTGAGGCTGAAGCTACTGCAGAATTTCGGGACGAAATTCCAAATCAACGGGGGGAAGATGTGACACCCCAGGAAAATCAGGAAAACAACGCAACTTAACTAGCTTCCTCAGTAACCACGCGCTAAATTTCGGGACGAAATTCTCTTAACAGGGGGAGAATGTGACAACCCTCAAAATCCTATGTATTCCGTACAATTTATTATTGATAATTAAAGTGTTTGACGACTGTGTGGAATTACTTAACTGCTTTCTGATATCTGTGATGTGCTTACATGTGCTTGTCAACATACTAGTAATGTTCAGAAAAGTTACTAAATAGTCCTGTGTGATTTCCTAAGAGTTAGAAATTAAAAACGTTACAAAAATATACATATAGGACGCTTTGCGGATTAATTAAGCAGTTTAACGGAACAGTATCGAACCGAACAACCGGACTTTACCCGGAACATAAAAATATTGCCAAAGTCATTGTTTCTATTTTTCTGAGCTAGTTAGGGTCCCCGAACACCCTAACACCCGTTATAATACATAACACACTAGTAATTAGTTTAAACTCCTAACTAAACTAAATATCACCTAACTAAATAGTTGGAAACAAACTATAATACCCCCCCCCCCCCATCCGATTGGTTTCCCCATATGGGACACACACCACCCAATTATGATTATTTTATTCAAGTATGCCTAATATCTTGGTTACACAATACCCTATGGACAATAAGCTAATGGAGATTATAAGTAAACCCCATGAATAACCCTTCTCTCACATCAACACACACTTAGCAAAAATTTACTCTCCTCCTTCCTTCTTCTTTGGTTTCGGCCAGCCACAAGTAGCACCACCACCACCATTATTAGATCATCCTCAAACATTCTAAGCACATCCAACGGTGATAGAAGGCATACAACGAAGCTCGGTGCACTCGGAATCTCAAGGACCTCACTACGTTTCTTTTATCCACCACTTTTACGCCTTTGATCTTCCCTAGCCTCGAGCTAGTAGTAAGTGACTCTAAACATCTTCTTGATCTATTCTAAAGTGGTTAATAAGAGTTTCGTCGGTTGAAAATCACTAACATATAAGATCACCAACTAAAAGTCTACTAAAGTGATGAACAAGGTGGTTAATGGATGAATATTAGTGTAAATCATGTAGATCTTGTGTGATTATGATTATTGGTTGATTATCTGATGTTTTACTGATTAATATTAATGTGTCATGTTGTTGTGGTCAATAAACTTGTTAACGGAATCGATCGAACACGATTTAGAAGGTTAAACACTGAAAATCAGAATCTGTCCAACTTTTACAGCCAACTTCAGTTGGCTGTAAACAGGCCATAAACTCAACGAAAAACCGATATTTTGAATCTAAAATATGTTATTATGAAATACGGTTCTAATGGCACCGGAATCGTAATTTTTGGACTTCGTTTACTATTTTTAAAGTGTTAATTTGTAACAGCAACTTAAGCTGAATTTTGACAGCAATAAATGGGTGTCATACTTTCAGCCATAACCTGAGTTTTGTGATGAATCGGACCATGAAATTTGTACAGTAGATGAAAACCGATGCATTTGTAATTACCCCACTGGAATTTCGTAAATCGGACACTCGATGAATTTTTAATAAAATGTTCCGTGGACTGTGGTCAGAAATACACAAATCTGAGTTCAGTCCGAAATATGAATTTTTATAAAATACTCGTAATGAACCGGACCCCGATATTTTTACACAACAAAATATGGAAAGTTTAAGGCATCCTGTAAAAATTTGGGAATTTTTGGAATAATTTAACTATTTTATTAAAATGTCCGAAAACAGCCGGTTTTGAATATTAATGCTGAATTGACATAAGTTGTGACTTGCGTGTCTAAATGTCGAGTATGCTATCGGTGAATGATCTAACATGTTATATGTGTTACGTGCAATATCGTATGTTTGTTTATGAGTGGGGAATGGATGGGAAGTTTATATGGGCATAAATCGTTAAAGTGTGTACCTGTTGTGTGGACGAAGTAATGTGCAAATAAACCATACGTAGGATACGTGTTATGCATGAGAAACTGATTGTTATCCGTACCTTATTAGGACGTGATTGACCGACCTTGACTGTTAACTATATTTGAGAATCTAACCGAGCAAACCGAGGTGAGTTCACACTTTTCTACAAAGCATGGTAAATTCCTGGTGAGAATGGGAATGGGTACAGGAATAGGGATTCCTCGTCCTTTGGGACGTGTTCAGGAATGTGGATTCCTCGTCCTTGTGACGTGTTCAGGAATGTAAATTCCTCGTCCTATTGGGACGTATTAGACTTACTGGACTAGAACTCTATCAGCGAAGTCCCTCCCTTTTTGTATCGACTTAATCGTCGAGGCTATGGCGAGCGGGTCATTAGTTAATAGCGCTATTAGGTTTAACAAACCTCACACCGTGCCAGTCGGACGGGCGTGTACTAATGGACTATGGCACGTCGGTGGTGATAGAACACCGACGCTAGGGCACAATTGATTTCTTTTGTTAGTAGTCGATATGATAAACTAGTCTGGTAGTTTAAAATACTGGGGCAGCTCCCCACGGCCAAAGTGCCGGGCTGGATAGCCAGGGAAGGTGTACATGGGATGGTTAACAAATAAACGTTTTCGAACTATGGGGTAACCCCCACGGCTGGATAGCCGAATGAGATTAAACTATGTTTTTTTGAAACAACTCTAAAATGGACAACCAACCGTGAACTCACTCAACTTTTGTCACACCCCCAAAATCCACACGCGGAGTACCACCGCTTGGAGGCGTGACATGACCAGGATCAAGCCACCAATCATATTGAACATAAGTATATATATATCAAAAGTCATTCATCAATACGATAGGTGTTTACAAAACCAAATATATACAAAACCAAATATATACAAGTGTGTAGCGGAAGCATTAATGTAAAACCCAACATAAGTTTAAGTACAAAATGTTATAATGTTTAACAACACATTCACGATCCATGTCCACAACGACCGTGCCTCCCGTGCAAGCTCCGTAAGTACCTAAGATCCTGCAAGGCATGTAACAGAGAGTCAACAACTAGTTGAGCGAGTTCACAGTTGGCTATTTAGTGATAATGTTCATTTCGTAAATCGTATGTTCGATTAGTAATCATGTATCGTATGTAATAGCATCGCGGCCCTCAAGGCATGTTTGCGAAGTTTAGTGGGGGTTTCCCATGTTTTCTTGACTAGTTATATTTGTATCGCGGCCCTCCAGGCATGTTTGCGAAGATCAAAGTATAGTTCGCGGCCATTCCAGGCATGTTTGCGAAGATCGTTCTAGTATAGTTCGCGGCCATTCCAGGCATGTTTGCGAAGATCGTTCTAGTATAGTTCGCGGCCATTCCAGGCATGTTTGCGAAGATCGTTTTAGTATAGTTCGCGGCCATTCCAGGCATGTTTGCGAAGATCGTTCTAGTATAGTTCGCGGCCATTCCAGGCATGTTTGCGAAGATCGTTCTAGTATATGTATCACAAGTCTAGTAGTATCTACCATTGACCTTCCTCTCCCGAGGTCAATGGTATGTAATTCCGATAACTCTTAAGCGTAAATAATCAATCAACCCATTCCCATCCCCGGGAATCCCATGCCTTGGTAGAAGTGTGAACTCACCTTGTTTTGCTCGGTATGCTAGGTATGTGCTCAAGTAAATCAATCACGTCCTAAGGTACGCACGTATACAATAATCAGTTTGTGTTCACGTATAAGTACAAAGTCGATAAGCAAGTAGCACATGGCACGTATTTAAGATCATACACAGGATGGTTATGCTTAACAGCAGTTAACTAACCCGGTTAACTTCTAAGCAGAATTAACTCAAGTTACTGTGCAGATTAACTGTTCGGCTAAACACACATAATGGCGAAACACACTTTCGGCGAAACACAAATTGACGAAACACATTCTGTTTCGTCGTGGCCTTGTTTGGCGAAACAGGATTCTAATTCGTCGATGACTCTTGGCGAAACACATTCTGTTTCGCCGGGAGTCCTGTTTCGTCGGATGTCTGTTTCGCAGACATCAGTTACAGCAGAAGCGAATAACACATAAACCCTAATCCTTCTAGCAGCCGTCATCAATAACTGAAATCATACGAAGGTCAATGTGCATATCGAATTATCATAACTCAATCATCCAAGAATCATTGTCTAGAATAAACCCTAGTTTATGTGTATAGCATATCAAATAACATACAACATCATCACATCAATTCCCTATCAAGATACTAATGTAATCAGAATCAGGCCATATAAACAATCATTCAGAACCGAGCATTCGATTGTATCAAGTTTCGCATATCATTTATATATATCCTACTACATCATATCATACACATCGAAATCTATATCATCACCATCATACACTCATCACAGCAGTAACACACATCAATCATATGCACCAGCAAGAATCTATACAATACAGAAACATAGAATCGACTAACAAACACACACTAACCGATTCGAGATGAAGGAACAAGGATTCGAGAGCTAGGGATGATGGTGAACGATGGTTGTTGTCGTCGCACAGAAAGGGAGAGTGTTCTAGGGTTTCGGTTGTTATGATAAATGTGTGAAACTGATGATGTTTCACATTTTAAGACTCAAAATAACGTGTTGGGCCCGAACTGGGCTTCGGTGGATCTGGGCTCGGCGAAACAGCCTGTTTCGTCGAGAGGGTTGTTGGCGAAACAATCTGTTTCGTCGAGAGTGGTTATGGCGAAACAGATATTGTGTTTCGTCGAGTTGTTCAGGTCTCAAACAGTTTACAGTTAATCATGCAGTCAAGTACTTACACCTTATCACTCAAAAATCAAGATTATCATCTTAACTATAATTTAGTGTGCACAATTACCAGGTAAATAATTCGTGTAAGCAATAATCTAGACGGTCAACGTGCAATAAATACGAAAGTAAAAGTCAAAGTGAAAGTCGGAAACTCGAGTTGTCACATTATCCCCAACTTAAAAGAAATTTCGTCCCGAAATTTAGCATGCAGTTACTGAGGAAGCTAGTGGTGTGACGTTGTTTACCTGTATTGTATCGCGGCTCCCCGAGCAGGTTTGCGAAGATTACTGGTTTTCTTGGGGTGTCACATTATCCCCCCGTTGATTTGGAATTTCGTCCCGAAATTCTGTATTGGTAGCTTCAGCCTCAGTAGTAGTTGCATTGGTTCCGAATAACTGGGGATACTTGAGTTTCATTTGATCTTCACGCTCCCAGGTGAACTCTGGGCCGCGACGGGAGTTCCAACGAACTCGTACAAGAGGGATTCTCGTGTTCTTGAGGACCTTAACATCCCGGTCCGTGATTTCAACAGGTTCCTCGACGAAGTGCAACCGCTCGTCGATAGTGAGTTCCTTTAAGGGAACTATGTGGGTCTCATCTGACGTACACTTCTTCAGATTCGACACGTGAAAGACGTTGTGAACTGCACTGAGTTCAGGTGGTAAGTTCAATCTGTAGGCCACTTCGCCTATTTTCTCAATAACCTCGAAAGGTCCGACGTATCGTGGATTGAGTTTGCCGTGTTTTGCCAAAACGAACCACACCCTTCCAGGGTGAAACTTTAAGTAGCGCTCGATCCCCAACTTGGAATTCGAGAAATTTCTATCTTTATCGGCGTATGCTATCTGACGGTCACGAGCTGCCGCCATGCGTTGTCGTATTTGTGCAATCTTTTCTGTAGTATCGACTACCATTTCTGGACCTGTGATTTGACTCTCTCCCACCTCTGCCCAACAGAGAGGTGACCGGCATTTACGCCCGTACAATGCCTCAAATGGAGCAGCTTTAATGCTGGTGTGGTAGCCGTTGTTGTATGAAAATTCCACAAGTGGCAGATGCTTTTCCCAGCCCTTGCCAAAGTCAATTACGCATGCCCGAAGCATGTCTTCTAGAGTTTGAATAGTGCGCTCAGACTGCCCATCTGTCTGAGGGTGATAAGCTGTGCTCATGTCTAAACGAGAGCCAAAAGATTTATGCATTGCTTGCCACAGTTCTGAAGTAAAACGTGCGTCACGATCAGAGATGATGGAGGTGGGCACTCCGTGCCTCGAGACCACTTCTTTTAAGTAAATGTCTGCCAAGGTAGAGAACTTGTCTGTTTCTTTGATTGCTAAGAAGTGAGCAGACTTTGTGAGTCGATCCACGATCACCCAAATAGTATCATTTCCGCGCTGAGATCTAGGTAGGCCAGTAACAAAATCCATGGAAATTTGCTCCCATTTCCATTGTGGTATCTCAGGTTGTTGGAGTGGTCCTGACGGTTTCTGATATTCTGCTTTGACTCTCGCACAAGTCAAGCATTTGCTAACGTATGTGGCTATGTGGGCCTTCATGCTAGGCCACCAATATGTAGTTCTGAGGTCGTGGTACATCTTATCCGAACCAGGATGTACTGAGTAGCGAGACTTATGAGCTTCATCCATTACAAGCTTGCGTAAATTGCCATAGAGTGGGACCCAGATGCGTCCTGTTACATAGTAGGCTCCGTCTTCCCTTTGTTCTAACCGTTGCCTTGAGCCGCGTAGGGCTTCAGCCCTGACGTTTTCTGGTTTCAATGCTTCTACCTGAGCATCTCGTATCTGTGAAGGAAGACTAGACTGAATAGTGAGTTGCAACGCTCGTACACGCCTAGGTGTAGTATCCTTTCGACTAAGGGCGTCGGCCACCACATTGGCTTTGCCCGGATGGTATTTTATAGCACATTCGTAATCGTTCAGTAACTCGACCCATCGACGTTGTCGCATGTTCAACTCTTTCTGCTTGAAGATATGCTCAAGACTCCTGTGATCGGTGTAGATGATGCACTTGGTGCCATACAGATAATGTCGCCATATCTTGAGCGCAAAAACAACAGCTCCAAGCTCTAAATCGTGCGTAGTGTAATTCCGTTCGTGAATCTTAAGTTGGCGTGAAGCATAAGCAATAACTTTATCCCGCTGCATCAACACACATCCAAGACCTTGGATAGATGCATCACAGTAGACTACAAAATCTTCCGTGCCTTCAGGCAATGAGAGGATAGGTGCGCTACAAAGTCTATCCTTTAAGTGCTGAAACGCTGTTTCCTGTGTAGTACCCCAACGGTAAGCAACACCTTTCTACGTCAGTAGTGTGAGCGGCTGTACAATCTTTGAGAAGTCTTTAATGAATCGTCTGTAATATCCCGCCAAACCCAAGAATTGGCGTATTTCAGCTGGTGTACGAGGTGCAGGCCAGTTCTTGATCGAATCTACCTTGGATGGATCGATATGAATCCCATCCTTGTTTACCGCGTGGCCTAAGAAGTGGACTTCACGAAGCCAGAAGTCGCATTTTGAAAACTTAGCGTACAGCTGTTCCGTTCGAAGGAGTTCCAAAATAAGTCGTAAGTGCTGCTCGTGCTCCTCCTGACTCTTCGAATAGATCAGGATGTCGTCGAAGAAAACAATGACAAACTTGTCAAGATAGGGTTTGCACACCCTGTTCATAAGATCCATGAAAACCATAGGCGCGTTCGTTAGCCCGAATGGCATGACCAAAAACTCGTAATGACCGTAGCGAGTTCTGAATGCTGTTTTGGAGACGTCCTCATCCCGGACTCTCAGTTGATGGTAACCTGACCTTAGATCAATCTTTGAGTAATAGCTCGACCCTTGTAACTGGTCGAATAAGTCGTCGATGCGTGGAAGAGGATAGCGACTCTTCACAGTCACCTTGTTCAATTCGCGGTAGTCTATACACATGCGGAAGGTACCGTCCTTCTTCTTTACAAATAATACTGGAGCTCCCCAGGGCGAAAAGCTAGGACGTATGAAACACTTTTCCAAGAGTTCTTGCAATTGCTTAGACAGTTCTTCCAGTTCAGTTGGAGCTAATCGGTAAGGCGCTCGAGCTATGGGTGCTGCTCCTGGAGCTAGCTCGATCTGAAATTCGACCTGACGATGAGGCGGTAACCCAGGTAACTCTTCAGGAAACACTTGAGGAAAATCGCGTACTACTGGAATATCCTCAATCTTTTTCTCTTTCTTCGATGTATCAGTAACGAGTGCTAAAACAGCTGTGTGGCCCTTTCGTAAACACTTCTGAGCCTTCAGGAAGGAAATGATGCCACTCACGACACCACTCTTGTCGCCTTGAACTTCGAGAGGTTCTTTGCCAGTACGGGAAATACGAATGATCTTCTCCTTGCGAAGAGTCTCTGCTCGATGTTGAGGTAGCCAATCCATACCAATGACGATGTCGGAACCATCGCAACGCTGGGGTCATTCCTAGTATCACCCTGACCAATCACGAACACTCGACCCCTGGCACCATTGCCGTCGTTATTACCCCCGTTGTTGTCTTCCCTAGTTCCCTTTTTCTTGGTTGTGGTTCTGGTTCAACCGTGGGCAGTGTCTCTTGAAGTGACCTTCCGCACCACACTGCTAACATCCCTTGTTACCCTGTTGTTGCTGCTGATTCTATAGATCTTGTATCTGTTGTTGTTGGTTCTGGCTTGCAGGACGTGAGTTTCTACCATCCTTGACTCCATGACCGAGCTTGTCGCATCATTGACAATGATTTCGGTTGCACTGCCCGCTGTGGTGCAAGTTACATCGTTTGTACTTAGGGTGGTTTCCCCTGTATCCACCCTGCCATTGACTGCTAAAAGGTTGCTGACCAGGACTTTGGTTGCCATCGATCTTTGACTGCTGTGCCTGGGACGGAATCGTAGTCGAACCCTTGCTAGAGGTTCCATCCCACTTTCATTTGTTGTCACTGGGAATAGCAGAAGTAGTAGTAGTAGCACCAATACGTCTAGGCAGCTTGTTTTGTTCCACTGCCTGGTCTGTGAGATGATGAGCAAGATGAGTAACATCTTGAATAGTAGCAAGATTAGCAGTCATCACATGACTTTGAATTTCTGGTACTAAGCCTTTGAGGTACAGCTCAAAGCTCTTTATGGGAGGATCCACCATAGTTGGACACAAAATTTCCAGTTTGTTGGATCGTTATCGTGCACGCTTCTATCTCTGACCCCGTCATCTTCATGTTAAAGGACTCCACTTCCAACTTGTGGATGGCATCATAACTACTGTATTCACGTTTGATCAGTTCCTTAAAATCATTCCATGGGGTGGCATTAGCAGCCGCCAGCCCCAGCATCGTAACTTGCGCGTTTCACCAAGTTTGCGCAGTGCCTTCGAGAGGATCAGTGGCATATTTCACCTTACGAGCCTCGGGTCATTCACACACTCGAAGACCGATTCGAGTTCCTCGAACTAATGGAGGAGTCCAACAGCTCCTTCAGTGTCGCTGAAAGTAGTAGGACGACAGTCCATAAAAGTCTTGTATGTGCATACAGGTGGCTGAGCGTGTTGACTTGTCGTGTGCGTAAGAGTAATCAAAATTAAGCACAAGTGTTGAGTTATGAGAGTAGGATCTAAAGATCCTAGAGTAAGTGGTGATGGCAGGTTACACCTCCTGCCTGGGCAGCTGCGAGTGCTGCAGTAACTTGTTCAGTGATCGAAGCCGCCAACCGGGCTTGAGTTAGGTTAACGCGTCCACTCATGATCTTGACACCAAGGAGAACATGTGGGTGAGAGGTTCGCGAATAGTGCGAAGAGAGTGAGCACACAAGTATTCTCAAGCAATAACATATAGTAGGTTCTGTAATCTGAGCATACCACGAGCAAAGTTCTATGTAATTCTAGCAAGTAGGTAAAGTAACATGAATAGTAGTACCTATGATGTTGAGCCTTGCACGTGGAGCGAAGCGTCGTTGTGGATCGTTGAGAGCACTGTTCTGGTTATAGTCTGGTTTTAACAAAATCGTTTTCCTCTTATTAAAACCGAGTTCTCTATAACCAATGGCTCTGATACCAATCTGTCACACCCCCAAAATCCACACGCGGAGTACCACCGCTTGGAGGCGTGACATGACCAGGATCAAGCCACCAATCATATTGAACATAAGTATATATATATCAAAAGTCATTCATCAATACGATAGGTGTTTACAAAACCAAATATATACAAAACCAAATATATACAAGTGTGTAGCGGAAGCATTAATGTAAAACCCAACATAAGTTTAAGTACAAAATGTTATAATGTTTAACAACACATTCACGATCCATGTCCACAACGACCGTGCCTCCCGTGCAAGCTCCGTAAGTACCTAAGATCCTGCAAGGCATGTAACAGAGAGTCAACAACTAGTTGAGCGAGTTCACAGTTGGCTATTTAGTGATAATGTTCATTTCGTAAATCGTATGTTCGATTAGTAATCATGTATCGTATGTAATAGCATCGCGGCCCTCAAGGCATGTTTGCGAAGTTTAGTGGGGGTTTCCCATGTTTTCTTGACTAGTTATATTTGTATCGCGGCCCTCCAGGCATGTTTGCGAAGATCAAAGTATAGTTCGCGGCCATTCCAGGCATGTTTGCGAAGATCGTTCTAGTATAGTTCGCGGCCATTCCAGGCATGTTTGCGAAGATCGTTCTAGTATAGTTCGCGGCCATTCCAGGCATGTTTGCGAAGATCGTTTTAGTATAGTTCGCGGCCATTCCAGGCATGTTTGCGAAGATCGTTCTAGTATAGTTCGCGGCCATTCCAGGCATGTTTGCGAAGATCGTTCTAGTATATGTATCACAAGTCTAGTAGTATCTACCATTGACCTTCCTCTCCCGAGGTCAATGGTATGTAATTCCGATAACTCTTAAGCGTAAATAATCAATCAACCCATTCCCATCCCCGGGAATCCCATGCCTTGGTAGAAGTGTGAACTCACCTTGTTTTGCTCGGTATGCTAGGTATGTGCTCAAGTAAATCAATCACGTCCTAAGGTACGCACGTATACAATAATCAGTTTGTGTTCACGTATAAGTACAAAGTCGATAAGCAAGTAGCACATGGCACGTATTTAAGATCATACACAGGATGGTTATGCTTAACAGCAGTTAACTAACCCGGTTAACTTCTAAGCAGAATTAACTCAAGTTACTGTGCAGATTAACTGTTCGGCTAAACACACATAATGGCGAAACACACTTTCGGCGAAACACAAATTGACGAAACACATTCTGTTTCGTCGTGGCCTTGTTTGGCGAAACAGGATTCTAATTCGTCGATGACTCTTGGCGAAACACATTCTGTTTCGCCGGGAGTCCTGTTTCGTCGGATGTCTGTTTCGCAGACATCAGTTACAGCAGAAGCGAATAACACATAAACCCTAATCCTTCTAGCAGCCGTCATCAATAACTGAAATCATACGAAGGTCAATGTGCATATCGAATTATCATAACTCAATCATCCAAGAATCATTGTCTAGAATAAACCCTAGTTTATGTGTATAGCATATCAAATAACATACAACATCATCACATCAATTCCCTATCAAGATACTAATGTAATCAGAATCAGGCCATATAAACAATCATTCAGAACCGAGCATTCGATTGTATCAAGTTTCGCATATCATTTATATATATCCTACTACATCATATCATACACATCGAAATCTATATCATCACCATCATACACTCATCACAGCAGTAACACACATCAATCATATGCACCAGCAAGAATCTATACAATACAGAAACATAGAATCGACTAACAAACACACACTAACCGATTCGAGATGAAGGAACAAGGATTCGAGAGCTAGGGATGATGGTGAACGATGGTTGTTGTCGTCGCACAGAAAGGGAGAGTGTTCTAGGGTTTCGGTTGTTATGATAAATGTGTGAAACTAATGATGTTTCACGTTTTAAGACTCAAAATAACGTGTTGGGCCCGAACTGGGCTTCGGTGGATCTGGGCTCGGCGAAACAGCCTGTTTCGTCGAGAGGGTTGTTGGCGAAACAATCTGTTTCGTCGAGAGTGGTTATGGCGAAACAGATATTGTGTTTCGTCGAGTTGTTCAGGTCTCAAACAGTTTACAGTTAATCATGCAGTCAAGTACTTACACCTTATCACTCAAAAATCAAGATTATCATCTTAACTATAATTTAGTGTGCACAATTACCAGGTAAATAATTCGTGTAAGCAATAATCTAGACGGTCAACGTGCAATAAATACGAAAGTAAAAGTCAAAGTGAAAGTCGGAAACTCGAGTTGTCACATCTTTGTTGTTGACTCGTTATTACATGCTTTGCAGGTCATTAGATGCTATGGAGCTTGCATATGGAGGTGGTCGTTGTGGGATGCGAACTGATATATCCCGTACTTAATGAATAAACTTTATGAACTTATTAAACCTACGTTTTGGACTTTAAACTTATGAACTACAGACTTATGTTTTGAACTTATGTTTTATGCTTCCGTTGTTAACCTAAAATTGGTTTACTTCCTTTTTGGTCACCAATCGTATTATGTTTGGTTTTATTTACTTAATTATGTTGTTCAATATGATTGGTGGCTCGATCCTGGTCATGTCACGCCTCCAAGCGGTGATACTCCGCATGGTGGATTTTGGGGGTGTGACAGATATGTACATAGATATATCGCATGAGATTTTTGAAGGTCTTATGAAAAGTACCCTTAGATATCCAAGCGAGGATTTAAAGTGGTACTTTGGGTATTCCTCCAGAGTTGTAACTTGTACCTTGTACTTTGTTTCTTAGAATGAAACAAGTACTTAGGATTTTCGTGGAGATCGCGAGTGATCACATAAATGAGAAAACGACAAGGGTAGTTTGTTTTGCAAGGAACACAGTTCCTTGGCGTCGGTTATTGTAGGGGTATGTCACACATACACACAATCGTATCAGTCTTGTAAATAAAAGTGAAACAACAAATTTATTTATATAACAACTGAATTGTTTCAAGCGTCAAAGGTAACAACAAGGGAAAAAATTACAAAAGTCTAATTGTTTACTGCTGCATTGTCATTTGCGTTTGCCTCATTTATGTTAAACACTCGTCCACGAGCTGGATTTGCGTTAACAAATCTTGGGCAATTGTTCCAGTAGTGAGTAAGATCACCACAGTTATAGCACGATCCAGGTGGAAAGCGAGCTTGAGCAGGGTTGAATTAAGGTTGGTTTGGACCACCTTGGTTTGGGTTAAACCGAGAAGCATTTGCCAGGTGACCGAGTTGCCCACATGAAGCACACAGACGACACTGCAGGTGAGCTAGGTGGTGTGCATTACATTTGTTGCATATCGGTGCAGTACCTGCATAAGGTGTCGCAACCCCCGGTCCCTTATCTGTCCCGGGAACGGGCGGACGCAAACTCAGAGTTTTGGTGGTATCAGCTTGTTAATTTGGCAGCGGAAATTTCATCAAGACCGTAGTTAGGAAATGTTTATCAGAGTAAAACTACCATATTTAATATTAATAATCACATGTGCAAAACCCAAGTTTCTTATTACAATACGTTTATAGGGATAAACCCTATTTTATTGAATTTAAAACATCGTCTTTTAGGTAACTTTTATAGCCACATTTTTCCCAAGCCTTCAGTGCTCTCCAGTTGGCTTTTTACTAATTGGCTGTCACATTGTGTTACCTGAAACGCGTTTTAAAAACATTTTTCAGTGGGAAATACTGGTGAGTGAATCCAAGTTTTATCAAGAAACATTTTATCAATTAAAACAGTATTGAGAGCGATCACATTGTTTATTTCTACACAATTACTCATTCAGTACTGTCAATCCTGACTTGTGGGTCATATTACACATTGGCTAACTCGGTGTCCAATGGTAACGTACTGTCATCCCCGACTTACTACTCACAGTGTAGTAAATTTTGTATACAAAACCCAAACATACCGGCAGTAATTGAAGAATTAAAAAGACTCAATCACCGCATAATCACATTGTATAACATTTAAGGTTTTGTAAAATATTACAAAAAGGTTATCAAAAAGAGGATAAACTCACATTGCTATCTTAGACTTCGCGTAAGGGTTTCCTGGGAATAATCTATAATTTACACAAATGTACATAGGTTAGTATCATAACCCTTTGAAAATATTAATGATACCCTCCCCGAGACGACATTCCAACAACTACGTCGGGCAGAACCACGACAGTTGTTACGGAACCTTAAATCAATCGGGCATCGTATCTAGTACGAAACCGGGGTTATAATACTTACAACGGAGCAGAACCTTGCTAATTAGGGGGTATACTAGTCGAATATTATGCCTAATATCAGAGATTTCGAGATTGAGAAAAGAAAATGAACGATTTGCTATTGAAGCCCGAGGCCTCCTTATATAGTGCTGAAATCTGGGTCTCACGCGGCCCGCGTAACACATAAGCGGGGCTTACGCGGCCCACGTACTAGCCCGGGTAGGGCATAGGGTGTCCGGGTCATGGGGTAGGTCCAACACGCACACACACACATGGTGACACCGGAGCCCGCCTACTCAATAAGTTGACGCGGCCCGCGTAAGGGTTAAGGATCCTTTACGCGGCCCGCCTGAACTAAAAATTCAGATTTTTATTTTATTTTTAATGCTATACTGTATTTCGGGCTCGGTTTTCACATACGGGGTGTATTTAAAGACATATTAGGACATTTTAAAATATACTAGGGTGTTTGGAAATATTTTGAGAGTGTCGGTTTATTGAGGATTGTTACATCGTCCCCACCTTGTTTTAGAGCTCGTCCTCGAGATCTACTGGAACAGGTGTGGATATTTCCTTTGCATTTCAGATTCAAGCTCCCATGTGTACTCAGGTCCTCTTTTGGAGTCCCACTTTACTTTGACCAGAACTAATCTCTTATGCTTGAGGTTCTTGACTTTCTTGTCTTCAATTTGTAGAGGCCTTTCTACAAACTTGAGTTGTTCATTTACCTCTATATCCTTAAGAGGTACTATCAGTGATTCATCAGCTAAACACTTCTTGAGATTAGATACATGAAACACATCATGTATTCCTGCCATTTCCTCTGGCAGTTGTAGCTGATAGGCTACAGGTCCTATTCTTCTAATAATCTCAAAAGGTCCAATATACCTGGGACTTAGCTTTCCCATTTTTATGAATCTTACTACTCCTTTCCAAGGAGAGACTTTCAACAATACTTTATCTCCTACTTGAAATTCCAATGGCTTGTGTCGGTTATCAGCATAACTCTTATGTCGATCACGTGCTGCTTTCAGTCGTTCCTTGACTTGAATAATCTTATTAGTTGTTTCTTGCACTATCTCAGGTCCAGACAGTTGCTTTTCCCCAATTTCTGCCCAACAGACTGGAGTTCGGCACTTTCGTCAATAAAGTGCTTCGAATGGTGCAGCATTAATACTAGTCTATTATTATAAGAAAATTCTATTAAAGGTAAGTTATCGTCCCAATTACCTCCGAAATCAATTACACAAGCTCTAAGCATGTCTTCCATCGTTTGAATTGTTCTTTCGCTTTGTCTGTCTGTTTGAGGATGATAAGCTGTGCTTAGATTTAACTTGGTTCCCATAGCCTTTTGGAAACTTGACCAAAAATGAGAGGTAAATTGGCTATCTCTATCAGAAACAATTGATAAAGGAATTCCATGTAAAGAAACAATTTCATTTACATATAACTTAGCTAGTTGTTCCATACTGAAAGTTTCCTTCATTGGTAAGAAATGGGCTGACTTGGTTAGCCTATCTACAATCACCCAGATTGTATCATTACCTTTCTTTGTTTTAGGTAATTTGGTAACAAAATCCATTGTTATCAATTCCCATTTCCACACTGGCATTTCTAACTGCTGTAACAAACCTGAGGGTTTCTGCTGTTCAGCTTTGACTTGTGAACAAGTTAAACATTTAGAAACATAGGCTGCTATGTCCTTTTTCATTCCTATCCACCAGAAATTATTTCTTAAATCTTGATACATCTTGTCATTTCCTGGATGCATCGTATACTTAGACTTATGGGCTTCTTCTAATATACGATGACGTAGGTTTCCTAATTTAGGTATCCACATTCTCTTCTCATGGATTCTCCAAATTCCATCGGTTCCTTGTTCTAATTCTTTTAGCATACCTTTTAAGTTTTCAGTATCATCCTTGATTACTGATTCTTGTGCTTCTCTTATCTGATTATTTAAATCTACTTGTAGATTTAATTTAAGAGAACGTACCCTTTTTGGCTTTTCATGATACTTTCGGCATAAAGCATCTGCTACTACATTTGCTTTTCCTTCATGATACTGGATATCACAATCATAATCACTAAGCATCTCCATCCAGCGTCTTTGTCTCATATTCAACTCATTTTGCTTGAAAACATACCTTAAACTTTTATGATCAGTGAATATGGTAAACTTACTACCATAAAGGTAATGTCTCCAAATCTTAAGAGCAAAAATTATAGCTCCTAACTCTAAATCATGGGTTGAATAATTCTCTTCATGATTCTTAAGTTGTCTAGATGCGTAAGCTATAACCTTTTGTCGTTGCATCAATACACATTCATAACCTAATTTGGAAGCGTCACAATAGATTACAAAATCTTTAGTTCCTTCTGGTAACGCTAATATGGGTGTATTAGTTAATCTTTGCTTAAGGAATCTAAAGGCTTCTTCTTGTTTTAATCCCCATTTAAACTTAACATATTTACAGGTTAGCTTAGTTAAAGGAATGGCTATTCTAGAAAAATCTTGAATAAATCTTCTATAATAACCGGCCAATCCTAAGAAACTTCTAACCTCGGTTGGTGACTCAGGGGTTTTCCATTTAGTAATTGCCTCGATCTTTGTGGAATCCACATGAATTCCTTCATGATTGACTAGGTGTCCGAGAAACTGTACCTGTTATAACCAAAACTCGCACTTAGAAAATTTAGCGTAAAGCTTTTCCGTTCTTAATAAACATAAAAGTGCATGCAAATGCTTTGCATGATCCTCCTTATTCTTAGAGTAAATGAGAATATCATCTATAAAAACAATTATGAATTTATCCAAATATGGCTTACATATTCGGTTCATCATGTCCATAAATGCAGCTGGGGCATTGGTTAAACCGAATGCCATGACAGTAAATTCATAATGGCCATACCTTGTTCTAAATGCAGTTTTAGGAATGTCCTCTTCCTGTACCTTTAATTGATGATATCCTGACCTTAAATCGATTTTAGAGAAAAATCGAGCTCCTTGCAGTTGATCGAACAGATCATCTATTCTCGGTAATGGGTACTGATTCTTAATTGTGACTTTGTTCAATTCACGGTAGTCAATGCACATACGCATTGATCCGTCCTTCTTTTTAACAAGCAGTATCGACGCTCCCCATGGTGACGAACTTGGTTGTATAAATCCTTTCTCCAACAATTCGTCTAATTGTTTCTTCAATTCTTGCATTTCTGCAGGTTCCAAACGATAAGGTACTTTGGCAATCGGTGCTGTTCCCGGTATTAAATGGATTCTGAATTCAACTTCTCTATCTGGAGGTTGCCCTGGCAATTCTTCTGGAAATACATCTGAAAACTGAGATACTACGAGAATATCTTTTAAATCCTTTCCTTTAGTGTTAGTGAATATAGAAATCAAATACACTAATGATCCTTTTCTTATGTAATTTGCAGTTTTCATCACAGAGATGAATTTTGTGGATCTAGATGGTTTATCTCCTTTTATTGTGATCATTTTACCTTTTGGTGAATTTACTTGAATTGACTTTTGATCACATAAAATACTCGCTTTATTGGCTATTAACCAATCCATTCCTAAAATAACATCAAATCCTACCAGATTCATGGGATAAAGATTTGCAATAAATTTCTGATTTAAAATTTCTATTCTTGCTCCCTTCAAGATTTCAGAAATCCTAACGGTTTCTCCATTAGTTGTCTCTACTAAACATTCTTGTGGTAGTTTAGTTAATGACTGATTTAGAAATTTGCAAAATGATGTATTAATAAAACTTTGGTTTGCACCAGAGTCAAATAATACTTTAGCAAAAACATCATTAACTAAAAACGTACCAACTATGACATCTGGAATCATTTTGGCTTCATCTGCAGTCAGAACAAATGCTCTAGCATTTTGAGTATTCTTGTTGTTTGTAACTGAAGCTAATTTCGGACAATTAAGCTTGATATGACCTTGTTCTCAGCAGTTGTAACATATCATGTTATTAGCTTTCTTCCTGAAATTTTCTTCCTTGTGTCCCGATATTTTGCAAAAGTTACAGTATATGGAGCATCTTCCTGAATGCTTTCTTTTGCAATTCTTACAGTAAGGTGCAGAGGTAGAACCTATATTTTTCCCACAATTAAAATTTCCTGAACGAAATTCTTGTGTGAGCTTCTGGGTTAGGTTCCTCCTTTAATCTTCTTCTCGGGTATGGACTAATTCATCTGTCAAGGTATTTGCTAGTTCTACAACTTCTTCTATGGTTTGAGGTCTAGCTGCCTTGACTACGTGTCTTTTCTCACCGATTAATCCCCAAATATAACGGGAGATCAATACTGGTTCTGGTGAAGCAATAGTTGGCACTATTCTAGCATATTCGAAGAATAATTTAGTGTATCCCTTACTATCCACACCAGTCATCCTAAGGTTTAGGAATTTGTTAGCTATCTATTCCTTCTCATTTGGTGGGCAAAATTTTCTTTCTACCTTGTTCTTAAATTCTTCTCATTCCATATTGTAAGTTCTATCACTTCCTCTTGATTGGAGGATAGTGTTCCACCATTCTAGTGCTGAATTCTTAAACAGATTAGAAGCAAACAGTATCATATCTTCTTCAGCACACTTGCTTATTCTTAAGGCTGCCTCAGTTTTCTCTATCCAGCGTGGGGTTGCAATGGCTCCTTCGTTGCCCGAGAATTCCATTGGTTTACAAGACCAGAATTCTTTATAAGAACAACCGTAAGACACGGTTTTTCTCCTTTTGGGAATGGGCAATTGAAGTACAGGTCCATTGTTTACACTGTTTTCGGGTTCGATGGGTCGCTTATTGCTATGCTAACTTTTATTATTCGCTTCTTGAATTGTTTGAATAATAAATGGCATTGCATCTATGATTCCTTGAGCCACTATATGTTAGACAGCACTATTATCCATTTGGTTTCCATTGTTATTGATGCTTGGATTCTCATTAACCACGTTAATGTTACTCTGGTTATCATTATTCAGATTTCCTTGATTTCCTTCGTCGGCCATCTGAATTTTAAACATTTACCCCATATTAATATCACAAGATAATATTTAATATAGTTAATCACATGACACGCAATCTAGCCAAAAACGTCGATCATTGCGACTTTTACTCTATTTTCCATATACTATTATGCATCTATTACACACTAGTACTAAAATGAAAATTACAATACCAACAAAAATAGAATTACACTAATAGTAATAGGCATCCGTACACACATATTTTATTTTATTATATTATATTATTATTACTATTACCATCTCCTCTATCACATCACGGATAAGGATTTATCCAAAAATCCATATTGCGCTCATTGTATTTCCATACGAGACGCTCTCCCACCTGTCTCATTCTCTCACTGCTTTCTAAAATTTCCTTCCCAAACGTCCTAAGTTCTTGCACGTTTTCTGCACTCATTGGGGGTGCAGGTTCTAGGACTGGGTTCGGAATCTGGGGTGCGGGTTCCTGATATGGGGGTGAAAGTGCCTGAAATCGGTAAGGATCTTCTAAGATTTCCCTAATGTAGTTATCATGGTAATAGGGATCTAAAGGGTTCATACCTGGATAGGCTCCTATGTTCTGTATAGGTGTATCTTCATGGATCGGGTAACGTTGCACATAGTCCCTAACGTCATCCCACCAGGGATCGTAATTTGGGTCTAGGGGATTTGGTGCTGGTACCCTAGGGATTTCTTCTGGGTTGAAGTCATGCATCTCCACTTGGTTTTCAGGCTTTTCTATCTCCATGGGTTGGTCAAGGATTTGCAATTGTGGTTGGGGTGCTATTGGTTGCTCCAGATTTGGGTCAGCAGCAGTTGTGGCTAGGATATGGAAATTGGCTAGGCTTCTATTAAGCATATCCTGTGTATGGGCATCTGTCTTTCTCTTAGCAGCTGCTAGAACTCTTTGCTTTTGCAACTTTCACATTATTTTCCTACGTGCAAAGGCTTCCTTACTGAACCATCATCTTTTCTTATGAGGGAATGGCTCTTCTGACTGGGCTTTAAAAGCAAACATCCCTTCTTCCTGATCAGCAGAATACCCAGAAAGGGCAGGCTGTGAAGAGGTACCTTCACTCCTAGGTGAATCAGACAACTAACGACACATGTCTGAGGGTCCTTGATCACTCATACTGTAAACTAACAAATAGTCAAATAACACATAACAAATAAATACAGTTATGCACGTATTTTCGTAATTTATTTCCTAACACAAAGTTTAGAATTTAAGTGTCAGCAGAACACTTCTTTGGCTTAGACCATGTCACACCCCTTTCTGCGG